>OY744515.1:1987500-2062500 GCA_963556195.1 Sepiola atlantica
ATATATATATATATATATATATATATATATATATATATATATATATATAATTATATGACCTGGCTTATATTTGTTGAGTTTTATGGAGTCGATATGTACTTTATTCGCTATGATTCATTTATTAATTGGTGTTTTTAGCTGGTAAGTAGGATATTGTTGTATTTTTTAAAACACATTAACATAGTATTAAACTAATAACTGCCGTTACCGACACGAAAAAAATACACCCTACATAACTAGTAAACGCGTCGACAAATCTAATACTTGCGTTATAATCCTCGCAAAACAATATAATTCAAAACAAGACGAAATTTGATCGGACACACTTAAATTGCATGTCTTCGTCTTCTAATCGGGAGTTGGTCGTTGATGGTACCTGTTTATTTAAAATGCGAGAAGGTTTTGCTGATAGTTTTTGTGTAATTAATTGTTGATTCTGGTACTTGTTTATAAATACATATAAATTCGACTGGACGCAAATTGAAGATGTCCTTTGTATACAAAAGAACAAGTTCTAGAATTGTTAACTTTCCCCAATGATAGTTATATAGGAGAAAATAAATAAAAATTATAAATTATATATGCTTTAAATTATGGTAATTTCAAAAATGTCTATCTTAGCTTGCCTATAGTCCAGATTTGTACAACTCTCCCTCTCACTCTCTCTCTCTCTATCTGTGTGTGTGTATATATATATATATATATATATATATATATATATATATATATATATATATATATATATGAGTGTTTGGTATCATATTCGTAATCTTTGCATGCCGACATACTCAATTTTAAAAGATGATATCTACGATGCTTTTATGAAATAAAAGGATTGGATGAAATTTAATAAAAATTCCCATTAAAAGGTTTCACTGCAAATGCTCTCAATAGAAGCAACGTTTCAATCGATATTGGTTGGTCGAGATGCAGCAGAATAATATCTACTTACATGAACATCTATTTGTATATCTTATAGTTTATATCTTATAGTTTATATTTGACTGCTCTTTTCAATATGAAATCGTTTCAGTTTCTTTCTTTTTTCTTTATTTCTATCCCTATGCCCTAATGTATATATATTTATTAATGTACGCATCTCTTTCTATCTATCTATCTATCTATCTATCTATCTATCTATCTATCTATCTATCTATCTATCTATCTATCTATCTCATTTAATAGTACCCTCCTTTGGGTTTACCCTCTAAATACAATTGGACAGTATTCATTAAAATCAGTATTTACACGTCTCATTCGTACAGCTGATCGGTTAACGACACGGTTATAAATTTCGGGTTGCAAGGCTCGAGTACTGCGGTTCGTACCAGAAATGAGCCTTTAAAAGTAAAAAAAAATTTTTTTTGTTCATATAAATAATATTTAATACTTAAACTTATATATATATATATATATATATATATATATATATATATATATATAAATATATATATATATATACGTATGCATGTCGTTATATGTATTTATCTATTTATCTACCCATCTACCTAAAAACCTAGTACTCTGCTCCTATTTATCTATTTAATAGTGCTTGTAATATTCACTACGTTTCGGAAGATGTTACCTCCGATCTACCTCAGGTTCATCCTTTCGAACTTGGGAACGCACTAGTCAAATTAGGAAACTGAATACTGAACTCAGAAACCATAGGAAATTTTGAAGCGAACTTCTTATTTAATTCACGAGTTATATTATTCTCATTACGTCAACCATGGCTAGAGAAAAGTGCTAATATTATCTTATTCTTAGTTGTTATCGCCTATAGTAAGGATTGAAACTTCAAGCTCCAGAAGACTGTCATTTAAAACTGATTGTTAACACACGGAAATAAATGTATACGTAATATACTATGCTGTCAAAATGACGGAAAAATTATGCTTTGACAGTATTTCTACTAATATTCATGTAAAATATATATATTTTTTTACTTCTTTTAAAATTTCCATATGACACGTGTTTCTTATTTGAGTATACATAAAGATACGCACTAGCATATATATATATATATATATATATATATATATATATATATATATATATATATATATATATATATATATATATACACAAACACATGTATATATACATGCATATATATATTTATATGTATATATATATATATATATATATATATATATATATATATATATATATATATATATATATATATATATATGAAAAATACTTGTTGTTGTTTATTATCTACGGACGTATACGTTTCGTCTCTTTTCAATCGAGACTCTTCAGCGTAGAAGTATGACTATTCACTACCGGTCACACGGTTCGAAACCCTGGATTATAACTATTTTTCAACTCCAATCCAACGTCTTAAACCTCGCGGTCAATATTTGAATAGCTGATAAACTGTGGTAGTTTAAACACATTTAAAACGGCGATGACGACACAGGCATTCTACTTATATTAATATATATATATATATATATATATATATATATATATATATATATATATATATGTAGAGAGAGAGAGAGAGAGAGAGAGAGACCGTTGCATTCATATTTTATTACAATTATCACTTAATTTATGGCAACAGATTTTACTGCAATACTTTTATTCTTCGCATCATTTTACGCCTTTACTAGAAAAATAGCTTACATGCATTTACAATTTATGTGCATCTTTGCTACGATTAAAATAAAACACTGCGGAAAAATCATAAAAACTACACCATCTATTACTGATGTAGGTAAACACGTCACAGCATGAATTATGCGATTTCTTTTTACTTATCTTGTAAAGTTTTAACTTTTCTTAGCAAATTGGGCTTCAATTTTCTAGTCTAGAAATGCGTCCGTTTTATCCAAGCGGTTAGCGTCGGAAATGTTATTATAAGCTGTAGGCTGACAGACTAGCGTAGTTGATATTTCAAATTTGACAAACCAATGGAAATGTTATTTCCAACTTAAGCGTGAAAGACTAACGAAGTTGATATTTCAAATTTGACAAACCAATGAAAATGTTATTTCCAACTTAAGCGACACAGACTAACAAAGTTGATATTTCAAAATTGACAAACTAATTAAAATGTTATTTCCAACTTAAGCGTGACAGACTACCGAAGTTGATATTTCAAAATTGACAAACTAATTAAAATGTTATTTCCAACATAAGCGTGACAGACTAACGTAGTTGATATTTCAAATTTGACAAACCAATGAAAATGTTATTTCCAACTTAAGCGTAGCAGACTAACGTAGTTGATATTTCAAAATTGAGAGACAAAAGAAAACAATATTTCAAACATAAGCATGGCAGACCAACAAAGTTAATATTTCTAACTTCACAGACAAAAGAAAACGCTATTACCAAGTTAAGCATGACAGAACACCAATGTTAATATTTCAAACTTGACAGACCAAAAATATTGCTACTTTAAACTTAAGTATTGCAGACCGACGAAGGTGATACTTCAAACATGACAACCAAAAGAAAACGCTATTTCGAACATGACAGGCCAACCAAGTTGATACTTTAAACTTGATAGACGAAAACACAAGGTATTTATAAACTTGAGTCTGGCAGATCAATGACAATGTTATTTCAAACATTGCCGAGACAGATTAACGAAAATATTAAGCGTTATAGACCAAATAAAATGCTATGTTAAAATTAAGCTTGACAGGCCAAGAAAATGCTATTTAAACCTCGGCAAAAACAATATACTTAGTCACAAGCAATATGGATTTCGTCTAGACAAATCAAAAGCTGTCCTGCTGACCGTAATGTTGCACAGGATCAGTGTATCTAACGACAAAGACTTTTTTTCTAGAGCAATTGATATATCAAAGACTCTCGATAAGATTTGGTACAAAAGTTTGCTTCACGAGCTTGGTAACTATGGAATAACTGGAAATGTCCTCTCAAATATAAAATCCTTTCTCTCAAATAGGTCTATAAAAGGAGTTTTTGATGGGCAGAAGTCATACAACTTTATATCAATGACGGCGTGCCTCAAACATCCATACTGGACTCAACCCTCTTCCTGATATTTATCAATGATCTTCTAAATCATATTCTGAGATAATTTATTGACATCTACGCAGGCGCGCAACCATCTACGGCAGAACTTCGAAGAGCATTGATGATCGAGATCTTTGTAATTCTCTCGCTCGACCTGGTGCACGTGGTTCAATGGGAAAATGATGGCTTGTTACTTTTAATACTCGTAAAACTACACTTTTCTCTTTTTATCCCATCACCCGATTATTCTCTTTTCCGAGGTGAAATGAATGGTTTTATCTTTATTCTAGTTAATGTTCAAAATTTATAGCTTAAAAAGTTTGAAGAAATAATAATAATAATAATAATAATAATGATAATAATAATAATAAGATTGAGTGTTGAATCTAATCTAAATAGCTAGTTGACATAGATCGACCACTAGTAAAATTCAAATATATAAATATATTTTAAATACTATAGAAATGATATTGCACAAATCCGAGGGAACTGAAATTGTCATAACCTCCCCCTCCTGAAAAAAGAACATACTTATATACGCGGGCACTAGGGCAGGATGGTAACGTACAAAATCGCCGTGAAGGGTTATGGCGGGTCAAGAGGATAGAAAGACCAAGGATGGAGAATACCAACCAGACCTGTTACATTTGGGGGGCTATTTTCCACTCACATTTAATTGTGAGTCAATGGTCATTGGCAGCGAGAAATCAAAGATAAACAGCTGTAGCGATAACGCACTATGATATGCAATGGTTAGCGAAAGTGGCGGAGAGTATTTTATATCTAAAGAGACGTGTAGTCACTCATACTGCAGGAAACATCATTGGTTATTATCATGAGCAGTCACTGATGATGAATCGTGTGAAAACTCGTAGTGAATAATAATAATAATAATAATAATAATAATAATAATAATAATAATAATAATAATAATAATAATAATAATAATAATAATAACAATAATAATAATAATAATAATAATAACTTCGTGGGTCGGAATATAATAGTTTTTGCTTTTTGTTTGAGTTGAACGTAATAGAAATGCCCCAACACATAAAAAAGTAGCTAGTTACTTTAGAGAAAAAAACAGTTTCCGTTATTTTTTTAAGAGGCTATGAACATTTAAAGTCTCGAGCGTACTGATTGAATAATTCTTTTTTGTAGATATACAAATGTTATATTTATTTTGATTTTAATGTTAACTAATAAGAAGATTCTGAGATTTCACTTCGGTATTTTTTGCTTTTTGTTTGAGTTGAACGCAATTGAAATCCCCCCAAAACATAAAAAGTCGCTAGTTACGTTAAAGAAAAAAGTGTCACTAAGTTTTTTAATCTCGACCGAACGTTTGATGACTTAGCATCAATTCATCAGACAAACATGGGATGGGAATCTATCGTCGTTTTTATTATTATTTAAGAGTATCTTAGAAAACTTATACTATGCAATTAGGTAATATATATATATATATATATATATATATATATATATATACATAATAAATAAAAATTAATTAAAATTTTTTATTCATTTATTTATTTTTAAAATTATTATCTTTTTAATTTTAAATTAATTTATTTATTTTATTTTATATATTTTTTTAATTCATTTAATTAATTTTTTTAATCTTTCATTTTTTTCGTATGTATGTGCGATAGTGCATCTTGAACTTGATGAAAGTGAAAGAAACACTATCCGTGTGATAGGATCACAGGTAAACTATACCTGCGCATGGTTTTAACACAAACACCAAAGCATGATTAATGTATATAAATAAAAATAAACACAGTGGGAAGAAAGATCTGTGTGTCATGATGGGTTAACATGAGGGACCCGGTCCGCATCCTGCGAATTTTGGCTCCTGTAATTACAGGAACAAGACCACGGACAAAGAAACAGGTAAGTAACCCATCAAAGTCCAGCGGTACAAAATCAATAAGTATGAAACTAAAAAGAGAAATGAAGACTGGCCAAAAGAATGAACAGACGAAATTTGGATCAGACTGGACACCCAGATAACCACATTTCGAAAGAAAGCTAAAACCATGAACAGGATGAAGAAGAACAGTAAACGATGGAAGAGCAGAAGCCCGAATCGCATGGAAAGACTAAACAAGAAACGTGAAGAACTAAAACAAAAGATAGCAGCAAAAGAAGGAAGATTAAGACGATACAGATAAAAATCGGAACAGTACAAACAGAACAGGACCTTTAAAAACAATCAAAGCCAGTTTTACAAAAAACGTAAACGGAGAAAGAACAACAACAGAACTACCGGACCCGACAGAAACAAAACATTTCTGGAGCAAGATATGGGAAAAGCCTGAAGATCACAATAAAATACTAAATCGCTGAAAGACATAAAAAACTACTAGAAATTGAAGAAGGAACAGAACAGAAATTAATGAAGAAACTATTAAGACAACACTGAAGAAAATGGCAAACTGGAAAGCTCCAGGTCATGATGAAATACACGCGTACTAGTCCGACAAATTCACGACTCTACATGAAAGGCTAGCACAGAAACTGAGAGGATGTATCTATAAAACAGACTTACCAGGGTGGATGACCAAAGACAGGACAACGCTCATATAAAAAGACGCCAAGAAAGAAACGACCCCAACCACTTACCAACCAATAACCTGTTTACCAACAATGTGGAAAATCCAGACGGCTCAACTGAGAGAGTAAATTTACCATTCCCTGAGCAGCCGTGGACTACTTCCGAAGAACAGAAAGAATGCCAGGAAGGGAAAAGAGGAACGCATAATATGTTATACATAGATCAAGCAAGAGACACCGTCCCAACGAACAACGCAGGAAGCATCGAAACTGGACACAAACAGACAAGAAAAGAAAAGTTGAAAGAAAAACAACTACATCGACGCTTCATAAGACTAACAAAAGAAAAACAAACAACGAAAATAGCTGGGTATGGCTAAGAAAAGGATACTTGAACAGAGAAATGGAATCCTTACTAATGGCTTCACAGAACAATGCGATTAGGACAAACTACATTAAAGCTAAAATATATAAAACCCAGGAAAACAGTAAATGCAGACTGTGTGGACAAAGAGACGAAACACTAAATAATTTAATAAGTGAATGTAGCAAACTAGTACACTGGGAACTGTGCAAACCATTGAATTTCGAATACGCAGACAAATGGTACAAACATAAACCAGAAACTGTACTGGAAAACTAAAAACACAAAATCCTCTGGGACATGGATATACAAACAGATAGACTCAGACAAGCAAGGAGACCTGATGTTATTATAATCAACAAGAAACACAAATCTCTCAAAATCGTAGACGTTTCCGTTCCAACAGACCACAGAGTGAAGATCAAAGAGACGGAAAAACGAAGCAAATACACAGAACTAGATAGAGAACTGAAAATAAATATAGAACATGAAAAAAGTCAGTATAATATCAATAATCGTACGAGCACTAGGAACAATCCTAAAAACATGGAGAAAAGACTGGGAGAAATTGAAATCGAAGGGACCGTCTTAACCATACAAAGGACCGCAATGATCAAAACAGCTGCAATCTTAAGGAAAGTCTTTGAATGCGGAAACCAACTTGCATAAACTACAAAGGGTAACCAGCCACACGGAATCTACAATAGAAAGAAAACAAAACCACACGAAGAACACCACATCACGAATCAAGGAACAGAAACTGCAAGAAACATCACTTCATGATCCCCCCTAATAAATTACACCGGTCTCAGCTAACACCACACACAAATGAACTAATTAACATAAATTAGACGAAACACCATATGATCTCTCCTTTACCCCCCACCAAAAGAAAATGATGCCGGCCTAGGTTGACACCCTAAAAATATTTGTTGAGAGTCAAGGAAGATGAGAAGACCGAGAAGGGGCAGCACACACCAGACCTCCACTGGATGAGTGCGGAGAATGCTCGGACCTTGGATAGGCTATTGCCACTTAAATCCCAGAGAAGACAAATGGTCCTTACCAGCGAGAAATCAATGGTTAGAGGCTTTTGCGATACTGCAGGGTTATCTGCGGTGGCTATCGAAAAAAAGTGAAGAATTCTGGAAATCTGGGTGGCTTGTTGTCACTCAGACTCCAGTAAATACAACTTGTTGTTATCAGTAAACAATCACTGACGATGATCTGTGTGAGAACTCTTAGTGAGTACTACTACTAATAATATATTAATAATGGAGATTATGTGTCTGTCTGTTTGAAGCCGAACCTCCACTCCTACTTCTATTATGAATCATCTTATCTATTAATAATGGAGATTATGTATCTCTGAAGCCGAAACTATAGTCCAGGACATAACCTCCTCGTTTTTTGAGAGGTGTGGAGGCAGTGTAGTGTCTGTTCTGTTGTCATGATACCATCGTCCCATGCCTTACCTCTTCTTTTTGAGAGGTGTGGATAGAGTGTGGTATCTGTTCAGTTGTCATCATACGATCCTCCCAGGTATTACCTCCTCCTTTTGAGAGGTGTAGAGGTAGTGTAGTATCTTTTCTGTTGTCATGATACCATCTTTCCAGGCATTACCCCGTCCTTATTTGAGAGGTGTTGGGATAGTGTAGTCTTTTCTTTAGAAATAATACCATCATTCCATGGAATTACTGCCTCCTTTTTTTGAGAAGTGTGGAGGTAGTGTAGTATCTGTTCTGTTGTCATGATACAATCCCCCTAAGGAACAACCCCTTTCTTTTTCTGAGAGGTGTATGGGTAGGTTAGGATCTGTTCTGTTGTCATAATACCATCTTCCCAGGAATTATCTCCTCCTTTTTTGAGAGGTGTGGAGGTAATGTAGTATCTGTTATGTTGTCATGATACAATCCTTCCAGGCATTACCTCCCCTTTTGTGATGTTGGAGATAGTGTAGTATCTCTTCCGTTGTCATTATACCATTCTCCCGGGAATAACCACCTCTTTTTAAGAGGTGTGGAGGTAATGTAGTATCTGGACTGTAGTCATAATACTATTTTTCCAGGCATACCTCCTTCTTTTTTCAGAAGTGTGGAGGTAGTATAATATCTGTTCAGTTGTCATGATACTATCCTCCCCAAGGAATAACCTCCTCCTTAGAAGTGTGGAGGTGTGTAGTACCTGTTGTCATGATACCATCTTCCCAGGAATTACCCCCTCCTTTTTTGAAAGGTGTGGAAGTCGGGTAGTATCTGTTCAGTTGTTATGATACCATCATCACAGGAATTACTTCCTCCTTTTTGTAGACGTGTGGAGTTAGTGCAGTATCTGTTCTGTCGTCATCATACCATCCTCCCAGGTTTTATCTTTTCCATTTTAAGAGGCGTGAAGATAGTGTAGTTTCTGTTATGTTGTCGGAATACCCCTTCCCCAGGCAATACCACCCTCTATTTTTAGGGGGTGGGTAAAGTAGTATATGTCTTACCCGCACTCGTATTCTTAAGTATAATGTTCTATTTAGAACGCACAGAATGTTATATTTCAAGAAAAAGAGAGAGTGAGAGAGAGATAGAAAATAAGAAGGAAATGAGACAGAGAGAGTAAAAGAGAGAGAGAGAAAGAAAGAGAGAGAGAGAGATAGAAAGAGAGATAATTAGAGAGAAAGAGAGAGAAAGAGGGGCCAAAGTTTTGATAAATAACATGTAAACAACTTTTTCTCAGAGATTTATCATACGAGTCGCTCAAAAATGATATATTTACTTTAATTTTTTATTATTACGTTTTAGGTTTGTTTCTTTTAAAATGTTATTAGAAATTATGTTTTAAAGCACAAATTTATTGAATTAAATTGTTTAATTGTTTAATTTAAAAAAAATAATTGATTTGAAAATTAATATTTTTGTAAAAAATCAAACAAACACATTTTACTGTACAATTAAATAACTTAATTTTGAATCGTATTCACTGCATTCTATTATTTTAATTGTTGATTTCATTTTAGGTACATTTTTTATCGATTTAAAAAAACTTCAAATATCAGAATCCTTGTACGACTTTAAGTGAGTTTCGAATTTTTTGTTTTACATTTTACACCGTAAAGGGTAAATTTTGTTTAAAAACTATGTTTTATGTGTTTAATTTATTAAAATAAAGGATGGGGCTATTTTACTGAACAACTATAAAAATATGCGCCCGAAGGGAGCATATATTTGCTAATAATAATAATAATAATAATAATAATAATAATAATAATGATAATAATAATAACAATGATGATGATGATGATGATGATGCTGCTGCTGCTGCTGCTGCTGCTGATGATGATGATGATGATAATAATAATAATAATAATAATAATAATAATAATAATAATAATAATAATGATAATGATAATGATAATGATGATGATAGATAGATAGATAGATAACTCCCATCATTTTTCAAGCTAATGGTTAAAGTGTCTATTATTTAAAAAAGTTTTTTTTTCATTCTAAATTCCGAACCATTTTTTAACCGTTAAATCAAATTCATTCCTCACAGCGGAAACATGTTATCTAGTTTGAAGTCAGTTTAAAAAATCACAGTAATTTAAGCAACTTAATCACAATTCAGCGTAAAAAATGTAAAAAGATGAAAAATGAATTAGTAATATATATATATATATATATATTTTATGTTTTTAATCTTTAAATTTTTAAATTTTTAATTTTTAATTTTTAATTTTTAATTTTTAATTTTTAATTTTATTTTTTATTATTATTATTTTTTAATCTTTAAATTTATTTTTAATTTATTTTTATTCATTATATTTTTATTCTTTCTATTTTTATTCTTTCTTTCTCTCTCACTCTTTTTTATTCTCTACATTTTTTATTCTCTATATTTTTTTATTATTTTTTTAATTCCTTTTTTTATTCTTTTTTATACTTTTTTTATACTCTTTCTCTTTTTTTATTCTTTTATTCTTAGTATTGAAATGTTTTTTTATATATATATGTTTTTTTATATTTATTTATATATTTTTTCATATATATTTTTTTATTTTTTTTATTTTTTACCCCCCTTTTTTATTCCCTTTAATCTTGAATTCCCTCGTGTTTTAAATCTCAACGGTCTTATTACACTAAATTTAAATTTAAACAAACACACACAACACACTGAGCAAATAACGCGTCCCAACAAGAGTGTCATGTGACCTCACATTTCCAAAACAGATGACAACAGAAGCTGAAGAGAGCCGGATGGGTAAGCCATTCCGTGCTTGAAACCGACGGTACGAATGTTGTACTAATTTTTCTGTACCAGAATAAATAAATATATATATATATATATATATATATATATATATATATATATATATATATATTAAAGACGAATGGTCGAAGAACAGTTATTAGATAGTCTAATTTGTATACCTATTTATCAATCACTTCATAGTTAATTAATATTTCGAAGTTTATTGTACTATCTTATCTACATATTTGCAATAGTTTCGTCAATATAAATGATTTAATAAAAAATTGATAACATAAAAAACTAGTCGTAAGATCGCTTGCGAGAATTTTTACCTGACCGATTCGGCATAAGGGGAAAAGAAAAATGAGGAAGAGCGTGGCTAGCTTGCTAAGGATTGGTTGTCTCTATCTTTCTCTCGGGCTGGCTAATGTCTCTGCCCCTTCCTCTCTTTCACTTTTCCCCTTCCTTTACGACACCGTATTATTATTATTATTTTGTCTGTCCCTTCCGCTTTTTCTCACTTCCCTTTCTTCTACGTTCTTTCTTTTATTTTATTGATTTTTTAAAAATAAACATTTTCATTCGGCCTAAAACTGTAGATGGCCGAATACGAAATCTTAGAAGATAGACGCATGCACTTTTTTACATAAAACTTGGAAAGACAGCTCATAACGGAATGCGTGTTTGGTTAGTTATTACCTAACAAACAAGTTGTGTATATAACAGTAGGCAACTTCCAATTAGAAATCAATAGTAAGTGGCTGTTGCTATAACGCAAAGTACTTGCTACGTGTATCAACTAGGTGGAGAGTACTTGAAATATGGAGAGATTTGTTGTTACTCAGACTCCACAGAACACCACGGTTATCAGTGAGGATTCATTGATGATGAACTGTGAGAAATCCTAGTGAGTTAATAATAATAATAATAATAATAATAATAATAATAATAATAATAATAATAATAATAATAATAATAATAATAATAATAATAAAAGGAAGAAAAAGAAGAATTAGAACAACAACAACGCGCCGCTGTGTTTGTTGGTTGGGGAAGTGATTAAAATCTTTATAAACACTGGTAGATTCTTTCAGTACTCATGTCTCGCAGTCATAAACTGTCACGGTCTCCACACTGGAATCCTAGGCGGTCCGCCATTAAGAGCAGCTTGTAGGGCGGGAAAGGCAAATCAAAACATAAATAGGAGATGAAGGGTGGAGGATGAAATGTAGATATTTGGGCGCAGTGTGTTTCGGGTGTGTTATCCTATCGTAGACCTTAAATCGGTTCGCTGACAGCGACATGAGAAGTGCGGGAAAGGACATTCAAATTTCTTTTGTTTTTGTTTTTATAATGTGCCGATAGAGAAAGAACTCGAGTGCTTTTTTATTTTAGGGGAGACATTATTGAACGAGTTAATGAATAAAACACAAATGAACTCTATTTAAATATATGTCTCTATTGACTTGCCTCAACACGAGGGGGGGGAAGGTAGACGAGCTCGTTGATTTAGCGTTGGGAAAATTTAGTTCCCCAAAATGGCTTACTCTGGATCGGAACAGACATAAAACTTGTCTTGGTCTAAGAGGAATTATTTTACTCGGATAGATGACAGAACAGATACTACGCTTTGAGTCTAGCCTGAATGCCAATTATCTGTGTCTCCTCATTCATAATTCTATAAACAACATTTGTTATTGCAATTACACTTTATAAACATTACCCATTTTAAACATTTACATGTGTACGTCAATATCACGTTGAAGATTAATAATAACCGGGTAACTGAAGTAAAGCAACACTGAGTCTGATAACGACTTAGATGAGTGACCATTTAGAAATAACAAGTTTTTTTTACTTGTTATTTCCAAATGGTCTCTCATCTAAGTTACTATCTGTTGAAGTATAAAATGGCTGTAAATTTCGTTCGATCTTTTTATATTTCTCTTTACCAAGTCATGCTAAAATAGTATGAAGATTGCGCAACCCTTGCTTCATTATTAATTCTTCATCGTGTAATCACTTTATTTAACACTATTTAGAAAAGTATGAATTCAATTATTCAGCCCCTACCTATAATGATATTATAAGCTAGACGAGATTATCAAACCTTAATAGGGTAAACGGTCTAGTTTAAGGAAACTTAAAATAACAACTGTCATTCTCCGTTTATCCAAGAATTATTTCCTGTGGGGTTGTATTTCTCCTTCAGACAAGACTAACCAAAAACCGACCAAGAGATGTTTATTTACTCCTCGCGGAGTTAGGCACAAGGCCAGTTTTATCTTACTCCCACAAGTAAGATGTGACCCAAGATCGGGTCGAGCAAGTGGGGTTAAAAGCCAGCGCTCGAGAGGTGAGCACTCTGGCCATTTAAAAATTGCCTGGGCAGCCCCGTCGGCATTCCCCGGTAATGGCGCCTCAGACAGTAAGCAATAAACTTACTCCTCCCCAAAAGGGGGAGGCGAAGCCTGGGAGGGTGGACCTCCTAGAACTGCACAGGACAGGCGTGCAGTATCCATCGGAACAGATACTACACTTTGATCTTAGCCAAAAGGCCAAGAGAATTCCGCTGCCATTGCTTCACTATAATCATCCTAGTGCCGGAAACATATTTTGTCTCTCGAGACATGAAAAGACCGGAATATATAAAGTTTCTTAGTAATAAAATCTCTAGAATATAAAATCATTTTAGATGCTGTTTACGCTAAGATAAGATACTAAAATCGTATATATGACAATCATAGAGAAGGGTGTTTTCTATTAATCAAAAATTGAGATTTTCGGGTTAGGGTTAGGGTTAGGGTTATATATATATAGCATATTTCAGTTATTTTATGAAATGGAAGAGGGCTAAATTCTCAAAATTATTTTGATAGATTTTTTATAGTAAAACTTAAAGAGTTAATCAATGTTTGTTTCCTAAAGGCTTTTTATGTATACTTTGATGACACAAAATACTTGTTATTTTTCCTTGGTTCTAGGACTAAGTTATGGTTGAAAGAAATTCATTTTAACTCTTTTAATTAGCCGTATTTTGTAATTAACATAACAAATCACTCATCCATCACATAGCTATCTCTCTCACGATTTTATTCCATGCTGATTCAACCACACTCTAATAGTTTTTTAATGTTTCCATGAGCATTTAAGGAAAGAGTGACATACTCTCTTTTCATCTAATTTATAGAGTATGTTCCTACACACCATAAACGTTATGTAAATTAGATAGGAAACTGATGTCTTCTTACATCTATATTCTTCTAAGATACTAAAATCGTATATATGACAATCATAGAGAAGGGTGTTTTGTATTAATCAAAAATTGAGATTTACGGGTTAGTGATTACAAAGTATCTACTTTAAAGAAGAAAGCTCGCCCCAACCGCAGGTTCGAGTACTTTCGAGGGTATACACATATAAAGACATTCAGAGGTACCTCCGATTTGCATCGATCTTCGTGGTGTGTCGAGAAAGAACCAATCACAGGCCGTCTAACAACGCTACTTGGTCGAAAAGCGCGCAAGGGTTGTAATATTCTTCCTCTTTTTTCATGATCAGCCGAAGAAATAAGCAACGCACATTTTGTTCCATCCACAAGTAGAGGTTGGCCAAAAGAAGAAGCAAAAACAAAGAAAACGGTTAACTTGTACACTTACCTCTTACCCATATATGTTCAGAGAATTATACAAAGAACTCAAGGACTGTTATTTGGACGAAAATCAAGATAAGCCCTGCAATACGAAGTATTTGCAGCACAACATCTTTCTTTTTCTATTTCCTTCCTTCATTTCTCTCCTCTATTTCACATATACCCTGTTTCAATTTAAAAGTTGTTCTGTGTTCTTTTCTCTTGAGATCGCCTCATTTATCTTTTTTATTTAATTTAGCGAAGTCCCAACAAGAAAGTTACGTTTTCTTGAGTGAATGTTCAAAGATTTAGGCCGAAAGGAACAGTCAATCATTTATATAAAGTATGTAAATAATCACGATACTTATTTTTCAAATGCTTGTATGTACGTTGAGTGAAGATCAATTTTAATGAAAAATAATAACATAAAATAATATAACTTACTATTTTCAAGACTATTAGAATGTGTGGAGTTATATACCTTGTTCAGACTGGATACCACATATGTGTCTCCAAATAGTAACGACCGCCTATTAATATGAGATATATTATTATCATTTAGAAATGTGATAACAATATAAAAAAGATGGAACAATAACAATTTTTCACAATTATAGGTACCATCAAATTCTTTTACAAAAATGTAGAATCCTTTCGATCCGTACTTGGTATACTCACTTATTTTAAGTTTCAGCTGAACAGGATAGGTGAATGTCGAGCAAAAACAATTTTCATAACTGAAAAATATATAGAAATAAAACCCCGGAAAACAGAATTGATGCTATTATAGGGTGCAGTCTATTACGTAGTTAATAACCGGGAATAAACACAATGTAGCTTTATATAAATAATATTCTTTCTTTATTTGTTAAATCTGTGCCCAATCGAATTAAAGTTTTTTCGTTTAACATTAACGACTATGACGTTAAACGTCTTCAAATTAAGGTCGGTTAAACAACGATGATAGATTTAATGTATAATCTTGTTCGTGGAGCACGCTAATATCGTGCTCTTACATCGGCCTTTGCTCTTTCATTCCTCATTTTACTGACAGGAAAAGCCAATATCCAGTATCTGGGATGCTCTCAGATGATGCGTAACGTCCGAAAATTAACTGTTTCTTCTTCAACTAACCGGTATCAATTTTCCTACTTTCTCTAACATACCCGACTATCGAACCAGCCTATTTTGGCTCAGAGTCATTCAATATCTTTCATACGAAATGTCTGATCTACCTTAAACAAAAACAAATCTTACTATATAAATAATAACACAACTTTACAGTTTATTTTATTACACAAGTAAATTAAAAATAACTAACATAGTATGAAGTAACATTTAAATTTGATCGCCTACTCTAATATGAACTGGAGCGAGTGCGGTATCTAATTCATAAAATACATCGAGGAAATACAGCAGACAGCTTTGTGACTGATGTTGTATGTCTGAAATGATTAGAGATTTCAGATCGCTGTAAGTCATCCCACTTTTAGTAGCTGATATTGATCGCCTACCTGTTTGTGGTCCAATAGATCACTAAAATACGACCCTCATCATCAAGGAAAACAATAGCTGAAAATAGTTTAATATAGTTTCATAGCTTGCGATTCGTTCAGTTATGTATAGTGAAGACCTATCACATACTGACAATGATATTTTATGTAATAGTTTTCTCCACTTCCCGTCATATTCGTTACACAACACGACTGAATGCGATTAACCATATATATGCTAGCTTACTAATTCGTTTTAGGGATTTAGAATAATGAAGAACAGCATATTCTGTAATAACAATACACATTTTTATTGGCGTGTAAACAGTTTTAATATTGCATATTAAAAAAAACTCTACGTGAAAAACAGAAAAGCCAATTGACTATCATCATCGTAAATTATATACAAGATGTGTCTTTAAAATACCGAAACTTTATATGTTGTGTGTCATGTAATATATGGGCGAAATAGTGATGAACTCATAGTTTCATTATCTAGATTGAATGTTTTTTGTTTACATATTCTCTTATCTACCACGACAACACACCTGCTAAACACGCCGATTAACGGGGACGTAACGATAAAGCTGATCGACATCCGTTAAGAATATTTCCAGCATTGAACGAAAGAGTGGCACAGAAAACTGGGAAAGTACCTTCGACTTGATGATGATTAGGTTAAAGGGGACACCGTGTAGTTTGTTTTTTGGAATTGGAATAAATTGTTTTTTACGTGAGTCCCGTTACTTTTAAGACAGTATTTATTTATTAGGAATATGATTTAAAAGTAAAGTAGACGTAATTATTGTAATAAGAAGAATATAAGTGAATTATGACAGTTTACAAATATAGAACTTTCTAGCCAATAACAAACATGCCTTCTCGATTGCCTATTTACTTACACAAAGTGTCACCTCCCCCCCCCCCCGCAAATCATGAAAACGAGCAGGCTTTCCTTCTTGACAACATTGCTCGAGGCGGGAATGCTGAACATCTGGTAATAATAGTTGATGTCACAATAGAATCTCGACCGTAACCATCAATGCCGTTACTCAAAACAACCAGATATTTCCAACGTGCTGATTGGGAATCTCTCAAAGATCTTATCAGAGAGGCACCTAGGAGTTCATTTTTTTCTCCTTGCCGAACATAGTACAGAGGAGGTGAAATGAGTCGAATTAGGAAAAGAAGGCCCTGTCCCGACGCGAAAATTCGAAAGCAAGCTCAACTGTCCACAATAGTTCACTTCGGACTATGCACTTGTTATTGCGCATGAGTAGCAAACATAAGTCAGCTGAAGGTAGGAAAAAACAACGTAACTAAAAGTAATACTGAGATGACTAGAAATCGCATCACATTACAGAAATTAGAAACTAACGATTTCTGTAAAATCTATACTAGTGTGATTAACAGAGGCCAATCAACAATTACCCACTATCCGACCACCATGAAATTGCTTCCACAACAACAGATAGGACTTAAGTGTTTGCCCGGCGTTGTGCAAAACTCCACACCTGACTCCGCAAATCACTGATTCCCCAATTGTCTACTACGGACGGAAACCGCACGGGATGAACTCATCATCACCCCATTCTCCTGTCGTGGCTATCATAAGACACCGTTACGTCTCCGAAGCATACGGGCCAGATCTTATGCCGGCTATAGTAATATATGAATGCTCTGCTGAGAGGGGACTTATCCTCTCGAGACTCTATTTATCATATCTTGTACAATCTGGCTTCCCTGATAGCTGGAAAATTTACTCCGTGGTACCAGTTTTTTAAGAACTATAGACAAAGAATTCAGTCGTGAAATTACTACCCCATAAGTCTCATCCCGTTCTTCACTAAAATATTTGAACCCTTTATCAAGATAGCAATAGTGCCTCACCTAGAAAAAAACAAAACTTCTATCTGACCAACAGTACGGATTAAAGCTATTCTGTTCTACTGTCAATATCCTTACGGTCACTTGTGAACGTTTATACCAAACTTTCGATAACGGAAGTGAAGAAAGGGTGGTAGCACTACATATCTACAAAGCCTTTGACAACCTTTGGCATGATAGTTTTCTCAGAGAAATTAACTCGTATCATATTACTGGGAGAATGTTTAATATAATAATCTTTCTTAGCTAAACATCACATCATCGCGAGAGTCAATAATTGGATATATATGACTTCTGATTTTTTTTATTAAAGACCTCCCCGAAACATTTGTGTCTAAGATGGGTATATTTGCTGATGAAACCACGTCCCCGGCATCAGGGTAAATTGAATATCTACTCACGCAAGACAATGGGTGAATCCTTTAAAAACAAGCTCTATTCTTTAGTCGAATGGAGTTAAAAATTAATGATCACATATAATGTTCCTCAGACAAAACTATTCCCCATAGACAACTCCAATAAACCTTTCCAACCACAAATTGGCATGACAGATAGCAATTTTCTCGAGAGTCTAAGATTCAAACTCCTTTGACTTACATTCTCAGGCAACATGAGTTGGAATAAGTACATAGAAGATACTGCCAAGTCTGCCGCAAAATAAGGTAAACTCGCTTTACCGGGCTCAAAAAACTTCTTAGATTTACCAGTATCCTTTATCCTTATGAAGCGACTATTCGCCCGTGCATGGAGCATTTTTTCCACATCTGGGCTGATTCATCAAACACTAGCCTCTCTTTTTTGTACAGGGTGCAAACAAGAATTTCTCACTTAATAAAACCGTATTGTCTGTCAAGCCCTGGCCTCTGTATTTATCATTTTAACTTTGAGCTATAATGCAGAAAAACCAAGTTGTCGTTATTATTACAAAAGTAAATTCAAGTTCATAATCATACGTTGTTAGCTACTTGATCTTGTACGCGATCTTATGTGATCTGTAAGACTGAGGAAACGCCGCCTTTAAATACGTTATTTAAACCCTCGAAAAGATCAAGATACAACTGTTCAAGACAGAATATTTATTCGACGTTATCTTCGTTTAAAATCACTGCCCAGTTGGTGGGAGAAATAAAGAGAGATCGTAATCACTGTGTAACTATATATTATCACCGCATTTTAAATTAACATGTTTACATGTGTAGGGCTTCCAATGGAATTTGAGTCATGTGTCGTCACATCTGTTTCTATCAATCTCCACAGTCTAGTAATCTTAATCTCGAATTCAGCAAAAGTGGATGATTGAACTTTTATTTCCTGTTAATATAAACTCATTCGACAAATATCTAACCTCCCTTCATTCCATATCCGAAAATATCCTTGGATTTTTACGTTCCAGTCTGTAAAGTAAAGCAAAGTTCAACTCTTTTCGGCCCACGAACTAAATAGAGCTAGCCATTTTTATCATTAGTAGTTTTTACATCATTATTTCTATCCCCAAATCGATTGGATTCCGTCATCGGCCACACATAATCTTGGGAGTGCAAGGTAATACTTTCTTACGACCAAAGTCGGCATTCACTGCCACCCCTAACATTATCTATATTCGCCCCCACTTTCACCACGGAAATTCACCAGCGTTATTCTCATCAACTCGAAGTCAATCGTTCTTTTACATCCACACTGTCGCTTCGCTGTAGAGTTGCATCCTTTCTTTTACAATTCGACAGAATATAAACCAATGAACTAACTGCATGTGCACCCTCAACGTAATTGCCCCTGGACTACCCGATTCGCAGCAATTGTAAAAGTTCTTAGATACCGGTAGATTTTCCACTGCGATAGCTTATTGACTCGGACCGTTTGTCTTTGGAATAACCTCCCTGCTTCCTGTTTCCCCGACCGTATCGACATGCAGGGATACACATATAACGTAAACAAACATCTTGCTGCCCAGATCCCCCAACCAAATCTTACTCCTATCTTAATAGCCTCTCACGTTTCAGTCGCAATATGCTTTAGTTTGGGTGAATAAAAGTTTTAAAAATATAGGCGTCCATATGCCACGATAACGGCTGATAATGCACAAGTAAACCACCACCTTGGATACTGTTTTCAGTTATTGACAAGACAGCTCGGCAGTCGACTTGTAAGAATATTCTGGGGATGTCAGTTGTATATCTGTAACATTGCGTGAAGTTTTGTCCGTCATGTTCACCGATAGAAACAGCTATTCTTGTCTCTGACACCTTCCTAGTTGGTTCATTGGACTGGACGTCCTGTTAGTAAAATAATCGTAGTAGTGATGAAACTGCCCAAGTTTAATGTCTTCCTTTCTCCATGTAGTTGGTGCGCACGAAGACGGGGCTTCGGAAAATGGCGAAATATAGGGAACGTTCAAAACAGGCAGATTTGTGTCTCGTCTGCACCATGTCTCATTTTATACTTTCTGTTCGAGACGTCATATACTAACACTTTCTCTAAATCTCTAACTTGTCATTTAATGAAATCTTGCTTAATTTTCACTTTACATAGAAAACACAGTTTTTAACTTTATTTTACATTTCCACATATAACATTGCTACGCATAAACAGTGCACACGTATTATCAATTGCATCCTCACTTTAGGTAGTTAGGAGGGATAGGGACAATAAGTATCTCAGTACTTTTAGAACACATATTTAGAGAGTGATCTAATAGAATGAGATGATCAACAAAATATTCGGATTTGTATACTAAGATAATCAAATATTGTCAGGTTGTAAATAGTATGCAAACTAATATCGGCCGATTTGGTGATTATGGTAAGAAGAACATATTGCATAGACACCAATAGGAACTTTCTGACGACAGTCTTAACGCGTGGAATCTGTACTGATTCGTTCAATGAAGTCAAAACTTAGAAACAAAATATATGCTTTTAGACACTACCACAAAGCAAATAATGGTTCGTGTTTTAAAATAGGTTTTAATTTCATATGGATTTTAAACGTTTTATGTTTATTCTGATCAACTGCTACTTTGTTGATTATTAATGTTATAGTTAAACTCGAAGTAGATTACCTTATCTAATTCAAAGTCGTTTTCTTGCATCTATAATCACCCGATTCATATATCTAGTAAGACACATCACTTTGGATGCACCGTTTACTTACCAGTAAAATAATAGTATCAAAATACATTTTATTTTTTCGTCGGTAACAAATATTAATATACTATTAATCAAATTTAAATAATCTTATATATGAGTATTTCGTAATAAGTATTTCTTTTTTTATTGAACTGCAACTTATCAAACCTCTACAGACAAAATTATCGTCAAGCAAAAGCACGTGTTCGATTGCCGTCTGCTTTAAAAACGAAAAAATACAAGGTAACAAAATACATGTACACTATATATTTTTCATTAACATTTCTGTTTTCGTAAAATGTGTTTCTATATTAGAAAAATATCTAACTTGGTGGTAGTTTTCAGATACTTATTTTAAACATGTCTTAAAATATTGATAAGATGGTTGGATGGTTGTTTGGTGGCTAAAATACAACACGTGGCCAGGATATTTTACTTTAAATTCAGTAACATTTTTGTTTTAATAAATATGTCACTATCTTAGAAAAGTAAATTAAAACAAAAAAGCACATTCATCAACTAATATATAATTGAAGAAAGAAAAAAGGTTATGTATTAGTGTGTATATGTGTGTGCATGTGTGTGTGTTTGTACGTGCATAGGCGCGTATGTGTTAGTAGGGTTACAAATGGGTATGCGTGAAGAGAGTGACAAATTTGAACGTGATTCTTTTATGAGTTTAATATTTGATTGTATAAAGAAAGCGGGAATTAAGCTGGTTTTCCTCATATGAAATCTTGTTCGACTAATTTAGTGCCGAAATACAATAAATTATTTATTACTCGGGTTTTATCTCTTTGTTCTCAAGCTCATACAGCGATTAAGATATTTAAATAAAAAATAATACCTATCATATTTTTGGTACTGTTTTGTTTTCGAATAATCAGCCACTTCCTGTAACGAGATGGTTAGAGAAGAGGGTTGTTGTACTATTACTAATAATGATAGTTCGCATCACGATGACGGAAAAGTGTGTTGACAGAATTTTAGTTGAATTTAGAATTGATTTATTCGAATTCCAGCAGCGCATTCCTATATTTTGACAATATTGTGAGCTGTCAGTTTATTTAAAAGATAAATAAATATTATTTCTTGTTTAGTTATGATGTGTAAAAAACGAACAATTTAGAAAGATACTAGCGGCGGAATCAAAACGTCAGAGCGAATATAGTCACTGGAGAGCGAGAACGTTCTCGGTGGTAACCCCGATTGCAGGGTTATACGTCGACACAAACACGATACATAAACCAGAAGAGAGTGGAAATGTATGGGAAATTCCTTTTGTACTTTACGATTCTTCATTTGTAAACCAGCCTATTTCACGAATGCGAGGAGAATTTTCCAAGGGAAGATTGACAACTATTTGTGTTTAGTCTTATATAATATGGAATGCGAACGTGTTTGCTTTGTGACAAATATTCATAAGAAACAACGTTATGTCTAACCAGTTGATGACCCTTACAGATGTTCGTATGTTGCCCCGCAAAGAATGGAGGGGCCAAATTATGAATTACTAACTGCTTTGTTAAAAACAAATTTCACCCCAAACACGGCAGGCCGCCACCGTAGACGTACATTCGGAAAGACAGGGAGCGGGGAGGGAGTTTCAGAGACCAGCAGCACGAGGAAAGACGCTATTGGAGTAAAAAGTTCTCCAGCATCTTGGGACCTCCACAGTGAATGACTGGGATTTAGCTGATTGTCGTGTTGGTCTAGTGTATTTACGTCGAGGGGGAACCAGAGCAGCCAGTTCATTAGATTACAATCCATTAAAGTATTTATAAAACAAGCACAAGGATGTAATATTGGGGCGATGGGGCAGGGGCTGGGGCTTGGTGGATAGTGAGGGACCTATTAAGTTGACGACATTTTTTTGGACATTGTCTAAGAGGGAGAGACTAGTGGATGATGCACCTGCCCAGATGTGGTGGCATTTTAATATTTAAACTATTTCATGAAGATGTTTACATATTAATACACGCACATACACACACTCACATGCAAGTAGAAAAAAATGAAAAAACATAAATTGTTATCATGTTGAAATAAGATTGAGCATATTCCTCTTCGCATCGTAATTTTAGCGATATTATATGAATGTCTACATAAGAAGAATACAAGCTCAAAAGTAAAATGCAGATTCTCCTCAAATAAGAAATATCTTTGTCATAAAATCTGAGCGAAATTATATTTTCATAACTGAAAAATGTTATACAATAAAAAGCGCGCATTTTCCATTGACATTAAAAACTATAAAATCCACTGAAATCAAAATATGTTTTTCTTTGGTTGAGCTGAGTTTACGAGCTGGTAAGATAAGTTGGATATTTTTCATGTTTTAATGTCTGTTTTAAAAGTCAATGATTAATGTTTTGCGTCTGTTGAAGGGTAATAAAATACATAAGTTTTATGTCATCTCTCTACAAAATGCCGGGTGGGAATCGTAAAAAATAATTCCTTGGAAAAACAAAATGATGGAAGAGAAAACGATGAAATATTTACAGAGATTCTATTTTAAAAGCATGCGATAGAAAGGGGAAACGAAATATTAAATCGGCGATTCCATTTGGGCGTGTTTACGTTTGTGTGAAACGCGGCAGGGCGTATTTTGGTTATCTTATGAGAATAGAGGCTCTTGAGCTGAACATCCACACACGCATATATATATATATATATATATATATATATATATATATAACAAATTCCTAATTGCCCGCCTCTGTTTGTGTGGGTAAGCTCCCTAAGTAATTATCCGATCATCATAAATTTTGGAACACAGCTGTTATGCTTACGCTCGCATAATCGGGGCTATATTTATTTTAATGTGTTTTATGTGAAGGAAACTAAAAACAATCTGTTAGTTTAAGTATACATGAAACAGTTTTTGATAAAATTTTAATCGTAAGAAATGAACGTAACGAATACGAACTGGAAAAAATATTAGGATTTCTTACGAAATAGTAAGTTAAACATTTATTTATTTATTTTTACACCCACTAGTTGTGATTATGATTTCTCGTCGACTGATTAAACAACATATATTTATATATATATATATATATATATATATATATATATATATATATATAGTATAAGGGTATACTCAAAAAAGAATAAAAGGGAAATACCAGCAGAGTGCTCAAGTAAATTAAATTAAGAGCGTAATATTTTTATTCATAAATACAGATTTTAATCAGACATATGGACCAGTGGTCCATATGTCTGATTAAAATAAGTAATATATATATATATATATATATATATATATATATAGATAGATAGATAGATAGATAGATAGATAGGTAGATAGATAGATATAACCATAGGGGTCTAATATCCCGGCCTTGCCTGGGAATATTGAGAAATTCATTAATCCATGCTATCACCTCTCAACCCCATATATCTCATCGAACGTTTTAGTTGATGTTAATAAGTCCAGTAAAGTTGCTGTTTTGATCTGTGTCTATTCCGTAGATAAGCTGGATGGATTATTTGGGTCACTGAAAAAATACTCACGGCAACAAGAGTAAGACACCAATGTATCGACTGTTTTATCTGACGACGGAGAATATGGTTTCATTAAAAAGAGAAAAATTAAAAATATATTTACTAGATTTGAATGAAAATCGTGTAAAAAACTGGCTCAAATATGATGAGAGATCACCATATAATTCTATATGTATGTATGCAACACTATCTAAACATATAAATTCATTTTGTTCGTTTGTTTGGAAGCATTTAAACTGTGGAATAAAAATGTAATTGTTGCGTAAGGCAACGGGAAAACGTCAGAATTAAAATGACAGAGAAATAACAGAAACAGTTAGAGTCATAAACACAAGGAAGATGACATTGCCTTCGAGGCGATTACGTTTGAAAAGCGATGTAATATAAAAAAATATCTTTGCTATAAAATATCTCACCAGTGTAATGGCTGAAGGTGTAGTAGTATTTTTTTCTTGCCTTCCTCTATTAAAATAATAAAATCGACTGGATATACATATTTTTCTTTTTCAGAAGACGGATCAAAATAGGGCGAAGAAAGATATATAAAGAGATCTTTTTTTACATAATGCTTTTTAAATGGTGCTTAACTATTGCGACTTACTAGTGTAAAATGCCCAGCCTTCAATAATAACTGGTCGGAAATGGAATGCAAAACCAATTATGTGAAATGCAGACCCTCTTTTAGGATCAAATAAATTATTGACCCCGTGGAAAATTGAAAGAACGAGTCTAGGTCTCAACCCACAGCTTTGGTGGTTCGAAGAATGCACAGTAGACAAAAGGAAAATAGTTTTGAAAGAAATTCATCATCTTGAGAAAAGCGAGCGTATTGAAACAGCTATAAGACAGGGTATTGATCAAGTGCGAGAGTGCAAAAGATAGAGATATCACATAGAGCCTAAAACAATAAGTTTCTTTATAGAATCAGTCTACGACATTTTACCAACACAATTCAACCTACAGACTTATATTCGACTGATGCCGAGCATGTGCGAAAACCGCCAGTCTAAAATATATTCTTACTAAATGCACATATTGGGACGTTGCATAAGACGTACGAGAACAACTCGTATTTCCAACTGAAATAACCTTAACGGCCCAGCTTCATGATATAATCATTTGGTCTGTTGAATTGAAAATGTTTCGTCGTTGATTTAAGGGTAATGTTTGAGGTAAATAACGACTGGGTTCCAGGTTGGTAAAATCCGAATATCCACGAGAACAATGCGTCATAACTGACTTGAAAACAAATGTATTACTTATCCAAGCCGAATGCCGAGGTTTCATCGCGAAATTAACCTCCAAATTGCTGACTAATCCTGGAATTTCTCCATCTGACAAAAGGAAATACATAAAAAAAATTCCAAAATAATGTTGTAACTGCATCAGAGTGGATATGGCGATCCAACCACAATCCAACAGCGTCTGATAGTATATCGTGAGATACTGCTGGATTGTTCTGGCTTAGTGGTAATGGTGTTCTAGCCCCGAAATAATGTTTGGAGTAATTATCTGATGAAGACTTCGTTAGAAGTAATGATGCTGTAAAAATAACACCCATTTTATGAATATTTTATATATACGTAATAAATTATGCTTATCGTAAGATTTTATTACAGTTTCACGGAATATCCGATCGTCAGTAGTGTATCAATAAAATCCTTAAACATCAACTTTTTTTACAAATGTATGTAACATGCAGATCATCGGGTACTGTTACAGTTCGCATGCATGGCGTGACAATGTTCATAAATGTATGATTTCTTTTTGTATTTAATCTGATTTATTAATGAATGCGAAATAATAAGGACAAACATTTATACGTATTCATTCAAAGTCAAATGTCTCTCTTTGAAATATGTGTCGTAGGAAAATATCGTTCTGCTAATTAAAATAACAATAACGCTATATTCTTGATATATTCGCTATCCAACGGTTTCCAAACATTCCTGAGGTAATTTAACGTTACATACTCCAAGACGTCTCTTTCAGCAAGGCACATTTATTGGTGTCAATTCCAAATGGGAATTTACGGCTTAATTATGATTATGGAGAATACAACTGACATTGTCTCCCTTTAATGGCTCAATCATATAAACCTAATCTCGCGTCTCTAGTCACACGTGACTGTAACCCTATACGTCCAATTTACTTGACAACAATAGATTCGGTTGACGAAGGTCAGGTCTTGGTGTATAGGAGGTTACATTTCCCCGTGGAACTTCGGGTAGCAAACATGTGAACAGTGTAATTTCTATAAAGATGCCCCTCAGCTCGTGATTGGTTATTCTGGAACAGGTGATCGCCAGTTGCATAATTAAACATTATATAATATAAGCATTTTAAAATACGGGCCAGATAAATGGGTAAGAAGTCCCCCTGTTGTCAAAATGTTTGAATTTCGATATCAACTCAATGAAATTGTTTTTCTAGCCGAATTGATGGCTGGATGAGTATATATATATATATATATATATATATATATATATATATATATATATATTTATTATTATGTACTCACTAGGAGTTCTCACACAGGTGATCAGTGATTTCTCAACGACAACCGGTGGTATTCCTTGGAGTCTGAGTGACAACAAGCCTCCCGAGATTTCCATTATTCTCCACCTCTTTTCGATAGCCACTGCAAATAAACTTGCAGTATCACAACAGCAGTTTACACCTGGGCTTCTCTCGCATTTGGGTGGCAATAAGCCTCCCCAAGGTCCCAGCAGTCTCTGCATTTTCAGTAGAGGTCTGGTTGGTGCTGCCCTTCTTAGATCTTCTCATCCTCCTTGACTCTATGCAAATATTTTGTGTTGTGTCAACCTAGACTGGTACCATTTTCTTTTAATTTAAAAAAAAAAATTATTATTAATTTAAAAAAAAAATTTGGGGGGGGGGGCAGCGAGCTGATTGTATTTCTTGCTATTTCTGTTCATTGGTTCATTTTTGTGTCGTGTCAGTTGAGGTCGGTGTAATTTATTGGGGGGTAGCTTATAAAGTGATGTTACTTGCATTTTCTGTTCCTTTGTTGGTGATGTGTTTTTTTCTGTGGATTTGTTTTCTTCCTGTAGTAGATTCCGTGTGACCCTTCATAGCTTATGCGGATTGATTTCCGCATTCAAAGATTTTTCTTAAGATTGTAGCTGTTTTGATTATTGCTGTCTTTTGTATAGTTCCAATGATTCCTTTTTATTCCAATTTCTCCCAGTCTTTTTTCCAGTTTTTTGGGGATTGTTCCTAGTGCTCCTACGATTATTGGTATTATACTGATTTTCTTCATGCTGCATATTTCTTTCAGTTCTCTGGCTATTTCCGTCTATTTGCTTCGTTTTTCCGTTTCTTTGATTTTCACTCTGTGGTCTGGTGGAACGGCGAAGTCTACGATTTTGCAGGATTTTTCCTTCTTGTTTATTATTATAACATCCGGTCTTCTTGCTTGTATGAGTTTGTCTGTTTGTATATCAATATCCCAGATGATTTTGTGCTTTTCGTTTTCCAGTATTGTTTCTGGTTTATGTTTGTACAATTAGTCTGCGTATTTGAAATTCAATTGTTTGTACAATTCCCGGTGTACTGCTTAATGTCTGTTCTTGTATTCTTTTTGGGCTAGTTTGCTACATTCACTTATTATATGATTTACTGTTTCGTCTCTTTGTCCATACAGTCTGCATTTACTGTTTTCTTGGGTTTTATCTATTTTAGCTTTAATGTAGTTTGTCTAAATTGCATTGTTCTGTGCAGACATTAGTAAAGATTACATTTCTCTGTTCAAGTGTTCTTTTCCTAGCCATGCCCAGCTATTTTCGTTGGTTTCTTCTCTTGTCAGTATTCTGAAGCGTCCATGTAGTTGTGTTTCCTCCTACTTTTCTTTTCTTGTCGTTTTGTTTCTGGTTTCGGTGCTTCTCGAGTTGTTCGTTGGAACGGTGTCTGTTGCGGCAGGTATAAGGATTTCCATGTGTTTAGTTGTGTATTTCTCCAGCTATTTTTTTAGTCTTCCATGCAATCTTCTATACTTACCAGTTCTCTTCCCCCTTCGTTTCTTTTCATGTAGAGTCTGTCCTATCGTCTTTTGAATGTAGTGCGTTTTGCATGGTCATTAATTTTCTAGTCATCTGGTCAAGGTGACTGAGTTCCTTTTTGATCCAGTCTATGAATGGTCCAGAGTATCTTATTAGTGCTACTGCCCAGGTGTTTATTCCTGTTACTAGATTCCTGCTATATAATTTCGTTTCTAGGAGTTTTCTTATTCTTTTCCAATCTCGTCTTTCATTTCTGTAGATTTAATGGTGTCTACTTCCAGAACTCCAAGCTATTTGTAGCTATCCTGTTCGCATAGCGCCCTCATTTCACTTGTTCCATACCCTCTGTGGTCTTCAGTTTTTCTTTCTTTTATTTCCATTTGGATGCCCTGGCTGAAGATTCTGGTCGTATTTATCAGCTTTTCTAGTTCCTTTTGGCTTTTTGCAAATAGTTTCAGGTCATCCATGTACATCAGGTGGTTTACTCATAATTCTGTGTCTGTAAACTTGTATCCAGCATCACATATTCTGAGTATGGAGTTGAGTGACATCATACTTATCATAAACAGTTAGTGGTAATAGTGAGTTTCCTTGGAAGGTGTCTCTCTGTATCTTTATCTCAGTCAGGTGTTGTCCTCCGGCTGTCAGTTCTAGTCTCCCATTGCTTTCTTAATAAGATTGATCATCCTTTCGAGTATTTTGCATATTTCCAAACATTCAATTATCTATGCTTGAGGGATTTTGTCGTAAGTTTTTTTGTAGTCAATCCATGCCATGGATATTTTCTTTTTTCTATTTTTCTACCTTCTTCAAGATCTTTTGATCGATGTATAGGAGGTCATGCGTCCTTCTTTTCCCTTTACGACATCCGTTTTGTTCTTCGGGGAGTAGTCCACGTTCGTTTAGGGATTGGTAGATTTGTTCTCTCAGTTGTGCCGTCAGGATTTTCTACATTGTTTGTAACCAGGTTATTGGTATGTAGTTGTCTTGGGGTCGTTCCTTTTTTGGCATCTTTTTGTATAAGCGTTGCCCTTCCTTCGGTGATCCGCACTGGTATGTCTGCTGCTGCTGCTGCTGTTGTTGTTGTTGTTGTTGTTGTTGTTGTTGTTGTTGGTGTTGGTGTTGTTGTTGTTGGTGTTGGTGTTGGTGTTGTTGTTGTTGTTGTTGTTGTTGGTGTTGTTGTTGTTGTTGTTGTTGTAGTCGTCGTCGTCGTCGTCGTCGTCGTCGTCGTCGTCGTCATCATCATCATCATCATCATCATCATCATCATCATCATCTTCTTCTTCTTCTTCTTCTTCTTCTTCTTCTTCTTAGCGTGTCATATAAGCATGTGGTCATATGACAGTTTCTCAGATTTTTATGCGTTCTTTTGCAATAGTGTTGCACTCTGCAATATCTTTCAAGTTAGACCGGTTGGGCAGTAGAGGGAAGACCAGGCAATGTTGAATTGTATGGTGTTCCTTTCGACATTCACAGATAGTCGGGTCACTTATATAGCCCCATCTATTATTAGCAACTTTTGATTACGCCATTCTCGTTTTCAGGAGATTTAGTGTTTTCCATTGTAGCCAGAGTGCATCTGAACCGGGAGAAAGTTCCTCGGAAGTAGGGATTCCCGTGTCGTTATGAGGGGGTCCATCGTCTCGCCGTCTGGCCCATCGCTGTAGTCTGGTCTCTTCCTGGGATGTTGTTAGGATTTCGACATAGATGAGGAATCTTCTCCTTGACTTCAGTCGTTTGACCGTTTTTTCACGCCCATAAAACAGATGGTGTTCATCACTGATAGCCTTTGTAATCTTTACCCGGTTGGCAATCTCCCGTCTCACAACTGAAAGAGCAATACTAGTGAGAATATGCAGGTTGTTCAGGTTGGGTGGTTTCAAGCAGCCAGTGATCAGGCGACAGGTGTTGTTCAATGGCGAGTATAACTTTTTGGCATGCGTTGATCTCTCCCAAACGGGACAATCATAATTCGCAGATGAATAGCACAAGGCTAAGGCAATACATATTAGTGTGTGTGCTGTGGCTCCCAACTTGGAGTTGATCAGTTTCCGTGGGATTTTGTTCCGGAAACTGACTCTCATTTTTGTATGCTTTACATGTTCCCTGAATGAGAGGGTGCGGTCTAAGGTTACGCCGGGTTAGTGCGATTCTTAAGTTGTTTCCAGACCACGTGATGTTTAGGGTCAGTTGGCCTCTCGGTTTCGTAAGTGAAATGATCACACTTCACTTTTTGCAGGTGGTAAATCTCGTAGTATAGGAGTAACACATCTAAGGCTGAGTTGAGGTTTGTTTCTACTGACTCAAAAGTACTTTATCTGGGATGTTATGCAAAGATCGCCAGCATAGATGAACCGCTCAGTGTTCTGGCTCATTGGTTAGTCATTAGTGTAGATGTTGTTCAGTAATGGAACCAGCACACTACCTTGAAGTAAGCCATTCTTTTGTTGGCGCCAGCGACTTTGTTTCTTCTTTAGGGTGACATAAAAGCGCCAGTCTTTTGAGATGGCTCCGATTAGGTCTGTGAGTGCCATGTCTTTTGTCAGCTTCAAGATCTTTTTCAAGAGGAGGCGGTGGTTTACAGTGTCATGTGCAGCAGGCAGATTAACAAAGGCGGCTCTAGTTACCAGTCCTTTGTGAAACTTATTTTCGATGTGCTGTGTGAGATTTAAGAGTTTGCTAGTTGTGTATTTTCCAGGCCGGAATCCTGCTTGTTGGCAGATATTGGTTGGTTCAGCAACTTAGGCCAATCTGTTGAAGATTAGGCGCTCGAACAGCTTAAAAAAGTGACATAACATGGAGATCAGGCGGCAACTCTTTGCATGCGCTGTATCTTTGCCAGGTTTGAAAAGAGCAATGATTTTGGCTTTTCTGTGGATCAACGTAGAAGCGTTCACGTCGCGATCCCTGTCATTTAATACTAATTATTACCTGCGGATTCTACCGAACACTTTCAATCAAGCCAAAAGACGAACCAAAAAGACGAGCGAACCATTATTATAATAAAAGTGAGGTATTCGACGTTTGTTTCCTGACAACAATTGATATATTTTATATCGAAGATTTTGACGTCCAACGTATACAGTCTAGTATTATGTATAGACTATTACTGAGATTTGAAGATGTATAATAATAAGAAGAAACCAACTATTTGAATAATCTACTCATTCACAAGCGTAAATATGCATTCACTCACCTAATGAAATATAAAAAAAAATTCCAAGCAAACCTACTAAAAAGACAAACCGCCTAAATAAATAATAAACAGGTTGTAGGTAAAAGAAGGTCTACCGAGATAATCAGGAAACGCATTGAGTCACAGAAATTTGAAACTCGCAATTTCTGAAAAATCTATAATAGTGTTGTGAATAATAGCCAATCAACAATTCCCCTGCTATAAAACCACAATGAGTACGGAAACTGATAAGGGTGAACTACTTGCCTATCTGTTCGCCTTTAACTCCACTTTTAACTCCGCAAGCCACTCCTTCCCATTTCGGACTGAAGTTGCATGGGATATTGCTGTCACATCTGGACTGCTGCACAAACTACTAGTATCTCACTCTTAGACAGAGTCAAAAATAGAGTATGTGATCTAATAGGTCCCGCAATGTCAACCAAGCTCCAGATCCTGTCACATCGCGTATTGTTGCATCCCTGTGCTTGTTTTTCAAGTATTTCAATATTATGCGCTCCAACAAACTTGCTTCTTTAATGCTCCCTTAACATGAATACACCCAACCAATCCGACAATCAACTCAATCACAACCTTACACTATGGAGGCCCTTCAAACGGCTAGCCTTTAGAATTCCTTCCCTGCTCCCCGTTTTACTGACTGTATCAACATGCAGAAATTTAAATGAAATGTGAACAAACATCTTGCTGCATAACTTTTCATTTAGAGTGTCCCTATAAAGCTGGCTCTAAATTCTCAGTAGCCACTTATGTTTCAATATCAATTTGTCTTGTAAAAAAGATAAAAATAAAGCGGGGGAAAAATACCATAACCTAAATTCTAAGTAATCACCCTTGACTATTTAGTCGGTCGTGACTTCTTATTTTTAATAAATCAAACTACTAATTATTGTTATTTTTGCATCTTTTAACATAACTTATATTTCACTCACGGTGATTATAGAGTGAAAATGGTTGCTAAATCTCTACGTTTGTATCTTCTCTTTTCAAAATATAACATTGAACAAAAAAATGTAACACTTCTTTTTTCCGATGGGAGAGATTAACGTGAATAGACACCCATGCAACGCCGCGTAGGTTCGGCTGGTTACTTATATAAACCGTTCATGTTTCCGTCTTTTGTTTGCTAGATCACGAATAATAGGGTTTTGAAGATATTCCCAAAGACAATATATATTCTGAAACTACACAAGGCAAAATAAATATATTTGATTTTGATAAAAATGACTGCTTTATTATTTTTGCAGTATCGTATATTCACGCTTTACATCCGTATAAAAAAGAAATGTATTGTTTTACTTCATTTTTTCATTTATGATCAACAAATTAGAGATATTAAATTTTGCGAGGGGCGTTCAATAAGTCATGTCCCTGACCCATTTTACCATAGCAGTAGATTAATGAAACCTGACAAAGTTATTAGTCTTTCTCTACATAAAAACGACCAAGAGCATTTCTTCCATCGTTTGATGCAGCTCTGGACACCGTTTTCGTAGAATACCCCAGGTTGGTCCTCCAACTACGTCGTAACTTCAGAAATCAATGCTGCATCATCTGGGAAACGTTTTCGTTTCAAAAACAACTTTATGGCTGGGTAGAGATGAAAGTCAAAGGGTGCAAGATCAGGAGACTAAGGGGGTGGGGGAAGATTTCATAGCCAAGCGCCCGTGCTTCTGATTTAGCGACATGCGAGTTGTGGACCGGAGCGTTTTCCTGCAGGAGGAGGATACTTTTGCAGATTCTGCCCCGCCTCTTGATTTTGATAGCTTCTCTTAATTTCATCAAAAGTAAAGCGTAATAGGCTCCTGTAATTGTAGTACTCTTTGCCAGGAAATCTGCGATCACTACGGCGTCCTGATCCAAGAAGACTGTGAGCCTTCTTTGTGTGCCTTCTTTGGAGGTGGTGAGTCAAAGTGCTTCCACTGCATTGACTGAGCTGTGGTCTCTGGATAATAGTGATGGATCCAAGTTTCATCCTGTATAATCAGTCTTTTGAAAAACTTTATCTCATCTTCTTTGCACATTTCCAAATTCATCCTCGAGCACTCGACGCGTTCTTGCTTCTGGAAAGGTGTGAGCCACCTGGTAATCCATCTGGCAGACACCTTATGCATATGCGAATTGTCATGAATGATAGTTTCCACAGACCCTGTACTAATCTTGATCTCTTCGGGTATTTGGCGAATAGTAATGCGTCGATCTTCCAAAATGGCAGCCTCAACTTGACGGACAGATGCCTCATCAATAAAAGAAGAGGGACGACCAGGTCTAGGAACTGTTTCCACAGACTTCCGGCCATGCTTGAAATGACGATGCCAGCGTTTTACAAGATCATATGATGTGCATCATCACCATAAGTTTCTTTCATTTCATCAAAAGTCTCTTTTTGTGTGCGTCGTTTCAAATACAAAAACCGGATTACTGCGCGACACTCAACTGGCTCCATTTCACACCTAACTCAGTTCAAACACCTGTAAATAAGAAACCACAATTAGTCCAGAGCTGTATTATGCAACATCACCTATACAGATACAAATCATTACGCATGCATATTTTCATCAAAATCAGATAACTGAAAGTCGGTCAAAAGCATTCCTTATTGAACGCCCCTTGTATTAAACATATTAAAAGTGTGAGAAGAGCATGAAAAACACTGAGTATACCTCGAGAGTGTGAACAATTATCAATATAGAGAAATCGATTTTCATCATTGTCATTTACGTTTTACCCCCATTGCCACCCTAACAATGCTAAATACATCTTTTGACCTCATCCCTAAAATATGAATATGTATGTATAAAAAAGATGAGCAATAAGTTATTTTGTGTAATGTACTAGGGCTTAAAAGATATGAAGTTACTCAATCCCGATCAACTTCGAGTCCCCCTGCTATATATATATATATATATATATATATATATATATATATATATATATATATATATATATATATATATATATATATATATACATATACACTTGTTTTTCTGTGCGTGTGAGGCCTTTAAGATAAGAGTTGCTTGTCACTCCCTCATCCTATCCGGTGTGCCTTGTTATATTGCACATGGCTCGTTTGGCCGGAAGATGAAATCAAAATGTCTGAACAATGACAAGCCAACCAGGAATAATTCAGAACGCGGCAGATCCAGACACAGATATGAAACGGAAGATATGCAAATGCGTCTACTTTTATTTTATTCTGATTTTAAACAGATAAAACTTAGGCAGTCAGCGCCACTTAATATTTTTTCTTTTTTATACTTTCACATTTTATTTGAAACGTCCTATTTAAAAACCAAATAAAAAGCTCTTGATATATCTTAGCTCATTTAATATACATATATATATATAATTATATATATATATATATACATATATATATATAAATATATGTATATGTCAATAATGAGTAATAAAATGCACTTATATCGTAACTATATGGGATGGTGCACAGACTTGTGAACAGACAGGTTAAATAATAACACAAACAGATTTCTTATTACTTAAACTAGTTTGCTAAAATTCTTATCCACTATTCCACATATTAGCTATTCTATTCTGCCTAAAATTTCCTTACACGTTTTAAAATACTCCATATATATGTATATATATATATATATGTATATATATATAGTCTAAAGAAGCTTTGAGTCATAAAAAAAAAAAATAAATAAAAAATGTAAAATGCAGTTTAAATCCCCAGACAAACTAACTAAATCCAAGATATTGCAGACTTAACATTCGTTGGAAAATTAATAAATGAAAAACATAAGTAAAAAAAAAAGAAAAAACAAGGGGGGTTAATCATCTAAGAGTGAAACAAAAACAGGAGACCTTAAGCTTGTAATATTAACACGGGGATCATCAGCTGTTTACCATGTAACTGTTTCGGAGATTTAAAAACAGGACAGTTATAATATTCATGGCTCTCCAATGGTACTGATTATACGACCATTTCCCCAATAATCAAGTGTCGAAATAATTCAGCTTAAAATATCACTAATATATACATAAATAAATAATAATAATGATAAAATAATAATAATATATTACCCTTAAGACTATCGTACGATATAGTAATTTGCATATCAAATAACATTAATTATAACAATAATAATATATATAAATATAATATAATATATATATATATATATAATCACTTATAACGGATTTTATATAGTAAAAGTTGAATTCGTATCTGAGAGAATCATATATGATTAAATATATATAGAAATCAGTTCGAAATTACCATGCAAATGCTAAAAGATTTATAATATCATTTAAATCAAATTTCTGAATTAAATATATCAAAGCCACGAATTTACACGTGTTTTTTTAGGACTTTAATTACAAACATGGATGAATCAACAATTTGATATCCCATATTCAGAAAGTGAAATGTCTTTGAAAATCACCACATGTTGCAATTTAAATGAAAAACTATTTATTTAATTTCTTTTTTTTGCAAGCTTTCTTTTTAAAACAACTTTGTCAGGCAAGACTGTCTTTTGATGGTATTAACCCCGATGAGTCGAATCACAGTAGATACAGAAAAACTCGTCAAGTTGTAAAATACGTTAAAATAAGTAGAGTCCAGACGGTGTTTGGCGCCGATTGACGCTTTTTAATATATATATATATATATATATATATATATATATATATATATATATATATATATATATATATATATATATATATATATATATTTGACATTCACGTACATCATCATGCGCGCATTTATGCACGCATACAATTATGTTTATATACTCTTAGCTCACCAGTGCTATTAATGCATCGTGACCCACACTATCGTCGATATTTGTGCGTGACGCGGAGGATGGGATAAGGAAGAGGCGAATCTAAAACATCATTATTGCTATGAAACAATTTTTCTACGAAATCTCTTAAATCTAATCTGATTTGCTTTATTATTTTATTATAGTTTGGCAGAACCTTTCTCCCGTATAGATCGGTCTGAGAGAGGATCTTACTCTATAAAGTAAGGTTTATTCTTCCATGCGTGGAATGTGAAATTCTGCTCATTCCCATCAGTGAATGTCTGAGTAAGAAACGTGGTTCGGTGTGTGTTCCCCTATCGGCTGGCAAGTTACAGAATTAGTCTTGTGGTTATTATGGATTTATTGTCGCTTCTTTCAGCTATTGTAAACAACCGATTATGTTAGAGGTGCATTTATTGATAATTGTGCTGCTTGAGGCTGAGGAAGATATATTTGTGATTAATTTAGGCTAATACCATACACATCTGAGCATGCATATATTCATATAGGCAAGTAAACCCTTCCGCCTTAAATCTGCTGCACCATGTCAGAATGTAAACAATTCTTCCGAATGCTATTGCTTTTAACTGATCATACATCTAAAGAAAGGTGACTTTGAGAAACACTCAAAAGAACAATGAAAACAATAATATTTCGATGTTTAGTCACAACATATCTAGAACATAAACAAGGCATGGTTTCTTAATGTGAAATCATTTGTCTGGCATGTGTAGCACAGTTGCCCACTACAGTGTTGTACTCTTTTGGTGTAGTTACAATATTAGTCGTTCTAATAACAGCCTAGGATACATAAATAATTGATGTTCTCATCATGTTATTTACACGATAGAAAAAGTTTGAGGACAAACACCAACATATATAGAGATGGTGACAACTATGTTTTAACGTACTCGGTTACCGTGGGGAATTAGACGCGATGTCCCTCTCTTTCTCTCTCTCTCTTTCTCTCTCTCTCTCTTTCTCTCTCTCTCTCTCTCTCTCTCACACACACACACTCTCTTTTCTTCTACCGAACGGTAAAGATATATGTTTATGTTAGTTAGAATACAGCAAAAATGTATTTTATATACTCATTTTCATATATTAAAAAGTGATTTTTTGAATGGCAAAGATATGTCGAAATAAACAATTTTCACCCCTATGTCGACCCAGACTAGAAAAATACCTTCCTTTTCAGAGACGTTGAAAAACAACCAATTTTGGAGACTCTTTTAAAACATTTCTGCGACGCTTACAGCAGGAATACAGACCTTCAATCCATTTTATTATGTACGTTATGCTGCAAAACACACTATACACCATTTGCCACTGTTCCCTTGTGTTTGCTATGCTTTCATTGTCATTAGCGTAATTTGTCTTATGTCGCAACACAAACCGATAACAAAAATTGTACCAAACATTCACTAGGAATACTAGCAACCTCCATGTGGCCCTTCTTCCGATTACCTGATTAAAAAAACTATCTGAGAATCCAATGCAAACAACACGTCAACTGGTCAAAAGTCGTAACATGCTGTATCATGCGAATTAGATTTTTTACATGAATAAAGATAAACACATCACTAAAAATGCATGTTAAAAAACTAGACACACATTATTTTAATTAATTTTCTCAATACACAATAATGACAAGATGTTTTTGAATTAAACAGAAATATTCTCAAATGCACAATGTTTTTACACAAATTATATACACTAAAATATGAAATTGAAAATGTGAATTCCTAAGTTTAGTAATTAACTTTATGAATTTTTTTTAGTTTTTTGGGTGCGACGAATGCGCGAGTTAGATAATAGATTTGCTCACTCCGTTTACGCGAAATCTTTAGTGGAGAATAGGCCATACTTTATTAAAAAAAAAATAAAACAACTAAATTCTTTAATAATCTGAAATATATCAAGACACTGAAGTGCTCGAATATCAACATAACCTGATATTATATGTGGTTGATTTTTTACATAAAGTGATTCTTCGGATAATCGAAATAGACGCTTATTGACTACTAGAATTATAAATAATTGATACTAATTATAGACTACAATTGTATCAGGGGAATCTTAGGACTTATATAGTCTTCAACGTTTTATAACTCTTGCTTGGTTTTTCAATACGCATCATACCTATAGCTAAAAAGCGCATGCATCATTTGAACGGATAATGGTTTAATACATATTAATAAACGAAACGACCCGTGTTTATGTTAATCTGCAAAACTCATTTGGAGCTGAAAGGACAGCTGCAAAACGCGAAGCATATTTAATAAACAGATGTAGCTTCTATTATCAAGGCACTTCGAACGATCACGAATAGCTGTGCCCATTTCCCACGACTAATGTCAACAGGACATCGACATACTCTGACCCTTCTCTATTTATACTGCGATGTAAAATGGTTGTTACGAATTCTGAATACCTAAAATCTCTTCTTTTAATAAAACAACTAGCTGTATTTACTCGGCGTTACCCGGATTGTGACGTAAAATATTTATTTTGGCTTTTATAAATAATGTCTTGTTTAGGAGGTCACCGAAACAGGAATTAACCCGTAATGTTTATTAATATATTACTTTAGCTTTATTTATGTGGCTGAAATAGCAATTAACCTGTAAGGTTTGAAATACATAGATTCAGAAGACATGATTTAACTTACACCGAAAGCCAATAATAGATTTGATTGATTGAGATTACTTAGAAAACATCGACGTTCGTTTATTTACGTCTGGAATGAGAGCCAAAAAAGTTCAAATTCTATTTTAAGAAATTAATTAATTTTATAATTAAAAAAAAACCCATTATTCTTTTAACTGAAATTGTTTACAGAAATCTTCATGTATTTGAAAATTTAAGCTACCGCTAATTTCAAACAAACGAAACGATTGGTCAAACATATGAGATATTATGTAAATGATCCAATCAAAACGTGGCTTACGGAAAACGCAATTAATAACACGTGCATACAAGAAACATGTCTCTTATCAGGTAGCACCCGGTTTGTAATAAATGCAGTGAGAGTCCGTATGAGTGTAAGAGAAGATCTTCTCTTCTACCCTCATTAATATTATTAACCAAAATGAGAATATTGATAGGATTAAATATGTAATCGATGAAAACTATTGGAATATATTTTAAGAACACGGCACGATATTTGCTATAAATAACTGACTTAATAGTGTATTAAAAAGCTATTATGCATTTACATCTTTCCACTCATTATATATATATATATTTAACAAACTGGAATGCCCGGTTTTAAACGACTTATAAATGTTGTATTTTATAACTAGCAGACTAGACACCGAAATACATGAAGTAAATCAAAAACAATGATGAAAGATGTATAAACAGTACAGTTTACACAGCTAAAGTTACGGGTTCAGTAAAGTTTTTTTTACTTTTTAGAGAATCATCTCCACTGGGTGATCTAAAATTTTGTAGAAGCAGCATGCATTCCTATTCTATTATAGTGTTGATGAGGGGGTTATGCTCTCCAGGGGTCTTTTAAAAATCTCAAGTGACTGAAATCCAAATGCTGCACATCAATATAAATCATATTGCTATGGTAAGAACACACGCTTTACATCTTACGTGATTGTAGTTATTGGCTTCATCTCGTGTTCTATAACAAGAACAATATAATTTTTGTGAGGTTAAGCGTCCCTTGTAAACTGGACATACGAAACAGTAGTTCTGTCACGCTTTTATGATTCAGAATAACTTCATCTACTTTACGTTTCAATTGGATAGAAAATAAATGTTAAGTAAAAACAACCGAACTGTAAAAGAAAACACGGTACCCTCTGTAGTCGATACTAATCTTTTAAAAGATACATTTGGGCAAGGTGTACTACTAACCAATAGATTACGGTAACCCAACGCACCACAAATATATCATTCTCTTTCACCCATTTCTATAATTTTATAAAAATTTACTTCCCAACCAGATAATCAATTTCCATTCTGACCTGGAATGATTGTACCCGTCAAAGTATACTGCATGTGTTAAATACAATTTGTCGCATGCAGATTATTATCTACAAAATGTATTTCTACAAAACAAAGGAATCCATAAAGAATTGTAGATACACATAACTTGGTGATCTAATCATCACACCTTCCCATGTCCCAGATATGATAAAAACCTTGACACCTCCAGAGCTTGTAGACCTCATCGTATCCCTGCTTATGTAATAGCAAAATGATCTTCTGAACTGGTCCCTGTCCGCTCCAAATTCGATAAAAATGCCTTGCTGAATCTTGCCTTCCTGATAGCTGAACATTTGCCTCCGTGGTACCAGTTTTCAAGAACTCTCTGAAAGAACTGACCCACAAAATTATCGCTCCGTAAGTCTCTACATTTTGTCATATCTTTTAAAGCATTAATCAATAAAGCGGTACTCCACTACATCGGAAATTCTAAACTTTTTTCTGAACAACTGTATCAATTTAGGCCATTCGATTCAACTGAATAAATCCAAACGGTTATCTTTGAAGGTATATACTATATATTGTATCAGGCAGTCTAATACTAGGGCGGTAGCGCTTCATATATGGTGTGAAAGTCTACTCATGAAAATGAATTCATACGGTATTACTGGACGAATATTTAATATAATTAGCTTCTTTTTAGTTAAAAGACAGATCCAGGTCGTTATCGATGGCCGTACATCATAATGATATTGTGTACCCTAGAGGTCGATCCTTGGACCTTTATTATTCTTGAGTTTCATAAATTACCTCCCTAATGCAATCGCATCCTAGATAGGTATATTTGCTGATGACACCATGTTCTATTTTCGACATGAGAGTAAAGCGAACGCACCCATATCAAAGTCAATGGCTCAATCTGTAGTGAGATAGGACCAGAAATGGATAACTACATTTAATGTTACTAAGACAAAGCTCCATACCTTTAACAATTATCAAAAAAACTTTCAAATCACCGATTGTTCTGGCTGTTAACAAATAACCCTAGAGTCGAACTTTAAACTTCCCCGACCTTACATTTACAGGTAACCTCAACTGGAATAAATCCATAGAAGATACTGCCTGGTTTACTGCAAGGAAAGTGGGCTCCATTTACATGGCTAAATTATTGTTCACACCTACCGATATCCTATATTTCTACAACGTCACCATTCGCCCATGCATGGATATTGTTGCAACACCTGGGGTTGTGCACCAACGACGAGCCTCTTACTTTTATGCAGGGTCAAAAACGAGCTACTAAAATAATAGGTCCCACACTGTCTACCAAGATTCAGCCTCTGTCATATCTCCGTAATATTGCATCCCTGAGGCTGTTTTACAAGTTGTTCAACGTTGTGAGCTACGACAAACTTGCTTCATGGATGCCCCTCTCATCGTAAATTCTCTCGACTAACGGAAAAAGCAGTAAAATACCCTTCCTTAACTCTAAAGGTTTCCAGATGCCGGAAAACTTTCAACTTTAATAGCTTCTTTCCTCGAACCGCTTGCCCTTGGAATTCCCTCAATGCTTTCTGTTTCCTTTACTGCACAAACATGCAGAACTTTAAATATAATTTGAACAAACATCTCGCCATTTAGGATACCTTCTATATATCTGGCTCTTAATTCACAGTAGCCCCTTACGTCTCAGTGGTAATGTATCTTGTTTTGATTAACTACAATTCAGAAAAAAGAACTTGAAGCATAAAGGCATTTTATCAAAATAACGGAATTTAGCATTAAATAACACACAGAATTGATATACTGTTAAAATAATACTTTGATAACATAATTTACAAGCTTAGGTCAATGTGAGACACCTAATGTAGGTGGCTCCTTCAGTTAGTGTATTTTAATTCTACAGCTGCCATCTTTTTATATAAACATTCACCAATTTTTGTAGCTTTAAAATAGTCTTATTGTTGCCGACGAAATATATGGAGTCGGAAAACCGGATTAGACTCCTGTCGACTCTAATATGTTTACTTATGCACTGATACAACTGGTAAAGTTATTAATGTCTCCTTCCTCTAATTGTTTCCAGTATAGCAATTGTTATTAGTAGATGTTATACAAGGTGCGTCTGCGCAGTCTATAAAGAACACAATATATGGTGTATCATTCAACGTAATCCACCTAAGTTCAGCTGCTGCTCCCAGATCAGGATGTCTGAAGATACCGGCTTTCTGACCAAAAATGTATCAAACATTGATGTTATTGTTTTTTCTTTCCCTTTGTAAAACTAAATCATTTTCTGCAAAGCCAACACCCAAAACCCCAAACAACAATTTTCCTCTACATAACAACCAAAGAAAACAATATTTATACATATTTGAAGATATAAAGAATTTGAAGCGTAAACACTGTCCAAAATGACTGGATTCGGCATTAAATCACCCGAAAATGTTGATCTGACATAAAAGAATAAACAAAACCAAACCAAACCAAACCTAGAGTCAAATTGATTAATCCATCTTTGTCTGCAATTCTTCTGTAACATGCTGGAAGCGTTTTTCTGTGGTGCCTCATCAGCGTTGTCGTTACAGCCTTCTTGATGGCTTCTACGCCATCAAAACTGATCCCTCAGAGCCTAAGGAAGTTGAATAGGGATGTTTCCTCACTGCAGCGATTTTGTCAAGAACATTACAGGGCGTTGTAAGTAGGTGTATTATCATGATGAAAAAAAAAGAGTATGAAAAATGCAGTGCTCAGATTACAGTAATACACTCCTAATATATGACGTTAGATCATAATACAAGGGGTTATACTTCTTAAGCCTATAACACACACATCACACAGCAAATGCAGCCAGTATTTTTTTCAGATTAGGCTAGAACTTCTTCATAGAATAATCAATTGATATGCTGTAAAAACTGACAAATCAAACAATCTTCTTCAGCGGTTTACATAATCTAGTCTATTAGGAAATGTTGATACCATTATCTCAACTGCTAAACCTATATAACGTTTAATGCACACGTAATCATTAGATTTCGTGCTGCGTAAAGACGGTCAATTAGTTGAATCGTGACAGTTATTTACTCGTTTTAAAACTGTTGTAACACGCACTTCCTTGTCTTATCATTTAGAACAGCGAATCTATTCAATGCCCAGCTATCAGATTTCTAGCATCACTTGTGTGCTGACCTGATATCTTTCGAAATACATTTGCCATTGCGAATTATATGGACACTCAAACAGGCGCACACACAAACATAGAAGAAAAAGGAGACCACTGAAAAGAAGCAAATAGAGAGAGAAAGAGAAATGATTTAAAACTTATCTAAAATTCTGTCTCCGTCTACAATGATTGAGTCGCAAAACCATACGAGTGTTTCAAGAACCTTGTCCAATTACTGTCAAAATATTGATAAGAAGAATAGATTAATCCTCATTTGTCCATTTTTGTATATATATATATATATATATATATATATATATATATATATATATATATATATATATATATATATATATATGTGTGTGTGTGTGTGTGTGTGTGCGCGCGTGTGTGCGTGTATCTAACTCAGTATCCTATTTCCCTGTTTTTTACGCTCTCTCTCTATGTATATATATATATCTATATCTATATCTATCTCTCTCTCTCTCTCTCTCTCTCTCTATATATATATATATATATATATATATATATATATGTGTGTGTGTGTGTGTGTGTGTGTGTGTATTTCGGCGATTCGTATAGCTTAGTACGTGGATAATTACTAAGAAGACAGCTATGTTTCTATCGCCAATAAAACAATAACAAAGACTACGTAAGATTGTGGCGATGAAAGATTGTACATATTTCGACAAGGTGTTCGTTGTCGTATTGTAAAGGGCCAGACTGCAAACACTAATATCGTATGGTCGATCCCTACCAAGGTTAGTCATGCTCATGACGGCTGATAGCCAAAAATACGTGGATTCCTTCTATATGTACGTGCAAATAATGAATATATATATATATATATATATATATATATATATATATATATATATATATATATATATATATATATATGTATATATAAATATTTTCACGTCCTATTAAAAATAGCGAATTAATGCCATTATCTTTATTGCTTAGGAAGTGGAAAATACTAAAGGAAAAAGCTGTTTCTACTGCCAAATTGTACATAGTTTGACAAGGTTTTCGTTGTCTTGTGGTAAACGCCAGACTGCAAACAGTAATATTGTAGGTTCGATTCTTGCCGAGGTTAGCCATGCTGATGACGGCTGATAGTCAGAAACACCGGTCCACGGATTCTTTTTATATGTAAGTAAAAATTAATTAATATATATATATATATATATATATATATATATATATATATATATATATATATATTAACATACACACATATATATTAATTAATTTACACACAACCATATGTATATTACCTAAATTAATCACGTCTCTATAATGGGTCATTACAAACGTTTCACGCTCTTAGTGATCATCAACCGGCTCAAAACGCAACACCTCGTGTTTGTAACAGTTTCATTATTGCTCGAAGAGTTAAACCTTTTTAATGAATCATTAAAAGCAGACAATTTATTTAAGTAATATAAAAGTGGGAATTTATCGAGCACTGTATACAAGTGTCAACCAAAAGTTTTCAGCCCGCCCAAAAAGCAGGTATGAGAATGTGCTAGAGAATGTGTTAGAGAATGTGCTAGACAATGCCACAAGCAAACGTATAAAGATTTCTCGAATACATGAAGTCGCAAATTTATTTGGCATGAAGGAGTTTAATGCCAAACAAATTACTAGAACTACGAAATCTTATGTATATATATATATATATAAATATATATATATATATATATATATATATATATATATATATATTTATATATATACATATATATATATATATATATATATATATATATATATATATATATATATATATATATATATATGCAACGCTGACAGTTTCAAAACATGAAGAAATTCACAACAAAGTATTAGGACAACATTTCTAAAATAAAACCAAATAGTGTGGATAAATGTCCAATTCACATTCGTTTACCTTGGGTAGGCACAGTAAGTTATAACTTCGACAAGCAAACAAACTCAACAGTCGAAAATTGCTCTTTTGCTTCGAACGTGCGTGTTGTGATCTATACAAAACAACGTTATCCATATCCACTAAAATAAATAATATGATCTATCATTATAAATGTGGTTGCAGTGCCGATCGCATAGGTAGTTGACGTTGAGATTGGAAAACAGAGTTTAACAACATATATATTCTTATTAATACATACGGGTTATATATCAGTGAGCATTTGATTAAATAACCGACGTGTGCAATGGATTTTAGTATTGATTCATTTACAATCTAACGTTGTGCTCATTCCTTATTCTATTTCAGAGTCTTATAGATGATCTATTTTATTTCTAAACCGTCACCCTCCTTTTTAAACTGCGGGGATGTTTACTAGTATTAGACATTATAAGTTTATAAGATACATCATTCATTGGATATATACATTTACGCGATGCTGTGTTAAATATGTACAGTTTTCACCTTTTAAACTCCCTCAATTCAGCTATGTAGAGTTAGAGCGAAACAGGTATGCTTGCTTTCTTTGCACTTTTTAATAATGCACGGCAAAATATGTCTCCCCTTTGTAATTGCAGTAATATATATATATATATATATATATATATATATATATATATATATATAGAGAGAGAGAGAGAGAGAGAGAGAGAGAGCGAGAGAGAGAGAGAAAGAAAGGATAAAATATGTATGTTTATATATATATATATATATATATATATATATATATCGTTGCACTGGATAACACATAAACTAATGAATCAATTATTGTGAATTTATATTATCGGTAACACGGTGAATAATGTGATCACATCATATTTTGTAAACATTACCATTTAAGCATTACGTGTTATCTTTGTCTCAATAAAAAAATTAACGATCATTAGATTCCCAGAGAAAGATAAATTATTAAACCAAAGAAGGAAAGTAGGAATTAGTTGTAGGCACTTCAGACAAATACCTTGGATAAATATGGAATTAACTAAGAGATAACATTATGACATCCTATAACAGAATTATACTTATTAATATTTAAAAAGTTAAAAAAGACACTATTAGTTATTTAAACACGTTTGCGAAATAGTAATAAATATTAATATCAATCTCTCATCCACTGCAGTTAGGATTCTTTAAGGTCATTTATATGAACATATATTTCACCGCTTAGAGATATAAAAAATACACACAGAAAACAGCAATAAATAATTATGAGGAAATAGTAGAAAATATCAATATAAACTAATTTTACTGATTTCTATTATAGAAAGGAATAGTATATCCATTGTTTGCTAGCAACTGAAAGTAGATACAAGGATATTTAAATAAATAAACAAAAATATCAAAGGAGTAAAAAAAGAAGCATTTTTTGTTTTACTATGCTCTTTATACTTTATAGGGGTTCATCTTCATTATTACATGTGTACATGCATTTAGACGTGAATATACGCATATATATATATATATATATATATACATATATATATATATACTTTCACGTTTTACTTTCAAAAAATTATTAATACATTTAAAAGAAATAATAAATAAAATCAGGGTAAAGAGAGAATAAGAAAAATAAGCAACACAAAGTGATAAACCTTCTCCGATGATGCACGGATGACACACAGAACTCTCATTGATCCCCTTCCCCTTCTTGACAATTTACCCTGCTAATGATGACTTTTACAAACGAAATTCACGCGTTGACGCGTTTTTTTCGGGAAGCAGAACTGACAACCCGCTGTGCTGTTGTTGTTGTTTTGTGTCTTTTTTTGTTTCTAGTTACCGGTTTGTTATTCCTATATACCCATTGTCCAAAATCATGTTTTCATTATTATTTCTGGTCTCTGAGGAAGCCTTAAATCGCTGAGGCGCAATTGCATTTGCGTAAGTAAAACCAGATATTCATATAATAAATATTTATATAATAAATCTCTCTCTCTCTCTCTCTCTCTCTCTCTCTCTCTCTCTCTATATATATATATATATATATATATATATATATATATATATATACATATATATATATATCCATTTCTCGTGCTTTCTTTATGTCCCTTATTGATTTCTCTTAGTTTATATCCAATTTTAATGTCATTTTCCATAAAATAAGTCAATGTCTCGGCCATTAAACTTATAAGCCTGTTTCAGTTCTGCAGTGTTCATTTTGCAGGTCTTGCCGTTCAAAAATGCCTCATAAACGTTTAGAAACTGAGAGCCAAATCCTTCGAGCTTAGAAATATCCTTAACTTCCAAAGCGATACTTCCCTCCACAATCCATGCCCCCACTCTCTCAATCCGCTGGTCAAACTCGATATTGTCATTTTCTAATCTGATTCCTTCTCTTATATTCATTTTTATTGTCATATATGCAAGCAAATCTTTATTGGAAGCATACACTTTTGGCAAACGGCCATATTCACAGAGCACTATTCGAATAAAACAAGTAGCATGTCCAGTGGCAACTTTAGCAAATAAAGATTGAAACTAACGAGACTCTAGGATATTAAGAGACATAACAAAAGAAAACAAGTTTGACTTTTATAAATCCAGTGTTTACTTTTTAATATGTACAGCTTAGAAACGGTACATTTATTTAATAGCGGTATGTAGTTTTCTTGAATCATGTTGCGTATTTTATGAAGTATTGTATTGAAGGCTAATACAACGTGTTCTAAACAGTGAATACATATATAATAACATACAATTATACATAGAAAAAGTCAAATCAAATAAATTCAAATTTATTCAGAAAATATTCGTAAGATAAAAAGTTAATTTCTTAAAATAACTTTTGCCAAATAAAACTCACTCGAAGAGGCTGTCCTCAGTCTAACAGAATCCTTAGGAAGAACCTGAACATGAAGAACGCGGTCTTTATGCTGGTCTTCGAGATACGCTTGAACACACGTTTGATCCTGGCAAGCGGCTCGTCCTTTATGTTGCAGGCGATACGGTTGGTGTTTTTCTCAATTGCACCCCACACATAATAGTCAATGGGGTGTAACCCAGGGTATTTGGTGGGAGCAGATATTGGGTTTGGTAAAATACTGGAAGTATTCAGACACCCACCTCTGTGTCTTCTTGGAGGTCTGTTAGACATATGTCCTTCCCGCAAACACCTTCTCAACTCATACTAACCTTCAGAATTGAGTTTGAGTTCCTTTTCGAAAATGTAAGGCAGTATGACGTGTCTTTCGCTGGAATCACACCCACAGTGCATTACAGTTTCAGGGAACTTGAAATCCTCTCTCTCATGAAGCGCGGGATTTCGTGTCGACTGTAAGTTAGCAATCTGCTTTCTGCCCATTTTGAAACTGATTCAAAGCAGAACCAGAGCATCCACGGCTCGGCTGGGTGTTTGCCCTTGCTGAGGAGTACTTTGGATTTCGTAAGGCGGTTTTCCTGGCGATGAGTTGTTGGCCTTAGAGACTCTTGTATTGGGGAGTAACGAAGATCATTTTGCAGAACTTTTTATGGTCGTCACTCCGACGCACATCTCTCTCGCCAAGGTCTGCGTTGCCTTGTATGCATCTTCTCGCTCTTTACTGATCTTTAGCTAAGATTCCTGTTCCTTTTTTTACCAGGCGCCAATACTCATAATTCAGGTCACTCTCTTCGAAAATCGATTTCCAATCGACCATGTTCTCTAAATGTTAACACCACCAACTGTACACAGAACTGGCTATCTCTTGTACTTCACCACTATAAAATACATTAAATAGTTTTTAAATACAAAATATGAAATAAATTATTAAATCTTTCTCAGACACATTGAATATAGATAGATAGTATGGATACCCTTTCATAGATATATGATACTTCGTGTCGTAACGTCATTAGATTCGTATTTAGACAACATGCTTAGGTTTATGTGTATAAGGATTCTATTTTCATCACTTCCCAGAAAGAAAAAAACATAGTTTTCTTTATATGCATGCCATGCCGTTTTCAAATAAACTTTGCTAAAAAAAGAAAAGTCTGATCTATTATTCATATTGGTTTCTACTCTTATTACTATGAGTTATTATATTAGTAAGTGGAGATTGTTCACTATTAGTGATAGAGTGTAGGAAGCCATAAGTTTGAATAGTTTATATAAAATAAATAGCATATTGATACTGCCTGTGTATTAGTCTAAATTAAGCAAACGATGTAACGTAAAACTGGCAGTAACTATATTATGCTGGTTTTGTGTTTACATTTTTAAAGTTGAATACGTGACTACATCTTATATATGAAGTTGCTCACTCTCAGGAATAGATAACAGAAATATACAACTACAATCCGCGTAGACGCGAAAATCAAAGAATACAGAACCATTTACCATATATACTATATTCATACGATCCTATAAATATGATGTATAGATTGATAATAACAGTGTGGTATATATATATATATATATATATATATATATATATATATATATATATATATATATATATATATATATATATATATATATATAAAAGTAAAGGATGAGAATAAAAATTGTATAAAACACAATATCTATTAAGTCATCAGTTGTTCAAAACAAGGTGTTTACAATACAATACATTTTATTATTCCTTTCTTAAGCCATGGTTTTTCAAAGAATGAAATATTATTGTCAGAGGATTGCAAACAGGTAAGTTGGTAAATAGAAATCACCAAAATCCATAAAAAGAAGGAATAATAAAAATCTTTGTATTTGTAAACCCCTTGTTTAAAAAAAAATGATTTAATAGATATTGTATTTTTTACAATTTTTATTCTCATCTTTTACTTGTTTATATAATTTCTCTGTGTCGTATATTGAGCATCAATTTTTCATGATAAGTGCTATTGTAATGGTATACATCATATCTTTATTATCATGTTTCTTAATATATATATATATATATATATATATATAGAGAGAGAGATAGATAGATATACATATGTATGTGTGTGTGTGTATTAATTATTAACTGATCCAAATGTCACGTAAGCAATTTTATACATACTTTTCACAACTCTGTATTATAAAAATAGTATAGCGACCTGACAAGGAGGAAAACATCCCAGCTTATTTGTTTTGCTTCAATGTTTCTACTGGGCACGACCTCTGGACTTCTGATAAGCTGCATAGATTCTGGAAATACCTTTCTATTTCATGGATGTGTAAATATGCGCGAAATGATCGAACAAGGCAACGACATTTTCATTTATTGTTTTTATTTTGGAAAGAAAAATTAATAAAGACCTGGTCACTGGAATTTAGCGTAATATTTTATATATATATATATATATATATATATATATATATATATATATATATATATGTGTGTGTGTGTGTGTGTGTGTATAATTCTAATTCTATATTCAAATGTAGAAAGACCGACAGTACTCCACTTGCTGACGTATACGGTGATAGAATTAAACTAATCGCTAATTAAATGACACAATTTTTACAACCTTACTTGTGTTTAAATTGAAGTCTCCCCTTTTAATTCAACAGCGAATTATTTCCATTAGTAAAATTCTCCCATAATTTTTTCATTAAAAAAAGCAATGTGGCACACAAATCTATTTTTAAATTACTAAAGACACAAAACAAAAGAAACTTTCCAATTTGTTTATCGAAGCGTAACACACGTATACAAAGGCAATCGACAGTGAATTTCAAACAATAAAGATTACACTTTTCTTATCCGTTTCCATAGTGACCGTATATTTTTCTTTTGTGAATTCTATCGACAAAAGAAATAAATAATAAATCCCACTTGTGTACGCGCTAAAAATGACTCTATTTAATTACTTCCCACTGAAACAAGATGTTGCAAATGTGAAGTTGGGGGAAAGCCAGCACCCCAAAGAGGGGACTCTTGTAGGTACAGCAATAGCCATGAACGAACCCGTCGACATTCCACCGTAGGGTGCCTCAGGCAATCGACAATACACTAACCGTAGGGAAAATGGAGAAAGTAATGCCTAGGAGGGTTCACCTCATAGGACATAGCCGGACCATACCCCATCCGACAAAGAAGGGTCTGATGGATCGTAAGTTACTAGGTTGCCAGAATATTCCCAAGGCGAACTTCAACTGGTAAACTGACACACACACTTACTCATAACATCATTAACTTAATAACTAGCTACAATGACCGTCCAAAACCCAGTTCATCACAATGAGACACACTTTGAACTTTTGATAAGTGTAAATGTCCAGCCACCAAAATACTCCAGAGCAATCACACATTTATATAGTAAAACGTGTGTAAAAATATATAGTATACAACTGAAGTGATGGACGTCCTACAAAAATGCTGCTTTCTACGTACAATCGGTTGAAGTTTCCTAGGTTACAAACACACACCATATCTAGCTACACTGACAAGCGATGACACAACGAAACATCTGTCTGCGAATGGCTATATAATAGGTGGCTGAAGCGAGGCATAGATACCGTATGAAATTACTGTCGGGAGTGAGATAGATTGATAGAAGCTTGAGAGATAGAGGCTTAGTAATACTTAGTTCACTTGTTCACTTAATTGCAAATTGCAGTCAATTAGAACCTATTAAATTGGATGTTTTTTCATACATAACTCAATCTCGAAACTGGCGAATATTTTAGCATATATTCTGTGTTATTATAATATATAATAAACAAGAAAACAAGGATTAACTCAGCTTTGGTATAATATATATATATATATATATATATATATATATATATATATATATATATATATATATAATTATTTCAGTTATCCACATAACATGTTATAAAGATATTTAATATTGTATGTATTGATTTCCAGTATTAACTTAAACGGTGCTTAATACGTGATTAGAGCTAGGTAGTAGATTATCAGAATATATTTATGGCAATTAAGCTCCACAGAGACTTCCGCGTTTTATCCAACTACAGAATCGTCAAGCTAAAATGTGCAGTTGTTTATTTAAGTTGCCATTTTGTTTTTATCAAGAAACACATTATTGAATTAAAAGACAGAGTATTAAGTGAACTCTCGGCATAAAATTATACACAAAATTGGAATTTTTAGATGTAAAAAATAAATGTCTTGAGAGCTTTACATACCAGTTCTTTCAAACCTTCAGCGAGTTTTCTCATTGTAAAGGTGGTCACTTCGTTTCGACCATGGATATAATCACGCATTACGTCTTTGAAATGAAAGTGGGGAAAGAATTTAAATAATAAAATAAATATATAAGTGTTTTTTAATAAAATAAATACTTCATATAAACATTAAGTTATTAATAAATACTGACAATTTTATTTAGATCAGATAATTCTTCGATTATGTGTGGATACTTTTTCATTATGTTTTTTTCATTTTTATTACAAAATCTAATTAATTTCACTTTTCATTGCTCGTACCAAGATGTACCGCAAGTTATACGTTTTCGAATAAAATCAACGTAGAGCAAATAGTTGCAAGTATTGTGACCACACGGTTTTTCTTGCGTGTACATGTGTATATGTGTATGTACACCATAAGCAAACTAGTAATAAGTCTACCAGTATATATACAACAGATGGGTGAGTTCTTGTGAAAAAGCATAGAAAAGTCAAGTAGTAACCGTTTTAAATCGAATGCTTTACTTCTTAAACTAAATGACATAAATACTCTTTCTATTCAATAACATTAAACTTATTTTTTTTTTTGGGGGGGGGGGTCGACTAGTTGCTCGTTGTTTGTGAAATGTTTTAACAGGTGAAATACCGGAGCCGAAAACATATTAAGTGGTTGTTTCCATCTCTCTTCCTTTCGTACTACTTTTTTTCTTATTAAAAAAGCCGACTCTTCAAGTGATTGAGATCAGAATCACTAACTGAGGCCGTAAATTTAATTTAAAAACCTCTCACTATTCCATACACTATATTTCTTTAATATGGGCTAAGTACTTCCAGATAACATTTTCTTGTTTTTGTTTTTTCTTTCATATAATTGACATTTCTTTAATATTTGTATCATTATCAGATCAGTGACAATTTAAATCATTTATACTTGAGTATAATAGTTTACCGCCTGATATGGGAGGACCAATAGTACCCTGGAATAACGACCGTGTTACCCTGATCAGAATAAGTCATGTTTAATAGCTGATGATAATAAATAGTAGTGATTAAACAGGAAAAGAGTGAGAAGGATGGGCAGACGAAATAAGGACAGAAGAGATCACCTATCATGTCACCAGCTTTAAACGAAGAGACTTATACCAGAAATTATTTTCCCAAGAACATTTTTAAATCTCCATCCTACTAACGCTAAATGTACTATAGAAATATTATGAATCAATAGCCGTTTCTAAAACGTATCAGTCATATCAAGTTCATCCACACTATAGTTATTCTATTCCTCAGCTTTGGGAAAATCGAAGGTTAAACTGGAATCTGTTGTGGTGGTTTATAACAACTCTAGGGGAAAGGCATGTGTAACATGATAACTAGAAGCGAGAACAGTCTGTTATGTTATTTGATATGAACAAATCTCAACGTACGTGTATTTTTCAGTATTTCAATTACGTTCATGAAATACCATTCATGGAAGAATTAACACTCATGAAAATTAGATTAGGAGTCCAACGCGCTATTGTCTACACGACGAAAACTGCACGCGTAAATGCTTTTAATTAATGGGTTTTAGTAAGTATTTTCTAAACTGTTTCGAATTTTATGAAGAAACTCATAGTTATAGTTACTCCTCAATTAAGTTTGGGTAACACGTCGAAATTCTTGCATCGTCGTCGGGTAGAAAATTAAGAATAGAAAATTACTTTCAAATGTATGAATAATTCCATAGTTATACTATAAAGTTTTTAAAAATGTTAAATTTCTATGCGGTAAAATATATTCTAAAACAATAGTAAATTAATGTAAGAACATTGTTTTCTTTATGTCGTCTTGTGTATTCGTTCTTTCCTTCGGTTTTCTGAGAATGTAAAATATTATTCATCTATTCCTTAAACGAATATCAACACGTGATTAATTTCCTGAATATTAAACAAGTTAAACGTATATTGTACCGATTATCTAAAAACAACTATGCCATTCAAACTTACTTTCCTGCACAATGAACATTTTTAATAACATCAACACTTTTGTTTCAATGATTTCAAGTAGTGAATTCGAATTCGAAAGAGTCTTAAGGCGATGAATATTACCTAGGTTCGGGTTATGATTATCATGGCGGTGATACACTAATCGTGGTATCATCTACAATACAAAGACAACAGAAGAAAAGCAGAATTCTCCGTTCGTGTTTATGCTCCCCGGAACAGTCTGCGAGAGGATGTTGCGGGGATCCCTGAAATATCCATGTTTAAAGTCGCCTTGGACAAACATGCAGACACTCTCTTGATGCAATATCTTCTGTCTTTTTAGAGGAGCTGCTGCACTTTGCTATTTTTGCCAATAAAACTGATTGATTAATGGATTAAGGTATATTAATAATTGTCGCCTCAAACGCCGATCTATAAATGAATAAAGCTAATATCAACGTCGACTAAAATGAAATACACATCTATAAAAAGCGAATAATAGTATATTTCGTTTAGTAAATAGTCATTCAATTTATTTCACATTGCATTTTGATCTTAAATCTTTACTGCAGTTTCATGGATCACCCAATCATCAGAAGTGTATTAATACAATCGTTTCTTAACATCAGAAAACAACATTCAAACATCACATAGGCACATTTTAACGATACTTTTTACTCCGATATACATGCGTTTTACATACATATATATATTTATTTTTTTCTTATTTTTGTGTCGTTCTTGGTATATTCTTTCCTTCCTGTGTTATGGCATTATTTTTTACTTTCTCCCCGCCATCTCTTATTCACTCTCTCCATCATTATTTTCATCCGCACATTCTCAATCCTATTATTCTCTTTTTATCTTCCTACATCTTCGAATACGCAGACGACTTGCCATCTAACTGCACACTCGCATTCGCGGTCGACCATCTCTGTATAGCTTTCTTTTCACCCGGCTCACAGCTAACTTCTAAGTAGCCATAAACGTGGAAGCCCTCCCTCAACTTCCGGTAACTCTTGACCAGGGTCAAGATAAATGCTTAAGAGTATTCAGAATGTCTATGAAGAAAACTTATGGCCCATTCAAGGCCAGAATTAGATTTCCCTTTGAGCAGTCGATGTCGCGACTCGATCATACATCTAGCAGAAAGTAGGCATCCTCTGGTGGGCACATAAGTTTCAAATGTTCAGTTTACTAATTCATTTGCTTATCCGTTTTATGCTATACAGCATTAAACATTATAGCTGTAAGTTGTGACGTAACTAATTAGGTAGGTAAGTACTAAACACATTATTCATACATATGTTATCCCTTTTTACGTATATTGCTCATTGATTAATTTATACAAATTTAATCACTTGCTATGCCTACGCAGCATTATGCGGTAGTGTTTTATTTGCATTTTACATATTTTTTTATTGTTCCAAACAACAAAAGTTAGTAACTCTGCATTGACGAATATAGAGTTACGTCCCTTTATAAAGATGACAGCCACATAAACATAATTTCGACCCTGTCAGAGTATTTTCTAGAGTGTATAAAATCGAATTGCATTTTATTGTTTTTAACAACCTGCTGAAACGACTCAATAAAATAACTGACGAAACAGAATTAAATCTTGATTTTGTATTAACCTGCTGATTACCATTTGAGAATGAAACACGAAAGTTTTTTGTATTATTAACAGGCCATGAGTTCAATTTTAAACGATATATATATATATATATATATATATATATATATATATAGATATAATATATATATATATATATATATATATATATATATATATATATATATATATATATATATATATATATATATATATGTATATATTAAAAATAGATAGATATAATATTGTTGTGGGTGACCTACCTACTCTTTAATAATAACTAAATGGTAGCAACCGGCTACCATAAATACCGGTTTTGCCGGGAGAACATTTGGTACCACATTTTGGCACTAGCACTGCCAACACTGACTTGTGTATAATTTCTCTGTTCAATTCTTCTTCTTCTTCTTCTTCTTCTTCTTCTTCTTCTTCTTCTTCTTCTTCTTCATCATCATCATCATCATCATCATCATCATCATCATCATCATCATCATCATCTCTAAACCTGTTGTTCTTTTATTTCATTGTTGGTACCCCTAAACGGGTCCACAACAAATATATAGTTTCAAATTCAACTCATCGCATATTAGTTTCACAAAAAAACGTTTGTGTTTCATTCAAAAAGGGAATCCTCAGGTTAATTGCATAGATTGGCATTCTTTCTGAAAAGCGAATGCAGAGAAATTTCATTAATAAAATATCTAAAACTATCTCAAACCGTATATATATATATATGTATATATATATATATATATATATATATATATATACATATGTATATATATATATATATATATATATATATATATATATATATATATATATATATATTGCTAGTTTGTTACTACACATTTTGTTTTAAACTCTCTTATAATAATTACAACACCCCCGTATATATATATATATATATATATATATATATATATATATATATATATATATATATATATATATATATATATATATATGTGTGTGTGTGTGTGTGTGTGTGTTTAAAACTGACGCAATCACTATATTCAGGATTGGTATATATATATATATATATATATATATATATATATATATATATATATATATAAATATATAACATAGATCTTGTGTAAACCTTATTACATGATCATTTATTTACGCTCTAAGAATTCAACATAACTGTTTACGCACGATCGTTTTTCCGGCGATATATCCTTAGTAATATCAGTTTATGACATCAGAACAAGGTTGTTACATCAATTTAAACCTAACAAACAGCATCACCTCTATACAGTTTAACACTTCCAATAATACAGCACATTATAAATAATGAAAAGAATAGGACTGTGATAAATCAAATTAGTACAAACCGTTAAGACCAACATTTAGGGATGTACAGTAGAAATAACGGATGCAACATAAAATTCAAGGATAAACACACAACAAGGAAGAAGAACATCATTTATCTTCATGGTGAAGACACGAATCGGCTGTAAGTGAAATTAAGTATATTGAAGAAAATATAAGCACAACATATAAAGAGAGTGGTATACACAAGGGGCATGTGCTCACGGTATTTATAGTGAATTAGAAGAGTTCATGCAGTCCGTAATGTAGGTACTATAACCCCCCTTGTCCCAAACATTACCACCGCAAGAGTTTCAGTATCCTTTACTTTTTGGGTTGATAATGATAAGATCCGGAGACTTCCGTTTTCATTTCAGATTGTCGCATTTTTGCGGCTGCTTGTGGTATCTGTATGTCGAAAGTGTCGAATATAGTATCCATAACTTTTTCCTCCCGAGGAGTGCTGTCGGTCTTATCCGACAGCCGTTTCTTTATTTTATTAAAGTGTCTATTATGAGATAACTGAGGACTTGGGATTATGTAAACCATATTTCCCATTCTCTTCTCTATCGTACCAAGTTCCTAGAAAGATGTTTTATTTCTAAACATCTTGAAGAATACCTTTACTCTGGCATTTCACGTTTTTTGTGTATAATAGAGGTTCGTCCTTGTTTGTTTTGTTTTGGCAGTAACATGTCAAAAACGGATCTTATCTTACGCGCAAACATTATTTCTCCAGGATATAAGCACGATAGTGTGTTAACATTTGACGTCATCCACTGTACTTGAAAGAACTGCTGCATTTAGTCCTGTTGAAATATCGCCACACATACGAATTAATTAAAAAAATTTCATAGACAGTAGGTGCTGCCCATTGGCTATACTAAATTTCGAGAAAATGTGAGTCCTTACTAATTTGTCTAATTTCTTCGTTTATTTTTTTAACCAGGCAAAAAGCATATATCCTATTTAATACAGGTTGAATGTTCTCTCTGAGTTCAAATCTTGGTGACAAAAAAACTCGAGAAAATGTTTGTTTTCAATTCCTTATTTACTTTTTCTGACTCGGTTGTCAGACTTTCTATTTTACGACAAAAAGTGTTGATTGGAAAATCCTATTGATTGAACTGTTGCCATCCAGTTGTTGGTGTTATATGGATATGAACAATTTCAATTTCTCGATAGTTCTGTTTAAAGTTGCATTAGTAATAATTTCACCCTCGAATTTAATTTTTCACCAGTCAATGTTCTGGCTATGTTGTTGGATTTTAGCATAGTTGGTTTATTAATCCTTTTCCAAGTATGCAACTTGATTATTGACACGTCCGAACCACAGTCTAATTGCAAATTGACCTTATTATAGAGGACTTATAGTTGTACGTACTTTCTTATATGTATGCCGTCCTGTTCGTTTGTTTTGTGGATTAAACCTGGTTCTATTTCAATTATTCGTTCTGGAACGTGAACTCTTGTGCCTAACTGTATTACGAATTAGACAGGTTATGAAACGGTATAGGCAATCCATAACCGAAATGAAGGGATTTACAAGGGAAACAGGGGCAAGGTGGCCATTTTACCTGTTTTTCATTAGGGTAGCTTGTTTTTGTAAAAGCTTGAAAATAATCTCATTTTTGGTTTGACTAGTTTTTGAAAGGGAGTTGGAATTTTATTGCTGACGTATATTTCTCATGTGAGCAATGCCCGACTCTTCACTATCTTTACATATTGCTTAACACTTACAACTCACTGTAATATTAAATTTGGTACAATTTCTTACTTGGTTAGAACTTTACGTCTGATTTTTGCGTCTTTAGCTGATACAAGTCCTTGCACGCATATAAGGAATTTAAAGTTATTCGCGCTAAATTAAGCTTATTTAAAATCTTCATATTGTTTATTAACGATTGACACGAAAGTCGAGTAGTCTTCGTTGTCTTTTTTGATTAGGTTCATGCACTCCTACCGTTTATATAACAGGAAAGTGTTAGGGATAAATACTTCTGTTATAAATTTAACAGCTTCAGAAAAAGTCAAGTCGCTGGTGTTTCTGGATAAAATATAGTCCACGAATTTGGTATTTTAGATTGTCCTTAATTCTCAGAGCAGTAGGCGAACATTTTAAAAGTCTGCCCACTTTTCACAATTTATTTTGTAAATATCATCATACCTTCGAAATATGATGCGAAGGTTTAATCGTCGTCTGGGGAATGAGTAAAATTGTCAATTGCACTCCGAACGGCATTTTGAAAAAAGCATATTCGTTTTCCGTATTTTGACCACTATTCGACATTTTTTTATAGCAATAAGTCTCACAAACTTTTGCTGTATTTCTTCGTTTTCTAGTTGTTACAGTTGGTACTTAACGAGTTCTGCCATAGTTGATTTAAAATTGACTATGTTTAGATATGTCTTTATAGAATACGGATTTTATAAGTTGTTTTTCTTTCATATTACGCTGCTAACGTAATATTAGTTGCAACAGTAGGCAGGAAAAAGTATAAAACCTTTTGTCGACAAATTATATTTAGTTTTTCACGTAACACTAGCTTTTACAGTTTGCACCTTAGTCAACAGTAAAAATATGGTGGTACTTTTATTTCTTTTTGAGAGAAAAATGTATTCATTTTTAGTTCAGATTTAATACAGTACAGGAATAGAAATAATAACATCACTGACTTTCTTCTTTCTTCGAGAGAAATAAATTGGTTTATTCGTAAGACAAACAAAAATAGAGAAATCGCTTAAGTTAAAAAAATTAAACTTACGGATTTTTTTTATTGTCCGCCAATAAAGCCTGTTTTTAGAACTTTGGAGGTTGTTGTGTAATTTAGCCGTTGCTTTCTCCACGTTCGTACTTTGGAAGGTTCTCGAAAAGAAGTCCCTTAATATTCCTTGTCTCATGTGTTGTGGACCTGTAAGCTGTCTGAAAAAAAAAACACGAACCCGGGTTATAGTGAAAGAAAGTAGATTGAAGAAAGTATAAATAGAGCATATACATAAAGTGGTTGAACGTCGGCCTGACTGCCAGGATTAGACTGGGGTGGTTTCAGTTATGTAATTACTTCCCACCGCAGGAATATGTGACACACATGGGGAAGGTAGGGGATGGTCAAGCAAGCGACCCTAAAGGAGGAGCACCTTGGCCTATAGAATATTTCCTGGGCAGCCCCCGTCGGCATTCCCCGATCATAGCACCTCAGGCAGTAAGCAATAAACTTACTCGACTCCAAAGAGGGGAGGCAATGCCTGGGAGGGTGCACCTTCTAAGACAACTTAGGACTTAATATTTCATCCCTACATATAAAAAGCCACCGAAATTGCCCAGTTCCTGCCGGAATAATTCTCGCGAACGAATGCCGAAGTCCTCAATCAACCGAAGTAACCGATAGACTGAACGGGCTAGGGTTGCCACAACACCAAGTGGCATGTGCTCCCACTATTTATAGGGAAACAGAATAATTCATGTAGTCCGTAAGATAGGAATCATAACACCTTTTTTATATAACATGAAATATATTAGAAGGGAGATGTACTCTCCTTGGAATATACCGCATATATATAATGACAGAATGTGAAAAATATTATTAGTAGTTCAAATTGCTTATCATCAGTTGTAGAGTAATTAGTTATTAGAGCTTTCGAAATAAGCATTGTCAAAAACGAGTCCTAAGAGATTAAAAGTTATAGAAAAAGAACATTGAAAAAATCTATCAAAAATTAAACTACTTGGGAAAATAACTATTTACAAATTTTTTAAATTGTAATTAAGATTTACATTTTTAAAATGTTAAATAACTATGGGAATTTAAAGCTCGGGCATCTTAAATAATGTACATATTTGTTGATACTCTGGGTAGAGTGAGGACCAGTGATATATAAACAATAGAATCCTAGATTCCAGTGACCATTTCTTTATTCACCTTTGAAAAAATCAATATACTTAACGGTCCGTTTCGCTTACACGTGAACAACTGAAAATAGGGATATATATCCTAGATTTTCTATACGCGTGACTCTTCAGAAATGTCAGAAACAAAAAAAGAAAAAAACAAAAAACAACAATAGTCATATTTGTAAAGGATTGTGTGTGTGTGTGTGTGTGTGTGTGTGTGTGTGTGTGTGTGTGTGTGTTGAAAAGAGACACAACACCTATTTTTAATTTATATATATACTGGAGAAATGTAACCGTTGCTTACACGTATAGCCCAGGCTAAATTGTTTGAATAAAGAAAACTTAGTTTGCAAAGCAAGTTACATATTAAAATAAAAATAAAACATTTAACATTAAACTCATTTTGCTCGCTATCCATCTCTTTCTACCTATTCCCTCTCGAACTACCGGGTTAAATTATATTACTGACTATGAATAGTTTCTCCTTTGTTTATAATATACAATTCCAATCTTTTTCTCTTTTTGTCTTTATTTACTACCTTCGACTGTGAATAAATATATATATAGAGAGAGTGAGAGCGAAAGAGAGAGAGCGAATTAGAGAGAGAGAGAAAGAGAGAGTCAGATAGAAAGGGAGGGGGAGGGGGAGACTGAGACGTAACTAGTAGACGAGGTATATAAAAAGAACGAGAGTAAAACAAAATATATTGACAGAACGTGAAAGTTAGTAAAAGATATGTCAATGAATTGTTTCACATTACAGATATATCTAATTAGTTTGCTGTTGATATTGAGCGTTTTATACTCTCGGAAAAAGTCCAAAGGAAACCAAATAGCCAGGCGTGCTACACTCCTGCGTGTGCCACCGAATTCGCTCGCAGAAACTACTATTTCACTTACGATCAATCAAATAGATACTTTGACTCTAGAGCCGCCTTTACAAACGGCAACCGCTACAAATTGGTTATTGGAAACGGAAAAGCGTCATTTGCTTAATCTGTTTACTCCAGAGTTGCTTCGCACTTCCTTGAGCGTTTTTAAGAATAACAAACATAGTGCTGAACAGGTGTAGGCCTTCTATTATAATCATTATTAATGGGGAAGAGGTGATTCGATTTTTGCAAAGAACATTGCTTCATATTTCAATCTTGCGATTAGCGTCATCTTCTTAAAGAATTTCCTTTTTATTACTGAAAATACGATGCCCCGGATATGGCTTAGATAAGAAATGCTTTTTATTTGCTTAATAAATTTCGCCGGTCTGACCAGTATTTTAAATACTGGTGATCATTTCCTGCATCTCAGTACAAAACGATCAGTATCCTGTTCGTCATGGGTAGGATGTTTGAATCTACGATGAATCAAGAAGTTGTAAATGAGTGCAGCAAAACAGGCTACTTGGTGACAAGAAATATTAATTTTGTTTTGCGAGATCAACTGCTGCTGTAATATCGCATATTATCAATGAATCACTCAATGAGGGCTTTGTTTCTTGGACAAAAGCTCTCGACATATCAAATGTATGTTATAGGGTCGGGCACAAAGGGTTGCTTCACAGACTTGATACCTATGGAATATCTGTCAGTGTTTCCTTAAACATCAAACTCTTTCTCTCTGATAGATCTATGATGGTAGTTGTTCATGGGCTGAAGTCTGTAGCATCAAGTATAAACGCTGGTAGGCCTCAGTAATCTATTCTAAGCCCAACCCTTATACTGGAATTCGTTAATTATTTTCTAAATCATATTCCTGGATCATTTATTGATATCAAATTTCTATGACGATAATTTAAAGAGACTTAGGTATTAAGAGTTTTCTGATTCTCTATCCTCCATCTAGAGCACGTGGAACAATGGTAAAAGGTAGATTGTTATCCTTACCACCTCTTAAACTCAGATTCTTACCTTTTAGCACGACGCTAATATCCTTGTCTGCTTTCAGTAGAAATGAATTGTTCTATCTTTCATGAAGGCACTAAGTTTTTATAAGCTCTTCGGACTGACTTTTAAATCCAGATCTAAGACGGAATATTTACATCTAATTTGTTGATTGAAAACTTGTTGGATCTTTCTACTACTCCAGAAAGTACCTTCTTCCTGATGCAATCCTCTACCTATATGAGAGGCAGATACGTCGCAATATAGAGTACTACTGCTACATCTGCGAAAGTGCAGGTCAGCACACCCTTTCTGGCATTTATAGAGTACTTTCAAATATAATGAGGAAGATATGTTCTATTTTCTACCGTCTCTTTCGCATAGAACAAACGTTGCGAGTATTTCTCTATTCTATCGTGATTTCCATGGAGACTGCTCCACTGCGTAACACATTCAGAGCAAGAACTTGTCTTCTACCAAAACTGAACTAAACTTTCCTTGTTCCTAAGGTCAGCCGACAGCTCCTTAGAACAAAGTTTCTTTCCAAGATTGTTCCATCTGTGGAACACGTATCCACGAAATTGCCCCTGTGTAATGCAACATGGTCGTCCTAAACTCCAAAGTCAAGACATAAATACTGTCCTTATGAGTAATGATATTTTGCGTTTTCTCTTCATAACATTCAATACTCACGATTCACCTGACAGTGTACAAATATCGTTACCTCGTATTCTCGAATGGTTTTTGGCCTTGATAAGTGGTCATTGATTAGCAAAAAAATATAGGTAAAGGCTTAGAGAAATAAATGTGAACTTACTCAGTTTTAGTATTATAATAATAAATATATATATATATATATATATATATATATATATAGTTCCCATTTACTTGCCTCCCGCTGAGGGCAAATTTAGACACAAGGTCCGTTTTTAATGTGGGGAAAATATATCTCCTCCAAAAGAGCACTCCGGATGAGAACACAAATAAAAATTGACTCACTGAGCAAAGACAGAATAGACTAAGACTAGTATCAGAACAGATACTACACTTGGCTCCTAGACAAAAGGATATTCCTTTTTGTGAAACTCTAAGCCAGGTACTTAAGTATATAACATGGAGAGCAGCTGACTTGAAGTATGAAATAAAAGAGGATTTTTGTGATGGCATGATGTAAGGTCACAATAAACGACAATTGCAATGAAGCTAATTTTGATTGATATAATAAGAATTATTTTTTTATTTGGAAAGAAACGCATTTTGTTAGGATAGATTTGATTTTGTAATATATCTTTAATATTTATGATGTGTCTGCCTATAAAGTCAGTGAACACCAAAATGTAACAATTATGAACAAAATGGAAAACACCTTTTTATTGGCGGTCATACTCTCCCCAGATAAGTCAGTTAGGTAGACTTGAAGCGCAGTATCTTATCCAAACCAATCTATTCATTGAGTGCAGTTTCGGAATCCATTGTGAATGGCCGCCATCTTTGCCGACAGTGCGTTATAAACTTGAAGAAAGGAAGCGCTAGTTTCATTTATACTTCCCATATCAGATTAACCCTAAAGCAAATTTAAAGTTCCGAAAGAAAGAAAGAAGATGGGGTCAGATAATAAATACTTAACCTTGTCTGAACAATTTACTGGCTCCGTTGTATTTCATCTGCCTTCAGAAATGTTATTTCGCTTGTTCTCTTCACCCAGCATGATGATATTTTCTCTCACTCCCTTATGCATTTCCCCTTACTTACTTTTCCCTATCCTAAACTTTCGATTCATATTGCGAAATGTTTCCTCAGAATAACATTGCATACAGAAAATAGTATCGGTGACGTATATCCAATAATGGAATATATTAGCAAACTATTATATAATTCTATAAAGATTTCCGTGGCCTTTCGGATCAATGTGTAATTGGTTCTGTCCTGGAAAGAAGGCAATTTATATTTTCGTTCTATCCCACTTTTGGGCAGCTGTATATTCCTGCATTAAGAACCGACCGTGTACACACACACACACACACACACACACACACACACACACACACACACACACACACATATATATATTGTGTGTGTATTTAAGCAGCATTTTCGCGTTGTTAAAAAATAATCTTTTTAACTATACATTTTATTTTTTCAATTTTTCTGATGTTTTTGTTTGTATTAAAATCAAAAAAAATAATAAATGTTGCATAGGTTTCACGCGTTTCTCCACAGTCTTTTAAAAATTCTCTTCTTTCTCCAGCTTCTTTGTTCATTTGCTTTTGACGCATGAGGATGATTCTACAAAGAATCGAAAACGTTCGTGAAACATGTGAAACCTATGGAACATGTATTATTTTTTATTTTAATACAAAAAAGACCACCAGAAAAAAAGGTATAATTAAACAGACGAATTCTGTTATTTTTAACACTGTTTGCATAAATATATATATATATATATATATATATATATATATATATATATATATATATATACACATATATATGCATGTGTGTGTGTATTTATATAAGTATGTGTGTGTGTCTTTTTTATTAAAATTTAAACAGATAGTGCTGAATATGATTATTGTAGAACAATATCATAATAAAACATTATAACTACGGACATGTATCGCTACATAAATGAAATTATGTTTTAATCCCAAATCAAGTCAGCAATTTATGTAGCCACTCAATTTAATATAGACAGTCCGTATGTTTTACTTAGAAGCTTGAAATAAAAATATTGAAGTTCTCCTAAAATTACTAAATTGCAGACGAAAAAAAACATCTCAATGTAGAAATAAAATAAACCTTACTTTAGGATAACTATTAACTAGTAGGCTCTACTCACATATTGAGCACTGTTAAAGTAAATATAGAAAAATATACACAATGTATGATGTTACTTCATTATATTATATGTGTATGTTCATGAATAGTAACATATATATATATATTTATGAGATAATTAATAATAAACTGTCTATTTAATGCGTAATGCAAATTTCCGTCCGTCTTAATAGTTGAACACCGTTTTGAAAGTCTACTAATATATGTTTGCTTGCATAGACAGTAATGAAGTTTAATTCCCCCTTTTCCCGTTGTTCCTGGGTCGCCCGCGAGGTAGAAGTTATGACTTGAAAGCCAAAAGTGACTTTTGTCTCGGGTTTGAATCGTGCGACCGGCACAACAGTCATTCTCCACACTGATAATTCTCGAAAAAAGAATTAAACACATGTGTATGTGGATAAGAACTAAACAAAATGATTTATCATAATTATATATATATATATATATATATATATATATATATACATACTTTATTTGAAGAATTGAATAATTTTTAATAGAAATAATTAGCCGTTATTTGTAATCAACTGAACACGTAACCAATCCTACTATTAGATATTTGTTTATGTACTTCTCATCCCTCTACTCTATGTTGATTCAGCCGCGCTCTTTTATTTCTTAATGTCTGTGAGAATTTAGAGAAACTAACTTATTTTTCTCGGCGTGACCATCTAATTTATACACTGTGTCATACACACCACATACACTTATGTGAATTATACACCCCCCCCACACACACACACACATATATATATATATATATATATATATATATATATATATATATATATAATTTTACGGTAAATATTATCTACATACACATGTGTTTCACCATTTTCCGGTTATCATCAGTGCGGAGGAAGATTACCTTACAAGTCACAAGATTAGATACCCTCAGACCCAAGTCATCATTTTTAACTTTTGTACGAACGCCAATGAAACACACACGTTGAAGGAAGAGAAATACGATTTATTCATGTCTAAGAAAGCGGACACATGTAGAAAGCTATCAAAAACAGTGCTCAACGACATGTTAGGCCGGAACTTAGCATTACGCATTCAAATTTGACGACCTGATCATAATTATCTTACAGCGTCCGTCTTAGCATTAACGATATTATGGTTACATTTTAATCTACATACACACGTGTTTTATCCTTCTCCGGAAATCATTAGTGAGGAAGATGATTGCACTACCGATCGCACGATTCGAAACCCTAAAACCAAAGTTAAACATGTGTCTGAACGCCTAGAACCCCGCAGCTAATAAACTAACCACGTGTAAGGATCAGAATTAAGATATGTTTATGTCTAAGCAAGCAGACATATCTAGAAGTCTGTCATCAACGGTGTTTAACAACACGTTAGGCCGAAACATAACGTTAGGCATTTAAATTTTACAGCCAAATCTCTTAAAGCGCGGTTTAGCATTTAAGGGTCTACAAACACGTACACACATAAGATCTTCGGTGAGATGCAGCTTGACAGATCGCCCAATATCTAAGGGGCATAAAACTTTCACCGATAAAACCAAACGGAAAGGTGACAGTCTCCTATGACAAAAACATACAGGCGGGCAGATACATAAGAGACGAGGCCATCCAGTTTGACATTGTTATATGTAACACACCTGAAAGGACTGCGCTTGTAATTGACGTAACCGTTCCAAATGACTACGACCTCAATAGATCTGAACGTGAAAAGATAAAAAAAATAGATTTAAGAATGATTTAAAAACAACATGACCTCTGAAAGAAATATTATACCGGTTGTAGTAGGAGCAACTGGTCTAATGAAAACTCTTTATGAAATACTTAGAAGCAACCCCTAGAAGACCGAGCTGTAGCGAAATACATATAACTGCCATGAAAGGGATAACATCTATTCTAAAAAGAGATCTCGGATATAAATTTTAATCGTAATGAAATCAAGTGTTAGCTCTAGGAGGGGGGGGGGCACATATTTCCTCGAACTAACTGAAGTAGAATAAAAAAAATAAAAATAAATAAATAGTGAGTTAGAGAGCAAGGGCGAACAACACAGGTAAGGAAATAGTTTTACTAGCAAAGTATATTAAGTAATTATCAATCTAAAGCAAAAGAAAACTAAATCTGGTATACGGACCGTTAACGCTTTTGTTTTATGGGTGGTGGTGTCTGATTCACCCGGCTGGGGAGCCATTGGATACATTACTGTGTTTTTTAATCCCTGAAACAGCTTTTTCAGCAAACAACTGATGATCCATACAAACATATTAATTTTATACTTTTATATAAAGATTCGCGTAAAATCTTTGGAGTAAACTAATACGGTACTGACATAAAAAGGCTGACTTAGAAACAGGGAAATTTTCCAACATAGGATGTGGTAATAAGGTTACACGAACGCTTTGACCCCTGTTTATTTTAATTGCTATACCGTACTGAATGCGAAGTAAATGATCACACTATATATTCGCATTCTACGATGTCGACTCTGCCAAAAGAATGCTTATCAATCCGGGGGAAGACATTTTTCTAAATAAAATTATCGACTAAATAAACGTCACTTCCTTGGTTTATTATCGTTTTTGCTTGGTTCACACTTTGCCCTGACCATTATATAACTTTTTAAACCTATTTATGTCCATAGAAGTTCGCATTGAGTGTGTATTTATTTTAAAATTGTGATATGAATTGATGAAGTCATATCTACAGCAATAAACAAATAAAGCAGTTTTTATAAGTCTCTGCAACCTTTATTTGTTTATTTTACTTTGTGAAATAGCATTTTGATCATATTTGCCGACTTAAATAAAAGATTTAAAAGCTGTGTAACAATGTGTAACTCTTTCCAAAGTGTTGAATTCTGTGCCTAATGTGTAACATATTGGACTCACCGAAAGTAGCCGTGGAGGATCAGAACAGATGAAAAATACGAGAAGGTATAGCACCTTCTATACCTTGACTAGTACTTTACAGAGTACAGCAATGTTGATTAAGCTTATTGTAACACAAATTGCAGATAAAAACATTGTCCGTTGTTAGAGAGAAATGGTTGGTAAACGGCTAACGCGAGAACAGTAAGTGAGTTGTACTGAAGATGTAAACGAATAAAGAATATTCGAAATCTAGGGAAGATACAGTAAAATTAACCGTTTTCTTATGAACTATATATCACTGGTAAAGATTGGTTTGATGATAACTCCTAGTGAATAAAAAATAATATGGCTCATCCTATGTCAGGTCAGTACTTATTTAGCTAACCATTTTAGAATAGTAATATGTGCAAGTGACTATGAAGTCTCTTTCTGTCATAGCTTTTAATAATATATGAATCCATTTATTCTTCCAAGCTATTAGTGAACTAGTAGGGTAGACTCGTTTACGAGAACAGAGCATTTATTCAGTTATCTCGGAATTGATTTTGGTTAGCTGTGACAGTGAACATAAAACAATACCGAAGACGTACGTGCGGTCGGAAATTTTGAAACTCTTGCTTTACTATGAACTCTTCATCGCGCAGGCAGATTCTTGGTAATAAACTCTATTAAACTACATCTGGTGGTGACGTACAACTTTGAGGGGTTTAATTACTCTTTAATGGCACTTCTGACCCGAAATTAAAGTAAATGTCAGGATCCAGTCTAGAACCGTTCCTGGGTAGGACACAAAACGCATCGATCACCCGTAAGCAAGGTGTTATTCCCACCACTATCCCACCATCCCCACATCCATATTTCGCGGATCCTTCTACCTTTATTTTTACTAACCTATTTAAAAAATATTTCAACTACCCAATCTCTCTCTACCTCTACCGTGATGAATATAACACAGCACTGCATCAGGTGGTGAGACCCAACTTATGGTTTTGATGAGATTGTAAAGTAATCTATTAGTCGCCATTATTCCCAATTCTAATCTGACCCGTAGTGATAGTACCATCTATGTTGAATTGAATCTATCGTTTAGAGACTATTTTATATACTTTACGACTGCAAAACTAATTAATCTACAACCCAATCGTATAAAAAAAATACTTGCCATTTTTATGCAACACGACGTAAAACGGGTTGACATGTCTTAAAACAAAACAGCCAACCAATCATCGCGAAAACACCTTTTCAGTGGGTATACATTGTTTTCGAGGCAGAATAATGATGATGATGATGATGATGATGATGATGATGATGATGATGATGATGATGATGATGATGATGATGCCATTGAATCGAGGCTGATAATAAAACGCGGAATTTATAGAAAGAACAAAACAGTAAAGCCAAGTGTATTTCGAAACAGCTGTTGTTATTTAAAGGTTGTTTCTTTTATAAAGAGGAGTGGAGGCGTCTGGGCCGGCGGTCTTCTTCCTCGTTCTTTCTCGCTCGCGTCATCGACCAGATATGGAGCCAGAGAAGGAAGGAATTCCTTTGCATTTACGAAAAAAATAATTTTTTTCTCTTAGCCATTCTTCGATTTTCCGATTTACTTATTCGTTTCCTTTATTTCATTTCCTTATTTGTCTGTCAAATGTTCACGAAAAGAAAGGAACGTAAGACACACGTAAACCACACACAGAGATATACACAGACATGCACACACATACGCACACCCAGATATATATATATATATATATATGTATGTATAAATATTGTTTATATTATAAGATAATACACTAAGTACATATTTTTGTTTCAGAATTTACTTCAACAGTACACAATAGATGATGAGTAGGGTATAAACATATACTCGTGGCAAGTGAGCTACGTGGAAGCGTTCCTGTTTTGATTCCTATGTAGTTCACTTGACATACATATATTTTATACTATGATATATCTATATAGATAAAATCCAATATCTGTGTGTATGTATGTGCGCAATGTGTATCAGCGATGTTTGTGTGCCCCCTATAGTAAAAAAGGTTAGAGAGTTTACAGTACATCTAAAATTGCATATTGATGTAACATTTACTGATGTAGACAATGAAAGCGTTTCCAGATATCTAAGTGTTCGCCTAAGGAATAACCTTCTTAGAAATTCAAATATATCCTATTTTTATTAAACCCTATGTATATATTTTTCTTGGGAAGATAATAACAATTGTCCTAAATCTCTTAGTGTCTTCCTAACCTTGGGGAAGCTATGAGGGCGGAACCTCCTTTAAAACTTTAAATATATCCTATTTTAGTGAAATGTATATCATATGTATACATTCTCCGTAGAAGACAATGTAAGTTGTCCGGTTTCTCTACGTTACTCTCTATGTGCGACATATCAACGTGCTTCCGCCTCTAAGTGACACATAAGCAAATAACTCAATTATACGCTGTTTCGTATGAGTGTGATTTTAAAAGTCGACTTAAGGAATATCTGAAATGTTAATTCGGGAAAGTGCCAGACTGAAAACATCGATAGAACGGTTTCGGTTACTCTCTCCTTCAATCAAGAAATGATACCAAAGAATAATTTATTCCTTTTTTTAATAATAAATTGTAACTGAAACTTTTGGTATATGTAGTTTCTTTATCTGTCTGCCTCACTCTCCCTTACTCTCTCTTTTCTTATCGTTCTTATCGTTCTCTCTTTATAAATAGACTTATGTATATATCCTATATCATCTAGATCTTCTATATATATGAAACTCAATGTAAGTATGTGTGTGTGTGTGTTTAAAGTGTGTTAGAGGCAAGTGCAAGTTTAGGTCGGCGCATCCCTTTAATGGTAAAGTTAAAAAAATAATAATGTGCTCATGTTACTCACAGTGTTTCCAAGGATATATTTAAAAATTCATAATGATCGCTTGATGAAATGAATAATAACTTTTTATATATATGTTCGACTAAAATGTTAATCTTGGCCTTTTGGCTAAGATCAAAGTATAGTATCTGTTCCGATGGATACTGCACCCCATACTGTTGTTGTCTTAGCCTTCGGGTCTTGATTTCCGCCGGTCAATGGGTCTGTCCTGTGCAGTTCTGGGAGGTCCACCCTCCCAGGCTTTGCCTACCCTCTTTGGGAAGGTGTAAGTTTATTGCTTACTGCCTGGGGCCCCCTACCGGGGAATGCCGACGGAGCTGCCCAGGCAATTTTTAAACCCCACTTTCCCGACCCAACCTTGGGTAACATCTTACTTGTGGGAGTAAGATAAAAACTGACTTTGTGCCTTACTTCTGGAGAGGAGTAAATCAATACTCATCGTATTTTGTAGGATATATATTCTAAAATTCTTAATGATTCGTCAATTAGTTTACAACAACAAATAATGTGCCCATGTCACCCAGCGTGTTAACGAGAATATATATTTCGAAATTCGTATTAAGAAAAAACTGTATATATATATATATATATATATATATATATATATATATATATATATATATATATATATATATATATATATATTCACCTCCAAAATGTTTACGTTTACTAAAAAATTATGTGTCAGTACTACTCACCGTTTAATTGTAGAATATTACTTTCAAAATTCATATGGATCTGTTCATTAAATTGAGACTTTAATCTAAACATATATACACACACACCGACACACAGAAACGCACACACACAAATATATATATATATATATATATATATATATATATATATATATATATAGAGAGAGAGAGAGAGAGATAGGTATATATTTATATACATATATTTCAATAGTTGAACACTTTGACGAAGGCGTACTTTAAGTACTTTATGTATTACAGATAACTCCTTTTTAGCTAATTCAAAATAAATTCATAGCAAAATTCCCTTTACAAATGTTTCAAAGAAAATAATAAAGTAAAGTTTGCCTATTTCTCGACTTTTGCCATCGATAGCTTCCGTCCTACAAAAAAAATCCATTTTAGAAAAGCCAGTTATTTGTGTGTATTGTGTCACCATGTTCATCGGAACAATAACATCTAATTGATTGAATTCCTATTCAAAAATACTTTACACGGCAAAGAAGATTGTTAAAATTAAGACATCCTCCAATAATAACCTATACGATAGGATAACTTTATTACATGGTTTCAGAAAATTCCGATTTTTCAGTTATCCAAAAGAAATATTAAACTATGTATTTCTTAAAATTACTTGTATATCATGATTCTTCTTTTATAGTTAATTAGATTCTGAAAAAAGATACTTCTTCACACCGGATACGTTATTTCTCATGAAAAAGAGTGGGTTAAAATAAAATCGTGGATAATTACTTAATGTACGGGAAAATAAAACAGATGCTACTTTTTCATCCTATCGTGGTCGAAATAGAAACTCCAAGTAAAGATCGTATGACATAAAAATTTTACATTTCCAAGTGATTTATATCATCTACATTTGTTGTTTACATTTTCAGTGTCCCACATTACTGCTAACATATAAATCGATACATAAAATATTATATCTCCTTATAACATTTCATGTGGATACATCAAATTATATATATATATATATATATATATATATATATATATATATAAACATTTTTTGAAAAACCATAACAGTGTAATTTGTTAAAATAAACAAATAATATTTATTTGATATTTAGTTTAAATAAATATCATTTATTTTTTTCAAAAAATGATTATACCTTTACGAAACAATGGTTTATAATGTGTCTACTCCTTTCTACTTATATATATATATATATATATATATATATATATATATATATATATATATATATATATGACAAAACAATAAATATATGTATTTAGATTACAACCTATGTCTAAGCATTTAACTTTATTTATCTCTCTCTCTCTCTCTCTCTCTCTCTCTCTCTCTATATATATATATATATATATATATATATATATATATATATATAAGTATATATATATATATATATCATTTTCTATCTCTTATGTATATATATATATATATATATATATATACACACACACATATATAAATATATATATATATACATATATATATGTATATATATATATATATATATATATATATATATATATATATATAATTCGCATATACATAAAAATATTTTTTCAGTAGGGTTCTACATTCATGTAGCAATTTATGAATAAAAGATAAACATGACGCCGTTGCAACAGAATATTTTGAAATAAATAGGGAAAATAGCTATGTTAAAAGTATCCATGAAAATTACCCCCCCCCCCCGCATTCCCTGTTTCTCCCCCCTGTACCACAATTCATAAGTTTCGATATAATGTAAACAAGAACTACCCTACTTTGGATGCCTTATAAATCTGACCCCCTAATTTACAGTAGCCCTTTACGCCTCTGTACCAGTGTTACTTGTTTGGAGCAAATAGAAGTAAATCAAAAGAAACCCTTTCAATCACGGATTGACATGGCTAATAGCATCTTATCTGAGAGTCTATTATTGAAACTTCTTGACCTAAGTTTAACAGCCAACATGAATTGGAACAAATACACAGAAGACATTACCAAGGCTGCTGAAAAGAAGGTGGGCTCCCTCTCTTGTGCTAGAAAACCTCTCAAATCTGCCAGGATTCTATATATCTTCAAAACCATCATTCGCTCATGCTTCGAGTATTGTGTTCACATTTTGACTAGTGCATCAACCGTTGGTATCTCCCTATGTA
>OY744515.1:2070000-2075000 GCA_963556195.1 Sepiola atlantica
GGTAAGTGAGAAGGTAGGTAGGTGGGTAGGCAGTGGTTTAGTAAGTTTCTCGATTTATATGCGGCATAATCACGCTAACACGCCGGTTCTTATTAGAACACTAAAGGTAAGTGGGAAGACAGCGACGCCTCTTTGCAAAACTTTCAAAAACTAACGTCGTTAAAATAATCTCGTCTGAGCGATGTACACATGCGACTGGGGACAACTGGTGAATTTAACATTCCCTAGAAACTTCCTCTTCTGGAGGACAATACAAACTTTATATTTTAGTCGCTTGAATCGTTATAAAATGTTAGAAGCAGAGTAAAAAAAAATGGAATAACATGAATGCTCAATGAAAAATGAATGGAAAAGGTTATTTAAAGATAAATCTCTCTCTCTCTCTATATATATATATATATATATATATATATATATATATATATATATACAACATTACAAGACATTTATGTGATTTATTGTTGTGCAGTTAAGTCATAAAAAGGATAAAATGTATACGTTTTATGCCTGTAATTTTTGAGTGTGTATATTCCTGCAATAGTGTCGATGTTTGTGTGATGATTTGCGTTAGAATGAGAATTGATTGGGACAACGTAAGTATTTGTCTGTGTGCTTCTTTTTTGTCAGCAGGGTGCATAAGCATGTGTGTGTGTATGTGTGTGAGTTGAATAGTGGCGGATTCCCAAGCCCTGGAGGGCGAGGGAAGTAGAAACGTTGTCTACTGGTACTGTGTGCTGATTTTTCCCAACCTTTTTTTTCTCTAGCTCATGGTTTATTTTAGCGCAAAAACTGAATTTGAATCGTTTAGATTTGGTGGACGTAGGAGGAAGCATCCCACATGACAGCCATTTTTGCTTTTTCGTTTTATAATACCTGTTAGAGCCTGGTTTTAAAACACAAATCTAATTTCGTTTGAGATGGAATGTTTGTTCGTGGCTTGTGTGCTTTTCACCCCGCTGTCAGTCAGTCAACATTATAGGATGAGGATACAGGCAATCCCATAATAAATTTAATATCTTAAATCTATATCAATTTTACACGCTATATTGCATACGATTACTTGAAAAAAGTTCTTATTAGTTTTTGTCATAGCTGTGTAAAATAGTGTGTTTATACCTTTCCAGCGTTATCAAAACATACATTATAACAATAGACGGAGTTTTGTAAATAGAAGATTAGCATCACGTTGTCTAACGGAACAAATGACAACATTTACATTTGCTTACTTTTGAAACTTTTGTAAGATTTTTATATTAACGAAAAAGTTCTTATTAAATAGGCTCAGATTGTAGTACGCCATTAGAAAGAGCGAACAAGAGAGTGAGAAAGAAAGAGACAGAATGGGCCGGGAGAACAATGGCCATTCCGCTTATTATATTTATATAGAAGGTTGCGTTACAAAGTAGATATCGATACATAATACGGAGTACGGGATCAGCCCAATACATAACGTCAAGGACTATGTAATCAGATCCTATCGAAAGTTATTGTGTTCTATAACGCACCAATACAGTTGCCGCGAACCCACTTCCCAGGCCAAGTGATATATAGTGATTTTTCACTCAACTAATCGTATAAAATAATAATCGTTAACATGTATTATGTTTCGGCATTAAATAATCCAACAATTGCACAGGACATATATAAAAAGGTTGAGTTCACCTATTTGAAATAGCCGCATCTGTTTTAGGCAATACAATTTTCCTTGACAGATCACCAGACATGTAATTTGGGCGAGCTGAAGGCGAAAGGCCGTTGCTCGTCTTGTTTTGAATCTGATCTCTGCCTTATCACCATTGTAAGGGCCGCCTCCTCATTTGGAATCAGTTTGTTTGAATCGGACACATTCGGGAAGCCGTCTTATTTTAGATGTTAAATTGACACATTTTATCAAAAGTTGGTGTTTTAATCAAGCCGTAAATAAAATTCGTTTTGAAAAATACATTTATTGTGAGATTATCCAATACATATATTATTATTTATTTGTCTTGTGCGCTTTCTTCTCTGCGTTTTATTTCAGCATTTTCCACACATTCTACTAGCAACTACCTATCATTCTTTACAAGAATCACTTCTTTTTATCTATTTCTCATTCAAACACACTTTTTTCTTTCTCGTCTTTTAGAATGTTATCTTCATATTATAATGATCATTTTCTTCTGCGTTTATTCCGCGCAGCCGGGTCCGCACTGAATCTTTTCGTTTGCGACTGTTGTACTCTGATCGATGTCGCTATGTATTTATGTTATACTTTTAAAAATATGTAGCGCCAGATGGATGTAAACGAAAATACTCCCAACACACCTCACTAGGTGGTAAATCCCATCCTTTCACTGTATATGTCCCTAGAGGCCAGATGCTGTTCTATCCTGATATCTTATTCCATCAGACTGCTTACCTTTGGAATTCTCTTGTTGCTTCCTGTTTCCCCAATACTACCAACATGAAAACATTTAGATTAAATGTAAACAAAAAACCTGCTGCTGAACTCCCCACCACGGTTGCCCCATCTATAAAGCTATTTCGCTTCACAGTAGCCCATACGCTTACGTGGTATTATTCCTTGTTTGGGGTTTATAAATATAAAGATTTTGTAAATTTGCTAATAGTGATTTACACCTTTTCCGTTAGTTTTCTAATTCAACTAAACATATCATTCCTTTAATCCCGGGTTTCACATATAGATGGCACCACTAATAAAACATGCATATGCTTTTTTTATCAAGTACTAACCTTCGAATGGGACTTGTAAAAATTGAACTCATATAAATTAAGCTACTGTCACAAATTTTCAAAGCAATGGAAAATCAGAATTTCGTGTGTTTATAAAGAATTGCTTTCTTTATAATACAAAATACAAGCAAAGCAATGGCGTGGTAAGTGTTATTTGGACTCTGATCCGGCGTAAACCACTACTACAAGATGGTGTGCTAACTTTAAATATGGTCGTAGAGACATGAATGGTGCTGATTATTCAGGCAGGTGACCTCGAAAACATTTAAAAAGTTCCACAACCTATTTTTTGCCAATCGTAAATTAAAGTTACGTGAGATAGCAAGTGACTTGAAAATATTGGAAGAGAGTGTATTCACCATTTTGGATGTGCATTTGTCAACGAGAAAGCTGTGTTCGAAGTGGGTGCAGCGTTTGCTCACAGTCGATCAAAAACAACAACGCGTCGACGATTTAGAAATTTGTTGCAACTGTTTCAACGAAACAAAAATAGCTTTTGCGTCAATATAGGACAATGAAACAAACACCAAAACCCTACTTTACTCCGGAGTCGAATCGGCAGTTAACCGAGTGGCTAGAACAAGTGAAAGCCGTTCAAAACGATTAGAAACGCAAACATCAAGACAATGTATCGCGTTACAAGTCGATCGTAACGATGGCAGAACTGCATGAATTGCACGACGGCATCTTTCCGCTCCACCCATTTTCCAGACTTGCTTCAACGACTAGTGGCATTTGCAGCCCTCAAAAGAATGCTCCAGGGAAAGAGATTTGGCTTACATAAAGAAGTGATATCGAAAACTGGGGTGTATTTTGAGGCCAACAAAAAAAAACATCAGATTGTTAGAGAAGCATTTGAATCAGTGTATCTCCCTCGAAGGAAAATATCTTCATGAATCAAGTCGAATTTTCCCTAAAGGTTGTGGACTTATCCGTTAGGCCGGTGACTTATTGAATCATGTGTTATTACGCTATACGATTATGGGTGTTGCCGTGTTGCGTGTCACTAGATTAAACAACGGCAGCACAACATGCTCACTATTTTGGCGTTTAGGTATTTCGAATACTTTTGTTTTCGTCAAATACAGTGAAAGTTTTTCTGTCTTACTTTTTTATGACAGAACGCTTGAGGAGCCGACGGACAGAACAGATCACAAATATGTGAGGACGCATATCAACACTAATTAATTATTTAACTGAAATCAAGAAAAAGCACACAGCTTGAAGTATTTTTCTTCGGGTTATTGAACAAAAATTCAATAACATAATTTAATTACTGAGTGTAAATTCGTTGAAATAATTCGTAGAATTTTCAAAATGTTATTGCATATTTTGAAGAAACAAATCTATATTTACTTTGAAGGCATTTCCCGAAGTTATGGTTATAACCGAATTTATTTAGGGATCAAATGACTTTGACCTCCATAAATGGTATTATTCCTTGAAGGACACCAAACTCCCAACGTATTTTTCAGCTCCAACTACAGTCGTACTCTCACTTAAATATTGACCGGTTGGTTTCTGGTTATTAAAACGGGTTGAAGTTGGCTTAATCACCTGCCACTGAAGTATCGAAAAGAAGAATAAGCCAATGTGATAGCAGATACCAATAACTATCATGAAAAAAAATGTAAAGAAAAGAGAAATATCATCTGTTTTGCATCTTCTTATACCCAGATATGAAAAACCAAACTTGGCAAGAAATTTCTAAATCTCATCGAAAAACACTAACTAATGTATTGCACAATATATCCCATAAAAATAACTTTAATCTGTCATACAGTAGCTGCGAAAATATATAAATGGTCATTAAAGCACACAATAACACGATAGTAAACGAGAGTAATGAGGAAAAATGATAAAAACAAAATTAGTAAAAAAGTGATCAATATATAAATAACAAAATAGCAATAAAAAGAACAATAATATAATTACTAAAAACAGCAGTAACTTAAACTATAATCGAAATACGTATGTTATAAATGAGAAATAATGTAACTGTAGAACGCGTGCACTTTGTCACCAACACAATAAGTGCCTAACAAAAGACATTGTTTACCAAGCAACAATAGTTGCCAGAAAAAGCCCGAATATCAAAAATACTACTAAATTAAAGTATAACAACCATGAAAGCACATTCAGGAGCAAAAGTACGCCATTTCAAAAGATCACTGGCGAATTATTACTGGGAACTCAAAGAAAGGGGACGCTCGCCAATAATTGAGTGGAGGATAGTACGTACAGGTATGTATTTTGACAACCCGTGT
>OY744515.1:2077500-2120000 GCA_963556195.1 Sepiola atlantica
ATGAAACTAGTCGCAACATTTTAAAGTGTCTAGCATAATAATTAGCATCACCAAATTCGTAGCCGTTAGGTAGTTATGCGTTTGAATTGTATGCACTTTCTTTAACATCATCAATTTCTTAATGGTTTAAACAGTCAAACTTTTAAATCTCTCATATGTGTAAAACGCCATCACGCTCTCATATACATTTCAACTTTACAGACGCTTTTTCAAGTTATAAACTACTTGCCGTTATAATTCAAAAATGAGCACAACAGTAAAGTCATAATTTGTAAAGACGCTAAAACTAATACCGCCTGAAGATGATTTGACGATTCAAATCGAAAGTACTTGCAAAAAAAAAAAAAGAATGGAACAAGAAACCCATGGATCATATTTACATCAATTTGACCGAAACATTAGATGGACAATTCGGAAAATTGAAAAAATAAAAAAAGTCGCATCAAACAAAACCACTCCGTGTTATTTAATAATGTTTTCCTGAATGAAAATATGCTGCTTAAATACACACACACAATATATATATATATATATATATATATATATATATATATATATAATATATATATATATATATATATATAAATATTTGTTTTACTTATTATCTATGCACTTATACGTTTCGTCCTTCATAATCGGGACTCATCAGCATAAAGATCTGACTATTCACTACTGTAACTCAAATCCTGACGTCTAGAACCACTCGGCCAACGCTGAATAGCGAATAAACAGTGATCATTTTTACACTTTATCCGGCGACTCGACGTCATAAGAGCGTTCTACTTAATGATAGGAACGATGTACATATAGCTAGCGACGTCATGCTGTGTTAATACTACACTTACAGTGCTCATCTAGACGGGTTTTCTAGGAGCTACAAATAATAAATATTTGTTTTGTGTATTATCTATGTACGTATACGTTTCGTCCTTTATAATCGGGACTCATCTGACTATTCACTACTGGTCATGCGATTCGAAATCCCGGATACCGAGTATTTTGCAACTCATATCCCGACGTCTACAACCACTTGGCCATATATATATATATATATATATATATATATATATATATATATATATATATATATATATATATATATATATATAATATTCATAAATCAATATAAATTATATTTACATACAGATGACGTCGTTTCGAACTTATGCTCTCATCAGTGCAGGGGAGTAATCATTTCAGATGGTCACAACGCGCGAACCAGTTCACAGAGTAACCTTTGACTTCAATCGCTTTCGCTCTATCCTATATATATGTATATTAATAGATGAATATACATAGACCGTCACGACCTATGGAATCGGCTTGCCGCGTTCAAATACTATTAAATCTAGTGTGGTCATTTACACACAGGTACCGTTGGGAAGATTATGTACCGCAATTTCCCCGTAACTATGTATAAATAAATATATGGGTGTGTAAGTACATATAAGTCTGAACGTTGCTGAACTTTGCTAATTCGACACGGACGAGCGTCTCAACGCGATATACGTATACATCGCATATATATATATATATATATATATATATATATATATATACACACACACATATATATATATATATATATATATATGCACATGTATATATATGTGTGTGTGTGTTTTCGTGTTGGTAAATAGTATGTTACATATTAGATCACTAAGCATTCTTTGCAAACGCACATATAGTTTTGACAATAATGATGTTATTCGACAATATCATAAAAGATAACGAATGGAATTATTTTATTATATCGTATTATATTGCGTGTAACATATTCTTCCATTTAGATGTAATCTTCGCGGAGTTGACAATTAGGTGAGTTCATTTTCCTCAGAGTGAGTGAACACATTCAACTTATCAGATATCTCCATGCTGCATATAAGTTATGGCCGACCACTAGTCATTTTTGATCAAAGTAATATCCTTATATTTATGCTAATTTCTATGTGGCGGTTCCGAATCTCGCTAGATACAGTCACACTGATGAGCCGTAAAACAGCGAAACACGTGTCCGTGGATAATAATATTTTGAAAATATAAGCGGTCCCTGTATGGGGATATCACACTGTTGAAAGGGAACACTCGTCCTTTTCTTTAGCATTTGAGTAATTCTTCATCGTAAAATTATATTTAAATACCTTAACTTATCAATATCGCAGCAAATATGTTTAACGATTTTATCTTGATGAAAAGGCTTCGGAATAGATACCGCGTTGATTTTTGCCAAGATTAAACAATGTTTTGAAAAAAAAGCCCTAGATTTTTTTTTATCGATTATCATTTCTAGGGAACGATTATAGAAAAACAAGTGAGTTGTGTGGAGTCTCTATTACAAAAAGGACTATGGGCTAAGCGTTCTGAGTTCGAGTTTTGTGTGGGCTACTGCATCACTTTCACTTATAAAAGATAAGACTATTAATATTTTTACGATATTGTGAAAAGTATAGATCCATATATTCTCCTTTCGGCTATTGGTTAAATAGTACGGTAGTCTAGATTCTCAAGCCTCAGATATACTGCCAGTCTCGTAGAAGGAACATTTTGAAATTACACAATTGTTTCTCTGCTTATCCCGGCATTGTTTCCAGTCGTCTTGGATTCTCCTTGAAACATAACTCAAACAACGCCGGTTCAGGATAGGTGAGATTAGTGATTGCGCAACTCTTGATAAATTATAGATTTTTCGCGCAGATAATCTTACAAGGGGTATTCACTATTTCTTGAGTCTCAACAGAGGCCGTTTTTATCAGTAAAAAAATCAAAGTAATTATTCATCGTAATGCATCGAGCGCGTCCATTTCGCTATTTTTCGTTCATTGTAAAAAAGGCACCACCTTTATAGTCAGTGGAACTAACATCCCTAATTTATTCGTCCCTTGGCGTTATATATTCTTGAGATGTCAGTGACACAAGCTATACCATATTGTGCAGATTGAACTTGAAAGAACATATTGTGCAGATTTAACTTGAAAGAACTTGAAAGAACTTGAAAGAAAGTGCTTCTGATGCATTTGTTTTGATGTTTAATCATTTTTTTAAAAATATAAATGCTCTACGTCTAGGTTATTCAGTTTGTGTTTATTAAACAACCTCTTTTTTATTGACTATGTTATATACTCACAAAATAAAACTAATAATTAAAAGTTTTACTCAATATAGAAAATAACAAGCGTTACAAATGTTTTATTTATACATGACCTGTTATGTGTATGCTATGCCATATTTTTGGTTGTTTTTCAACAAGTATTAATTAAAAAGAATGTTTTGTACTTCTGTTCATATTCACTGAAGCAGTACGCGGTTATTATGCTAAGTTTTAAACTGTGGTATTTATTCATGAAAACACACATACAATATTGTTCCGGGGTGTTTTGTTTGTGCAGTATTTATTATTTCGTATTTCATTCGCTGCTCTAACAATTAATGATAATCATTAATACTCTGTTTAGTAAATTTATATACATAGATATTCGCATGCCATTTTTGCGATTATAATCATAATTTACTAAACTGCGTAAATGCTTAGTTGCACTAGTAACCAATATATATCAGAATTGTCTATGTCCTAATGTTATATCATCGAAGTTTACAAATTCTATCTAATCTTCTCCATAAAGTTAAGACATTTTTCTCCTGTATATTCGAAGAGAGTAAGAAAATAACTGCATGCATCACAGGCTACTAAACTCACCACTATATTCAGCTTATTCACTCGAGCGTGATTTAATAAATCTATTATTATTAGTTTCTTCATCTAACACTTCATATTACTTATGGCTCATTATCGTAGACTCTCCCAAAAATACTCCATAGATGTGGTAGCAACATCTTTTCCCTCTACTAGCACTCTCCTCATCTACACAAAGAACTAATAAACAACGGATACTTAATAAAACGTAACCCTTATTATTTTCTATTTATGTGCTATTAATTTAATACATAATACAATACATTCCGTACACATTTAATAGACGCTCCCTCACATTCCGCTGATTCTCGAGAATATCGGATTACGTTATTTATAACTATTACGTATAATCTTATTCTCATTCCGGTGTATACAGAATGCATTTAACGAACACAATTACTTATAGTGTTCCGTGATTCTAAATGGCGGCTAAAGTCTTTTCAGCAAACCGACTTTAGACATTTCCCTTATCACTCTTCGTTGGCTCCAGGTATAATTTTATTTTTTTTGTTAAACACTTCGACAATTTGATACGTACCATCTTTAAGGCTTAAAAATCATTTTCCAAATACTTACAGTGTAAAACAAACTGCAGTGATCATCTCAAAAACCCTTATAACTTGTATTGTTCAATTTTCATAAGCAGACGTTAACATCGAAAATGAGGCTACGCCTATAATCTGTTCTCCTTCCCATATGTCTGTCTGTCTGTTTGTCTCTCTCTCTCTCTCTCTTGAACAAACACACGCACACACTATTTTCGCTCGGCGTTCAATTGTACAATACGTAGCGAGGCTACGACTATAATATTCCCCCCACCTGCCTCTCTCCTTCTTTCTATCGCTTTCTTTATATTTTTCTCTCTCTGTTGAACAAACACACGCACACTATATCTTCGTTCGGCGTTCAATTGTACGATAGGTATTATTGGAATTTCTTGCTTATTTCTGATGAAATTAATCAATATAACAATATTTATTTTAAATAAAAATCTTTTCCATAACACGGGTCATCTCGTCATTTTCAACAACATCAAAAAAGAAGGACGATTTCTCCTTGTTTATAAAGGAGGCATTTTTCTAACCTAATTAGTATTTCAGCGTTTCACGTGTACGGTGAAAATTAGCATGACAAACAAAAAACGTTAAACCCCTTAATTGTTTCATATATAGTATTTTTATTTCTAATTTCTACGTTCTAATAAATATTATGATTTAACAAAATTATATTTAACAAAAATTGTGAAAAAATGAAAACAAATTGCGATTTTACGTACGAAGAATATTTGTGGCTTTTTGTAAACAAATAAAATAAATTACTTAGACAAAACGTTATTTTGTTTATTTCAATTTTAGTGAATATGTTTTATAAAGAATACTTTTGTTGAGTATGTTTTATAAAAAAACAGTTACTTTTTTACTTTAACCATATTAAATAAAAACACAAATACATTCAAAACAAAATTATAGCAAACATCTCGAACCTTACACTACATTAACTAACAACCAGCACAATTTCATTTTTTCACTTTCGGCAATCCATACAAACTTAACATTAATCCAACATTTGTGATTTCCGTTTCGCGTTAGGTATTTTTTTTATTTGTGTGTGTCTGGGGGTTATTTGACGTAAGACAATTTCTTTTCTTCTTTACATTTCCCTATTAAACCGTCCATTCTCTCTTTCTCATTCTTCCTCTATATCTCCCCCCTATATATATATATATATATATATATATATATATATATATATATTTAATTTCTAAAAAACATTTACATGTTCGCAGCCAATAAACATTACAGAGATACGTACTTTCTGCTCACATACGATTGAAATTAGCATTTGCCGATTTACTATAATATATTCTTATACTGACGAATAATGTTCATTCATTTAACTCACGACAATTAAATGGCGTCTAACTTTATTTCGAACACAGACAGGCGTAACATTTCAAATAACTTTTTTATATACTTTCTTCGTTGCCAAAATTGCTCTCATAATGTGATCTATTTGCGTTCTCTCGGCATTTTTATAATATATATTATACACGTGGCCAATACCAAATAGTCATAGTTTCGTCTTTTTGCACTCATACTTGCTTCAAATAGTATTTACGACACATCATATTTGTTTTGCATTTCTAGCCCCATATAAAGTGTCGATTTACGTGACTAAAATAGTAATTAATCAAAACCATAATTCGTGCAATTCAGATCACAATTGATTTAATTTTATTTTTATTTTCATTATTACACAATATATATTTATCATAATTGTCTAATATATAATTTAATTACACATATTCCGATCCTAAACAAGTAACCTTTTCCATAATCGGTCAGTGAAGGAAATATTCTTGTACACGGTGGCAATTTCTATTTTTGTTCAACTCAGAAGTAATCCTTTTCGTGGCTAAGTAAATTTTCAACAATTCCAAACCGACATTCTTTCTAAACATTAAAATTGTCTGTTGTGACTTATTTGCATTTTGTCGGATGTTGACAAATGTTAATTCACTAATTTATATTTCTCCCAGGTCGAGCTTGTTTAAGACACAATTGGATTCGATAAGATAAAAATGTCTGCAGAATTTTGAGAATTGTAAATCTATTGTTATACGAAAGCCGAGTGAATCAACGTTTGCTTTCCTAAGGCTTTTCGCTAGAAATGTTGATAACACAAAATACATGTTCTAGAGATTCATTGAATTTAGGATTGACTTATGTTTGGAAAAATTCCATTTTTATTCTTCTAATTAGTAATAATTTGAAATTAACCCACCAAGTAACCAATATTTTACTAAGTTTCATACGGCCTCCCCCCCATCTCCTACTCTGTTTATTAGCAGGTGAACGTAATACAAAAACGAACACAATAATATTGGAACAATCCATTATAAACACAAGGTAATAACACTAAAAGAAGTCAACTATTTCAGCCGTAGTTGAAAGAGAAAGAGAGGGGGAGAATAGTAGATATCGCGAGCATAAAACGACTAATTTGGGATGTTGTCATTTTTATATTTCACTCGCTTGGTAGACTCACATTTTTTCTGATTCAGACAATCGAATCCGAGCTAAATTAGTGACTGAACGAGTCACATTTTTTACTAGTATATTTAATCTTTAACTAAATAAGCAATTATACATTAATTGAAATATATACTTAATTAAAAGGTTTCAGCTTTGGTGCATATCGAATGGAAGAATGAGTTTTTAATCCCCATCTTTATTACGTTAAGTTGTTTTAGGTGGAGTAATCAAAGAGTTGATTCGCGTTTCAATAGAGTGTTATCAGGTTTCGAATGCTCAGTGTATTTAAACATTTTCTGACCTGCAATGCTCATGTTTCAAATTACTCGATCATCGTTCAATTTCTATTAAGCTTGGTTCTGCTTGTTTGTTTCACAACAAATGAACCCTTTTTGGGACAGTCAATATTACATACATACCGTCAATGAGTCTCATATTTTATTGTCCATACAGGAGTGAAGGTGTTCTCTTGACTCTTTTCTCGAGGTGCTCGTATATTCATGAATATGGCGACTAGTTGAAAACTAAACCGTATCACATTCGTTTTAACTGATAGAGTCCCGATTTTGTTAGACAAAAGTATTTTCTAACTTAGACCTCACATCTGTGCAGATCTTACATTATATCTTGCATTACATCTAAAACATCCAAACTTCTTTCAGCAACTGAAACTGACCTTCAAATCCTACTTATATCACATTACCAAGTTAATCAACGGCTATCAACATCTCCCACAGGGCATATTTAATTGCCAATATAACTTGCGTCAATAATACTGTGTAATTAGCCACACCTGCCACTCATATCTACTCTTAATTTTGAAAGTATATTAACGCCGAATCATCATACTTTAATAGGCTTAATTTAACACAAGTTGCTATTTTCAACATAGCCTGGGTTGAAGTGCATATTAATACTTCTCCAACTGATATTAGTGTATAAATGGATCACATAGGATTTGAACTCGCGATGTCCGATTCCATAAACCGCTAAATTATATTTTAGTCAAATGGCTAACACCCGCCCCATCACATTTTCCATTTATTCTTTGAACTGCTTGAACATCTGAATTCAGCAATTAAGAATTACGATTATTGGTTTTGGTTAATAAAACAAGAAAGATGATCCGTTTATTTAAACAAAATTAAATTCACAAAATGTGTTTCTGGCTTTCGATGTATTATGTCTGAACAACGATTTACTCATCAATTATAAACACTCGTCCGTTTAATCGTGACTCAGTGTGTTTATGAGAGAATATGCTTCCCATTACTTCGTCGGTTAAGCAATTCGGTAAGGGATGTTGCCGGCTCTCATTAGCAATAATGCATTGTCCGTGGTTAAAAGAATTGGCAACTTTTAATACGTATATAAGCAGGAATATGTCAGGTCCTTTCGTAGCTTGTATTCAAGTAAGTTTACGTCGACGGGGTAAAATTCAGTGAATCCTTACTGTGTTTATAAACAGTGCTCAATAGTAAATAGTGTCCTTTACTAGGCATAAAACATTGCATTTATACAAACATTTTGACTACACATTTGCATACATATTTCGGTCAAAGCTGTAAGACAGCAAAACCTATTCAAATCACTGTTCTCAACGTGTGCGAAAGCAGAAATCGAGTCTCCTACACATTGAGAACAGTGGTATTAGTGTTTTGTATCTTCGATCGAAAGATGTCTTCAAATGTGTAGGCAGAAATGCTTTTATAAATAATTTTTATCCATATATATATATATATATATATATATATATATATATCTATATCTGTTCAGTCACGTCTAATTGTGTCGAAGGATTAAGGAAATCTGTTTCAATAATGAGATGTTTTTTTCTTTTTCCTTTCTGCTTTCTGTACAGATGTATACGTTTTTTCTTTCGTTTTACTTTTTTTTTAATAAACTTTTCGGTCTAAAACGTTTCATTTTTTTCATTCTTAATTCTTTTATTTTAACCTTTTAAAAAGCTGAGTAAGTGTTAAGAAGTCTGGCGTAATGTTTTTAATGTCTAGCCGCCCGGTACCTCCAAATAAAAAAAGGAAGACAATTAAAGGAAGAAAATAAGCAAAGCAAAGTCAAAGTGTTTGTTATTATTTAGGCCATCGGCAATGACTCGCGTCTTTTTTGTCAATTCGCCACAGATCAGTCGCTAATTATCCTATTGAAATAAAAAAGGGTATGAGACATATTTACATTGGGAAATAAATAGCAAGTCAGACCCCCCCCCCCCCGCATTCTGAAATGATTCTAGACAGTAACCCTGAACTCTAAATAAAAATATTTTTTTTTCTGTCATTTAGCTATTCAGAAAAGCGAACTTTGGTGAAACAGAAATTTATCCCCTCCTTTTTTACAGAGGGTGTACACTAGTATATATATATATATATATATATATATATATATATATATATATATATATATATATATATGTTGTGTGTATATTTAGGCAGCATATTTTCATGTTAGTAAACATTAAATAGCACAGAGTAGTTTTTCTTGATAATATTTTTTGGTCCCCCGATTTCCGATTTTTGAAAAAAAAATCTGATTAGCTCCCCAGGGGGTCAAAAGCCCGCGGAATGGCATAACCTTTCATCCATCCATTCAATTTCTCTGAAATTTGACCAAAATGTGGAGGCAATTGTTCCTAATAGAAAATAAGTATCGCTGACCTTGGAAATAATCTGGTTCGCGCCCCCAGGGGGTCAAAAGCCCCCTAAAATGGCAAAAAATGACCCTTTCCTCCCATAACGTTTGATCCATAGATGCAATTTTTCTGAAACATGGCCAAAATGTAGAGGAAATTGTTCTGGATATAACATGAGCATCCTTGACCTCAGAAAAATTCTGGTTCTCGCCCCCAAGGGGTCAAAGGGGGTCAAAAATGCCCCAAATTGGCCAAATTTATTGCATTTTACACTCGCCACATCGAGTCACATACAGAGGGGGACCACGCATGCGCGGCTTGTTATTTTTGCAATTTTCCGAAAAATCTATTTAGTATTTCTGTCGAATTGATGTGTGTAAGTTCCGTGGGTTTCTTGTTCCATCTTCCTTTCCTTTTTCGCGAGTACTTTCGGCTTGATTCGTCAAATCATCTTCAGGCGGTATTTGTCTGACGATGATCTGACGAATCAAACGGAAAAAAACTCGTAGCAAAGAAAAATGAAACAAGAAACCCACGGAACTTACACACATCATTAAAAATTAAAAAAAACAAACTCTTATCAAGTGAAAACACTCCGTGTTATTTATTACTGTTTGAGTATATATATATATATATATATATATATATATATATATATATATATATATATATATATATATATATATATATATATATATATAACGATCACTGCGTTTTGCCCACAACTATTTCCGATTTAGTATTTACTACTTAAGTAGGAGATACTATTTTTTCTTATTTCTTCCTCAAATCTGATAGTGGAATCAAGGAGAAGATTGGCACCATGCAAAACTTAAAATTAAAGGAAATCTAGAGTGTGGAAACCAACCCACATACATGAGTACCACTTAATTTGGTTTTGTCAACTCGTCTAGCAACCAGACACCGTCGTGTTCGCGCTCGGACACTTTGCTAGCGTTTTCGACTGGTACCTTCGGCATAGCTTGGTGTGATGTCCTTGAACTTATTTTTATTATTATCTGTGATGGGATCGCTAAGCTGATGAAATCTTTCGTCTTCATTAGCTGGACGATACGTCTTCACACGTTGTGGGTTATCTGTTTATGAGGCATGAGCCGCCGCTGTCCGCGTGGCACACCAAGAACCAAACAAAACAAATGATGAAATAAACAGACAGTTCAAATAACAAAACAAAAAACACAACAAAGCTCTTGCATTGCGTTTAAGATAATAATTTATATTCTACTTATATACATGAACTTGGGTCTTTTTACGTAGGTAGAATGTGTAGATTTTGTGATTCTAGATGCTGGAGTAAATTTAAATCTGTAAATTCTTAAATAAGCGGACGGTCGAGGTGAAACGACTTTCCTTTTCGGGCTTAAGAAAAGTGAATTCACTCGATTGTAAGAAGGGGAAATCGTAGTGCCTAACGCAGTTATGAGCTGACTTTTAAAGACTCTCGTTGTCTCTCTGAATGTTGCTCTGCAATTCTGGCTGTTACTCCCTGTCTCTTAAATTCGCTGCGCGCATCACTTTATATAGTTTGATAGGTTACTCGGTATTGCTCAGATTCAATCATTTTGTACGCGTATATTGGTCACCCATTACCTTAGCTCCCCTCTCGGCGAGTGGCCTACTGCGTAAATCACCAAGCCTTTTTTTCCAGAATTCTGTCGCGTACTTCATTCTTCTCAGCCGATATTTCTGTCACTCATGATAACACCTGACCGTAGCTGCCCTTTCCTTAGGTTACAGCCGGGATGTCTGGTCTTCGTCCGTAGTCAAAACAAGTCTTTTGCCCGGCTTGATTCTCAATTTCTTCGGCAAACTCTTCGAAATGTATTCTAGCGGCTCTCATCGCTCTAAATCTTTCGTAGACCAACCATACATAAGTTATAATAAAATGAAAAATGTTGATGTTACACTATACTAAACTGCTATCCCATAATTTGAACCTCTCCACCTTAAGGAAAACAATGGTGTCACCAGCCCCGGTTGGTAACGCACAAATGATTATTACGGGAGGATGATAAGATCGAGGAAGGAAAGAATCATCGGCCTCCACTTGAAGGGCAAGGGACTACTAGAATCCTGAAGAGGCTTATTGCCACTCATTATTCAGAGAGCCCTAACAGCCGTTGTCAGCAAGAGACCAATGTTAACCCAATAAGCGTCGAGTGTTCGTAATGTAGAGAGACTCGTCACTCAATCTCCAAGGAGCCCCACTTGTTATTGACAGTGCGCAATCATGTATAATGACTCGTGTAAACAAACTTCTAGTGTATAATATGAGGAAATAATAATAATAATAATAATAATAATAATGATAATAATAATAATAATAATGATAATAATAATAATAATGATAATAATGATAATAATAATGATAATAATAATAATAATAATGATAATAATAATAATAATAATAATAATAATAATAATAATAATAATAATAATAATAATATGTATTATCTTTTTTACGTTTCTTTCTTTTCTTTATTTTTTGGAAAGAGTAGTGTAGAATCTTTTTTTTTGTAATCACAGGACCATCCAACCCAGACATTATATCCTATCTTATGGCTGGTATAGTATCTATTCTATTGTCATGTGATAACCTTCCCAGATATTACCTTTCCTTTTGGGGATAATGTAGTATCTGTTCTGTTGTCTCGAGACCCTCCTCCCAGTAATTACTTTTCGCTTCAGGGAAAGTGTAGTATATGTCTTCTTGTCATAATACCATCCCCAATGCATTATCTACTTCCTTGGGTGACAGTGTAGTATATATTGGTTCGTCATCATACAATCCCCAAGATTAGCAAAAATGTGCTGCTGCTGCAACTAATAATAATAATAATAATAATAATAATAATAATAATAATAATAATAAACCACATAATAGATGAATGCAGCAGACTAACTAAAAAGGAATACAAGAACAGACATACCTGCGTCGGGAAAGCGGCACACTGGGAACTATGCAACCGACTTCATTTTCGGCATGTGGACCAGTGGTACATACACAAACCGAAGAAAAGCAGGAACCCGAAAACCACAAAATCATTTGGTATAAACAGATAAACACATCAAAGCAAGGAGACTGGAAGTCATAATTATAACAGGATAAAAAAAACTGTAACATTGTAGATTTTGCCCTCTCAGCAGCCCACAGTGTAAAGATCAAAGAGACGGAAAAACGAAGCAAATACACGGAGCTTGCCAGAGAACTCAACGGAATATGAAACATGACGAGAGTCTATATAATAGCAATAATTGTAGGAGCACTGAGACAATACAACGGTGAGCAATAATGAAAACAGCTGAACTTCTTAGGTAAATCATAGAATGCAGAAACCAACCCACATAAACTACACACGCTAACCAGCAACATGAAAACTGCAATGGAAGTAAAACAAACGGACAGAAACAACACACATGAACCCTAAGGAACTGAGACTGCAAGGAATCTCCTAAATTACCCAACAAAAAAGCATCAGCGTCGACTGATACCGCACAAAATAGTAGTGAAAGGTCAGGGAGGATGGTAGGACCGAAAAGGGAGAGCCCTTATCATACCTCTAATGGATGAGTGCAGGTAGTACTGAGACATTGGGGAGGCTTATTGTCACCCATATTTCAGTGAAGACCAATGAGTGTTGGCAGAGAGAATCAATGGTAAGCGCCTGGTGTAATAATGCAAAGTCATTTGCAAAGGTTTTCAATAGAGGTAGACAGTACTGGAAATCTGGGGTGAAATGTTATCACCAAGACTCCAGGAAACACCACCGGTTAGTATCAGTGAGTAATCTATGATGATGACCTGTGTGAGAACTCCTAGCAAGTACACATAATAATAATAATAATAATAATAATAATAATAATAATAATAATAATAATAATAATAATAATTATAATAATAATAATATTTAGTGAATATTGTTTGCGTGAAGGAATGTTCGTTCCTAATGTTATTATAGCTTCTTTTACGTTGACAAACATAAGGTGTGAACGATGGTTTTCATGCGGCAGAATCCTTTCTCAGCTTCCCTGTTTTGTAAATTGTTCTCTTATTCAACCACATCTTCTCACACCTCCAAAAAGTGTTGTGTTAACGCCGCCCGGTAGGTACAGGCTTTTAATAATCCAAAACAAAAAACATTCTGTAAGCTTTTTAGGCTCAAACCAAAATGTCAGATTGCACGTCATTCTCTATTTCTTCTTTGTTTTTATTGTTTTTGAAAAAATGAGAAAATATTAGACCTAAAGGGCAACCTGAATTTGTACTACCTGTGCAATGTGTGGTTAATTTAAATGTATCAAGACTATTCGTATAAGGAATCCATATACATCTTTTTTTTATTAAACTTCTTGCGTTTCTTTGTGTGTGTGCTTCTCTACTTTTTATGACTTACAAATGATGACATGATTTACTATTTATACACTCCAATCAGAAATGCAATAACGTGACGTATGAAAAATAACTTTACAATATCCTATTAAAGAAAGTTACGAAATTAAATCACTTCAATTTATTTCGAATTACATTAACAAAATTAATTAGAGTTTTATAACAGTATGGTTCAACTAATATTTTAGTAATAAAACGATGTCGTAATAATTACATTTAACTTTTTCACTATCTTATTAAAAAATGATTTCGTAAAAAAAGAACTAGATGTCATATTTAAAAACATCTAAAGATAAACTAAAGTATAAAGCCACCCAGGTAACGTCAGGTGTGTCTGATAAATGAGATGCTTCAATTATCTACGCAATCTATTATGACTGCTGCGAGGGCAATTAGTGCTTTAGTTTAGCACCATAATTACAATTCTTACATTATTACATCGAACATTCTAGGAATTAATATGCAACATCTAGTGTAAATTTATCCAATAGTTAGGGAAGTTATAAATGTTTACACTATTGATAATTATCATTAGAAGTAGTGGTGGATTATGAAGGCGCCCTATGATTTGAAGAACACTTAAGTTACCTAGTATGAATTGTGACCTAGGTGGAATCTGCGAATTAAGTACATGTTGAGCTGACGTGTTTTGATCAGGGAAAATTTAATTCTCATAAATGACTCACTTTGACCAAATCATAATAAAGAAAAGTGCCGCAGATGAGAATATATAGTCAACGGAATCAAGAATAGTCAACTTTACTTAACCATGTCTTTTTTGAACGCATCGGCACTCTCTCATTGATTAGAACGACTCAGGTGATAAGCAATTAAACTGCTCCACCTTCTGAAAATAAATTGGTGCTACTTACGTCTGAATATGAAACGTAATGTATTAAAAAAGAAAAAAATGAAATCGTCCCAATCTGTAAAGCTGAAACATTTTTCGTCACCATGTCGACAAACAGTTAAACTACTAATTGGTTGGCGGACGGGACAGCAAGCTGACGATGTTAAGCGTAGTGCATTCCGTTAAACTGAGCATGTGAACAAATATCTTTTACTTTTGATTTAAAATTCTGATGCGGTGGTTTTAACCATTCGAAAAAAAATATTCGTTAAATATGACCAGTGTTGTCCGGAAAGCTAAAGTTTGTGATTATGCGAAAGGTATGAAATAAAATGCAACAAAAATGAAAGGAGAAGGGATTATATTCGATGAATAGTATTTAGAATAGACAATATAAAATGCCACTAAAAGGAAAGATAGTTGAGGAAGCGCTTTGTACTTTAGCTAGACAATGTTAAGTAATAAGATGCGAAGAAAGAACGAACATATTTAATAATGACGGTTCTAAAAAGAAATAATTGTCTCATGAAAATGCTTTCCGAGGTACGTAGGTGACTGTGATAGTAAATCTGAGCGTGAGGGTGACTATTCGTTCAGGTTACTATATAAACGAATACTTTCAGAAAACACGCATTAAGAAGTGACGTAATATGTTGCCGTACAAACACATGTATGTGTAAAACCGGGTCGACCACTGTCATTGGGTGATATCTCCTGCTGCTTCTTAGCGTAATAAAAAGCTCTTTGTAAATAAACAAATTGAGCACGGTAAACAACGGACAGTGTTTATATATATATATATATATATATATATATATATATATATATATATATATATATATACATTGTAGATATCATTTATGAGCGCTTCTTCCGTTGACCTAAAAGATAGAGCTGACGACTATCAACTAGATGGTTGAAGTTTCGATCTCTAGTCTAACCGCACTGAAGAGTTTTGATACAGTGAAACAGTCGGTGTGCTGATAACTACAACGAAACAGTCTGTATGTGGATGACTATATATATATATGTATATATACATATATATATATATATATATATATATATATATATATATATGTATATATATATATATATATATATATATATATATATATATATATATATATATATATATATATATATATATATATGGGAAATAGAAAAGGAAACACCAAGAGATATTTTTTATATATTCATCAACGTTTAGTCTTTATTGGAAGACTTCCTCACGATGATAATTTGAAGAAAAATGTCATGCAAGTACATCGACATTTTGGGTTGGCATAATGGTGAGATGGAGGAAAGTAGTAGCCGTGGCTACTATGAGCGCTGGAGCAGAACCCAGGCTGTGATATGTCAGTGGTGGCAAATAATGAAATGAATATGGAAGGCTTTGAGTGGTTACCATTGAATCAGCTGTGAAATGGGGAGGGGTGAGAATATAATTGAACTTTCCTTAGGGTGTGAGAGGTGAAACGGGTTGATATTTTTGTCGTGGTGAGGTGTGGCATGGATTTTGGTTGGCTGGGAAAAGAGGAGAGAGGGGAAAACACTGTGTGTTTAGCATGTAGGTGGTATCATAGTTGTAGGAAAAGATTTGAAGAAATGAAGATAACTTGAACATAGGGAGGGTAAGGGTATGAATGAAATGGTCAAATGGATGGGGGAGGAAAAAGGGGGAGGTGAGATTTTTGTTGCGGTTAAGTGTGAAATTTGTCTGACGACGGAGGGAGGGAGGGATAGAGGGATTATTGACCAGGTTGCTATGTCATAAGTGTGTGAGCCTAAGAGTGTTTGAAAGAATGTGTAGAAGTGTGCTAGGGACGAGGGGGTGGGGTGGCATGAGAGGAAAGAAAAATGGTTTTAATTTTAGGGGAGTGATAAGTAAAATTTGCCTTCGTTCAGGATGTGTTGATGGTTTGAGAGTAAATTGAAAGAAAAAGGGAGTTTAAATATCTACATATTTGTAAAGATGTGTAAATTATGTAAATTTGTAAAAAGTGTTATTTGTGGTTAAATAGTTTTGATTCGTTGTAGGTGATTCATGAGTATGTGAATGAATATATATGTGAGAAAAAAGTCATCACTGTGTATGCGGGGAGTTGTATATAAGTGCAAGTGAAAACGGTATGTTTAGTTTTTGTTCGGTTATGATAATTTCGCTTATTAAGGGGGATAAAGTGTAGAAACCATTTCGTTGTCTGATAGTGTTAGAGTATGTGATGAGTGCTGTTTCAACTAGTCTTCGCCGAGCTTTGTTATGAATGTGTTAATGTTCATAGTAGCCACGGCTACTACTTTCCTTCATCTCTCCATCATTAAATTTCGATGTACTTGCATGACATTTTTCTTCAAATTATCTCGAGGAAGTCTTACAATAAAGACGAAACGTTGAGGAATATATAAAAATATCTCTTGGTTTTTCTTTTGTCATTTCCCATTACGTCGGATTACCATCATCCTTCTTTTATCATATATATATATATATATATATATATATATATATATATATATATATATATATATATATATATATAATAATAATTGAATGTGCTTAACTTTGAAAGTTTCCTGCAGTCTGACAGTTTTATCCGGTCATTAGTAGTGAATCAGATGTACGTATGCATATTTATGTTATCTGTAATATTAATTAAATTTTTACTACTGACAAATCAATCAACATTCTATATTCCTTTCATACATAAAAGACGTATAAGTAAACGTTTTTTACATTGTATGCAGACAGATATAAACCTATGCACATCCAATAGATACATTCGCCCTTTTCTTCTCTAAGAGGTTTTAGCATAGATTTGGCTTCCCGCTCAAAATAATTGGGTGAGTAATTTCCACTAGTATTCAATAAAACTCGTGGGAAATGTTTGCACTCGCGTAATGACTTAGTTCAGAAAAAGGAAATTGTACCACTGATGTGCCTGCGACGTCATGATCAAAGGCGTGCCCCGTTAGAAGATGCTAATCAGGTGGATCTCGATGACAAGGGTTAGCACTATTCAGCGTCCATCAATCTGGGTAATATCATCCGTTGGTGTGCGATTCCAGATCTTGGGTGGGCGGTGATTGTGCACGTTAGGGGGTGTCGTATAAGATGTCAAGTTGAGAAAAGAAAATGCATAAATTGAAATGTCTATCTTTCCTTAGAAGCCATGCTCAAAGGCGCGTGTCATATGACGTTGATAATAAAGCCGTTGTGCATTCTATATGTAATCTCACTTTTTTATCAATAATATGAGTTCTTTCTTTGTTATCCTACACGAACTGAAGAAGAAACCAGTTACTACACACATTTTTTTCTCACAGAGCAAATGTTTCTTATGTTTGAAAGAGATGATCAAATCTGCACCGAAAGAACATGTTAAGCAAATGTATTAACTATACTAGCAGGAAGATCCGATGTTGCTCGGGATAGAATGAAGAGCACTACTATGCACTTTTTCACTATATTACTTTGTTTGTTTTTACTGCCACCCCTCAGATTTCGCGCCTTGATATAGTCAGAAAAGGCCGAAATCTTTAAAACCTCTCGGAATCAGTGACATATATATATAGGGTTAAAATTTCATTAAAATAGGGTATACGTATTTGAGGATTTACAGGGATTCTGTCCCCATGAATCTCTTAGAAGTGAGGACACGTAGATATTCGGTACATAGAGGATAACGTGGAGTTTTGGTGCCTTTTCCAGTATCATTTCTTCGAAAATATTATACATATGATTTAAAGTAAATAACAATAAGATATATTTGAAAGTGTAAGGAGGTCATGCAATCAAGCTGTGATGTGCACTTAAACATTCAAGAAAACTTCCATTGCTTTTCTCGGTAAATTTTACACCAGAGCACCCGTTTAGATTTCATGCAGCTTCTCTTACCTTTCCTTCTATAGGGAACACACAAATATCAAACATATACACATACATTGTGTTTTATATTAACTATATATACAGAGCTAATAATAATTAGAATGGTATCTTCATGGCGTGTTATACTCAAACACGTTTTAATAAGAGCAAAAAAGATCGAATGTGCAAGCAATTAAAATCATATTGCTATGTTGAACACTATAAGAAAATTGAACTAAGACCACTACAATTCTGGTTAAATTATCAGGAAAAGCTACTATTAAGGAATCCATATATAATTGAGATTTTTTCTAAATTAAGAATATTTATAATGTCGTGTGATTTATCTTTGATTAAACTCACAGTGAAAGCAGAGGTTAGCCTTTTTTCGTGAGGATTTAATGCTCACGCATGCAGCTAATTATATATATATATATATATATATATATATACATATATTAAATCGTATTTTAATAGCTTACCTACATACGACGTCATTTAGAGCTTTCAACTCTCATGAGTGCAGTAAGATGATAATTTCAGACGGTCATGAGCGCGAATCCGGTTTATAGAAACACCTTTAATCTGTAAGCGTTCACACTATCCCCTTGGCCATGTGATGTTGTCACGTGATACGGAGAATTAAGTTATATTTACGCTGAAAGCGATAAGCGTTCGCATAAGGGTCGGGGTACTGCGACGAAACTACGGTGTATGTCTATTTTTTAATCTCTCGACAGTGCTAAAATTTAATTTACTTAAAGGGACTTCTAATAATTCCATACATATTTTATATCTATTTTTTGTTTCATTTTACTACAATAGAGGTCCTCAGAGATCAAGGGGGCCATTCTTGGGGTAACACTTGATCTCTATATGAGCTACATAGATATTCGAATATTCCATCAAACGTTGAGCTAGTAACATTAATTTTCCTCTCCCCCAATTTACCAGTTAACTATTTTATAGCATATCTTTTAGGGGTCTCTTATGTGTGTGTGTGTATAGGTCAAAAACTCAAATCAACGAGTAAGTGCATTATACTGTCTAATTAGACTACGTGCTCCAGATCGGAAGAGAGCGAAACAGAGTGATCTTGATCATTAACGCCCATCGAAGTGTCGCCATAGATGTTGTGTCATCTGCATAAATGTCAACAAATGAACTTAGAATCTGAATTGGGAGATCATTGTTGAAGACCAGGAAGAGAGTTTGGCCAATTGGTCTTTGAGGCATGCCGGCATTGATACTATGTGTTTAAGACGACAACTTTTGTACATCTATCAGAGAAAAAATATTGTTGAAAATACATTTTCAGAGATTCCATTGCTAGCTGGCTAGCTTGTGAAGCAAACCTTGTGCCAAACCTTATGAAAAAACCTTTGATATGTTAAAGGCTATTGCGCTAGAGACAAAGCCTCCCTCAATATTATTACAGTAATGACAACAGCAATTGATTTTGCAGGACTGAATCTATATTCCTTGTCACTAAGTATATTCTTTTTTGAGGTAGTTGACAATTTCTTGATTTATCACAGATTCAACTTATGACGCACAAACGATTGATTGGTCTGTACTTAGACACACAAGACTGAATTCCAGTATTTGTAAATACTGGGCGGACTGATAAAGTTTTCCAAGATGATAGGAAACATTTCTCCTTTATGAAACGGTTGAATAACTTTGTAATAATAGGAACTAGTTCTGGTTGCAGCCTCTTAAACCATATTGTTGAAATGTTGTCAGGGCCAGTTGCATTGTTGGCATTTAGGTTCTTGATAAGTTTGGTAACATCCCGGACAGATCTATGGATGCCGATCAGGGTGTGTAAACATAGTAGGAAATTCTGGCGGTAGGCGGCCCTGATTGCAAAGTGTTTTTTGCAAAAGTATTGCTTTATCAGATGCTGATGAAATCACCTCTGCCCCATTGATGATGGTAAGAACAGAGGTCATACATCTGTTAAAACCCTTGTTTATATTCACCAAAACTCCTGGGAACAAATTCTCTGCTCAAAAATTCTAGATATAACATATTGGCTATAGGACTCTTTTGCGTCATTTGTAAGCTTTTTCAGTAGTTGCGAGCAGTCTTAAAGGCGGCTTGGTTTCTGAGCATATATTTCTTTGAAAGCAATTGAAATAGTGATTTATGTAAGCAATTGAAACGACACATTCAGTGGTGTATCAAAGCTGGCTGTTTGTTTTCTGTTGAAATTACTTGGAGTGTCTGAAGCTCTCAATACACACAATTAGTCAATAAGTTATATCGCATGTTATTCTGAACACATTCATTTAAAATAGAATGCAGATGAATTTCTGATATAAAAGATCTGAGGCTGCACCAGTCAGCCATCTAGTATCGATACACTGTGCGATGGAAAGGGATGTCCGAGGTCTTATTGCACTTTGTTTTGATCTTAATTGAGACAACTGAGTGATCAGAAGACCTCAGCGGAGACAGATCGGTGGAGGAGCAATGTTCAGTACAAGCTGTCAGGAAAAAGCTCAGGTCAACTAGCAAAATTCTAGTCAGCATAAGGTACGCGAGTAGGATTGTCACAAATGTGTGTTAGAGCATCATCGGTTTTGTTGTAATACAATATTGCTAACATTAAAGTCAACACAGACATGGTCGCTGGCAGAAGGGTCAACAGACAAGATAAGTTATTTCCTCAAGAATAGTTTCAAAGATAGTGACATCGTTATTGTGCAGGCGATAAAGGGCAAATATAAATGCGGTGCTGTATGTTCTACACGGAAACACATATAGAGCAATTTAGGGCTATCTTTGGAGATGTCCCTACCATATGTAAAACCATCCCTTATAAAGCTACACATTCAATGTCCATGGCTATCATAAGTGTCGGGTTTTGATATCATGTTTGGGTAGCCTTTAATCAAGAAATCATCGGTAGAAGCTGACGAACTAATGCCAGTTTTACACAGAAAGATGAGGTCCGGTTTGCCCTCTTGTAAGTGAATGTAATCATCTGGAAGGTTTGAACGCAGACAACTGATATTGAAAAAGGAGACCTTCTAGTAAGTTATCATAAAACAGCTCTGATATTTTAAATCTGATGATAGGACAGCCTCCTTGAGATTTAGCCCAAGAGCCCTGAACTTGGAGTATTAGGCGGATAACGTCAATCCAGACAATACGTTTACCTCTAGCACCCTCAGCAGTGACATGGTAACAAAAGTAGAGACACACAATTACTCAAGTCATCTACACGTACGGCTATCACTAACTAGTAACCAACTCAAGGAACATCACATTCTTCCGCCTTTGTCAAAAGCATCGCTCTTGGAAGGTAAGCACTGAGGGACAGGGTAGGGCAAGCAAGAGTTACGGGGTTGTCGAAAGTGAATCCGCATGTGCATTTTCTACTCTCCATCAGTGTTGGTGCACAAATTAAATGGCAGTGTTGGGCGCTTGTACGACACGCCCAACATACACTTCTTATACGATGCCTGAGTTCATCATGATTGAACAGGCAGAATGCAGAGCGCAGGTTTTATATCAGAGTTCCCTCTTCTTACATGGATGATCTAACAAGATCTACGGATCCATCTCACCGAGAGAGGTTACTTCGCGCCTGAGGACTATACTAGGTATTTCTACGCCCCCGCCCGGAAAACAAAAATACGTTTCTACTCCAGAATGAGTTTTCATGTCTCTCAGAAAAAAAAGAAAAGATGTTCCTTCTCCGAATTCTCGAAATTCAAAATTCAATTAACTGTTTACATGTCTTACGGTAATGCTAGTTTTAGTGGGGAAAAGAAAAAAGTATGTCAAAATACATGTCTCGCTGAAATGAGAATAAGAAAGAAAGAAAGAAAAAGTATAGTTACCGTGAATCCTTCTGTCTTTGGCCAGTTGTATTGGGGGCAAGAGCTAAAGGCGAGTTGATTATTTTGTTGTTGTTTAAATAAGCAAATACTCTATAGTAATTCTTTTTATTCCAAATATAATTGTGTGACGGATCTTTCCCGAATTAATTCAAGGGGGCGGGGTTGTCTTTCCGTTTGCTTTCTCTAATCCCCTCACCGCTTTAAATGGTTTGATTTCGGGACTAAAAAAGACATGTGCTTTTACTCACAAACTTTAGTGTGACGGAATGAACGTACATATGTTTATACAAACAAATATTGATACTTATTACAAATGCTAGGCGTAAGTGGAGATATTATGGACAATATTTACTTAAATTTAGTTTCATGCAAAAGAGGAAAAGTCAAATACCTCATGTTTTTAAGAAATTTTAACAATAGATATTATTATTACTATTATTATTATTATTATTATTATTATTATTATTATTATTATTATTATTATTTAAAAAGAATTCTTACACGAGTAACTCCAGATTTCCATAACTTTTTCTTCTATCACAACTGCAACTCGTCAGCCGAGTTCTCACCGATAATGGCCTATGTCTTTCCTTGCAAGTTTAGTACATCTTATGCCCTTCAAGTGAGATGTGGATAGTGTTCTCTTTTCGCAGTCTTTCGTCCCTTTGTGTTTTATTTAGTTTTGTGGTGTGGGATAAGGTAACTACTATTATCATTATTATTATTATAATTATTATTAGTATTATCATTATAATTATTATCATAATTATAGTTATAATAATTATTATTAATATTTAAGGTTACTGGTTTATTGTTCTGGTGTTTATTCATTGGTTTGGAGATCAGTTACCGATTTTTAGTTTGTTTTGTGTACGTAGTTAGTCTTTTGAATCGACCTTACAATAGGGTATTTGTTTGTCACATTACAAACATAATTAATAAATTGATGAAGACAAGGATGGAAAATTTTCCAAACAGGCGAAACATAAGTATAATCATATTAACACATAAGTATTCAAGTCAGCGACATGAACTAATTTGTGATGCAAACACGATTGCATTTTTGTGACCATTTAAAACAATCTTTTATTATGATCTTTATTCCAATACGAATTCACATACGAAAATGATGATTACTTTGTTTTACATTATAGTGACAATCAATCTTACCATGGTTTCCAGTACTCTCATGGTCCGGATTCTGCTATCGGTTTTTTATCCTCACATATACCAACCGATGTTAATGCGTCTGCGGTTTTATTTGAGGGCGTCCATAAGTATTTATCTTACCCACACCGTTTTACTTCCACTATTTTATTTCAACTTACTTATGGTTGTTCAGTGTCAACTGGTTATTTAGGTTTCGTTCAGCAGTCTGCCACTTTTTATGTAGGTTTCGTTCAGCAGTCTGCCACTTTTTATGTAGGTTTGGTTCAGCAGTCTGCCACTTTTTATGTAGGTTTCGTTCAGCAGTCTGCCACTTTTTATGTACGTTTCGTTCAGCAGTCTGCCACTTTTTATGTACGTTTCGTTCAGCAGTCTGCCACTTTTTATGTAGGTTTGGTTCAGCAGTCTGCCACTTTTTATGTAGGTTTCGTTCAGCAGTCTGCCACTTTTTATGTAGGTTTCGTTCAGCAGTCTGCCACTTTTTATGTACGTTTGGTTCAGCAGTCTGCCACTTTTTATGTAGGTTTTGTTCAGCAGTCTGCCACTTTTTATGTAGGTTTCGTTCAGCAGTCTGCCACTTTTTATGTAGGTTTCGTTTAGCAGTCTGCCACTTTTTATGTAAGTTTCGTTCAGCAGTCTGCCACTTTTTATGTAGGTTTCGTTCAGCAGTCTGCCACTTTTTATGTAGGTTTCGTTCAGCAGTCTGCCACTTTTTATGTAGGTTTCGTTCAGCAGTCTGCCACTTTTTATGTAGGTTTCGTTCAGCAGTCTGCCACTTTTTATGTAGGTTTCGTTCAGCAGTCTGCCACTTTTTATGTACGTTTCGTTCAGCAGTCTGCCACTTTTTATGTAGGTTTGGTTCAGCAGTCTGCCACTTTTTATGTAGGTTTGGTTCAGCAGTCTGCCACTTTTTATGTAGGTTTCGTTCAGCAGTCTGCCACTTTTTATGTAGGTTTCGTTCAGCAGTCTGCCACTTTTTATGTAGGTTTCGTTCAGCAGTCTGCCACTTTTTATGTAGGTTTTGTTCAGCAGTCTGCCACTTTTTATGTAGGTTTCGTTCAGCAGTCTGCCACTTTTTATGTAGGTTTCGTTTAGCAGTCTGCCACTTTTTATGTAAGTTTCGTTCAGCAGTCTGCCACTTTTTATGTAGGTTTCGTTCAGCAGTCTGTCACTTTTTATGTAGGTTTCGTTCAGCAGTCTGCCACTTTTTATGTAGGTTTCGTTCAGCAGTCTGTCACTTTTTATGTAGGTTTCGTTCAGCAGTCTGCCACTGTTTATGTAGGTTTTGTTCAGCAGTCTGCCACTTTTTATGTAGGTTTGGTTCAGCAGTCTGCCACTTTTTATGTAGGTTTGGTTCAGCAGTCTGCCACTTTTTATGTAGGTTTGGTTCAGCAGTCTGCCACTTTTTATGTAGGTTTCGTTCAGCAGTCTGCCACTTTTTATGTAGGTTTGGTTCAGCAGTCTGCCACTTTTTATGTAGGTTTTGTTCAGCAGTCTGCCACTTTTTATGTAGGTTTCGTTCAGCAGTCTGCCACTTTTTATGTAGGTTTCGTTTAGCAGTCTGCCACTTTTTATGTAAGTTTCGTTCAGCAGTCTGCCACTTTTTATGTAGGTTTCTTTCAGCAGTCTGTCACTTTTTATGTAGGTTTCGTTCAGCAGTCTGCCACTTTTTATGTAGGTTTTGTTCAGCAGTCTGCCACTTTTTATGTAGGTTTGGTTCAGCAGTCTGCCACTTTTTATGTAGGTTTTGTTCAGCAGTCTGCCACTTTTTATGTAGGTTTCGTTCAGCAGTCTGCCACTGTTTATGTAGGTTTCGTTCAGCAGTCTGCCACTTTTTATGTAGGTTTCGTTCAGCAGTCTGCCACTTTTTATGTAGGTTTCGTTCAGCAGTCTGTCACTTTTTATGTAGGTTTCGTTCAGCAGTCTGCCACTTTTCTTAATCTGTCGGCTTTTTTTATTAGTATACTCAGTTGTATTGTGTCAATCCTCCATTTTTTTCCAGCTTTAGTTGTTCTCTTCATAGGTGCTTTTTTATATGTTAGTATTAAGGCACTCTCCTGAACCCTGTTTCTTGTAAGGCAACTGGCCCTTACGACATATCAGTTATTGCCCATGAGAATCTGCGATTGGAACTTGCTCTTATTTGTACAAAGCTATTCAATTGTTGCTTTAAAGTAAAATGCTTTCCATCTTTTTTAGTAAACTACGACAGTTTGTCCAGTATTTTAAAATACTAGTGATTGGTCTTCTGCATCTCCGTACAGATCGTTAAGCCTCCTGTGCGTCATGAGCAAAATGTTTGAATCTGTGATGAATTAGGAAGTTGTCAACCACCTCAGCAATAACAATCGAATTCGTGATAAGAAGTATTGATTTCCTATTATTTTGATTATTCGGAATACTCTTCTAATATCGGATGTGATTCGTACCCATTACTCGTGAATGAGACGATTACTGGAGGGATAACAATTGATATGTTTTTCTCACTAAGCATTCTAATATTAGCCATTATGTAAAGTGTTTATTAGACACTGGTATTAGCTTTTCTATAATAAAAGGGTGAAGTCTGGTAGCCCTGCTGGTTTTATATTAATTCACTTATTGGCTGAGAACTATCAATGTACGTTGCGTTACTTTGCACCTTCCATGGTTCATCATTTTATTTCGAAAAGGCTGTGGATATTCTCAGAATTTAATTCAATATTAAAAAAATAAGCATGGTTATACACAACGTTCATCCATGTATGTAAACATTGTGTGCCAGAAAACATTTTATTTCTTACTTCTTATTATAAAAACGATTTGAGACGAACAAGATGCATTAGCAGTCAGTCCTCACATGGTCTATTCAAACGTGTGATTGGGCTAATGGATACCGATGTAGACTACGAAATTAGTTATGCAACTACGAATCGTACGGGAAATGTTGTGGTCATTTACATTATAATACCGCGGAGAACCATAGACCTGCAATTTCATCTCAACACACTGAAGTTTAATTAATCGAATACAATAGATTGATTCAAATACATATTCTACTTCGACATTATATAAATCCTCCAAATATTTGATTTTCGTAAACTATTTTTCGAATAGAGTGACATAGGTTTGGAACAAATTACTTTATCAAGTTAAAATATTATGTATCACAATTATTTAGATGAAGATGAGGAATTGGTATTGTTTTGATTATTCGAACTATTATTAGCATGTTGGTGTTTTTTTCACAACATTTTTGGGACATTTCGATGTAACCTCTGACCTGGATCAGATGCATCTTTTCCACCACAGAATTTGCTATGCCAACTTTCCGCATAGATTGCCGAGGTTGGGAAGATGCATTTGAAGAAAGTCGTAGGTTACATCGACTGAAACGTTGTACAAATAACAGCCAAGGTAAGAATCTTAGTCAGATTAATCCAAATAATACCCTATAATATAAATAATTTTAAGAATAAATAAGTACACTTTAGTAATAATTAAAAAAACATAAATATACGAGTACATTCTTGTTGTCTTTCCGGTGAAATATTTCGGAGAATTTGATCTGTATATCCGTATTATATACTCTATGAGATTGTATATCTCCATTAAAAGTTAACATGACATTATTGATTAAAACAAGAGATGTCAAAAATGGGTTGATAAATAAATAAACGAACACAGTTTTCCGATTGAATCTCTACAAATAATATGCTTTCATTTTTCTGTTGGTTTTGTGTTTATCTCGGCTTATCACCTTAACCGCTTCATTGTCGTAAAGCATGTGGATAAATCCGATTGGAAACAACAGGAAAACAAAAATAAATGGTCTCGCTGTATAATCCTTCGAAAATCCGATCAAAATTAACCTGCCACTGAGTCTTATTTGAAGTTTTCGTTTGTCTTTTTTACCACCGGCATTTTTGTAAAATACAGTTGAGTTAAAAACTGTTCCATACTCTTGTATATATTCTTTCCATAAGATGCAGAACAAGCAATGATTCACTGAATTGAAATGTTAAAGTAAATATAAACTGTGTTTCTCGCTTTATTGCAGATCATAATATTGTTAATAACTTCAATTATATTAATTGCACAAGTTTGAAATTTTGCACACTGAAATAGTGCTCCTAAGTAGGTAAGATACCAAAATATTTTGCAAATCTATACAATATTTCTAACGTTATAGACATTTATGTATTTGTTAGCCATTTTTACTGTTTCTCGCTTTATTGCAGGTTTGTTAAAATACAGTCTATAGGTGATACAAAAAAAAATTGACTAAGCAGGGTTAATTATTTTATTCATTTAAATCATAAGTAACAATATGAATGAGATGTAAGAAAGAAATCACCAGATATGCACCACAAAATTGAATCATTTATCAACAAATCTCCCATTTCTTGAAATTACCCTCTGCAGTCTCCCATCAACAGATGAAGTCAATCTGTTGATTTGGGAAGGTTTTATGCTACTAGCAACATCAACAATATTATTCCAGAGGGCATCTTTTGATGTAAATTGTTATCCTCCTTCATAAACCTTCCTCTTTAAAATTGACCAGAGCTGCTCAATCGGGTTTAAGTCAGGGGAACAAGGCGGCCAAGTCATGAGACTCTCTCCTTTGATGCCCAGAGATGCGAGGAAGGTAGTCGTAGCCTTTGCTGCATGAGATGGAGCATTGTCGTGCATGAAAATCAGTTGACGTAGACGAAGTAAAGGCAGGTCGTCCAGCCAAGGTGACAAATGCTCATCTAAGAACGATATGTATGCTTGGCTTGTGAGTTCCACACCTTCTGGTACCCGGAAAGGTCAAATTAATTCATCACCTATGATACCCGCCCAAAACATAACTCCCCCGCCATCCTGTTGGCGACGAACGCGATGTGAGATAGCAGCTCCGGTAGGACTCCAAACTTTAGCCGATCCATCCGGACCATCAAGTGTGGCTCTAGCTTTATCTGTGAATAGAACCTTTTGGAAGTCCGTTTTCATGTATTTTTCTGCCGACGGAATGCGTTTTCCCTTATGAGTTTTGTTCAAGGGAGGCCTGGAAATGGGCTTCACGTTCCTGGCCATCTCATTCAAGACACTGCATCTGGTCTTCCTGGACATCGGAACAACGCCAGCTTTGCCAAAAATGGAGGCGCTAGTGCCATTTGGTTCCCTAATGATCTGTCTGCGTATTTTTCGCATATCGCGAGGGGAAATGGTCCTTCTTGTACCCTTATCGTTCCTTGTGGCAGTGTTGGGCTTCTCCACAAAAGAAACCAAGGTTATCTTATCCCTTCCCAGTTCCTTGGCTAAATCCAGAAGTGTCAGTCCTTCTGCAAGGCCAGCTACAACCTTTTGCATTTCAGTAGCAGTCAAACGTCGATGTTGGGGCATTTTTACAAACCTGCAATACAGCGAGAAACAGTGAAAGTGACTAACAAATGAATAAATGTCTATAACTTTAGAAATATTGTATAGATTTGCAAAATATTTTGGTATCTTACCTACTTAGGATCACTCTTTCAGTGTGCAAAATTTCAAACTTGTGCGATTTATATTATTGAAGTTATTAACAATATTATGATCTGCAATAAAGCGAGAAACGCAGTTTATGTAATATTTCTCCTAAACATTGTGCTTATCAAAAATGGTATTTAAATTAAACAGATCTGTTAGAAAATATAACATCTATTACTAATGAAGATTTAGTAGCCGAAACTATATATAACCCATCTAAGTAGAACTTTACTAAAGGTCTTGTTGGGGACTATGTAAAAAACGATAAACATCCAAACCGTCAAGGAATATAAAACAATTAACTTCAGATAATTAATAACTTATAATTAACATTAGGTTATTTTCCCTTGGGTCATTTTACAATTTCTGTATTTACGTAATAAGATGTTTAGCCGTAAGCTGTTTATAATTGAACAACCGTAAATAAAAAATACACAACGTTTGTTGTTTTAAAATGCGATGTTATTATTTCTTAAACATTTTAATAAACAATACCAAAGTAGCATGACTATAATTTAAAAACAAACATTGTCGAAATAAAAGTAACATCTTTACAAATGCTTCGTTATTTATAAAAACGTATGATTTTGAAAGCCATGTGTTAAGATAGCTTTTGGAGTGCAGAATATTAATAGCATACATATTAATAGCATAATATTAATAGCATACATATTAATAGCATAATATTTATAGCATACATATTAATAGCATAACATTAATAGCATACATATTAATAGCATAATATTAATAGCATACATATTAATAGCAAACATATTAATAGCATACATATTAATAGCATACATATTAATAGCATAATATTAATAGCATACATATTAATAGCATAATATTAATAGCATACATATTAATAGCATAATATTAATAGCATAATATTAATAGCATACATACTATGCACTTTTATTCTCGATATTCTCCATCGTGAAAAGCCACAAAAAAGCAAAACTCGATAAAAATTCCCTACATAAGCAAATTGTAGTTAAGTAAATTGATCCATAGTTCGGATGAATAAATTAAATTTTAAGATGGCCATTACGTACTTCAGGAGTTCCAACTTCCAGTTCTAAGAAAAGAAATAAGAGAACACTATCAAACTTTGGATGGGAAAGGAAGGTCAACAATATCGATATCTAATTTATAGGCCACTAAAGCAATATGTTTACGACCCTTTTAAATCTGCATTGAGAAACAGCATAACTTATCATTTTCTCCTAAATTAATCCTACGTAGCGGCATCCGTACTGTACTTCCCCCTCCGCCATACGTCGTCAAACGATTGGTCAGCATGAAGGCCGGCACTTTTTAGACTTGGTGTATAGTATCCAAACACCCTTGTTTCGTTCGTGCCATCGGCCTTTGCCCCAAAGGCTTTCTTCTTGAATCCTGTTTTCGTACCGGTGTTGTATTTTGCGCGCAGTATATCATTCTATCCACATAACCCATCTGTATATTTTTTTATTTACTTTTTACTTTGTAAAATAAAACCCAATGTTCCCCTTGGCAATAACTGGGCTCAAGAAAAGCAGGGAGGGGCGAAGCAAAAACGGGTATTCATATCGGGGTAGATTGCAAAACAAACAGGCATATGCTAGGATATCCGGGTACTTGTTACAGGCAACGACACCTCGAGGGTGTTAACGAGGGTGCAAAGGTATCGTCTGGTAATTGGATCGGAAACCTGCTGTGATTAATGTGAGTAGAGGAAGAAGAAGAAGAAGAACAAGAAGAACAAGAACAACAACACCACAAGGAAAAAGAAGAACAAAAACACAAATATCCAAAATAAAAACCTGTGTGCAAACGAACATGAGTAAGGGGGCGTGTGCAACGAGTAAACCGACAAAGAATAAGTAATAAATCGATGAACAAAATACAAGGAGAACAGAGACCAATGCCCAAGAGAGGAAAAAAGAAGAAAATATAACAAATAGAAATGTAAAGTGGGATAGAGAAATAAAGAATAACAAGAAAGTAAAAAAAGGAAATGCAGAAAAGTTAACAAGAAAAGAGAAAATATAAAAAAAACCATTCCTGTTGCTTTGTCTGTTTTACAAATAAAGTTCGCTGTATTCGATTACTTGATGCGACGAGTGCGGTTACACATCTAGTAAAGACATAAACAAAGTTTTCTCGCAGAGAACGAATTATTTGTACAGTTTCCGCTTTCTCTGACCGTTCGGTTCATTAGTCAAGCAGCCTAAGACGACACCCGTGTTTGGTGGTCCCATATCGAAGGCACAGGTTTCAATTCTGTGCTAGTCTCATTTTTCATTTTGTCGTCTTCTTTGTTTCTTTCCTGCTTAGTGGATGAGATTAATCGTTTACATAATGATATTACACACGCAAATACGAGCGTCAAAAAAAATAAAAGTGAAATAGATGGTAATTTCCCTTAATTCCGTGTCAGTTTCCGGTGGCGTGAAAATAGGGCAACTGCTTGTAGACTCTAGGCTAACTCTGTGAACTGGGTTCGAGACTTCTGACCGTCTTAAATTGTTACTCTTCTACACTGATGAGAAAAATAAGCTTGAAACGCTAGCGTATGTAAGCTATACATAATTTAATATTTATTTATAAATATTATAGTATAATATATATCTACTCCTTTCTACTTATTCAAAATGGCGTAACCGCGCTCAAAGACACGGACATTCTTTCTCACCAAGTCAATACCACCAGACGATGAAGAGGAAAACAAAAGAAGAAAAAAACACTTTGGCTCGACGAGGAATATTTTATATTCGAAAGCTCAGTTTTAAATAAATAAATATTATTTATTTATTTCAACAAATTACATTGTTATGGTTTTTCAAAAAATGTTAATACCATTACAAAACAATGGTTTATAAACCGCGCTCAAAGACACGGACATTCTTTCTCACCAAGTCAATACCACCAGATGATGAAGAGGAAAAAAAGAAGAAAAACACTTTGCTCTGACGAGGATATATTTTATATTCGAACGCTCAGTTTAAAATAAATAAATATTTATTTATTTCAACAAATTACATTGTTATGGTTTTTCAAAAAATGTTTTTATATATATATATATATATATATATATATATATATATATATATATATATATATATATATATTGTGTGTGTATTAAGGCATCATTTTCTCATTTATGCAAACATTGTTAAAAATAACATAATTCGTCTGTTTAATAATACTTTTTTATTTTTTCAATTTTTCTGATGGTCTTTTCTATATTAAAATCAAAAAAATTATAAATGTTCCATAGGTTTTAACGAGTTCTACGAACATTTTTGATTCTTCGTCGAATTATCCTGAGATGTCAAAAGCAAATGAACAAAAACGCTGGAGAAAGAAGAGAATTTTAAAAAGATGGCGGCGAAACGCGCATAGAACGTTGTTCGCATTGTTGTAAGAAGTCGTTAGCGATTCAAATTCAGCAACGCTAGATGGCATCACAGAACAAAATCGCATTTTAAAATCTACCACTGCTTTCGTATGTGATGTTGTTAATTTTAGGTTGTTGTGGTTTTATGTAGATAGCTTCTAGTGTTTCTAATTATTTAAAATTTGTTTCGGAATGTATAATTTTAATGTTATTAACAAGAATTTGTTTGAAATCAGAGGGAGATCAGTTATGTTTTTGTAAATGTTGATAAATTGAGCTAGAGTTTACAAAATGCATGGTTAGCGGTGGGATGGGGTAGAGCTTGTAAAATTCTCTTCTTTCTCCATATTTTATTGTTCATTTGCTTTTGACACCTGAGGATGATTCGACGAAAGAATCGAAAACGTTCGTGAAACCATGTGAAACCTATGGAACATTTATTAATTTCGTTGGTTTTAATACAAAAGAATACCATCATAAAATATGAAAAAATAAAGCAAGTATATTTAAACAGACGATTCTGTAATTTTTAACAATGCTTGCATAAATCTCTCTCTCTTCTTCTTATATATATATATATATATATATATATATATATATATATATATATATATATATATATATATATATATATATATATAAATATATATATATATATATATATAAATATATATATATATATATATATATATATATATATATTAATTCAGGTAAGTTTACGGCTACAAGAGCAAATATAGGTTAAAAAACCCAATGATCCTCACTGTGTTTATAAAAATGTGCTGTTTATTACGTATAAATATTGTATTTCTAAAAACATTTAGCTACACAGTTACAGTCATAACTGGATCAAAGCTATCAATAGCCATACTTCACTAGGCCGACGCTACTTCTGCGGCTGTTAGAAATAGAATGAAACAATATTTATTTCTGGAACTAACGCGTTTTCAACTTATTAAAAACAAAATTAAAACACCATAAAATATTTGTTATCTTTTTATTTGATCTTAAAGGAAAAGTTGGCCTAAAACATAGAAAGGAGCATTGCCACTCTCACTCCATTGACTTACGATTCTGCGCATGATGCGTCTTTGCTTGCCACACGCAGAGGCAGATACGACTAAGTGATGATGGATCCTGATACCGAGTTAACCTGTTATCAGGGTTGCGGGTCTAATACCGATTGGTTACAACCCTGTTCATCATGATTGGCCTTGTATTTCTAGACGGCACAGTATTGAGAGAAAACACGCCCGATTGCCGCATTAGTTTCATATAACTGTCGAGTTCCGAATGTCAAGTGGATAGAAGACATTTACATGGAACAACGGAACTAGCTCATCTCATATAATAATAAACGTTGTAACTCTGTTTCAATATCCGCACGTATAAATAACTATTCTTTTTGCGTGTAACAATCAGGGGAATAACGTGGTATATATACAATAGAACTTGGACACTAAACACATTCCTTTTCAAGTGAATCTAATTATAACAGTTTACGATAATGTTTCTGAGTTGAGATGAGGGTCTATAATATGTATTATTTGAATTGTTCGGACTACTGTTCTCATCTTGTGGATAATACCCATAATGAGAAATGTAGTCCGAACAATCCAAATAGTACATAGTTTAAGATAAGTTGTTCGTCGAAGAAGTGGAGCCTGGTCGTCTTTCACAATTTTTATTGAATCTGTGTAACGGTGTAAATCGGCTATTTAAATATTATGTGAAATTTGTAGTGCGAACATGAATTTCTATCGTTGGTAATTATGTTAACTTTCTATGTTGTAGATAATAGCTTCCATCATAAGAAACTCAGGCTATCGTTGGTAATTCTGTCAACTGTCGGTAACTTACCCATTCAATAGAAACTGTAAATGTTTTGTTAAATACACACTGCTACAAAATGGTTAAAGATATTCCAAAAAGCTTTAGGTAAGAACTTTAAATAGTTTAGGAAATTAAATGTTTGTCCGACAGAAAAGCTAATTTTGGGGTAATTTTACTTCACGGGGCATATTACATATTGGAGAATAGTCGCGTTAGTTTGACAAGTATTTTCCTGCTAAAAAATCCATATGAACATTTAGTCATTCGTAACGCGAAGGTCACAAAGGAATCGTCTGAATGCAAAGGCATCCTGATTATGGATTCGCCCGCAAGCTTTTCAAAGTTCAATCCTTTTGAGAATGTGTAAAGCAACCTTTCAATGCGTGCCTCTGGGCTAAAATGCAAGTTCAAACTGGGGACAGTTTCACCACTCGCATGAACGTTAGCGACGACTGAAATAAATTCTCACAAAATATTGTTGCGTTCATGTATTTTAAAAGAATTAAAAAGAAAAAAAATACGATTATTTTCATTTTCCGCAATTCTCATATTTAATTAAACTTTTTCTAAAAATTATTATATTTAATGTCTGTTAATGTAATGGAGGGAAATTGTCCAACGTTAGAATCGGCTCGCCTGGTTGAACCCATGTCTTTACTCTTGATATCCAAGTGTTCTACATAATTGTATAAATGTCGATCCAAGTAACGTTCTGACGGTGTCTTTATTTGCTATTTTCACGGCATATCAACACCTGCTTTGTCATTTTTATGCCGAAATAATACCTATCGTAACCGATTAATAGTATGCTTTTAATAAAAAACAAGGTACTGTTTTACGTATAACGGGGCAAATGTGCATGTTCATAACTTTTCGAACAAAATTTGCGTGTGAATAATCACAATTATGTGACATCGTTTCATGTTACAGTTTTAACTCACAGTATCGGCTTAGGTTGAGCCGCCTTCACAGGAAACAAAACGGCTGTAACTTCTAAACGCATACCATACAAAATCAAATCGAAAATCTATAACACATTTGTCATTCCTGTAGTCTTATAGTGACTTGAATATGTCAACTGGACTGTAATTAAAATTTCACTAAAACATAGAAAGTTTCCAAATCCACATCATCCACGTCATATCTGTTCATAAACTATCTGGTCAGATTAGTATTGTAGAGTTGCAAAAACTCACTGGCATCCCATCAATATTCTCTGTCATCAAATGTAAAGTCTTTAAATTGTTTGATCACGTTAAGCGTTCCACTGTAGGGTTATGCAAACTATGGGTTGAAGGCATAATACAAGGATGCCGGTCGAAAGGTAAACAAAAGAAAAACTAGATAGACAACATTTCTGAATGGACGACCATGAAGATAAACCAAACAAACACTTTGGCCCAAGATCGTAAGTCTTCGCGAGCACCGAACAATGTCTTCTGCATCTAGCGGAGAAAACATTCACTAATGAATCATAATAAATTTGATGAGATTTGAACTCACTATAGTCGATTTCATATGCTGTGAAGCTATCGAGTAGACCTATCACACACATATGACCCTATCAATTAGCAGAATCAAATTATAACTATGGTAGCAGAACAGGTCATGACATTTATGTTATAATCGAATTAATCTGTCATTTATTTATATAATGAAGTAAGTAAAGCTTGTTGAGAAATACTCAATATTTACATGCATTACAGATTAACAGATGAACTCTTTTGTGTTGCGTTACAGATTAAAACTATATGCACAACATATACACGTTACATATTTTTATATAGCCTTACTTAACAAACTATAAACAATATTATAATTGCTAGTATGCCGTATCGAGAAAAACTACGGAATAATGTTTTCATTGCTTTCCCAATATTTTATAATTAAAATAATTTGAAGAATAAACACTTATCGTCTAGTTTACAAACACTACTAATTCTTCAAGTTCGCTTCTGATGGTGATGGATATGATGTCGCTAGTTGGACAGATAACTATACGTAGAAAGATAAACAAACATATTTTGCCACTTCCGCTTACAAATATGTAAATAGAGAATCTATTCCACTTGTTATATTCTGTGTTTTTGTTTTTCTCACTCGTTTCTGAGTTTCATACCACGATTTGCCCCTCGTATCGGTTGAGTCGTTCGGGTAACCGTTGCCTGTCTAGCAGTTACCACTAGACTGTTACTTATCGATTGGAATGGAATGACAAGAACTTTATGTGTAGTTTTATCGGCTGAATATTTATTGGGGCTCACTGGGGGATGTAAGGTAAATAATCCCTTCATATTTATCTCTGCTAGCTCATATTACATGCATCTGGTTAGCGTCGCTTCGCGCTGGTAACTATCGTCTTCATTCAGAAAATGTATCTTTTTCTCTATGACGTCATTTTCTATCCGGTTTATTTCTAACTTCCGCTACCACACTGACAGGTTGTCTGACGTTTTAACCTCGTCAGACAGTTCCATCATTGAACGCTTCTCAGTACAGGTGAGCTAACAATCACCCGCTCATCTAAACTAGTTAAGCTATCCACCTTTATCTATTAAATACACATATTTTTGAAAATATTGTGAAAAAATAAACCCCCTATTTTCTTGTTTACATTACAAAAATAAAATTGCTTGCTGCTGATGCGTGAATATATTCTGAATAATATCTAAGACGCAAATAAATGAATATTTAAACAATATTACATTTTATAGTGTTAACAGTAATTATATGAGGAAAATAATCACAATTTATTTTTAAAATACCCGTTCTCATTCTCTATGATAGCAGATCTATATAGCGTTGCCTAGATATATCGTTATTATATTGATAAAAAAAAACTAACATACGTTGAGAAACGGTGTGAATCTTATCATTCAGGTTATTTATGGATAAATGCTACAACTATTCATTTACAAAAGTAAATGATTTTTGTAATCGGCATTATATTATAATAAAACAAGATAAACCGAATAGGTAATATCTGGTGTGGGCTTGGCCCTGAGCATACCAAACATCAGTTCTTGATTAATAAATTATACAGTTTATATTTGTGTTTAACATCTAAAGTTGTTTTTATTAAACATTTAAACGATCAAAAACGACTGTGAGTGATCCGCATGAAAGTTATACTGTCTCATAAAAAATGATGAGATTTTTTTTCTGGTCAATTGCACAAATTATATCAAAATCACCGTATATTATGAATTTTAGTAAGTTGGGCATACTTATATTTTCTTTCGTTTATCAATCAATCGCTATTCATAGTATTTAAAAAAAAAGCTGTTGGTTCGATGACACAATATTGTAGAATATACGACTTTGAGTTACTTCCTCTCCATCTTGCAAGATCAACAGCTGATGTGCTGACTGTAATATCACACGGCATCAGTGGCTCTATGGATGAGAGCTTCGTTTCTAGAGCAATAGCTTTTGACATATCAAAGGCGTTTGATACAGTTTCGCATATAGGTTTACTTCACAAGATTTTTAGCTATGGAATATCTGGAAATGTCCTCTCAACCATTAATTTTTTTTATTATCTCTGATAGGTCCATAAAAGTAGTTGTTAATGGGCAGAAGTCTGAACCTCATAGTATCAACGATAGCGTGCATTAAAGATCTATTCTGGGCCCAGCTCTTCATGAATAGTCTCTCAAACGACATTCTAAGCTAATTCTTCGATATTTATGCAGACGACACACCCCTCTATGGCAACACTCTGAAGATCAGAAATTACCAAGATATTTCTGATTCTCGCTCTTCCGACTTTAAGCACATGATACAATAAAGAAAAAGCTGTTTGATTAATGCGTCAAAAACCAGGCTTCTCTCTTTTCACCACCAGGTCTCTGGCCTCTATTGAAATGAATGGATCTCATCCTGAGGAAGTCATTGTTTTATTTCTGGACTGACTTCCACTCCAGACCTGAAATGGAATACTTACATAAAATCCGTTGCCAAGATCGATGGAATAATGGTTGGATCATTTTACCGCTCCAGTAGATATATAACTTCTGACGCAATCGTCTACCTGTATAAAAGCCACACACGTCCTAAGATGGAGTACCGTTGCCACATCTGTGAAGGTGCTGCTCAAAGAACCTTCCTGCCTTGACAAAATACAAAACCGACTTCGAAATCTATTGGCGATGTTATTTTCACCTCCCTACTACTTCTTTCTCACAGAAGAACCTTGCTAGTCTTTCTCTGCTCAATTGTTATTTTCATGGCAGATGTTCGACTAAACTTAGGTCTATGGTCTTGTAAATAATTTACAATAAAAACTCATCTAGCTACAAACACTTTCAATAATGTCCCCTTTGTTCTCTGTGTGCTTAAAACAAAACGGAACTTCCATGAGAAAATCTTCTTTCCTACAGCTACCCGTCTGTGGAATACAACACCGCGGAGCTGCTTTCCAGCTGACTACATCATGGTCGTTTTCAAGTCACATGTAAACAAATTCTTGCTGAGCCTCTGTCTTAAATAATACAAATTCTGTTTAATTTCCACCATCATTACTAATCATCATGGTGGTGTCTCACTGTCCACCTTACACTCATTAATCCTAATCTTCGAGTGGATTTAGAGCCTTGGTAAACGGTGACTCCTTAGTTAAAAATACGTTTAGATAGTATATATATATATATATATATATATATATATATATATATATATATATATATATATATATATATATATATATATATATATAAAGAAATGAGAGAGATAAAAGGAGAGAGAGAGAGAGGGGTGAGATCGACTTCTGGCATGTTTATTAGATATATAGTGAATTTGCTGTTACACCTTACTGTACGTAGGAAATACTTTATTCTAGGAAGGCGTATCTCTGGAATCATGTCACCCGTTAAAATTAAGGTGAAAAATCAAGCTTAATCTCTGATTTCTTGAGGCGCTTTACGGAAACAATCGAAGGAAATCGAGTAATTATTGTCCACGCCGTCGCGCGTAGACATGTGAGGTTCCATTATCAAATCCGACCCCGAGTCAAATCCTCATTCGTAGGAAGCGATTAAATAAGTACTTATCTTGCGCGGTAAGGGCAGCTTCGCTCACCCATGAATATGACTCATAACTGACGTGGACAAAAAAGCTGAACTCTCAAGATTCGTAGCCCCCTTTCCTCCCTTTCCTCCCCAGGTACTATATTGCACTAAACAAAAACGTCCAGGGTCGAGTTCTGATGCGTAGGACATCCTAAAGGGTGTCAGGGCTTCAATTCAGCGGGCTTTTCTTTGTTATCGCCTGCCTGTACACTTACGTATGACCCACTTTTAAGCGGTTTGTATTGCATTCTGGCGAGGAGGTGGATGCTTATCTATATATAAAACAAACATGTCTGTGTCTGTGCCTGTCTGTCAACGATCTACTGTTTATCTGCGAGCAAAACCTATATTTGTAATCAGAAATTGCTTTCGCCTGGTGTTATTTTTGTTTTTCTAATTAATTAATTAATACATAATAAAGGTTTGGGATATTTTGTTTAGCAGCATACTAAGATTAAAAGTCACTTAATGATGGGAACGTTTCGCGAGACAAATATGTTACATTTTTAAATGAATGATAGTTAAAAGTTTTAACCGATGAAAAAGATGGAATAAAGGAATTCCTACCTTTTGCAGTATGTTATGTGCGAGAATTTTTGGTACTTCTACCGTTTACGGACCGTGTTGAAATAATAACGTAATTAATTAGAAACCCATTCTGTGTTAACTATTCTGTAATTTCACCTAAAGATTTAATAAACAGAAGATACTTTAAAATCCTATCTGAAATAATAGCACAGTCGGTAAACTGCAGAAGTCCCACATTGTTATACTCATATTAAACTGGATAAATCTTCAAGTTTATTACGCTTCGATTAGTATGATACAAAAACATCCCTGGTGCTAGGATCCCATTGTTAATCATTTTTAATCATCAAACATAAGAGACGTGTCAAATGTTTATAACATATTAAACTGATATTCATTAAATTATATATTTGATAAGGAATACACGTTTTTTAAGTTAATATCATAGCGATTTTCAAAAGAATAGAAGAAGGGCTTAGTTTAAGTTTTGCCCATACTAACACATATGTGCGTTGTTTAGGTCGAGAAAAAGTTATAAAAAATGACAAAACTAAAATAATTCTACAGCCAGGAAACGCAAAAAATGGGGAAAAGAACAAATCTATTTTAAAGATAAAAATGACAAAACCAATTATAAACATATAAAAACAGATATGAATACCTATGTAGATGTAAACATAGTTATCACTTTATGCCAAGTAAAATTATTACATACTAAATTACTGACGGGATGACTGTGTTTGCTTTCCGAACCGGAAAGCCGCTGATCTGGGACGCCACTTGTTCTGACTCCTTTTCACCAGCAAGGATTGCGGAATCCGCGGTGAAGCCCGGCACGGCGGCTCTGCTCGCCGAAACAAGGAAGCGTGGAAAATATAGCTCGCTCACTGACCGTTTCGTCTTCCAACCAATTTCAGTGGAAACGTCGGGTGTGCTTGGCATCGAGACTGTTTATTTTTTTGGACATTGGACGGAGGATTTCAACGTCTAGACACAGGCCCCGTGAGTCAGCCTGGTTGTTCCAACGCATTTCTTCCTGGCTATCGTTCGTGGCAACGCTATGTCAGTAACGGCGGCCCCACTTCCGTTCTGATCATCATCTGTTGACTCTCTCTTTCTTTCTCTGACAATTGTGTGGGCAACACCTATGAAATTGCTGGTATTGGCAAATAAATAAAAGACAAAACCCATGTAACGCAACCTGAAGCATTCAACATTTTGTAATCTATCAATAAAGCGAATCTATCAACATTTAAATGAATGAAACATATTAGAGTTTATATATCAAATTGTTATATATGTCTACGAGGTGAAGTAGTTGTCTATGTCGAGTCAGAGTTTATATCTACAATAATTCTTTAAATATGATTGCCATTTTGCGAATATTTAATCTGATGATTGTAGTTTTCCAAATTCTGACAAACATAAGTAAGTTGGACTGTAAACCGGACCAAACCTTTACAGTGTATTTTGCTGTTGCCATACACTCCAGTTATTTTTCGAGCTTTCGTCTAACTTCAGTCATGTTCGGGTGAATTTTTCAACATGACCCTTATTATTATTAAGCATTTTCTTATGTTTTTGTATCTCTTTATTAGTCGAATAAGATCCATAACTACTCGACAAAAACGCATCTAGTTTGTATGAGGCATTCTTTCGCTGCCGAGTTTAGCAGAGGCTGCACACATATTAAACACTTTAGAGTTCCAAAAACTATTGTGAATAATTGCACTAAATCTAGCATGAAGTACTCTTGGATTTTCAGTGGTATAATTTTCATTGAAAATCAAAATTTACATTCCACTATTCTTCTTCTTCTTCTTCTTCTTCTTCTTCTTCTTCTTATTATTATTATTATTATTATTATTATTATTATTATTATTATGAATAATAATAATATTAAAAATAGCCATAAACAAATAGGCTACACAACTATTGGTTAGATTTGCAGCCTATTTTGGATAAAGATCGCTTTGGATATTGGATGTAATACAATTAAGAATACCCTATTTGACAAGCTGAAACTGTGTGAAGTGCACATTATTTGAAATGACGACACTGAAACTCTTACTAGTGCACCATTTAATGTTAAAAAGGTCAAAAGGATTCTTAATCCGAGTGATAATGAAACTAGCTATAATTTTAGAACGTTACGGTAATATCGTAATTTATACTTTGATATATTTTTGTTCATGTTTAATTATTCATTCGTTATAACGAAATTAAAAACTGTTTTACTTGGCCTTTTTGGCTAAGATCAAAGTGTAGTATCTGTTCCGATGGATACTGCACCCCATACTGGTGTTGTCTTGGCCTTCGGGTTTTGATTTACGCCGGTCAATGGGTCTGTCCTGTGCATTTCTGGTAAGTCCACCTTCCCAGGCTTTGCCTCCCCTCTTTGGGGAGGAGTAAGTTTATTGCTTACTGCCTAAGGCGCCTCTACCGGGGAATGCCGACGGGGCTGCCAAGGCAATTTTCAAACCCCACTTTCCCGACCCGACCTTGGGTCACATCTTACTTGTGGGAGTAAGATAAAAACTGGCCTTGTGCCTAACTCCTGGAGAGGAGTAAATCAATACTGTTAATCCGTCTTCATACCGATCGACAGAGCCTCTAAAAGAAATGCGAAGGTGTATCTAACAAATCAACAGAAGTTAAGCCATTTTGTTCAAAGA
>OY744515.1:2125000-2130000 GCA_963556195.1 Sepiola atlantica
GCGATTCTTGACATTTTCAGTTTATTTTGGGCTCGTACGATACATTTCTATATTTTTGTTTTATTTCTATTTCACTTTACTTGTAGCTTGTTAGCATTCGTTAATTAGTTTCCGTATTCGATGAAATTTTTTATGTTTACTGCTTAATTAGCTTTAAATTTTCTATCATTGTCGTGCGTTTTATGGTTCGACTCTACCCTTTCATTCCAATTTCTTCTTGTAGATTTTGCAGGTTTCTTTGTGCGTGTTCCCAATTATCCTACAATTATAGGTTATACTGATTTTTCTCATGTTATATATTCTTTCAGTTCACTGGCAAGTTCCATATTTGCTTCGTTATTTTGTTTCCTTGATCGTAACATTGTGAAATGCTGGGACTTCGAAATCTATGATTTTTCTTCTTGTTTACTCTTTGGCTAAGATCAAAGTGTAGTATCTGTTCCGATGGATACTACACCCCATAGACCGGTATTTTCTTGGCCTTCGGGTCTTGATTTACGCCGGTGTATGGGTCTGTCCTGTGCAGTTCTAGGAGGTCAACCCTCCCAGGCTTCGCCTCCCCTCTTCGGGGAGGAGTAAGTTTATTGCTTACTGCCTGAGGCGCCCCTACCGGGGAATGCAGACGGGGCTGCCCAGGCAATTTTTAAACCCCACTTTCCCGACCCGACCTTGGGTCATATCTTACTTGTGGGAGTAAGATAAAAACTGGCCTTGTGCCTAACTCCTGGAGAGGAGTAAATCAATACTCTTATCACTTTTGGTCTGTTTCTGTGGATGACTGTATACTCTTGTACCTCCATGTCTCGGAGGACTTTGTGATGTTCATTTTCCAATACTGTGTCCAGTTTGTGCTTGTACCGTTATTCTTATTTTACTCACTAGGAGTGTTCACACAAGTCATTAGCAATGATTGTTCACTGACAATGACGTGTGTTACAACAAGTCTCTTCGGAATTCCAGCATTCTTCACCTCTTTCGATAACCATTGTTAATTATGTTACGTTATCGCAACATCCTTTTACCATCGATTTCTCGTTAGTAATGCCCGTTGGTCTACTCTGGTATTTGAGTGACAATAAGTAAAGCTCTTATGGGTGCTCTGCTCTTCGATCTTTCCATCCTCTTTGACTTTTCACAACTATGTTTTGTGGTAATAACCAAGGTTTGCGAAACCGCACGTGTGTCTGAGTTTTTCGATTCTTTCTACCACTTTCGGACATACACGTTAAGAAATATTAGAGAGTGTTTGAATCAACATAGAGTGAAAGAGAGGGAGTGAAATAATATAATTGCTAAGAGAGAGAGAGAGAGAGAGAGAGGAGGAGGTTAATTGTTAGTTAATTATGAATTACGGCTAATTAGGCGAGTTGAACATAACCCATTCCCAGAACAAAATGTTATTTTCTTGACCCGACTCCGAGATCGTGACGATTAGCTAGCGTCAGTTCAAGACCTATTCTTGACAACACTGCCCCAAGCTTGTGTGACAGATACCAATAATCCACAAGGGACCGCTGACCACCTTGTGATAATGGTTGATATGACGGAAAACCTTTGACCCCGAAACCGAAGCACCGTTATTTAAAACGGCGTGGTATTACCAACGAGCTGATTGAGAATCCCTCAGCCATATCACCAGAGATGATTCATGGAGTTAAACTTCTTTATGCTGAAGTGTGCGCAGATTTGGTAACTGAATCGGTCAAAGCAGGCATAGAAACAGTTGTCCCCACACGGAAATTTTATAGTAATCTCCACTCTCAGTAATGGTTCATTTCGATCTATACAGCTGATATTGCGCATAGGCCGTAAGCATTGCACTGATTTAACCGCCATAAGTCAGCTACAAATAAACAAATACGTATATAATCAGGAATCGATTCTATAAGTTTAATAGCCGCAACTCAATGAAGGTATGCTAAGATGATAAAAAAGCGCATTGAGTCGAAAAAGTTAAGAACAAGATTTCTGTAAAGTCTATAATAGTGTGGTGTACAATGGGTAATCATTCCGCTATTATCAACCAACAACGGATAACGCTGAACTTCTTGCCCAGCGGTTTGCTTTAAATTCTGTCTTGAACTTCACAAACAACTCATCCCAAATTCCCTACTACGGACAGAAACTACACATCATCACCCTTTCTTAAGTCCTAGATATCATAAAACAACCTTGACACCCCCAAAGCATGTAGAACCCATATTATTCCTGCTATAGTAATAACATATGATCTGCTAAGCTCGTATTCATTATCTCAAAACTCTACAACAAATGCTTTGCCGAATCTTTTCAAGAACTCTGATAAAAGAGCTGACTCGCAATATTTTCACTTCATCAGTCTCCACACGCTCTTCACTACTATATTTGATTCATTAATCTATCTAACGATAGTCCGCCATCTCAAAAATGCTAAACTTCTCTCTGATAAACATTGAGGCAATCACGTTCTATTAAAGATAACCAAACGGTCATCTCTGAACGCATCTAACAGACATTGGATAAAACAGGTGAAGCTGGAGCGTAAGCGCTTAACAAGATCAACCATGAAAGTCTTCTCAAGAAAATCAATTCGTACGATATTATTGGACAAGTATTACATATAATAAGATCCTTCTAAGCTAAAAGAAGGATGCCAGTGGTCCTAGATGGCCATACATCTAAACCACATCACATTAATACACGTGTGCCCTAGGGGGGGGGGGTGATTCTTGGATATGTATTATTCCCGAGCTTCATAAACGATCTCCCTGATGCAGTTGTGATGAAATTGGTATATTTGCTTATCACACCGCGCTCTATTCTCGACATATGGGCAAATCAAACGCACACATATCCAAAGCATTTGCTGAATTCTTAGAAAATTACCTGCAGTCTCTAGTGGAATTGGATCAGAAATAGAGGGTTACATTTTATTCTACCAAAACAAAGTTCTTTTACTTAACAAGTATAAGAAACCTTACCAATCAACGATTGCCATAGCTAGTAGCACTATTCCAGAGCGTCCAACATTCAAACTATTTGGCTTTATATTCATAAGTAACATTCAATGCAAAAGAAATGTTACGAAGTGTATAGCAAACTTCTCAGACGTGCCAGTATCTTATATCTCTACAAAGGCACAATTCACCCATGCATGGAGTATAGTTATTTCATCTGTGCTGAGGCATCAAACACTAGTCTCTCTCCCTCTCTCTTAGATAGAGTTTTAAAAAGAGTTGCTTATCTGATAGGTCCCACACTGTCTACCAAGCTTCAGCTCCTGTCACATCGCCGCAATGTTGCATCTCTGTATTTATTATACAAGAACTTCCACGTAATGTTCTCCGACGAACTTGTTGCATTGACAAACCTGAGAAGTAGCCAAATCACACGCCTTAACTATCGAGATATACATATGCCGGTAGAAATTTAAATATAATGCGAACACTCATCTCGGTGCAGAAATCTCCACTAAGGATACCCTCTATAAATATGTCCCTTAATTTCACAGAAGCCCCTTATGTCTCAATTATAGTGTGCCTTGTTTTGAGTGAATTGAAGTAAAATAATAAAGTTTAGTGTTATTAAAGTATATAGGATAACAGGTTTAGGGAAGCGTACGTTGATACACTCATGTGTATTATAAAATGGATATAATAGCTACACACTTGTTAAACGTTTAGTTGCAGAATCATTTTCTGTGGAAATAGAACTAGTGCGAATACAAGAGATAATACGCCTGAAGGCTATCTATGAGTCTTTAGCTATAATTGAGTTATGCCGATAAATAAATGGCACATACTTTCAGATTGAACTTTGTTTATTCTGTTCTATATTACTTAGCTGCAATATGCTTTTGAAGTATATATAAATATGATATACAAAAAAGCATCACGTTCATAAGCATGACCTCTAGCCGAGCCGTGGTTTTCCCTTGAGTCTCGTTTTTTTTTCTGCCGACGTCACAGTAGTTGATGCTAGCCATCGCCTAACTAGACTTCGAAATACCTAAAATTAACTGCTATTTTCAGAAGATTAATAGAGCTTCTCTGATGTTTTTTCATAATGACTCGTGATCAGGATCGTAGTATTAAAAAAAAAATTATTGTCCGGAGAACTTTAAATTCTCTGTTATATAATTAATGTGGTAAGAAAAAATGATAATATTACTAAGAACAAATTAAGCAGTAAAAGAAAATTCCAAACATTCAGCTAAATTATCCAAACAATAATTTTTTTATAAGTTATTTAACTTTATTTTTGCACAAGTAACTTTATTGTTTGTCTATATTTAAATTATTTGTTGTAATTTCATTTGTTCTGTTTTTTAATTTTTTCCGTCTGTTTTAATTTTAAAGTAACTTTATTTATCGTTTATTTTTCATTTTAAACTAAATAATTATTTTTTCCATCTCAGACTAACTTATTCATCGTTATTTTTCATTTTAAACTAACTTATTTATCATTTTTTCCATTTTAAACGGTTATATTTAAAATGTCAGCTCTCCAAATAGCTGCCAAATTTTATAGAATAGTTTTGTCTGCGTTGTCAAGCGATAACAACCTAATGTGTCCACCGTTTTAATTTGTTTTATTTTTGCGAATTTCTTTTTTATTATTTTTATTCGGCAAATATTAATAACGAAATAATAAAATTAAAGTATTTATTCAAAACGCTGCCACTCGGACTTAGAGTTATTTGAAGAGTTAAGGGAGGGTATATTTTTCTAAGAAACAAATTATTAAAATAAGAAAATGTGTATTAAAATATAAATTAAAATATATTGCTTAAAAAATGTCTTTAAAAATACAATTTAATCCGTAAAAATACAGAAAACAAATTAATATTTAAAAAAATTAAATTCGCAAAATCAGACAGAAAATGTGTACACCGAATTAATTTACCGTGTTACCGCTTGATAAATCTGAATAAAAACTAGTCGATGAAATTTGGCAGCCAGTTTGGGAGCTAATCGCTTCAATCTAAACTTTTAAACTAAGTTATCGTTTGTTTTACATTG
>OY744515.1:2135000-2227500 GCA_963556195.1 Sepiola atlantica
GAGCTTCATTTCCAGTTTGTGTCAAAATACACTTTCTTCAGTTGTTTCTCTTGCGAACATTTTTGCTTGATTCCAGTTACACTGATCCTTTATTTTACATTTGCAAGGTGTTTTATTAAGAGGTTTTTCTTTGTTGCATTTGATGTCTGTTGAATTATTTTTATTCTTGTGTGTGGTGACCACCTTATTGATTAAAACAGATTTCCAACATTTCAAGTCCATTTAAATATTTTAAGGGTGTCTTGCTTGCATGAAATAAAAAACATAGTGTAGGCACAAATTAAGCAACATTTTCAAATGTTCAAATTTTTCGAAGAATTCTTAGACACACAAGAGGCTTGAGTTTTCAAGCCGCAAATTATAACACAACTCATTTTAAATTTTAATATTTCCGATTAGCATGTACTTTCTACATGAAAATACGCAGTAATAATACTTTTAATCCAATAATAATTCGTTCTTAGAGAATATTTTATTAAGGTACACATATATCGTCTGTTGTGCTTTTCTCTCATTCTTTCTATAATATTAAAGCATTTTATGTTTAGTCATTAAATAAGATAAAATGATAATGTCGTGTACCTATGTTTTTTTATATGACGAAAATCCACATCACTGAAAAGGGCACTGTAGCTGAAAACAAGAATAATTTATAGCCACGATTGAAGAAGTCTCAGGCTACGAGCATTAATTCAAATCCCTAAGATTTATTTCAAAAGGAGCAACTGGAAAAACATTGGAAGTATACGTATCCATACATTAAAAACCAACAGAGAGATTGTGTAATAGGAGCTTAGAGGAACATAAATTATACATTATTTGTATTTTTTTAATTTTCTGATAACATTTCTTTGAGCAATTGGTGTTCGTTCGTTAGTGTTGAAAAGCATTTTGACATCATCATGGTTACATAGTTCAGCTTATGAAATTCCAGTTACTGAGCTGATTTAACAGATTTAACGACTGAATTTCTGCTTGACAAGAAAGTTTTATTGCCTTTTCTAAAATTCTGCTTACATTTACAATTCGCACCTTTGCTCTGTGACTTCTTGGTATATTTCGTCTCTTGAGTTATATGATCAATTTGAATATCATTGTTGTAAGGAGAATGGAACAAAGTGAAGTGACAACTCGGACAGTTTATTTAAGTCATCCTTCAGCTCGACCATGTAAGCAGCGTCCCATTCTTATCTCATATTACTTTTTAGAAATCTACAATTTGCTTATATGCTTCTATCTCAAGTGTATAATCGTCATCGACAACAATACGCTCCGGCCAACAAGGGCGCTTCTTCTCTGCTTACAATGCAACCGTTTTTACGCTTCGTCTTCTATTGAATTAACCAGCTTCAGTTCATAGCACGCTTCTTACAGAGACTTCGAGCAATCCAGATGAAATTGCGTTAGTGTTTTGTTCCGTTTGGAATAGTTCAACTCAAATGAAAACCACTTAAACCAACCGGTTAACAATTGCATAGGCAAGTGAGTGTAAGCCATAAACACCTGAAGCTGAGGGAAAAAAAAGTTCGTTCTGAATCAGTTTATAGTTATGCCTAATGCCCATCATAGTCGGGTGTTCTCGACTTTGTTTGTATTAAATGTGTTTGTTATCAATTCAAAATAGATTAGGACAGTAAACTACTTAGTTACATTTAGAAATAGGTGAGGATAGTAAATACTTAAATAATCATGAGAAACTAATAATACGCAATGAATCCGGCAAACATACCCTTAACATTGCATAAGCAATAACAACAAATCAAACCAGAAAGAAAAACTAATAAGACCAACTAGTAATAAACAGTGCAAAAGTTAAACAATCCTTTAACTGTAGTATGATTTATAAATTAACTATAAGTCTCAATTCTTATTAGTAACTATATATGTGGATCACAAAAATTTATACTTGAATTTAATAACAACCATTTTGAATAACACGACTATAAATAAAACCCTTTTGAATAACACAAATATAAATAGAAAGATGAAATAAAACAATACAAACAATCTAGAAAAACAATACAATGATAATAAATATAAATGAATAAACGAATAAGCATGATCTATTATATATATATATATATATATATATATATATATATGGTTTATATAAATGTATATTATATATACATCTTATGTATGTATATATATATATGCATATGTAAATAGTAATAATTCCAACCATTTCTCTCAAAACTATTAGAATAATTATACGTATGCTGCTTAAATTAAGAGAAAATGTGAGAGACTTGAGAATAAATATTAATTGAAAGAATTGCATATTCACACACTCTTATGTAAACACCTTTATAAGACTACCGTAAATTTACTTAGAACTTCCAAAGAGAAATGATTCCAATGTGTTTTCTAATTAAAAAAAATAGATTATATTTGTTTTGTTTTTATTTTTTACTTTATTAAGAAAAAACCGGCGTTTTCTTTGTTGTTTTTGTGTTTTGTCTCTGTTTTCTTGGGGTAAGATTATTCTGTTAAAAAATATCTTAATAGAAACACTCAAAATGTGAAAAATGTCTGACTTTTAATTGTATTCATAGCGTGTAACAAAGTAAACAAACATGGGTGTTTTCCCGGAAACATATCTCACGTAAGTCATTTTTCTCTGTACATTTGAAGATTCATTGGTCTATAAGATTCGAACTTTGTAATGCTCCGATTGTATTGACTATGAAAAGCAGCGGTATAATTCTGTTTGTTATGACACTCTGTTTTGTCGGAAAACAGCTCAATATATATATATATATATAGATATATATCTGACTTGTAAAAAAAAAACGCTACTGATAGAAATTAAGCTGAAATTAACGTTTTTATTTACCTACTAGAAAAAGTTGCCTTAGACTCAGCAATACTTTTTTGTGTTTTTATTCGTACAGAAACGCTACCTAGTGTTTTGAAGCTCAATCCTCAGTTCATTTTCTCCAAAGAGGCAAAATATTATCGTTCGTAGCGGACAACATTATTTTATGGCATCTATAATTTGAATATAGAGATAAATTCCGCATTCATATATGCTCAGAGGAATCTCTATTTCACTTGCTTTTAACGAAGCTAAGACAGCTTTAAAACTGCCAGCAGTCACTGCAAAAATGTAATTTAAATGCGAGAGGATCATATATATATATATATATATATATATATATATATATATATATATATATTGAACAACGAACTTTGATTTGACTTGGGTTACACGTTTCGGGATTTTGGAACTTTGATTGGACTTTCTATATTATTTGATTTATTTATCATTAACATTAAATATTGACACATTTCGGGACTGGATAACTTTGTCAGCCCCTTCAATTACATGTATTTGGACTGCTGTTTGTAACTTGGAGTAATGTCTTTCCTGATTATGCTTCTCAATATGTATGACCTGGATGGACTGTATGGATTCAACAAAAAGTATGTTTTTGGGTTGATATGTTTGATGTTATGTATTTTTACGTATTTGTGTATATAATTTTTTATATTTTCAAAGCGTAATTTTATTACCTGTAGTAGTATAACTGCGGTAATGGTCCTCTGAAGAGAAGAATTATCTTTGAAAACTCATGAGCTAAGGACTTAAGGATACTTTGCTTGAACTTTGAATTCTAATAAAATTTGATTGACACCTTATTTTATTACTTCATTTCATATTATAATATTAATGCTCTATCCAGTATATTGAGCTTCAAGTTTTATCCGGATGTTTCACTAATTATAAGATATTAGTTGACGCGTATATCTTTAGTTGGATTGCTTCATATATATATATATATATATATATATATATATATATATTTAATTGAAATCGCTCTAGATAAGGCATGGGGCAATTTGATGTCAAGAGCTACAAAATTACTACTTCAAGGTCAAAAACTAACCAACGATAAGTGTTAGATCGACAGATTTTGATCCGGAAAACAGCAATTCTTCTTCCTTTGTCAGAAACATCGCTCATGGTATGTGAGGACTAAAGGACAAAATAAAGAAAGCGATAGTTACAAGGCTGCCGAAAGTAAACCCAAAGTCCACTTTCTACTCTCTCAATGTCCAATCCGTTGGATCTAGTATGGCTTAAAATAGGCTTGGTCTTCACGGGTTTTGGCAAATAATAAAGTCCTCACTTCCATTCCAACCATTATCAATGCACTAAGGTATTTCCTCAGCATCCAATAAAGTAAAACATTTTGCAAATATCTTTGCATCAAATTTGTGATCAGGGCCGCCTTTCATCTGAATTTTCCCCTATGACTAAAACACTCTGAGCGACATCCGGGATGTTGCCAAATTTATCAAGAACCTTGGTGCCAACAAAGCTACTGGTCGTGACAATATTTAAATCATAGTACTTACTTAACTGCAATCGGAACTAACGCCTATATTTACGAAGCTGTTCAATCGTTGCTTAAAGGAGAAATGTTTCCCATCACATATGAAACCTCGTCAGTCTGACCATTATATCAAAAATACAAAAAATCGATACTCTGCATCTCAGTACAGACCAATCGATCTCTAGTGTGTCATGAGTAAGTTGCTTGAATCTGCGGTAAATCAAGAAGTTGTCAATCACCTCAGAAGAAACAGCCTACTCATTGGCAATCAATATGGATATCGTTCTGCAAGATCAATAGCTGACTATAATAATTACTCAGGATGAGGAAATCTATAGACGGGAACTTTGCTTCTAGAACAACAGCTCTTAACATATCAAAGGCAGTTGATTGCGTTTGGCATAAAAGGACTACTTTACAAGCTTACTAGCTATATAATATCTGGAAATGTACTATCGACTATCAAATCCTTGTTTTTTGATACATGTATATAAACAGTCGCTGGTGGACAAAAGTCTGAAGCATATTGTATTAATGCCGGTGTGCCCAGGAATCCATTCTTGGCCGAACCCTCTTTCTGAATTTCATCAATGATCTCCATAAACACATTCTGAGATCATTCATCAACATTTACGCAGTTCAGACTTGAAATGGAAGACTTACATCAAATCCATTGACAGGGTCGCTGAAAAATGGTTGAATCATTCTACCGCTTCTAAATGTATCTCACGCCTGACGCAATCCTCTACATTTATAAAAGTCAAATACTTCCTAACATAGTATACTGTTGTAACATTTGTAGGGGGTGCTCAGAATACAATTCCCTGCCTTGACAAAGTGCAAAACCGACTTCGAAATCTAGTGGGTGATGTTCTCTTCTCTTCTCTAAATTCACTTGTTCACAGAATAAATTCTGCTAGTCTTTCTCTGCTATATCGTTATTTTCATGGCAGGTGCTGGACTTCGCTCTAGTCATTATCCTCTTTCTTAAAATTCTCAACAAAAACCCGTCTAGCTACAACAACTATCAATTATTTCTCATTTCTCTCTCAGTGTACATAAAACTAAACGGACCTTCTATGAGCAGTGTGTCTTTCCTAGAACTACCCATTTGTGGCACACATACCGCGGGGCTGCTTCACAGCTGAATGCAACATAGCTGTTCTCAAGTCTTATGCAAACAAATTATTGTGAGCCGTGTTCTTATATATTCAAATTTTTCCGAATTTCAACCATCGTTACTAATCATCACAGTGTTGTGTCACTCTCAACTGACAAAATTATTAACACTTATCCTCAAGTGGTCTCTGGGCCTTGATAAGTAGTTCTTCCTTAATAAAGAATATATATATATATATATATATATATATATATTCTTAAACTGCATTATGTAAAATACTTGTATACATATAATTACTTTTGATCACACATTGTAAGGTACAAAAATATTCTGATATTCTTGTTTGCGACGAACACAGTTATTTTATTTCATATACAACTTGAAAATGAAGATAGATGCATTATACATTCATATTCTGAAACGAAATATTACAGGTTTATTGAATAAGTATCATTTCTTTTGATTAATGGTGAAACACTCCTATCGTAGGGTCTGCGTTCGCGCACTAAATCCATAAAAAGAAATATAACGTTTATATTTATATAACGTTAAAATAAATAAAAACATAAAAAATTTAAAAAATGATATTTAATAAGGGGTCCGCATTTCCTCATACTTATAAACTTATTAAAATATGTTTTAATTAATGTCATTTATTTACATTATCCTATTCAATCACTGTTGTGCTGTTTGAGGCATACAAAATATACGTTTCTTATAAAAGCCCGATAAACATCGAGCATGTCTCTTAGTATACATATTTCACAATTCGATTAATGATTGAAGGGAAAAAGGAAGCACATCTTGTATTCCTAGCACAACGGACAGAATACACAATTTCTCATGAAACACCCAACGTAAATGTCTAATCGAGTATTCACAGAATAGTTACATATATATATATATATATATATATATATATATATATATATATAAATATATATATATATATGTGTGTGTGTGTATATATGCACATATGTATATATATATAACAATAATAAACAATTAAAATTACACGCTTGCATGCAAAATTCTTGAATTTCCATTCAAATGGATACAGTCGTCTTTCATATTTGTATATATTTGAATGCAAATTCGAAAAATTTGCATCCAAACGTATCATTTTAATTATTTACTTTTGTTATATATAAATATATATATATATATATATATATATATACACACATATATATATATATATATATATATATATATATATATATATATATATATATATATATATATATACGGATTTTATCCATAATGTAATGCCACAATGCGAGATGAGAATAATTTTTTTCCTAAACACGTACGATGCATCAATATGAGAGCGTATATATTTATACAATATAGTTATCTACGGACACGTGTTTTTTGTCTATGACATATCAGCGTAGCTAGACCATTCGATGTCTGTAATCTGGAGACCAATGACTGACCTCCGACGCTCCACAACAGAGCCATGCCCCCCCCCCCACTAGCAGTGGGAGAGATGAATCGCACTTATAAATGCTATCTATTTATCCATACTTTTGCTCTTTTTAAAAGTGGCTAGAGCTATATATATATATATAAACCTAAGACCTGTATATATATATATAACCTAATATATATATAAACTATATATATATATAAACCTAAGACCTGTATATATATATATATATATATATATATATATATATATATATACAGGTCTTAGGTTTTATCCCCTGTACTTGGTTTGTTGTCGATTTTTAAGATATTTCTCATCTGATGACGTCAAGTAATCAACTCAGAGTCCCCAACCGTCGCGCTTATCCTATCTTGTCTGACGTCATTTCCTCTATCTAGTGATCTGAGATTGTTTCAGGGATCATGGCCTCGTCTGACCCTACGTAAGTATACACGACTTACTTTTAAAAGGTCGTAGGATGCTAGATAATCAATAAACGAACGAAACAATAAAGAAAAGAAAAAAATATCTGATGTGAAGTCATTCATAAAAGTTTCATATCAATTCATTATTTTATTAAAAAATACATTATTTTAAAAAAGAAACAAGACTTTCCGAAATATTGAAATTATAACGATATCGATGATTTATATGTGTTTACTTTTCCATGATATTATATTTCATATTTTTACATCTTCTAGCTTAAACTTTAGAGAAATTTATCATTTGTATCTGGTACAAGTACATATATACACAATATATATATATATATATATATGTATTAATGGATTTTAAAATAATATTTAATCCAGATATAAAAAACAAAAGTTCCAGTAACCATGATTTATGAACGTTTTGAGAGAAAATCAATATTGAATGGGTCGGCAGAATATTACACGTACCAGCATTAAGCTATCAATTAGAATATTGAAGAAAGCTCTAGCCTCAAATGATTAAAATCATATCGTGGAAACAAAGTTTATAACAAGTAAAGACGCCACTATTCCAAGGCCTTCAATATTGATGTAGTACATTAAATAAAAGGTTTCCAAGTGGAGATAATTAGGCCAGCAACATATAAACAAACTAAAATCCACAAAATATGCATTAGTGAAAGAGAGATAAACATGTACTTTAAAAAATAACATGCAATTGCATTTGCATTGATTAACCTGTGTTTAGTAAACAGTAAATAAATATATAAAAATCTATATAATTAAACAGTAGCTAAAATAACTTTGGTAACATTAATTATTTGATTAAATAACACTTAATCGTTTTACATAATTTAAAATTAAGAAAATAAAGAAAACAATATCACAACCATAGAAATAAGTGATTCAGAGCAGCTAGAAATAATTAGTAGGTTAAACCAATTATGCCTAGATTAACTATTACTAGGAGGTTTCCAAGTGTTAAGTAAAATTAAATGATCATATCCTAAACCTATCCCAGAAACAATCTTTCCAGATACTCTACAAGCTATACAATTATGATACTATTACCTACAATAATGGTGCAATTTGCAATTGTTTAGGTCAATCCATACTGGTCATATTTACATTTCCTCTTATGCGGACAATAAACAAATAATCTCAGATTTTCTATATAAGTTTTGAAATAAAATCTCAGAATAGTTAAAGCCTCAGAAATAGTTAAAGCCAAGTTTATAAGACATATATTTTCTAATGATTGCCCATTACCTTACAGCTCTATATTTTACTCAGTTTTAGGTCCAAAATGTGCTTAGAAAGTTCAATAGATCGAATATGTTTTTCATTAGTAAAATAATTTTGTCAAATCTACAAACACTAGACATGATGGGAAGAAGAAATACAGGTATTCGCTGAAATATAAACTGAAAGAAATTAAAACAAAAATATAAATTATGGTTTTTGATCAAATTTTTCCTATAGTCACTGGAATGTAACTATATATATATATATATATATATATATATATATATATATAGTTACATTCCATACATTTCGTAAGAGATTAATTCAGTAAATATTTATTGTGTTTATACAGTAGTGTTTTATAATAAAAAAGCTGTATAGTTATTTGTTATAAATATTTTTATTTAAATCTCTGATTAAATTTAAACAAGCCTTCAGAAACATACCGCATAGCTAAGACGATCAGGGCACAACCACCTGGTCTACCTATCGTTTCGGGTATTTGAATCCTCACAGAAAATGTCTCGGGGTATATCGACAGCATCATCACCCCCCTGTCTTCGAACCTCATCAGATACATTAAGAAAACTACACACACCCTACAGATTCACACATGATAGTCAACACAGCAAGCAACGCGATTCTCCTCACAAGAGATGTATTATCACTCTATTCCAACATTCCACACGAGGAAAGAGTATCCGCGTGCAAGAATTTCTTACTCACCCAAACCTTACAAGACACCCACATTGCAAATTTCAGACTATTTATCCTGACCCACATCTTCAAATTTAACAACCAACAGTTTTTACAAATGAAAGGATTAGCGTTGAGAACTATGTCAACATCTACATGAATACATTTGAACAAAAATACGTATACACCTACTATCTTAAACCACTACATTACTATTTAGATCATCTATTTCTCATTTGGTGACACGTCAAAGTGTTACTGATGGACTTCTATCAACACTTCAACAATTGCCACTACAGTATAGCATTCATTACAGAACACTCCCCACACATAGACAATTTTAGACGTCCTAGTAAACATCACCAAAATCACATCATCATATTACTATACACCAAACTCACCGACAAACATGGTTGCCTTTATTTCAAGAACAAATACCGAATTATATATATTTATATATATATATATATATATGTGTGTGTGTGTGTGTGTGTGTGTGTGTGTGCGTGTGTGTGTTTGCCATTCCTTCAATTATATTCTTCCTCTTTCCATGTGACCAGAATACCTTTTTTCATTGGTGTTAATATGTTAATAACCGTACAACCCTTTTTGTAGTTTGACCATTCAGAGAATTCTCTTTTTTTCTGAGACAATGATATTGGTCACTCGTTTCAAAACATTCACTATATAATACACATTTTCTCACACTATATAATACACATTTTCTCACACTATATAATAGACATTTTCTCACACTATATAATACACATTTTCTCACACTATATAATAGACATTTTCTCACACTATATAATACACATTTTCTCACACTATATAATACACATTTTCTCACACTATATAATACAAATTTTCTCACACTATATAATAGACATTTTCTCACACTATATAATACACATTTTCTCACACTATATAATACACATTTTCTCACACTATATAATACAAATTTTCTCACATGAAAAAAAGAATATTGCAAGGTTTATACTTCTTTTCTTATTTCTAAGAAACTAATTATTTCGAGAAGAAAACTTATCATTTATCTATGTGGAAATATGTGTGACTGTTTATTAAACCTGAAATACAGATTGTTCTATTTTTCAAAATTGAAAGCTTCTTAAAACTTTAAATTTCGATTGCATAAATATTGACTGTCTTATTACCGTTCACAAGCTATTAACATTGCTCGAAACCGATGGATATGTATTAGGTTTACGATAGTTAACCAGAGGTTTGTGTGTTTCTATTGTTACTATTGTGTCGAATTACTGATATTGATTGTGATCATTTTCACGAATCACTGAAGGTCAATAGTTTGCATTGTGAATAAAATGACACGACTTAAAATTGATTTTAGGGATTGATCTTAGGGCTAGGAATTACTTGGATATAAGATGCGACTTACGTCAAAGACGAGGTCGAAACCGATCATTTTACCTTTGAAGATGTTATCGACAAGTAGATAAGGCGAATAGAGACAAGTTGCTCAGAATAAATATTTGAAGACTAGCGGAATGACAAATCAAACTATTGATTAAGAGATTGATCAGATAAAATCGATCACTTATTTTAAGTTCTTGCGAAACCAAATGTGAGAAATTCTATTTCTTCTGCTCTCTCGCTACCTTATTTCACTATCTCACTTGTGGCAGTTCATTCATCTCCTATCTCTCTCTCTCTCTCTCTCTATTTTTCACTTCATGCTATTTTCTTCAATTAGGTTCCGCTATTACTATATTCCCTATGTATACATCTATTATTTTTTCATGTATACACGTATAATATTCTAAGAAGATATGATATATTGTGTATAGATTTTCTTTATTTACTTCAACAGTTCTGAATATGTGAATGGAGCTTAGTAGTAAAGTATATTTTTTCTGAATATCTATTAGCACGTTTAACTATCTATCTGTCTATATTTTACTTTTATTTGGATCACAGAACTTTATTATTGCAATTATGAAAGAAGGCAAGAACATCTATCTTTTCTTCATTCTTGTGTAAATAATAATGTCTGCCCTTCGTTTATTTTGTTTACGAGAGATAAGCTTATTCACATTCAGAAAATAAAATAAAGATAATTGTCATCAATACTCTTACTGATAAATTCCCTCTAAATCTCCCTAATCTTAGAACTAGATAGTTCAACTATCAAAGAAACCAGTGAGCATTCTTTCATGTTGTGATGAAATTAATTTCTTACGTTACGTTGCAATTATTCACGGTCAGAAATAAATGATACTGCAATTTCATAATCAATTCAAACATTTTATATATAACAAATGGGGTTGCTCCACAAACTCTTATGTTGGTCAAACTGTCGTATAGATATCTTCTTAGCAGTTATCTCCATCTGAACTTACAATACTTGATCCGAGGTTGGAATTCTGTATTCCTCTATGTTGTATTAAACGTGAATTAGCCTGTTATAATTTGAAATTCTTAATGCTCAGCTATGAAACTTCACCCTGTTTTGAGACCGAAGTCAGCGATTTTAAGGCTAGATTAAATGACTGTGCTCACACTTATTCAAGCACACTCATTTCACATTCAGACTTTAAATGGCGAAATGAACAGTTTTCTCTTTACGAAAAAATATTTTTCTCATAACTAGACGTGACAAAGGCGTTATTATATTACACTTTGATACAATGATGGTCATCTTCAATGACACGGAATAATTTCTCAAACTGGTTCCTATCGAGAAATTATAGTTCAAAAGATTCCTTTGAAACCAACTTCAAAAAGCAATTGGTCAAGTGGGTGAAAAGTAGTCCCTTTTTTCTGGTAAAGCCAGTAAGATTAGACTCTTCGTCTCTATCAAGCAACGTCTATATAGCTACCTAAATCTTCTAAGGCGGATATTCTATGAAAATACATTCTGTTTACTGTGGAATCATCACAACATAAGGTTGCGAAATATAACTTTGCGTTTTACAGAGGGTTTAGGAACGCTAAATTTATTACTGCTTCAAAGATTTATTTACATTAACTTCTATTTTTTAAATTATAGATATTTCTGCTGATCTGCTCATATCGTAGTCAGTTATCTTCTACCATTGCTGGAAAGATTATCGTTTAGTTAAGGGAATTTGCTACTACATTTATGGAATTTACTTTTAACGATGTAATGTATAGGCAAAAAAAGAACATGCACCCTACATATACATACACTTGTAAAATGGAGTTAAATTCTATTTTTCTTTCCTTGATCTATTGCGAACAGAAAACTGGTCTTGTTACTGCATAGCGATTTTCTGTAAATCATGTTTGTGGGGTTATATACTCGTTAGGATTATTTTTGTTGTAATAAACGTAAGATAAATGTAATGTGGATTATAACACATTGAGGCGACAAGATTTGTTTAAAAGTAGAATTGGATGAAGAAAAATAACAATTACGAAACCACTTGCTTCTGTTTTTACATAACTATGTTCTCCATCTGTTCTCACATTTTCGTTTGCTGCCATGGAATCTCATATGACTCTTTAGATAAACCCTCGATAGATACGCCCTGCAACAAAAATACACACATTTTCGAGCTTAAATTTGTCTAGAACGTTCGACGCAGCCCAATCATTATCTGCGAAAGTGAACGGAAAATGGCATGAGAGAATCGCCCTACGTTATAGTTAAGTACATATACACTCCTCCCAACACCCTAATATAAATAATCAGTCGAATACCTTCCATGACTTATTTTAAATGTAATAAAAAATTCTATAAACAAAACTTCGATCTTCCTATAAGTAACTTTCTTTAATTACTAACATGTTGCTTATTCGTTCAAATTTTGATTGCCCGCAAATGCTGAATATTTTAGACATAGTAACGTTATTTAACGTTTTTTACTCTGAAAACACCAAATAGAAAATCTTAAAAACTAATTAAACACAAGCAAATTCTCTATATAGTTTTCCTATAAAACAAATAAAAAATAACTCGATACCATTTCTAGACATACTTATAATAAAATCCAACACTAATCTAACTTTCAAAGTGCGTCGCAAAACTACACATAAACATGACTACATAATTTGCACTCACACCATAATAACAAAATAAAAACAAGCTGATCATCGGTTTCTTCCTACGGGCACTCAGAATTTGTAACCCACAATATCTAGAACAAGAATTCAAATATATCATAAACTCATTAAAAGTACTGCAATATCCCACAATGTCATATACAATGCAAAGAAAAACTACAAATTTTTTTCAGAAGCAATAAACACACATCAGATACACCGAACACTACTCTTATAAACATACATCTTTTTCTTACCCAAGCCAATAATACAATAATTTACAACACTCTAAATAAACTAGGAATTCCAACAATACAAAATACATCTCGAAACATAAAACAAACAAGAAAAAACACCCACATCTAAAGCAAGTATATATACTCCCCCATGCAATAATTGCCATCAGTAAACGTATACGTTGGTAAAACTAAACTGCACTAAAGAAAAAGCGTGGTTAACATAAATTAGTTTTAAAAAAATAAGTCCCTTAATGCACTATTCTCTCATGCATTATGACATGACGATTCTTTAACTTTAAACTAGCTCATGAAATAAATTTTTAATAATTTCTTGTAAATACCTCGTGAATCAGCACGTAGTATAAACTCTAACACAAACAACGTTACGACTTTTATAATTTTCTCTTTTAATCAACAAACTAATACTAACCAAACAGAACTTGGATTTATATCCAGACTAACTATTTTATATCACATTCCCAACATAGCTCTCTACATAGCATCGGTATTAAATAAAAACATGCCACTTCATAAACGGATCACCCATTTTAAACTATAACGGCTATGAAGAAAGAACAGCAGCATTTTTTTCACTTAAGGATCACACCACTTTTTATAAACTAACGATTATGTTTCGTTTGAAAAAATATTCTCTCGTCACAAACGCATCACATATTTTAAAATATTCTATTTATATGTAATTTATTCAAATCAGTAATCTTGAAAAAGGCTTTGAAATAAAGACGAAACGATGATGGATATATAACTTATTTTGGTTTTCTTTTTTAGGTTTCCACTCTCGCTCTCCCCCTCTATCTCTCACTATATATATATATATATATATATATATATATATATGTATATACGTGTGTTGTGTGTGTTGGTCTTCATGCATATACTTACACGTATATATATATATTATATGCATTCATATATATATATACATATGTGTGTGCGTGTGTGTTATATTAAAAAAATCACACATGGTGTCGAGTTAGATTGTTTCAATCAGGAAAAAGTGAGTTTGGAAATACAATTTAATATACACAATATAACAAACAAACATACACAATACAACATTAGCGGATTTTATCCTGCTATACATATATCGGATTAACATCCTAATATGTTATTATTTCTTTCTCTGTTGACTCAGCCCTTCTTCGTCTCTAAAGAATGGGACAGGGCCTATTCTCGCCGAATCACGCTGGCAGAGGGTCCGGCCAATCAAAGACCAACAGGTCATGCTTGACCACGCGAGATTTTGAGTGATATAAAAGAAAGAACGCACTTCCTCCTTCCTCTTTTTCATCCCTTTTCCTTACGATCAGCGACTAAGACGGTCCCGTCAACAGACTCCTAAAGCATGGAGCAAGAAGCTGCCTGCCACTGTCTTACACTTACTACACGCCGTCTCCCCCTCCCTTCTCACCGGACACAGGACAAATAGTAAGCTTAAACGCTTTCTTTCTTTTCTCTGTTTTAAGTACCGTTCAACACAACTTCCTACCATTTCGTACACTGCAACACAAAAAGGGTAGAGAGACGGTTCATTTTCTCTAATTTACGCGCACGCCAAAACACGTGTGCTTTCCAAGAACAAACTTTAAAAGAGACATTTTATACAAACAGTAAAAGGGACATTTTCCTGTACACAAAACTCAGACTTTCATTGAGGAATTTATACAATTTTAATGAACCACGTTAAATAAAATGTTATGTTTATATGAATTTTGAGTGCTGGCTTTCTTACTTTTTGTGTTGGTTACTGGCGTATTTTTACTCGTTCTTTCATGTTTTATAAGAGTATAAAACCTTAGAACCCCCACACATATATCTATCTTTCTATTTCTTTATTGTCCTCTCCAGCTACGGGCTAAATGTGAGGATATTCCCATTTGTTTATTTGTTTATAATGGTCGATTACTAATTATTAATAATGTCCTGAAACAGCCACATAGAAAGAGACAGAACACGGATAGAGAAACGCCCGTGGTATGTATAGTATAAAAAAGGAAATATGGGCAAACAAGATAGAATGATAAGGCAGGAAAGTGATTGGCAGACACTTACTAAGAGATGTTTAATTTGCTGAGAGAGTTGCAATTTTCAGCTCATTAAAAGAATTAAGATAGATGTTTTCAAACATAACTCAATGATAAAACTATGAAATACGGTGTTGTTTGAATATATGGAAATATATGGGAAAAAGCCTTCGGTAAACAAAAGTTTTATAAAATAATCCATGCAATCATCTACTCATATAAGAGCCAGATACGTCTTAATATGGAATACTGCGACCAAGTCTGGGGAGGTGCCGGTCAAACATTCTTTCTTGGTTTTACAGTGTACAAAATCGACATTGCTATCTAATGAGGGACTGATCCATTCTGATTTTTACAGCTCCTTTTTCAAAGAAGACATTTTGCTATTTTTTTCTAATCTACCGGTATACCCTATGGATGTTTTTTTACTGAGCCCCAATCTCTGGTTATAGCAACAACTGAAAAGATCTTTTTCGTCACCCGATGTGTGTCTAATAACAAATCAAACTTTCACGAACAGGGTTTTCCAAAACTTCTCATCTGTGGAACCCAATACCACGAGACTGCTTCCCTAGAGTCAGTAACATGGTCGTCTTGATATCCAATGTCAACATTGTCATAAACCGTCCTAATTAGTAATAACCTTTTGTTCATTCCATTCATCAGTTTAAATCCACAAATAATTATCTTTACCATACAACTGACACCCCATCTATATAAATACCCTTTATCCCCGAGTAGATGTTGGCCATGATAAACGGTGAATCCTTATTATATATATATATATATATATATATATATATATATATATATGTATATATATATATATATATATATATATATATATATATATATATATATAATGCTAGTTGAGACCTATATAATTAGAACATTGTTCTAAGAATTCAAAACTAACTACCGTTCAGCATACGATCGTTTCCAAGACGTTTTGGAAATATTTTATTGTTCATTATTTTTTTGTTATTCTATTTTTATTCGTTTATGATGCCAAAACGTGTCTTAATCAGCGCTTTTTATAACATAACCAACGCATTGCATTACAACACCCCCGAGCAATTCCCTTAAACAATCATAGGCACTCAGATGCTTTTCATATATAAATCCAAATACACCCCCTTTTCCATAATATGAGAAGACATACTTGCTCGTATACCAGCAGGTGTACAAAACTCTCAGACAATCCGCACCTCATCTAAAATCATCAAACGAAAGGATTCGACACGTTCTTAACAACTAAATATAAACATAACTAAACATAAATAACCTTTAAAATACATAGGTAATTATTTAATTATTTTTCTATAATGACGTATATTTAGTTAGCCACTTAACACATTATAAATATTAAGCGTAATCGACAACATGTAATCTATGACCTAAAGTAACCACTAAATAAATTTATTAAAATATACAATAAAAATCGATATTTTAGAGATTATCTCGACACATCCATCCACTTAAACCTCATATGGTCAACAAGCAACTCAATCATAATAGGACATGAGCGATAAAACGAGTTTAAATTATGAATGGTTTATTCTTTATTAAATCATATTGAAGTAATCACATAGATATTTAGAGAAATCCTGCATAAGATACCGTGATCAATATGATTAAGTCTTACTGTTTTAAGATATATTTCAGACTAATTAGATCATACAGTTTAACATGGTCCCAACAAGGTGAACGGTCTCACATACTAGAAATAGAGAGATACGATTCCTACAATTCTTTATTTAACAAACCAGACTACCTTACAATTTCAAACTCTGTCAAATAGTAAATAAGCAGCCGTTGATATTTTGGGTCAGTACAGAACGTCACCCAACTCGGTTACCATCGTGCGTCCAAGTTAGACATTCCATAACAATAGTTAGCGATAGAGGTGAACTTGCTAATGTTGCTACACGTTTTAAATGATATTCATTTAAACCCATCATTTTCTAGGAGAAAAAAAACCCTTCTAATTAAACGTGTTGAACAACATTTGTTTTAATAAACACATTAAGTACTTGAACAGATTATACAACACAGAAAAATCTCGTCCGTACACTATTAATGGTGAATGCGTTCGCATACACTATATGAGCTGTGGGCAAACATTTCTACATGCCCTTACTAAATAAACAGCTTACCAAATAAACAAATTAATAAACAGTAAATTAATAAAAAAAATACCAACATTAAATGTAACTGTACGCTTTCGAGAACAATCAGCTAGACAAAACCATCCGGAAATATTAAAAAAATGGAACCGGTAGCCAGTTTAAATCCGCTTTGGGAGTCTTCGCTCCTAACGGGGTTCATGAGTCTTTCTGGAATAAAAAAATTCGGATGACCAGCACACACAGTAATGTATAGTACTTAAATAAAATAATTAACATTAACTCTCGTAACCCCACGATCTAGGACTGTGATGGCTTTTTCTACTAACTTGTGATACATACTATATATATATATATATATATATATATATATATATATATATGTGTGTGTGTGTGTGTGTGTGTGTGTGTGTGCAAAAAGGACAAACGGAACAGTTTTAAATACAGGAGTAAAAACAAGAAACGAGAGATTTGACCGATTTCGTTCGTATCAACGAACGTCTTCAGAAAAAGTGAAGATTTTAAAAAACTTTGGAAAAGGAACAAAACGCACAGCCAGATGTGATTGGTACAATGCAATAAATTTTAACAAGTATGTAAGTTATTTTTGTGCAAGTAGTGACTTGTTTTCTTTTTTTCGCCCCTATTAACAAATATTGGGAATTGTATGGCCATGTGAAATGGAAAGACAAATGAAGACGCCAACAGATGGGCGTTAGAGACAGAGAGTAGGTAGGGAAATAAATGGGAAATGACAGTTATTTTTAGCCAGGAAAAGCACTGTAGTTGGAAGGTGTATATATATATATATATATATATATATATATATATATATATATATATATATATATATATATATATATATATGTAAATACCCTAAATATACATACACACACTCCAAACACATTTCCCATCAGAGCAAACTAGAAAGAATGAACATGTGAACCTTACAATGTTTAGTAATGTTACTCAATATAAAGTAGAGGTAAACATCTACATACATACACAGACACACATACACACCAACAGCAGCACGACAACCCGGCATTGTATTTAAAAATAAATTAACAAAATATATATATGTAAATTAAACACACAGACATAAACTAACACTATATACATAGAAATAGTGCAGAGGATCTTTTTATTGTAATCAGAATCACAGTGTGATAATAAATTGCATTGTTTCAATGCGTTTTTTCTCTCCGATGTTTGCTTCCAAGTATGAGGTTATGTTTGATGATAATGGAAGAAGTAATGTTGCGCTTTCAATGCACTTGCGACGAGAGAGAGAGAGAGAGAGAGAGAGAGAGAGAGAGAGAGAGAGAGAGAGAGTGTTCAGTTTTGAGTAGAGCGCAGTTTGTAAGGCCAACGTTGTGGGTAAAAGTGTTTTTTTGTGTATTACTAAAGCATTAGTAAAATTATCGTGCTTGAGCTCCCGTTTGTGTTTGTATATGCAAGATTTTATGGTTGGAGCCGTTTCACCAATGTAAAACATCAGACATGTGGCACGTTATATTTTGTAAATGCTGGCAAGGGAAAATGTGTTTTTAGGGTGTAGTCGGGAGCGAGGTTTAGTGGTGAGTAAATTCTTAATTATTTTAGAGGTTGATATTACTGTATTTATGAAGGATTTTAGTTGTTTTGGGGATATTTTTGTGGAGTCAGTCTATTTTTGTTGTGGTAAGTTTTCTGGGTGTAGGTTTCTTCATTGCTGAGGTAAGCGGGGCTGCAAATTCTGAGCACTCTGAGAAACGATCCTATAATCATTCTTGATTTAATACTGTTGTTGTGGTCGGAGTAATATATATATATATATATATATATATATATATATATATATATATAGTTGAATATTAGTTGAATAATTATTTTGTAAAATTTTGACATTTTCTGCGTTCCTACTCCCAATAGTCTGCTGCGGTGTTTCAATGGTTTGACACCGGTTTTTCCCGTTTTTTTCGACCCTCTCGGTCTTCTATTGTTGTCTTTTGATAATGAAAGTTTTTCTTTCGAAAATTTAAGATTACCTGTTGCCGAACTTTTTAATTACCAGACGGTATTTACTATTCTGGTATTTAATCAGTTTTTCGTGAAATTATTAATAAATCGTTTTGAGTTTCGTTTTCTCTTATCGTTTATTTCTGTTAACTTTCTCCATCTTCCGGCATCTACATCGCATTGCTACAGCCTCGGACTACTAATCTGCACTTATATATATATATATATATATATATATATATATATATATATATATATGTATATATATATATATATATATATATATATATATATATATAGATAGATAGATAGATAGATATATGCTTGCATTTATATACGCATACATGTATATATATATATATATATATATATATATATATATATATATATATATATATATATATTTCTTAGCTCAGCATTTCCTAATTTTATTTTTATCATCATTCAAAGGAGAGAAAATTAGCCGCCATTTTTAACCATTTTTTATTTTACATATCTTTATTTCTTTATTTTCTTACTTAACTTTTGTTCATCTGTATCTTTAGTTATATTTGTTTTGTTTTTAGTATTTTGGTCGGTTTTGTACTTTTTGAAATGCATGGTATGTTCATCAAAAGTGAATTAGGCATGGTAACATTCGAGACGGAAATTTATTGAATTGTGTTTTTCTTTTGATCAAAGAAGTAGATGCCGGCTAGGCGAAATACACAAACAAAATAGAGTTAAAGATAAAACATAAGTACAATATATACAACACACATCAGCATAACAACAAATAATATAGGCTTTATTAATAACTTATTGTAGACATTTATTGTGTTTTATTACCATTGAAGTCATATTACTTTCGTGTATATATATATATATATATATATATATATATATATATATATATATATATATATACTGATAATTACTGATATCTATAGCCAAATATATATCTATATAATAAAGTAAAGAAAATCTGTTTCTCAATATTTTTCTTATCAATAGTTTTCTTCCTACAACATTTTGGTTCGTCAGTCGTTTCTTTATTAACGTTGATGCATGTGCTTACAAATTTAATTGGATTGTATTTCTTAGAAAACATAATTAAACCGTCTCGGAAGAATTAAAAAATTGACTCATTTTCAATTACGGCCTCGATAGAGTAAACAGCAGTAGGAGCTTGTAGATTAGAAACACCCAGCATTTGAAGATATATAATAAACTAAATAAGCTCAATTCAGACGATCTAAAGGTCCCGTTCTTATAGTATCCTCTTGTTATTAGAATATATTATTTAATATTAACACATTCTTTATTTAAATTAAGAAATGCAATATCGTAAAGAAGTAAAACTGAGGCTTTGCTTATTTTTCGTAAACAGGTCAACATTTAAAAAACATATTTATTAGTTGAAAAATATCGATTTATCTATGACCCTATTTACTTGCTTCCACAATTTTTAAGGTTGGGAAATTCAGCTCACGAAAAACAGGCATTCTACAATGTGACAAAAATAATTACTTCATTTTCTGAGGAAATCCTCTCTTCTGACCGATGATTGTTATGGAACGTTGAATATGTAGAGAAATAAAAATACAATTTGACATTACTTAATCAAAACATCTTTTTTTCAAAATAGACTCCACACAGTATCCATATTTATTGCCTTCATACGAGATTAAAGTTAAACTCTAGGTCAGTTTATAATGTGGAGTATATCTATCTCCACCAAACGGGAACTCTGGATTGAGACAAAAATAACATTTGTCAGACTCATGATAATTATCTCCTCCTGTCATCGGTCATATCCTTCCTTTTAAAACTAGCCAAATACTGTGAATCTTTTTTGACGGAGAGCAGAACAAATACGTTCCTTTTATCCTAGACTGAAGACGGGTTATGTCAATTATCGAAAAATTTATAGATTACTAAAACAGAAAAATATTCTTAGAAAAAAAAGATATACAAATATTCATATTTACTTGCCTTCCCACGAAGACAATGTTCAAGAGAAAGTCAGTTTTTAATATGGTAAACAACATTACTTACATAAAAGTACTAATAGAATTTCATTTTAAAATGTAAAAAGGAAATTAGGAATTCTATAAAAATAAACTTTTATTTCAACATCACATTTTGTTATATTTACTATTTATTGAGTCGCCACACATAGAATGCCGACGAGGTTGCTCATGCATTTTGGTAGGTGAGAGTGTAAGATAATGAAGAGTGGCAAAAATGAATCGTGGACGAGTCCATTGTGGGTGGGACGTCGGGAAAGAAAGAAAGCGACTTGATAACTGTTAAAAATATATGTTTATATTTGGAATAGTATTTATCTCCGCCGTACAGTTCCGCATTATTTATTTTTTCGCACCCGCACTAAAAACAGCTACATTCCGAGCAGTTTGGAGACTGCAAGAACGCGAGTCACTCTCCGCTGATGTGCGACCATTTTTGAATCCTTAATTTGTGTTACACACCGCATCTTCTCAAAACACCTACTGAATCTAACGCGACAGCCGAGATGAACATCATTCCAGAAAAGAATTATAGAGGTGTTTCCGGCAGTGGATGGAACGGTGGGCTAAATCTTTGCAAACACGACAGGCCTACTTTTATGGGGATTAGGGTCTCAACACTGTCACGTATTTGAAATATTATTTATTGCCCAAGGTCAGACATGTTTTTAGAGAGGCTTCTATTGGGGGTTGGGCATTCTGAAAACCCGCGTATTCCATCAATTTTGGCCTAACATTCTTATGATCTTAAAGAACGCATCATTTCAGAAGTAAATACAGTTTCCTACGATGAACTTGGGCGTGTCTCTCTCTCTCTCTCTCTCTCTCTCTCTCTCTCTCTCTATATATATATATATATATATATATATATATATATATATATATATATATATATATATATATAAAATTGAAATGAAAGCCAAATTAGCAATACAAGATTAATTTATTTATTTTTTTTTTTTTCTTACATTAATCCTATCGATTACGGAATAAAATTCCTTCTTCAGGGGTGACCAGTATTGAGTCATTTTTTTTTTTTTTTTTCATCAAAAAACAAGAATAAAGAAACTTATTTCTTTGTTAATTTGATAAACGTCTTTGATGGTACGACGTCATCGCCTTGATGTTATGAAATGGCGGTAGGATTCAAATCCGGTGTCGAACGAGAGATGCGTTGGCACGCTGTCGAGTAATGTGTGTGTTTTTCGTTCAAGTTTTAAGTATTGCATGGAAAGTTAATAAAATTGAAATGAAAGCCAAATTAGCAATACAAGATTAATTTATTATTATTATTATTATTATTTTTTTTTTTTTTCTTTCTTTCACACATTACTCGACAGCGTGCCAACGCATCTCTCGTTCGACACCGGATTTGAATCCTACCGCCATTTCATAACATCAAGGCGATGACGTCGTACCATCAAAGACGTTTATCAAATTAACAAAGAAATAAGTTTCTTTATTCTTGTTTTTTGATGAAAAAAAAAAAAAAAATGACTCAATACTGGTCACCCCTGAAGAAGGAATTTTATTCCGTAATCGATAGGATAATTGTAAGAAAAAAAAAAAATAATAAATTAATCTTGTATTGCTAATTTGGCTTTCATTTCAATTTTATTAACTTTCCATGCAATACTTAAAACTTGAACGAAAAACACACACATTACTCGACAGCGTGCCAACGCATCTCTCGTTCGACACCGGATTTGAATCCTACCGCCATTTCATAACATCAAGGCGATGACGTCGTACCATCAAAGACGTTTATCAAATTAACAAAGAAATAAGTTTCTTTATTCTTGTTATTTGATGAAAAAAAAAAAAAAAAAAAATGACTCAATACTGGTCACCCCTGAAGAAGGAATTTTATTCCGTAATCGATAGGATTAATGTAAGAAAAAAAAAAAAAATTAATTAATCTTGTATTGCTAATTTGGCTTTCATTTCAATTTTATTAACTTTCCATGCAATACTTAAAACTTGAACGAAAAACACACACATTACTCGACAGCGTGCCAACGCATCTCTCGTTCGACACCGGATTTGAATCCTACCGCCATTTCATAACATCAAGGCGATGACGTCGTACCATCAAAGACGTTTATCAAATTAACAAAGAAATAAGTTTCTTTATTCTTGTTTTTTGATGAAAAAAAAAAAAAAATGACTCAATACTGGTCACCCCTGAAGAAGGAATTTTATTCCGTAATCGATAGGATTAATGTAAGAAAAAAAAAAAATAATAAATTAATCTTGTATTGCTAATTTGGCTTTCATTTCAATTTTATTAACTTTCCATGCAATACTTAAAACTTGAACGAAAAACACACACATTATATATATATATATATATATATATATATATATAGTAAGCAATGAAAATATATGTGGCAATCAAGCTACACAGAGGCTCCCGTGTTTCATCCCCGGGGGGAATCGTCAGGCTAAATGCCGGGGATGAAACACGAGAGCCTCTGTGTAGCTTGATTGCCATATATATTTTCATTGCTTACTACCTAGCTTTACTTACGTATCGAGCCCTGTTGAAGTAAATACTGAAAACTGACACATAAAAAATTATATCTCCTCATAATATTTTATGTGGATACTTGAAGTACTAATATATATATATATATATATATATATATATATATATATATATATATATAATATGTTACAATAAAATGTAAACAATATTTAATTGCTACTTCAAACTGGAACTGTAGTCGAAGAATGCGATGCTAATGCAATTTAGGAGAGAGTTTAAAACAGATCCATCCACGCAACTTACAAGAACTCAAATTGAATATTACTTTTAAATAGATGGAACTGTTCAGAAGTCCCCTAAAACGGGCTGGAAAACAGCGGATATTTACGACACAAAGCGAGAAAGACGAATACGACAGTTTCGCACGCGTCGCATAAGCGGATCGGCTTTAAACTCTTTCCTAAAGTTTCTCTGCACTTCAACTACATTTTACAATTTCCAGTGGAACTTGAGTATACTTTTTACTTGAGAGAAGCTAAACGCCCCTGTTATATTTATTTCAAAATTATTATTTTTTGAAAATACTCATAAATTTACTGTTACCAGCTGTTATACAGTGTATTGCGGCAATGTATATATATATATATATATATATATATATATATATATATATATATATATATATACCTAACATGTGTGTGTGTGTATTTTGACAATTTAAATCGTTTTGCCAACTACGTTCTGAATAAACATCAGACAAAAGAAATCATATTTGTTTACCCCTGTTTCAAGACCATGTTAATTTTAAGTCATACAATGAACCATCATTTATTTTTTAAGACTATATTATCTTCAGATTAAAATGTTGATCGGTGTCTTACAAAAATACAAATCAACAGCATTGACTCAAAATGTAACAAAGCTCCCAGTAAACAAAACAAACTACAGGAAGCAACTCCCTGTCAAATAACCTGGTAAACATTGTTATGATTAATTCACATCAAAATGTATATTATCAGAATAATAAAGAGAGATTAAAAATGCACGAAAATAAGCCATATTTGTTTTTAAAAAGCTTTGTGATCTAAATGGGGAATAACTAGCATACGTATATGCAAAATACGGTAAATCTTAACGTTTTAAAATATCTCTCATACTTGTTAAAATTTATCTTATGGTCCAATCACATCTCGCTGTGCATTTTGCTCATTTTCCTATGTTTGTGCCGGTATTGAAATACATTTTTTCAAATCTTCACTTTTTTGAAGACGTTCGTTGATACGAACGAAACCGATCAAATCTCTCGTTTCTTGTTTTTCTCTTGTAGTTAAACTTGTTTTCCCTTTGTCTTTTTTCAGACATTTAATATTCATGACAAATCATGCCTTTTACCCCCTCATATATATATATATATATATATATATATATATATATATATATATATATATATATATATACATATATATATCTTTTTATATAATAAACTCTAAAACTAATGTACGGATCAATATGCATTTTGGGATATATATTCTCGATAACACGGTGAGTAATTTTGACACATTATTTATTTTGTAAATATGAACATTTAGAAGTTGCATTATAAAAAGCAAGGTACGTGTATATGTTAATATATTTTTACGTATAGGATACATTCATAAACTGATTAAACGATCACTTAGAATTCTGGAACACATCTTGTATCTGTAAAGATGAATAATGTCGACTAAATTTACTTTAATTTAGTTTTATGTAACGTTAACAGAGTCGGTGGAAGCTCTTTGTGAAAATTAAGCTACGTTTGATTTTTGTAAAATTTTACACATATTTATTAGACATAATTTTAAAAAAATATCCCACCAATTTCAGTTTCTTTAAAGTATTTTAAAAGGGATTTTAGGAGGTATAGGATTGATACAGCTTCCCATTGGAACATTCAGATATTTCAGATTAGCATTGGATTTTTTCCATATTCATTAGACACCAATTAAGCAAGGTTTCGTTAAACTTAAATTTCTTCTTAAAATAACTCAAATTTTAAACATTTTCTAAAATCAAAATAAGTTAATGGATTTTAATCAAAATTGAAATAAGGATTCTCGACATAAAGTTTATCATCATTATATCTTGATTTTAATCTTCGTTGGTGCTAAGCGGTTCTTTTCGGGGAATTAATACTATCCGTTCTCGGATATGTATTCACCGAGTATAAATATATATATATATATATATATATATATATATATATATATATATATATATACTAATAATGGATTAGATTTACGTATTATTCTATCTGAATTATTTTTATATATGTTAAGTACTTACTATAAAAGTGCTAAATAATATGCTAAATAGTGAAAATATATGATATTTTAAATCATTTGACCCTGAAGTGACCGTAAAATATTAACTTTGGCATGTCATGGTTACTCTAAAATTATATACACATATGTGATATAAGAATATGAGCTTTGATTTTACTTCAGTCGAAGTTCTCAGAAATCAAGGGGAAACTAACACTTTATCTCTATATGAGATACATATATATTTGAATATTCCATTAAAGTTCTCATTTACCTGCCGAACGTTGAGTTAGTAAAGAAGTTCAGAACCTTAATTTTCTTCTCCCCAATTGACCAATTAACTATGTTATAGTATATCTTCCTTGTCTTACCGGATTCCAAGACGGGAATTCATCTAGTCTGGTGGAGTATCCAGCTTAGTGATGTTACTTGCGGTAACATTTCTTGGAGTAGGTGCACTGTTCTTCGTATGAGCCAGTGTATAGCCGTGTCGAGGAGATCTTATTTGCGCTTGGAACACTATGTGATTTTGAATATTCTGTCAGGGATTAGTTGTAGGAGGAAGTCTTCTCATGTCAGGTTGTTCTGACAAACATTTGTACGGATAGACTGAGAACACTCGCATATGATGCCTTATTAATGGTAATTAAAACTCTTTTTTACGTGTATGTGTGTGTTTGTGGGTTTGCACATATTATCCACTGTTATTATATATTACTGATGAAAAATGTATTGTCAATATTTGAAATACTGATATGTTATGTAATATCAGTAGATTATACAATTACCTTGCTAAATGTTCAAATCCGCTGATTTATCTTCGTGTTTCATCAAAACAAAATAAGTATTTCTTTAACGGTTGTCTACAAGATATTTTTAACGATATGAGAGCATTTTCGGTCTGTATATATTCGTTTTAATATTCTTCTACATGGGCATGCGTGTTTAGGTTAGAATAGAAGAAGAAAAAGAAGAAGAAATTTAAAAAAAGAAGAAGAAAAAGAAGAACAAGAGAAAACAAAAGAAGAAATAGAAAAAAAAAAGAAAAAGAAGTAGAAAAAATACTGCTTTCGCCGGTCGGACCTTTCAGTTGTCTGTCAATATCAATTATATGAGAATGCATATACAGGAAGTAATTTTTGAACAAGGGGGCAAATGTCAAGAAGTTTTGTCGTGGAATAGGCGGTTATTGAAAGTAACGAGGCAGATAAATAAGCAAATGGTTAAGGGTCAGAGTAGAGACGAAGTGGTGGCGGAGGTGGCGACAGCAGAAGATGAACAAGAGGAAGAAAAAGAAAGCACAAAATGGCGGAGTATTTAGGCCGTGTAGGCAAGAAGGGGGCTTTGAAAGGCCATATCTTAGTACGAACTATTAACTTTAGGTTTGGTTGCGATGACAAACCTGGCCGGTATGGCAACGTGTTCCAACGTGACCCTCCACGGTGCGTTAGGAAGATTTGCCATGGCGGACTTCTCGGTAAGAATTTATTACCCTAGCTATTGCATACAACATTTAATTCTCTAGCAGTTTTCTTCTACTTCGACATACTTCTTTCACAAACAACGTGTTTAAGGAAGGTGGTCTAAATCAAAGTTTCCGCGAGAAACGTGTGTACTAAAATCCAAAGGTTTGAGTTGATTTGCTTTGGTTTGTATTTGTTACAGCATATCCACCTTTTTTGAGTCATTTAATGCCGAAATACAAATCTCATTGTCAACGATTAATTTTATACAATAAATTGAACACGCGTTACTATTTTACGCATATGTAGTGTGAGATGATCATTTCTATATCAATAAATTGAACACACGTTACTATTTCTATGATCATTTCTATATCTTTCCAAGCCTGATTAGTGTTAAATTGATCAAAATAAATCCGATAAGATTGTAACACGGCATAATCCATTAGACCTATCTATCTATCTATCTATCTATCTATCTATCTATCTATCTATCTATCTCTCTCTCTAAAAATTCATAACTTTTTTATTTATTGATTTATTGATTTTTTTATTTTTTTATTTTAGAATAAGTAAAGGACCCCTTCCGAAGCAAGCATGAGCCGTATAAGCCCTAAGGAACGTACCCTCATTTAGAAAACATTATTTTTGCTTAAAAAACTCAAAACAGTGTAAAAAACAATACTTTAGTTTTTGTAAGTTTTAAGAAGTGTTTTTCGGCTAAAATTTGTTTTGTTTATTTCAAAAAATCTCGGAAGGGTCAGTCTACACACACATAAAGTTTGGTGAGTTTAACTTTTATTTTGTGGAAGTTATTCAAATTCAAGTTATTCAAATTTAAAGATAGGACCCTTATTTTGGCCCACCCTGTATATATATATATATATATATATATATATATATATATATATATATATATATATGAGATATTAGATAAAATACTGTTTTGTTTTTAAATTCCCGAAACAGTGTTTCATACGAAACAACTGATGATCCCTTAAATAATGTTAACACTAGCGTAAATTATTGGAAGCAAACTAATATAGTGACTGCAAAAAGTAAATTGACTTCCAATCAAAATAGCTTTCAACCAAAGGATTTGAGACTAAACGTTTTTTCATTTTTTTTCATATAGTTTAAAAACTTCCAAGACTATATATATATATATATATATATATATATATATTGATTTTATTCCATTAGTTGCGACAAAACAAGTTTTGTTTCATTGGTGCAATGAAACAAAACTTGTTTTGTCGCAACTAATGGAATAAAATCAAAAAATATATATTTTGCTCTGAATTTTCATTGAGCACTCTCATAAACCCGGTTTCAACTTCCTTCGGATTCATACCCCCTGGATATTTGTAACAAGTTAATTAGATATATATATATTTAAATTCCCGAAACAGTTTTTCATGGTAAACAACTGATGATCCCTTAAATAATGTTAGAAGCAAACTAATATGATAACTATAAAAAATAAATTGACTTACATGAGTGATTTTCCACTGAACGACTTGGGACTAAAAGTTAAAATTTTTTTTTTTTTTTTAGTTTTAATGGCTGAGAAACTTCCAAGACTCTCTCTCTCTCTCTCTCTCTCTCTCTCTCTCTCTCTCATATATATATATATATATATATATATATATATATATATATATATATATATATATATATATATATATATATATATATATAGTAGTTTGAAAATATATTTATGATAATTAAGCTACACAGAAACGTCCATATTGCATTTCAAATTCGTAATAATTTTCCTCGGGAATGAAACATGAATGTTTTTGTGCATCTTACTTACAATAAATATATTTTCAGACTACTGTAAATATACTACTACTAAGCTCTTCTTACGTATTGACCATTGTTGAAGTAAATACTAAATATATTTTATATATACGCAATATAATATATAAGCTAATAATATATGTGTATATACTTTAAGTTATAAATTATATATATATATATGTATATATATATGTGTATATATATATATATGTATATATATATATATATATATATATATATATATATATATATATATATATATATATATGTCTAAGTTTGTTCTTTTCTATTATTATGAAAATCTACCTATTTCTCTATCTATGGGCCGTGCGTTAACAGGGTACAACATCGACTTCGAGATCTGGTAAGGCTTATCTTTTCTCTCCTCTAGATCAATTTTCTCATAGATCCTACGTTGCTAGTCTCTCCCTGCTCCGTCATTATTTCCATGGAATGTGCTCGACTGAAATCCAATCTTTGACTTTTCCTTGTAAGATATTCACAGCAACAACCCGTCTTTCTGCCACGACGGAAAAATAATTCATTTTCTTCATCCATGTGACAGAGCTTCTCTACAAAGACGTTCCGCTTGTGTAGCAATTTACTGTTTCACTATCACTTTTCTGATTACAGGATTGTCGTCCTCACATCCAATCTCTAAAAATGATTGTCACAAACAGACTCTCAGTAATCAATGACATTTGCAATGTTTGTACTACCATAGTTTTCCTTGTAGGTCGGTTGACAATTATTCCCTTTTAGTAACCAGTAACATTCGTGTGGTTCTTTGGGCTTCATAAGTCGTGATCCAATAATTAAAAAAATACATCTTTCGATCTATTTTTTTATTAATTTTAATTATTTATCAATATAATTCATTATTTTATTTTTCTTCGTTCTCAATTTTTAATTTTTATTTATCTATGTTTTTCTTTCCGAAGTATTTGTTTATTTATTTTATATTCGTCAACTGCTTTTTCATTCTTTCTTTCATTCTCCCGCCAAGAGATAAGTACATATGATCACTTTCCGAGATTACGGTTTTCTATTGTTTTTCAAAGACTTAAGCGATCACAAGATTCTTCGGTTACGGTCACTTCGGCCGGTTTTCTCCGGTAATTTAATCCCATTCTAGATATTGGTCAGGACGATATTGACCACCCAGTTCTTTTTTACTTGTATTCCTTCTTTCCCGTTTTCTTTTCTCTTCATTGTTCAGTTATTCAATCTCATTAATTATTCATATTCATCCGAATCATTTTTCCTACAGATTTTCTTTTAACTTAAATTTCTTCTATTTATTTGTCTCCTTTACCGGTTTTAATCATTCAGTAATTGAGTAATTCATTTTATGTTATCATTTTATTATTATTTCAAAATACACTTTCATTCGTTTTATTTATTGTTCACTAGCAATTCTAACCTTTATTTTATTCATTTTTCGCCAACCCTTTTTCATGTTATATATATAAAGTAAAATAAGATATATAAAGTAGAATGAGACTGTACAGTTTTAACTAAAATCTGCGTATTCAAATCTGCTTCGGTATCGATTTAAGCCAAGTATTGGAACGTTTTTTCGGTAACAATAGCTTTGTTCACTTTCATCAATTTTTATAAGTAGTCCAACTCGATATTTACTATGAAAATAGTAATCCATACAGGAAGTCGGAGGAATCTTAACTCTCACACTCTAACCTACTACTACTCTCACCAACGTACAGCTGGGACAGATACCTTGTAAGCCTCTTTATTATGCCATATTTCATTTTGCTATTGCACGTTAGATACTCTACATTTACATTTGAACATTACCTCTACTTAGGCTTTTTTTAATCTTGGAAGCGTTTTGCTTGATTACCGAAAATAATGTTCTTTACATTCTAGCTGACTGGAATAAAAGAATTACAGATTTGGTTCATTTTAAATCAATTCTGTCATACCTCAAATGCGAACGTTGTGGACACCATTGCTTCCGCATGCATTTCACATAATAAAATATAATGAATTCCCAGCATTATTAGGCTGTTATAATTCCTTAAAACACATAACTTTGGCTTCTTTACAATTCAATAACTATTCTCTGATCGTTATTATGTCATCCGTTCTTCAATACACAATCGGCTTAAAAAACAAAATGGCATCGGCTTTGTTTAAAACACGCACTGCCTTATCTAGAAAACATATAGCGTCATTATTTTGTCATTAAGTATTTCCAGGCTGTGACGTGTGTTGTTTTACAGTAACTGACGTAGCACACGGGCATTCCGCCATTCCAAAGACGCGCTACACAATAGCAATTCTCGCGATTCGAATGATGGCTACGGCAACATACCAGCACTATCTGTTACCACTACACGTGATCATTCATTTCAGTGTTTATGCACTAAGCGCATAATCTTACACACGTTACCGGCTATTACGTTGTCATTTAATTTTATCAGCCCTTCAATTTGTACTCTAAACAACATAAAGTTTATGCTCAGTCTACAAAAGAACTGAAGCAATTTCATAACGATATTTACTCTATTATAGTGAATTCGTTTTCTTACCAAGAAGTCTGCCATTTCCATGATTTATATCTGAGTCATAATGACAGCTTTACAAATGATGTTTTGCTGATTACATTAAATCTACTTGAATGCATTCGGTTTATTTAAATAAACTATATTATTTACCAAAAATTATTATAATTAAATAAACTAGAGTACATCTCTTTTTTTTGGAAAACAAAACAACCATTTTAAAAATTACAAACCACGAAATAATATATTAAAATCACTTAATGCTAAATAAATTCGTAATTTTTTTTATCACATTTGTCTTTATTCATTTTTTTCTAGTTCTGGTATATTTTATAATTTTTGTTGTCGAATTTTAAGTTTTGTTTTGTATAGTTTATCCGTTTTTTTACCTTTCTATCTCAATTTCTTTTATTACTCTCTTTTCTTTTATATTTTCAGTGGTGTTCTTCTTTTCCTCTTTATTTCTTATCTATTTTGTTTCTTTCGTTACCTTTTTCTGCTTTATTTCATGTACTTATTCATTTCCCTTTCACATTCTCTAACATGTCTTGCTTTCTACTTTCACTTCCTTTTTACTAAACCCCCCCCCTTTTCTAAATAAAATTTCTTTCTTTTTTCTTTATTCTCTTTTCATGTCTACTTGAGATCTTCATTATTTTCTCATCTTGTTCAGTTTCCCTGATTCTCTTTCCTTCGGTATTTCTTTCATTCTTTCTGTTTTCTCAGCCTTCATTATTTGCCCCAATTTCTTATAATATCTATTTACCTTCTATCGGACACTCTTTCGTTCCATTTTTCTTTTTTGTTTACTTTTAACTTTCCTTGTCATCTTTTTTCTTCTTTCAAATTTCGAATATTTTCCTCTTATTTACACTTTAGTATTCCGTGTCTCTCTCTTTCCAATCACTCTAATTTTATGTTTTTTTTTTTACTTTCTCACTCGTTAATATTCATGATGTTTTTCTTACCCTTAATTTTCTGTTTTCATTTCATTTCGTGTTGTTTTCTTTCTTCCTTTCGTTTAACTTTTACTTACGTTGTTGATTTATTTCCATAGTTTGTTTAGTCCTTTTTTCTACATGTAGCCATTCACTTTTGCTTGTCTTTTTGCGCCCTCGCATTTTTCTTACTTATCTCTGCTCTCTCATTCGCCGATGTGACAGCCATACCTTATCATTTGTCACAAGTTATACGAGTCCAATTCCATAGAACCCATAAATATAGATTCCGGATTCCCATGGGAGTCGGCCATAACCAGAGATTGTAAATCCATACAATAACGCTTCGTATCATCTTCCGTCTTTTTGCTTGTTACCGCATCGACTACCTCACAAGTGGCCATTCATTTAAAATAATCCATTAGACTTCTACCCGAAGCTCACGCTGACCTCGATTTCGAACTGTACATATCGACAGAGATGTGATCGGGTTACGCAGGTGGACAGGGGTTTAAATTTAGTCTATCAGACAATGGACGTAAGTTCGATCTCTATTGGATACCCCATGGGAAATCAAATGACATTATGGGTTTCTTTTAATAATTAAATGAAGGAGATATTGTTTAAATGTGAACGGGAATTTACAAATCATGCGTAATTTATTTTGCATAAAATGTTTAAAACAACGAAAATCGATTGTCGGGAAATCGACGTTTGTCGGCGATTGTCCCTATATCACGTTGTCAATCGGTTCTCATCGAATCAACGAAGTTATATAACGTTCAGGTTTATGATCAGTTGGATAGTTGACCACTTAGAAATAACAAATGTTGTTTTTTACAGTTTCATGGCTGTAACGTTATGTTATTCCTAATACCGTTTTAAAAGACATAGATGTATCTCTACCTTTCCAAGCTATGGTTGAAATAAGAGAGTAGACGATACTTTGAGGCGTTGCTCGATCAACTATTATAAGTGAAAATAACATTCTAAAATGCATTTGTCCTTATCCGTTTATTCATGCATAACTTCCGGTTGTATTTGCCACTGGAATAAAGGAATTTTAACTTAGTAGACGTGCAGTTGAGGATTGTGCAACTTTTATCCAGTGTAGATGTTTCATCCCACAGACGGCTTTTTCTAGTGAGTAACTATTTCCCCCTATATTCTAGTGTCTAGAGCAAGGAGAAGGAAATTAATCAAAAAATACTATCTATATGTATGTAGCTGTTTGTGTATTCGTCAAATACTTGTAAGTGGGTAAACCAAAAAACACATACATTAGTAAAAACAATTCACTTTGGTAGCTTCGCCACATATTTTGAAATAGGCAATCTGTACAAGGTTTATTCTAGATGCGATATATATCAATAAATAAACATATATATATATATATATATATATATATATATATATATATATATATATATATTCAATGTTTGTATTACAGAAGATCAGAACATGATTGTCTGTAATACCAACATTAATAAATAAATATTACGCTCTTATTGTTAATTTTGTTTGTATAATCGAGCACTTAGCGGGGACTCTCTCCCAATAATATGTTATATATATATATATATATATATATATATATATATATATATATATTTTTTTTTTCAAGACACTTTAATCCAAGAACTTTTTACTCTTTGTGAATTTTTTTCTGATGATTTTGTAGTGTTGCAGAGACGATATTGACATAAAAATGTTGTTTGGCACAAGACAAATGAAACGGACCGTAAAAATATATCTCACAGAAATATTATGTATTTTTGAAATGTGAAAAAATAAAAATAAAATAAAACCATGGTTATTGGAATATAATATGAACTGACTTATATATATATATATATATATATATATATATATATATATATATATATATATATATATATACACATAATTTCATAACGGGGTGTATAATGAGTGTTTAATCTTTAAGTTAAACAGTTTGTTTTTCAGTTTTAATGAAAAAGAACTACAGGCATACTTCATAGAGTTGTGCAAACTTAAAAGAAAACTTTTAGTACTTTTTAAGTAATTAAGGAGACTCTTTACAGGGCTTTAATTCACCAAATCCTTTCGACTGAATAGGGGCTGATAGGCCCAATGATTACCACCACAATCAATAGAAAGGTCTATTTCGAATTCAAATGCCATATATCTACGGTGTTAATTTCCCACACTGATACAATTAAGAACATTATGAACCAGTTTATGTCTAGGCATTACTATACGATTAATCTAAGGAACAACTTTTATTTTATTATGGTAATCGAAATAAGTGGTGCAAATTGGGAATGTGTTAAATTATTGAGAAATCATATACATGCCCCGTACGTTTTTTTTATGTTTATATTAAATTTTGACATGTTTTTTCTTGTTCACTTGTTTTGTTTGTATGGTCCAGCCATATTATGACTTAGGGAAGAGGTTGGTGAGGGATGGTGTAAGTTAAACGGGATAAGAACGTGTTTTGAGAGAGAAAGAGAGAGGGGGTAGAGCAAGAAAAGATATACGACAGTGAGAGAATTATAAATTATAAGTAAGAATGTAATGAAGCAATAAAAGACGAGTACGCAATAACCTGCGATGGAGGTTTTGATTGTTCCGATTAAAATACGTTGGTTTATGGAATCATATATTATTGAATACCCTATCTACATATTATACCATAAAAAGATCAATAAATATCAGAAAAAAACACTGATATATCTTAAATACTATCTCCGTAAGAGAGGAGGAGATTGGAAGAAAGCTGACATCAAAATCCAATTTGCTTTTTGGTTGAAGCGAAAAATACCGACTGTAATGTTTTCTTCTGTTATGTTTGAATACGTGCGCGTTTTCGTCGTGCATTTTGTAACTTTATGTTCGCATCTCGTTTAAATTATTTGTTTATTTTTCATTCGTTTTTACCTGAGCGACTCTACTACTATGTCAACGGTTAAGGATTCTTACATTACTGTGTGACTTACATGGCGTTATTATTAAACTTCCTTTTATCTTTGATAAATTTTCACTGAGGAAATGATCGTAATTTATATAAATAACTACACACTGCCGGTTGGAAATTGATAGACTTCCGCACACGCGTTCAACTGCATTACGGGATTACAGTTTTTTAAATTTAATTTACTTTCATTATTAATAATTTAATAATTTTTATTATTTAAGAAAAGCCCAGTAACCGTAACTGTACTTTACTTTTGTAAATAACTCCTTTTATTGATTTCTTGTAGACATTGCTTTACTTTGGGTTTCTTTTTGTGTATTATTTTGTCCGAAAAATATGACTAGTCTGGATCGCTCTTGTTCTGACAGGTTGAGGGTACAAGTTAGACAGCCTGTTTAGCTGCTGTTTTCGACTAGTAGTACAGGAACTCTAACTCTTAAGTAGCGCTAAGAGCAGCTGCTCCATCAACACTTGTGGGTAAATATACGTGCCATGTCGCGCATGGAAAGGAACCATACAGTTATCCCAGGTGGGCAATCCCGGGGCGACACATCCATGGATCAAGTCTCGACAAATGTTCTGAATGTGTGGGCTTATTGCCACTAAACACTCATCCGCTTTGCTCTCCCCACTCAATTTCAATCCAAGATGGCAAGACAAAAAACAGCAAATAAACCTAAACCAGAGACTCACCAAAAAAATCTTCACCTCCGTCCTTGAGGCTAGCATTCCCAAATATCTAGGGGCTAAGAACTAACACCAATGACGTATACACGTTTCTCCTAGAAAACTCGCCGTGTATACTAGAACAAAGTGAAAAATACTTACACTCCTCGATCTCCTTACACCATTTGACATGACTAAATACATTTCATTCTACCGTAAAGCCCCTGACAAACAATTGCACGGACTAAGAGTTTATGTTCGGAACACCCTCTCCTTTTGTAGAGAACATAAGATAGAATCAGATGATCAAGCCTACGTGCAATTTAGATTTACTTTACAGCACAGCGTGTGTTAGTTATATTGTTTATACCGTTCTCCTTCGACCCATGACTGTACCCTGCTTAACTCTGTCTCTGAAAACATGGATACTACACTCTCATTTGACCCGAATATGTAAATACATATATTTGGTGATTTCAATGCACATCACAGTGACTGGCTTGAATTCTCCAGCTATAGAGACGCTACTGGTAACTACACGTATAGTTTCTCTATAGCGCACTCGCTCTCACACACTGTCACTTTCCTCACTCATCTCCCTTATCGTGTGGACACACAAGCCTCGCTTCTCGACCAGTTCTTGACCTCACTTCCCGCAACTTGTACGACGAGTTCCCAAAGCCTGTTCGCGAACGCCTATAACCTTGTGGTAATGATTGATATCATCGAAAGATCTCGTCCTAAAGCTGATGAGCCGTTGTTCAAAACGACGAGATACTAAAAGCGGGCTGATTGGCAATCTATCAGAAATCACATCAGAGACCCCCATGGAGTGAATGTTTTTTCTCTTCCTGCTTATCAGTGAACAAATGAGAAAACTGAATGGGTCAAAGCGGGCATTGAATCACATGTTCCAATGCGAAAATCCTACAGCAAGCCCCACTCTCCGTAACGGTTCACCTCGAAATGTGCAGCTGCTATTGCTCAGAAGCAGCAAGCACTTCGACACTTCAACCGCCATAAGTCAACTACAAATAGACTGAAATTTACAGTTTCAATAAACCATTAAAGCAAACAGAAAGTATACAAAGATGAACAGAAAACGCATTCAGGTTATCTTGAACCTGGAAAATATTTAATAGTGTGGTAAATAATTGTCAACAATTCCCTCGCTATCCAACCGCAATGATGTCGTTTGCACGGTAATTAATCAGCGTTTCGCCTAAAACTCCACTTTGAACCTTGCAAACCATCTGAAATTTCCCATTGCGGACTGAAGTCGCACTTGATAACCTAACCATCACTCCATCACATGTCCGAGACATCATAAAAACCTGTGGATTTGATCTTATACCAGAAATAGTAATAAATAAATACTCTGCTGTACTGGAGCCTGTCCTCGCTAAATTTCAATAAATCTTTACGTGATAGGATTCATATTTCATAGGCATATAGAAGAGATTATGAGACAACAATTACGTATACGTACAGTCGTATACATATATATATATATATATACATATATATATATATATACATATATATTAATACATTGAGCGACCCTACTTTGTACAGTTCAAGGGTATCATAGCGGATATTTCAGGGTTTTTTTCTATATTCACGAACTGTGAAACAGAACTAAAATTACAATTTCCAACGGCTGCAGAAACGGATCAGTACAATGTCAGACCAACTGGCCTACTCAGGTAAATTAGATTATGGGCTGAAGTGAATAACATCAATCTATGAGATGGATTACTTTTACAGCAAAGTCTAATATGAAAATTGTACGCTTACACACACACACACACACACATATATATATATATATATATATATATATATATATATATATATATATACAGGGTGGGCCAAAATAAGGGTCTTATCTTTAAATTTGAATAACTTGAATTTGAATAACTTCCACAAAATAAAAGTTAACCTCACCAAACTTTATGTGTGTGTAGACTGACCCTTCCGAGATTTTTTGAAATAAACAAAACAAATTTTAGCCGAAAAACACTTCTTAAAACTTACAAAAACTAAAGTATTGTTCTTTACACTGTTTTGAGATTTTTAAGCAAAAATAATGTTTTCTAAATGAGGGTACGTTCCTTAGGGCTAATACGGCTCATGCTTGCTTCGGAAGGGGTCCTTTACTTATTCTAAAAAAAAAAAAAATCAATAAATAAAAAAGTTATGAATTTTAAAAAATAGGACCCTTATTTTTGCCCACCCTGTATATACATATATATATATATATATATATATAAATATATACACATATATATACATTTACATGTGTATGCATATATATATATATATATATATATATATATATATATATATTTAGGCAGCAATTCGTTATGTATACAGGTCTGATTGCAAACTACGGAATTATCGCGTTTTGCATTTTTTTAAAATAACTTTATCGATATGGCGAGCCAGTTTTCGGTGGTAATTCGTGAGATGTCCGATGAAAAAACTCCCAGACTTATACTACACGAGTTACATCCAGAGATTCGGATACTTGCTCGCCGTTTCGAAAAAGTAATTTAAAAGCGAATCGCGAAAAATTCAGTCTTTAATACGACCTCACACTTACGCGCTTAAATTCTATGGCATTTTGCGTATGATTTATCCAAAATGTTAGTGTCTGTAGTTGTATCTTATTCCGAAGGGTCCAATGTTCTACTTGCCTCATTGTCTGATCTCTGTTTACCTTCTTACATGGAGGGATGGTGAAATACTTTGCAACGTATTCTTTTCTACAAAGGAATTCATAGTATGAACAATGTCAACTGTGTAAGATTTATGATTATTGCTAATTTCTAGAGTTTGATGTTTTTTTGATCACTAGTAAACATATTGAAAATGTTTGGTAAGTAATAGATGTCGGAAAATATATGTTTTTTCATATACGTTCTATTTTTTATAGACTAACTTTTATTGAAAAAAGTGTATATATTTTTGCATCCGAAGGTTTTTTTGTTGTTTTTCCCCACCTTGAGGAGCTAATTTGTAATATAAAACGAACAATTGTTGTTGGAATATCTTTAGCTTAATTGGAAGCACTCTTATTGTGTTAACATAGACTGCGCTTTAGGTTAAGCTAATGACTGGCAGCATGAGTTAAGAATGGGGCTATTTTCACTCTTCATATAAACTAATGAAACATATATGGGACCGATAAAATATAAACGATTGCTTGTATGTCTTCATATATACTACTAGAATGTTTTAGTCCGGTGATATTTTATGTGGTTATTTAATATTATTTTCTAATAGCATAAGTATATATGATACCTTTAATACGTACTACAATCTAAACCATACTGGTACTATGTTGTAACACCATTATTCCTTTGTCAATCTCTGTCTGATGATGCTACGTCATCTCTATATTTGAGAAAGAATTTAACAAATATTTAATAAATATTATTCGGGAAATATTCTTAAATCGATGTGTTCTAAATGTACCTTCATACTTTTTATAGGGGGGGGGGGGCTGGAGAGATTAGGGGGTCGGGGAAAATTTAAGGGGTCAGGCCAAATTTTTTAGGGGTCGAGCTAAATTTTATTTTTTTGAACTTAAAATATTTCGCAGGGTTGTGTGAGAGTGAAAAAAAAGTTGGGGGAGGGGGCTGGAGAGATGAGGGGGTCGGGGAAAATTTTAGGGGTCAGGACAAATTTTTTAGGGGTCGAGCTAAATTTTTTCTTTTGAACTTAAAATATTTCGCAGGGTTGTGGGAGAGTGAAAAAAAAGTGGGGCGTGACTGAAGAGATTAAGGGCGGGGAAAATTTTAGGAGTCGGGCCTAATTTTTTAGGGGTCGCACCAATTTTTTTTTTCCTTTTTTTGAGTATGAAATAAATGCTTATTTTGTTATTATAATTTAGTCGAAACATATATTCATTGCTTTTCTATTGATATAAACTTCATTTAAATGACTTCAGAATCTCCCGGGTGCTTAGGCCATAGATGTATGTATTTATGAATTAATACCTCAATCAGCTTTTAATCATATTTAATCGCTGTTACATTTGTTAGTGAATTTGTTTTTTTTTGTTACTCGTACAATAAACGAAGCAATACATATGGAACTTGACTCGAGGCGCTTAAAATAGATTTAATAAGTAGATTAAAATAAATAGTGATTCTACGTTAACACCTCGATGTAGACTAATTCAGACTTTATAGATGTGGTTATTTGGTTGTTCCAATACTTCAAGAAAATCATTCGAACATGAGTAGAGGATAGAATATTTTATATTTAGTAAGTCATTAACATACTGTATGATATTAAGACATCACCGTTTTTTTGTGATTTGTATGTTTTCTCCTTTAACATTATAGTTATACGAAACTAACACTTAATATATTAAACTCTGCATTTGTATTCTTGACTCTCTTTAATGCCATGTGGTTTCGTATCTCTACATTTTGAAATGATTCTCTTTACTATTTAACTCTTACTTCATATATCTTTTATAATAATTATTATTTGGTTATTGATTAATTAATTTTTCATAATTATTTTGCTAACTTAAAACGAATAACTTATTAAACTTTCTGGCAGTTTTTTTCTGGGATGTGTGTGCGTATTTATTCATGGCTTTAATTAATGAAACAAGATAGATTCCTTTTCTGGTAGTGTTTTCTATGTCTGTCTTCGGTAGTAAAAAGTAATCAATGTGAGATTTGTGTTTTTCATGATTTTGTTTTCTGCCTTGTTATGTATTATTTTTTCGGAAAGAAAACTTTCTGGTGTTTAAAGAGTCTATACATGAAATATCCGGGATTGACATACGGATATTCTTCTGTGAACGAAACGGTCCGTAAAAATGTGCTAAAATGTTGTTTTTTTAAAGATTGTCAATGAAATGAAAACATATTGATCATTGGAATGCAGCCTAATATTCTCTCTCTTTCTCTTTCTTACATACACTCTCTCTCTTTCTCTCTAAATATATATATATATATATATATATATATATATATATATATATATATATATATATATATATATATATATATTGTTAAATATAACAGACAACTTATGTATGAATATCCTTTCGTAGATCCTTTCCATTTTCCGAATCAGAAACTTAGTTTCGGGGGGAGGAAGAATTGGCCGATGAATGTACCATAGTTTTCATTCCCCCCGAAACTAAGATTCTGATTTAAACAATGGAAATGATCTAAAAAAAATATCTAGACATAAGTTGTCTGTTATATTTAACAATACTTGCTTTCAAGAAAAGATGATATATATATATATATATATATATATATATATATATATATATATACATTTTGTAGGTGTAACTCCGTCGAAACTACAGTGTGTATAAAAGTGCTCAATAACAAGTAGAGCTGTTTTTTAGTATACATTTTTATTTATACAAACATTATTGGTTACATATGTGCATACATGTTTCGGTTGTACTCTTCATAGAGAGTCAACCTCTTCAGACCAAAGAAGTTAACTCTCTATGAAGAGTACAACCAAAACATTAAATGTAAAAAAATTTACACCGTGCAAGGAAGAACTATTATTGCAATATATCACTGAGACGTAAGTTGTTAGTAATTCTCTACAAAACTTTGTACAGAACCAAGAGGGATGCTACGAAAAAAAGAAGGTGTTATACTTTTTATTTGTCTAAGCTCTGTCGAAGCTTGTTTTGTCAAGCGAAATATTAGCTACAAAAATCAAGATGAAGAAAAAAAAAGGAGGGTATTTTGAAATATTTTGAGAAATGTTCTTAAATATTTTTATTCTTATTCTGATTTAATAAAATATCTGCATCAAACACATGGTTTCTTTGAAGGCTTTTTGCCTCTATCTTCATATTTAAATTCAAAAGATGCTTAAAAATGAACTTTCCCAAATTCATATATATATATATATATATATATATTATGGCAGTGTGGGCTTGCTAGATTGATAAATGCATAAGCGTGCTGCGTTTAAGTTAAGTTTTAAGACAAAGAAACACGATTTGGAATAATTGCAATCAGCATATGTTTCAGAGACAGAGACTTCAATAAATATAATTCATCAAAGTTAAGATGAGACGATCCATTATATTGATGAAACCAAAATAATGCTTTTATACTTTGTCATTGTCGTTGCATTACACTTTGCGTTATAAATGGATTTGATTAATTTAAACATCATAAACAATTGTGTTATTCACAACAAAGTATTTTTCTTAATTTCTAAATTAAACTTGTGAACTGTCATTATTTGTACAGACGGATCGAAAGCATTATTTGATTACAGTTCGATGTTCACTGGCACAACCCGTTAACAAAATAACACGTTCCATTTTGTATACGGCGATTGAAGTGGCGTTTGTAAAACTGGGCAGGTTTTAAGAGTGTACTGTTTTATTAATTTGTTCGATCCACTTATTGTTTAAATAAGATGTAGACGCGATGTGCGCAGTGGAAAGATTAATATAAAGTGGGATTGAGATGCGGCTAAGTTGGCTGACCTATGCGCTCGCCGTATCTTTTTTCATCACCACATAACATATAATGTTCTTGCGTTAAAATACGACTTTGCTGTCATCTCCATCCGGTGGAGAAGTCCTTCTGGGTAATGAATAGTGATGATAAAGGAATTGAAAATACTGTGGTATATATATATATATATATATATATATATATATATATATATATATATATATAAGTAAATATTTAATTATTATTAAATGCAGACGCCGGCGTTCAAAGATTTTGGCTATAATCAGTATAGGAAGTGATCATTTCAGAAGCTCGAACCCAGAATCAGCCTAAACTCCGCTACCTAGCACCTTAACCCAAATTCACGGATAGTTGCCACGTAAATAACACGATTGAAGCAATATTTCTGTTTAAGAAAGCTGGCAAGTATCCATATATATATATATATATATATATATATATATATATATATATATATATATATATAAATATTAATATATATATATATATATATATATATATATATATGCAGGAAAACATTATTAAATAACAAGTCCATTTAGTGTTTTGGTCAGGTTGCTGTGTGTGAGTTCTGTGGGGTTCTTGTTCCATATACTTGTTTCACTCTCTGTGGTAACCAGCGTATATATATATATATATATATATATATATATATATATATATATATATATATATATATATATATATATATATATATTTCGGCGGCAAGTCATTTCTCATACAAGCGTCGTTAAAGACCACGGAGTTTTCTCTCTTTACTATCTGTCTAGTCAATTCCTCGACGCGGAGAGCGATTCGTCGCTTTTCTGGTGTTAATTCGTAGAGTATGGCACCTAACGGTGTGTCGTTAGCCATATATATATATATATATATATATTTATATATATATATATATATATATATATATATATATATATATATATATATATATAGGCAGCATCTTTTTGCAAGCAAGTATTGTTGAATATAAGAGTAAGAGACAACTTATGTCTAGATATCCTTTGGTAGATCCTTTCAATGGTACTTTCGGAAGTACTTGGGAGACACATCAAAATTATGGCAAATTCATCAGCCAATTCCCCTTTGAAACTAATATCCTAATTCAGACTATTGAAAAAATCTACCAAAGGATATCTAGACATTAGTTGTCTCTTATAATCAACAATATATATATATAGAGAGAGAGATAGAAGAAAAAAGAGTGATAAATATGCGACGATTTATTTCAATTGTTCAATGCAAGGTGTATTCAGTAATAAACTAGTGTTTATTATTCTTTCCTTAAGCCAAGGCTTTTCAAAAATCGAGATCTTATCATCAGAGGAGAAATACAGATAGATAAGTTGGCTTTCGAAAAAAACAAAGTTACATATTTGAAAAATATTAAAATTATTATTAAAAAAAATATTATTAAAAAAACGCAGTGAATTAAAAGAAAAGAAAAGTTCCGTAAAAAAGATATGCGGTTTGTCCGGGTGGTAAATTTCCGTTGAAAGGAAGTCCGATGAATTGTAGAACGTAAAAAAAAACTCTTTGCATAGGAGCAGTGTGGATAAAGTGCTCAAAATTACAAGTAAATCCAAAACGCACCTAAAAGGGATTGAAAATAGAAAGACTGGCCATTTTTTATATACTTCCTGGACCACAAAAGGCAGATGACATCTCGTTCAGAGAGGTCTAAATCCAAATGAAACAAAACGGTTTGAAATAAATTTGGATAATCGTCGCATATTTATCACTCTTTTTTCTTCTATCTCTACAATTGCTCTATCTCGTATATTGAGCTAATCCTCTTCACAATAGGTTCCGTCTACTCAAAGTTTTACTTTGGTTTATATTTGATCCTATATATATATATATATATATATATATATATATATATATATATATATATATATATATATGTGTGTGTATTTTTGTGTGTCTGTAATTAACTTTGTCTGAACTAAACACAGTGGTATATATATATATATATGTGTGTGTGTGTGTGTAATTAACTTCGTCTGAACTAAACACAGTGGAATATATATATATATATATATATATATATATATATATATATATATATATACGTTGGTTACCACAGACAGTTGCTTGGGATGTAACCGATTATAAACATTGGTGGGGAGTAGCACAATCCGAACTTCGACTGAAGGGTATTGACATATTTAGAAGATTTATCGTCATTCAAATTACAGAGAAAGCTACCGGCCATTATAAACTAGGACCTGATGGTAAACCTTGGTGGAAGAAGACAAACTGAATTTCAACGGTTATGAAAGGAATCGGAGAGTATTGTATATTATGGAATACATGTTTTCTCTTGACATTCGGGGAACATTACTTTAACAGTGTTAGATATTTCTGATAATTACTCGTTGGTGAACTCCAAGTGAGTAAATAATGATAAATGAAAATTAAAACATAATATTCCTTTTACTAAAGCTATCACATGAAATACGTAACATCCTTGCAACATTACAATTATGTTGTATTGTGGTTGAAAATATTGTGACGTAATTGCAATGTAAACAACTGACTGCTTATCCCCAACGTTCCCGCTAAAGACCAACAGTTCCTCTCGTGGTAGAGGCGGTGGAAACGTTATAGTGTCAATGCTACATGACGAACAGAGCGTTGGTGACAATCCAGACGATGTCAACATCAGGATCAGTCGTCTTCTAATCGTCTCTGCGTTTGCGTGTGACAAGCAAAGACGTGTCAAGTGCAGAATCGCAAGTCGATGGGTTAAGAAAAACAATGTTGTTTCTACGACAATGAAACAGCCATTCCTTTGTGCGTTCTGAGAAAAGGTTTTCGCGACTTTGTATAAAACGGCTGAAACTTGCTTCTCTGTGTGTCGAGTGTAAACTCCCGCAATCTTGTAGATCTAACGGATATCTACGACCACCAATCAGAAGCCCGGAGTCATGATCTTTGTGTGTTATGTGCAGAAGACCGATTCACTAAAAAACAACGACAACGACGATGGTCAAAAATACAGCAGTCGACATCAGGATAATTCCGTCTATGGCGTCTGTAAAGTTAGGTTAGAGTTAGAGTTATGCTTAGGGTTAGAGTCAGGGTTAATAATCCAGGATGTATGAGAAACTGACAGCCAGAAAATCCCTCCTTCGATTTAGTAAAAAAACGTCCGCTACGATCACCATCTTCCTCCTCCCCACCACCACAACAACAGCAGCGAGACGAATAACAACAACACTCTCTTAAAATGAAGCCATTCTTCAGCGTGTTAATGGCAATGACAACATGGTAGTGTCAGAACTACCTGACTAAGAGGGTTCTGGTGATGTAGAGTCTGATAATTGACAACGACACAGAGTCGGATAATTCACCCGAGACGAAAGTAGAAGCCCGCGCCCCCGAAGAGTCCCACAACCCCGAAGAAGCCCACGCCTTTGAAGAAGCCCCACTTTTGCGACAGTCGTTACACCGAGGCGCGAACCCACGTCCATTAAATTACGAGACTGAGAGGGTTGCATTATGCAAATCAGGTGCGGCAAAAAAGGCTAAATAAAAGTTGGTGTTTTTTTTGGGATCGCGGGCGAGTTGAGTAGAGAACGTCTCGAAGTTCGCATGCGTTTGGATAATACGGTTAAAAGAAAGAAAAACGTGTTGCCCGGAAGAAAAAAGAACACAATTCACAAGTCACCATTACAGGTGAAAATTTACATGAGGTCAGCTACAGGATCTGTTGTCCTCCGGCCGTCTCTGCTTCTGTGTATTGCAAACCAAGATGCGTCATTCGTGGAACCGGACATCAAGTGAGACTAACGGACAACGTTGCCTCGCATTATTTTGCGTCTTCTGGGCCAAACAAACTTCGTATGCAACCGGTGAGCCTTGTTCCCAGTGTCGGAGGTAAACACCTGCTAACCGCCAGGTCAACGAATAGCTGCAACTAACGAGGACGACTTCATGCAGACCAGAGAATACGTTCATGTAATTCATTGCAAACCAAACTCAATCCCAGAACTAAGTCATTTGAGCACATATATTGTACTATTAAAGTGTACAAGAAAACACCTTAGGGAAACAAACGTTGATTAAACTTAAGCACTAGAGACTAGAAAACACTATTTTATATCTTACAAGATGATGAATTCTAAGAATTGGCAGAAAATAAAACATTTACCATCTAAAACTTAAATTTTGAATACAAAATTAGCGGATACTTATTGCAGATTTATTATACTTATTTGTGAAGAGACTGATCCTCAAATAATGCACGATTTTGATGGCCTTATGCCAGATAAGGTTACGTTTACGAAGTTAATTACATTCTAGTGTAGGCTAAACCGAAAAGTTTTTGACAAAATTGGATGACTATCAACCCCCCCCCCCAAAAAAAAAACGATTCGCCTAATAAACAAACAAATAGACAACAACAACAACAACGATGTGATGGTAACGTTTTTAAATATTATAGCAAAACAAATCATCCTGGTACAAATAATACCAGAATGTCCTAACTTCACTTCACTCTCTCTATATACAGAAGTTATAAAACGTTGAATACTTCCGTGGGCCAAGTTTTCATTACCCGTGCCATATTCGTTCTCTCGTTTGTCTTTTTAAACTTAATTTGTTTTCAATTAAAAACGTATACTTTGTGGATTCTATTATAATGTTTCTTACAGTATCGTTACAATACAAAATATTTACAAAGTTACGAGGGAACTTGGCGAGTATGTTGTGGTGAGTTTACAAAATATTTACAGACAAAGGTCGTTTTTTCGACGATGTAACGTGTTAGCAGCGTCATTTTCTAGACTTCTAATCTCTCTGACCATATCTGTGAGTTGAACCATGTAAATGCCGAACAACGACGATTAAGGAATTGAAGGATGTAGCTATTAACACCAATTTCAGAAATACGGACGGTAATTACTCGTTTCACTAAAGGAATCTTTAGAAATAGAAGACAGGAATGTATCAGGTGCAACTATTTTTATTAGCATAATACCATGAAAACAAATTGTGACCAAAATATACCCATTTACTTTAACAACATTCACATACTTATTTAAATAAATGTTCGCTTGGTTATTTTGGACATCTATAAAATATGGGTAGATTTTTGGCCAAGGCCTGTATTATATTCTTTTAACAATTATTTAGTTTACAGATGTAAAATAAAACAAGTATTTAACAGGATGTTACCAGATTTTAACAGAGGTGGATCAAGTTCGTATTCTGCTGTCAACTTACGCACTTTTTTAGCAAAACATACATAAGTAATTGTTATCCATTAATTTAGAGACATAACTCAAAGGTTGTGTTAAAAGAACTAACCGTATTCCAAGATAGAAACCATTTTATTTATATTTTATTAAAGTTTTTCTGGATAGTTGCATTTTAATTTTGTGTCATTATTTATCATTCAACTTTTTTGAAATGCATTATAATTCATAAATTAAGACAAAACTATCTTGAATTTATGTCTTAATGTAGAAAAACATCTTAAGGAAAATCACAATATTTACAAATATATTTGACACTAAAAACGCATTCTATGTTTCTAAAAATACAATTAAACTTCTTTTGAAAAAATTTTTTTTGGTTATGAATTAAAATCCACTATGATCTTTATTTGTAGGTTGGACTGCACAACGTCTCGAAACAAGTGTGAAGCAACATGGCCCCATGATATAAGTTACGTTTCGGATTGTAGCACACCCCACCATCACCAAATTGCATTGTAATCTGCTATTAGTCAACATCCACTTGATAACAGAATACACAGAAGTGTGTATTCTTCTTATTATTCGAACTATTATCCTAATGTTCGATGTTTTTCTTTCAACCTTAAACCATCTTCAGGTACATATTGTCGATAATTACTTATTTAATACTTCAACCCAGTCACGGCTGATGAGACGAGAACAATCGACCCCGAGGATTAAAAAAAGGTTCAGTTTGAAGTTTGAAGTTCGACCAGATGCACCTCAAGAAAACCTAAGGTTACATTGGTCAAACATGTATGAGAATAATGTCCAAGATGAGAATAGTAGTCCAAATAATCCAAATTAAAATCCGTCATGTAAAAATTCCGAAATCCGAGAAAATTGTTTAGCATGGTTTAGCATTGTACGCTTAATAAGTATCATCTGCTTGTCATAGAGGTTTTAGTGGTATTCATGAGAGAACCTTTATGAAAGGACGCAAAACGTGTTTGAGATCGCTTCATTAAAAAATAAACTTCTTTTCGTTTCACTTGTCTCTATTCGGCGCAAAATGATATTTAGTTTTCTTTTCATAACAGTTTTATATATTTAGTAGCTTTAGTAAAAGTATCCGCAGGATTTCTAAAACTTTCTTGAACTTTAAACCAGGTATTACAGTCTACTAATCGTAATGGACCGTCTCGAAAATACTTAAAACAAATAAACTTTCTGCGTTTGTAACAGAAATGGTATGTATTATTTTTACCCAGTTTATTATATGTTAACTTCACACTCGAGATGTACACACATGCCCATATGTATTCTGAAACTAAAATACCTAATACATAATTTGATCAATGATGATTCAATAATATCCCTGAATTTTATGAAATGTAAAAATTAAGAAGAAACTCTATTTTTTAATCTCTGCATAGGGTTCATTTCTAAAGAAAAGGAACCGATAATATGGAATTGTCGAATATATGTTATAGACAACACGGTAAATAAGTTGTGTGAATTATTTCTTTGTAAACCTTAATATTAAACGGGTGTGCTTCAATAACTCGTCCCCTACATGTTAATAACTTTTTGAAAAGCGAAATACAAACAATTTAATAACGAAAACATTTACTCTACATAAAATATTGAGTTTTATAATGTGAGAAAATGATAAACGAACAGGCGGGTAAGTGAGTGTGAAGAATATGTATGTGTTGTGTCTTAAGTAATAAATTTTTCAATATTAATTATGGGATATCTATTCTAGGAAACATAGTGAGTAACGTGAACCATTTTTTACTTTGTCAAATTAAACAATTTAGAGCGTGTGCCATCGGAACCGAACTCTACCACCAGAAGAAAAAAAAATGCTATACATATAGCTTATACCCGTTTTGGGACGGACATTCGGCTATTATATATATATATATATATATATATATATATATATATATATATATATATATATTCATAGTAGTATGAAAATATATTAATAGCAATTAAGCTACACAGAGAGTTCCATGTTTCATCCCCGCAGAGAATTGTTTGGTTAAATGCACTTTATCTAACGATTCCATGCAGGGATGAAACATGGACGCCCCTGTGTAGCTTAATTGCCATAATATATTTTTTATACTTCTACTACTTCTACTAGTAGTACTAAGCTATGCTCACGTATAGATCACTGTTTAATTAAATACTGAAAATTTATACACAATATATAAAATAACTTAATAATATTGTAAGTGTATATACATAAAATAATAATTATATATACATATATTTATATATATATGCATATATATATATATATATATATATATATATATATATATATATATATATATATATATATAGAATAAATATGAAACTAAAAGTAAGCTTTTAGTAGAAATGACCTATAGTGAAATGATAAAAGCTCAATACACGAGATAGAGCAATTATAAAGATAGATGAACGAAAAGTGATAAACGTGCACGAATGTCCAAATTTATTTCAAACTTTGATAGTTCAATGCAAGGTATATTCTGTAATAAAATTATGTTTATTATTCTTTCCTTAAGCCAAGGCTTTTCAAAGATCGGAATCTTATCACCAGATGAATTATACAGATAGATAAGTTGGCAATAGAAAAGCCAAAATTCAACATTTGAAAACATATTAAGAAAATAACGGGTGAAAAAAAGTTCGTGTAAAAAGATATGGGGTTTGTCCAGGTGGTAATTGTCCGCCGATAAGGTGTCCAATGGAAGAAAATTTTGATGGAGAAGAAAAAGTTTCGTGGAGGCAGCATAGGAAGGCGTTCAAAATGAGGTAAATCCAACAGTGAAAGTTGAGTTCAAGTTGTAGATGGAGCGCACTTAAACGGAATTAATATGAAGAAATTGGGCCATTTTTAAAACAATACTTCCTCGGCCAGGAATTGAGTCGTGGACGAGTGACATTAGCAATGGAGAATCGAAGTAGTTCTGAGAAAAGAAGCCCTAAGTTAAAAGCAAGGTCAAATTAGGAGGTGGGAAGGAAAAAAGGGAAGATCAGGCAAATAGTGGGAGGGTTAGTTGAAATAGCCATTCCTGCTGATGGAAGGGAGTAGGGAGAGTGGAGGAGGGGTTCTAGTGATAAGGTTATTTTGGTATATGCTAGATCCGATGCCAGTAGAAATTGACCGTGGTTGAGAATTTAGGTCAAATTAGGTCAATTGAGTGTATTTATTATTTGAAAAAGAAGAGAGGGGGAGCCGTGAATAAAAACGGATTTAGAGCGAAAGACAAAAATAATTTCGAAATTAAAAAAGTTTCCGATGGGAAAAAATGGGGTTCCAAAGTATGGGAATCTGTAGTTTAAATGTTGAAAATGTACTTAGCCGGGCAGAGATATAGTGTTATATATTTTAAAAATTTAAAAGTATTGCAGATTTTAAAAGGGATTGGTTAAGAATATAATTAAATAAGACCAGCCCAAAAGTAAAGTTGAAAATTTAAATAAAATAAATCAGATAAAAAAAATAAATGAGTAAGACAAGCTCAATGTATAGTAAGACATTAAGCCTGTCCCACTTAATCAAATTAAAAATTAAAATTTAGGGTTGGGGATAAATTTGGGGGAAAAGTTAGACCACTTGTAACAATTGATATCTGTTATGAGTATTCTAGGCTAGGGTTAGGTTGAATCATGTAAACTGTAAGTTTATCACTAGTGCGATTGAGGTTATGAATAGCTTAATAGGGGAAGCAAATGGATCAATTGAAGGAGTAACTTGGGAGCGTAGTTAAAGGTGAGATAAATGGAAAACTACGATGAAGATATAGTCGGTGGATAGGAGCATATACAGGGTGGGTGTAGGGAGATGAAAATAAAAAGAATGAAAGGAATGGAAGAGTGTATGCGAAGGTTGGCAAAAAGAAGAAAAAAAAGAAAATGAAAGGAAAAAGGAATTATAGTGTAGAGTATGAATAATGGTATTGAAGATAGGGCGGTTGAGGGTCGGTGGGTGTAAGGGGAGTAATGTTAGTTTTCAAAAAAACAAGAAGTGCTATGGGATAATATATATATATATATATATATATATATATGTGTGTGTGTGTGTGTGTGTGTGTGTGTGTGTGTAAGCAAAATTAAGCAATGCCTTAACCGTCACATTATTCAGTTTCCGAGGGCAAAGCACCTTTGTGCGAGACATGAAGGTTAAGGACATTTCTAATTATTATATTGACCTAAGTAATCGATAATGTTCCAGTCAGTCGAATTGTTCAGTATCTTGTCTGGGAGAGAGAATATCAAAGAATTGCGTTCCCGGCCATAAACATCGTTATCCTGTAGTAAACGGCGTCAACCAATTAAACGTAATAAAGCACAGTAGCCAGCGTAAAAAAGATGCCTATAGTTTTCCATTCCTTCTCTTGGTTTGTAATGACAGAAAGCCGCCGGTGTCTAGCCCCCCCCCCCCCCTCAGGAAGCCTTTGACAGCTCGTTTATAAATCAACCAATCAGCGGCCCTCAAAGCTTTGCAAAAAGGCAGGAGACACGCTTGGGCAACAGACACACGGGACCCTGCTCCATCTTGGTTCCTGTACGTAATTTGAAACGTCGCCTCTCTCTCTCTCTCTCTCTCTCTCTCTCTCTTAAACATAGTTATGTTTGTTTGAGAAACACTTTTGTTTGTTTCCGTTAGAGTTCTTGTTTGGCTATCGATTAGACAGGGAGGTCTTTGGTATTTGGTTTCTATAACTGGTACTGGGGCGGCACGCCTCATGACCCTAGCGCTCATGTAGCTCCGTTTGATGTATCGGATTAAATAATTCTCTATCTCACTAATGGTTTTGGGTTTTCATTTGCACCATTTCCTTCCATAGTTCTGGGGAATAATCGACATACTTGAAATAGCTGAAAAGCAACCGACTCATCACATTAAACAGGCATTGTGATGTTATGAATTCGTGAGAAGTAAGAATAAACAGGCACATAATTGGTATACACACACACACACACAAACACACCCACATCCACAAACACACACATATATATATATATATATATATATATATATATATATATATATATATATATATATATATATATATACACACACACACACACACACACACACACACACACACACACACACACGGCACAATCACGTTGACACACCGGTTCCCGTTAGATCACCGAAGTTAAGCGGCGTCGAGCCTGGCCAGTACTAAATGGGTGACCATTTGGGAATATCAGGTGCTGTATGTGCTCTCTGCTTATTTCGGCATTGTTTCGAGTCGTCTTGTATTACTACTTGCTATTGGAATCAAGCAATGTCGATTCAAGAGAGCGGTTTTTGGTGATTGCGCAACCCTTGCAATTACAAATGGTGGGGCACTCATACGTCGAAATCGACGAGAGAGTCCATCATATATATATATATATATATATATATATATATATATATATATATATATATATATATATATATATATATAAATAAATATATATTAATCTTAGGTAAACTTAATTACGACATGATCTTTTATTTACGCTCCAAGAATTCAACATACCCAACAGTTTATGTACGATCATTTCCGAGACGATATGGATTTTTATTGATATCGAGGGTCTTCATCAGCACAGGATATAGACATCAACTTTGACGCCAACAACCAGCATCAGGACAACAGAGTTGAACAATCCCTGTTATACAATAATAGGGAAGTGGATTACGCAGTTCAGACAGTGTACGAATCAGATCAAACACAGATACAAAAGGGGGAAATGATGTACGTGTATTTGCTTGTGTGTGTGTGTGTGTGTGTTATATACTATACTATATGAATAAAAATCTATTGAATGGTACCCGGGTTTCGTCTAACCAACCTTCTGTCAGTTAAAAAACTACGCAGACTGTGAGTTAGAACGTTCGTTGCACAAATGGAGAGAACAAACATATGTGTTCTTCCCCATTTGATGGCCGACGAACATTCTAAATTATGATCTGTGTGATTTAAAAAATATTTTGTTTCAATATTTATAAGTCATGCTCTCTTCAACCAGTTACAACATATTGTTGGATATTCCGTAGTGTATGTCAAGTGGCTGTATCTAGACTCCACATTTAACAATTCTAAGATTTCATTTCTGGAAGCTGTTTCTTGAGCGAACCGAACAACACGGACATGCCGAATATTCACAATGTCAATTTATTTAGCTTTCGAACAAATTACTCCGGACGGGTAATTAGTTGGACAATAAGCTCTTAAGAAGTGTCCATTAGAATTGCTATTATAGATGGCTATGAGAAAAGGAGCTCTGCACGCCAACTAATTACTTGCACTAGTTATTTCAAATATTCGCTTCTACTTGAACACGTGATCCTGCTAATGGGAGGCCTTTTTAGCTCATATACGACTTACAATCTGACATTATTTCTTATTCCTTCTATGTTGTCACATTTCATTGATTCAACATGTTCTGCACGAAATCCGACCGATTGTCCAAGAAACCGTCATGTATGAAAACAGAGCATTGCTCCATATACATTTGTATTCATACTTTCTTTATCAACAATGAGCACCCATTAGAAAAGGCAACATTTATTGTTGTCTCGGAAAGCATGAAATAGATCAAACACTTTATAGCTTTGTACATAGCATTTGAAACTGTTTGGCTTGGTGGATATTTCATAGTCAGAATTATAGATCTTTAATCAATTATTTGCTTAGAGGCTTTCTGGTTTGGTTTGTCTATCTAATCCCTGAATGCGATAATTCTCATTCTCTCTCTTTCCCATCTCTCTCCATCTCGCTCTTTAAGATTTCACTCAGTAAACGTTACGTTATACTATGGCTTGTAAATCGACGATCATGAACTAATTATAAATCCAAAAGACATACAGAATGCCGGGTTTTAATCTTATCGAAACTATTTAGTTCGAAAACACTAATACAATTATTAAAAGAATGAACCTAACATTTCTTCAAACTTTGGATGAAATAAAAACTTCTGTTTAATTAATCTTTTACATTAAGTTATTTAAAAAGGTTTTGTTTCGGTATTGAATAAGAAAAACATGTTTTCATTATGCAAACGCATATGATGCATTATATATATCTGAGGGGGTTTATAGGTTTGCACATAGCAGGTTAAATTGTGTGGCTTAGTGGAAAGTAGATAGTCATTTGTAATTGAAAATTTCGTATATTTTCGGTTTTCTACCGAGATTCGAACAGATTCTAAGAGGAAAGTTTTCATCTGATAAGTTCGATCCATACACCATTCCAGGGGAATATGTCAGATTAATTAAATAAATAGATAATATATTGATATTCCTAATGAAAATAGATTCTAGGCTTTATTTGTCTCATTATTTTGTTTGATTCATTATATATATATATATATATATATATATATATATATATATATATATATTTATATGCTTACATCATCGTGTGAAACGGCTTTAATCTTTTGTTTTTCTATTCTCGGCCTATCTCTATTGCTCCGTGCTCATCGACAGAAATTGATGCTTGACCCTTCAATAGAATAATACCAGGTTACATGTGCCAATTCTGGAGCCCTGGAGGTTATTCAGGGGTTACGCTGTGGACGGTTACATTTTTCGGGGGGTATATTGAGGTTTACCTAAGGATATGTATTCCGCCGGATGTGGGGGTTTCCCTCTTTCTTCCCCCCCCCCCAGTTTTGAATTGCACCGGACTTGATTATTGTGGGGGCACATCATCACTACCACATATTACCTAGTTGTTTGAGCTGTCTTTTGAACTTGTTTTTTTCTTCTCATTCCTTAGTGATTTCAACTGGGTCAATCCCCTGTTGGGTATTGTCAGTTGTTGAGGTCAATATCTAAGGTTTGTATCTTCCCTAATGAACTGCCTAAAAAGTGCTTGCTAGGTAGCGAAACACAGGAAGGGAAGTAAAGCTTTACAAAATGAATAAATTATAAAATAATAGATCTTTTCGTTGTGATAAATCTTCTCTAGAAGAAAAAGAAAAACATATCTAGTTAAACCCTCCAAATATACGCATAAGTGCTCTGCCTCCTATAATCGGGGCTCATCTAGCTTGTTTTTATTGGTCGTTCTCCGGACTCTACTTAATATTCTCAGTGAAACATCAAAATCTCTCTCTCTCTCTCTCTCTCTCTCTCTCTCTATATATATATATATGTGTGTGTGTGGGGGGGGGGTGTGTGGGTGTGAGATAAAGAATGAAAATTATGCCCTACACCTTCCACAGTTATTGTAATTGTTCCTAACATTTTGATGAGCCCATCACTGATCTTGTCATAAGCGAAGCCTCGGCTTATATAATACTAGATCACCCTCTCTAATAATCTTATAACTCCAACCGCCATCATTTCCCCACACTTTCTGCTGTTAACTCAATTTCCCACTGCTACCATTTAGTTGTATCTCATAAATTATTCTTTTAATAAGCGGCCATTTATGGTCTACTCTTACTACTACCTTTGTTTCAAAGATTTTGTAATGTTTTCTGTCAAACAATCATCTTGAGGAAATCTTGGAATAAAAACAAAACGTTGATGAGTACATAAATAATATTTGTTTGTTTGCCCTTTTTCAATTTCCATGTATATATATATATATATATATATATATACATATATGTGTATATATATATATATTATAATATAAAATCAACCAAATAACATACTTTTTGTTGTATCCATACAGTCCATCCAGGTCATACAAATTGAGAAGCATAATCAGGAAAGACAGTACTCCAAGTTATAAACAGCAGTCCATATACGTGGAATTGAAGGGGCCGGCAAAGTTATCCAGTCGCGAAAAGTGTCCATATTCAATGTAAATGATAAATAAATCAAATAAAAAATACAAAAAGTCCAATCAAAGTTCCAAAATCCCGACATGTGCAACCCAAGTCAAATCAAAGTTCGTTGTTTAATTAGAAAACCCGTTAAATCCGAATTGAGCAAAATAAGACCGAATACCCGTCGCATCTTGCCAGCAGAGCGAAAAAAATAAACTCAGCAATAAACTCGAAACAACGTCGAGTCAAGCTAAAAATAATTTAATATTTATTTATAAATATTATGATTAAGCCTCTTTCAGAATATTAAAGTTGAGCAGTGTTAGAAGATATTTAAAAATAGATATTCACTTAGTTACAAGGCAAGCATCCGAGTAAGGTCGTTTAGTGCTCTAGTCGGTCTAAATATTCACGCAGTAATGAGCATGAATATAACTTAAATTAACCATATCACGTTGTAATATGATATGGTCGTGAGGTTAGAGTTAAAGCGTGCATATCTAAATGTGACTCTGTTAATCGGTGTCGCGCCTCATGGCCGTCTGAAATCATCACTTTCCTACATTGACGAGAGCGCAGGTAAATATTATTTAATATTATTTATAAATATTATTATTACTAGCCAAAATAGCCTCCCTACGGTCGTCTATTTTTGTAAGGCTGCCGCGTCAGAAATGAACGCTCACCCGTAAACCGATGGAGCCTCAGTCATATTTATTAAGTGGGTAGACATTAATTTTCTTTGTTTCTAACCAAGAATATTTTTAGTAAAAAAAAAAACCCAACATATTTTTTACCCCCCCCCCAATTTTTTTACGTTAAAAAAAGTAAAAATAACATTTTTTTAACCGCCCCCCTCAATTGTTTTTTACCATCCCCCATGAATACTAATATCTTCAGTTAAACATTTTTTTACCCCCCCCCCAATTTTTTTACGTTAAAAAAAAGTAAAAATGAAATTTTTTTAACCGCCCCCCTTAATTTTTTTTTTACCATCCCCCATGAATACTAATATCTTCAGCTAAAATTTTTTTTTACCCCCCCCATTCATAGTTAAAAAAATTAGGAGGCGCCACGGTCATATAAAATAACTCATGTTTAAATATGCTATTGAAGGCGCCTACGTCATATCAAAGAACCAGTTTTGTTATTCTTCCAAAATGGTTACGCATTTAGTAATGGCCGAGATATTTGTTGCTTAACTTCAATTTACAATATAACACCTTGTCTTATCAACGTAATGAATATAAAGAATGATAATGTGAAAAATCCTCTCACAATGACGTCACTTCCGGACGAACCGGAAGGATGAGTCAGCAATCTATTTTTCCAAAATGGTCACCAATTTTCTAATGGCTGGGATATGCCTTGATAAACTTCAATTTAAAGCATACACATTATGTTCATTACGTTGTTAAGACAAAAAATGAAAACTGTGAAAAAATCTTCAAACGATGACATCACTTCCGGAAAGAACCGGAATAATGAGTCAGCAATTTAGTTTTCCGAAATGGTCACCCATTTACTTATGGCTGGGATATGCCTTGATGAACTTCAATTTAAAGCAAAACATATTATCTTAACAACGTAATGAAAATAAAGAATGAAAACTGTGAAAAAATCCTCTCACGATGACGTCATTTCCGGAAAGAACCGGAAGGATTAGTTAGCAATTTAGTTTTCCAAAATGGTCACCCTATTTACTAATGGCTAGGATATGCCTTGTTTAATTTTAATTTACAGCAAAACACCTCGTATTGACAGCGTAATGAAAATGAAGAATTATAATGTGAAAAAAAATCCTCTCAAAATGACGTCACTTTCGAAAGGATGACTTTGCAATTCAAACAGTACTCGCCATTGAAAGTATTGTTTAGAAAACTGGCTGGTTCATGAAGAAAATGGCTTTAATTAATTGTATGAATTATTTTTATTAATATCACCTTATCGGAAAATATTGTAAATACATATGTAATTTTGATAATAGCAGTTATAATAGACATCTTCTTGAATAAAAATTATGGAATGAGTTGTTGTGTAAACTGGACAAAATATTCCAGACATTAGGTTTAGTATCATAATGTTGATTTTAATATTCGTAAAGAGATTAAAAATTGGTGCACAACTTAAATATTTCCGTCCCGGGACTGGTATACTAGTATATTATACAATTCTGATTTTCATAAATTCAGATCTATATGGATATTATTTGACTGAGATAATATTCAGAAAAGTCGTGAAAAATTGTTTGTTATTTGAGCTATCCATAACTCTAAAAGTCTGATTTTTATAAATGAATAGCTGGTAGCGTTTATCGTGCGTAAACGTTTGATCTACAACATACATTGTGTAAAGCAAATAAATAAACTTCCAAATGCAATAAAAAATATATGGCAGTTTTTAATCTGTTAATTTCACAACTAACATAAAAAAGCGCCCGCCAAAAATTTAAGGCAGTTTCTGAATGATAAAAACTACGCAAACTGAATTTAACTTATTCTATCTCTCTGTTGTCGTATCAAATATATAGAAATATATAGTTACACATACACTAACCCCCACCCCATATATATATATATATATATATATATATATATATATATATATATATATATATATATATATATATATATATATATTTGCATGCATATATATATATATATATATATATATATAGGTATATAAATATAATATGTATATTATATATGTATATATATATATGTATATATCATATATATGTATATATATGTATGCATAATATATATATATATATATATATATATATATATATATACATATATGTATATATATGTGCGTGTATGCAATATGTACACATATATACTATGTAAATATATATATATATATAATATGTATATTATATATATATATATTTATATATATATATGTATATACATTATGTATACACACACACACACACACACACACACATATATATATATATATATATATATATATATATATATATATATATATATATATATGTATAAACAAAAATGACATGTTTACAAGTCTGGGGATAAATAACCGATTGCCCTCGATTGTTGGAAACTAACCAAGTGATGTCAGTTTTCATAAATTAAAAGGCCGTGGGCCAGGAGGCAAAAATCCGGGCTTAGTTGTCTCCGTCTGCAGGGTACGAAGGAAAATGGATAGCATTAAAGAAGGGCAGTGATATTTGCAAAGCAGTAAAAATGATTGGATGCAGGATATTTGATGACAAATCTTGGATTCAAGCCAAGAAGACAGAGGAAGAAAGATAATCTATGGCCCCGTTATGAATAATATTTCTTTTATTGACACTGATTTCTTGCTTTTAAGTGACTTCAAAGACTTCATGATTACATTCATAAATAATCTGAATATCAAAAGCAGGTCTCATATATCGCAGGGAAGGAGAGCTATAGAAAAGAGTCAGAGACACACACGTACACACATGAATCATTAAATTACATATATATCAACTTATGTATATAATTTTCATATAAATAATAATAAATATCTTTTAGTTAAATACTCTACGGCAATTTCAGTACGTTTAATCTTCAACGTTCGGATAGTTCGTTCTTAATATCCGGTTTGCTCTATATATGGTAGTTAATATACGAATATAATTGAAACCGAATTAAGAAACAAATAAATAATACCGTAGTTAACGCACAAATACCGATTTCTATCAAATAAAATAGATGTAATAGAAGCATCGTTAGAACTATCATTCTTCTTCGAAACTTAACGATAGCATATGTAACATATTGGTCGTTTAGAACAACTGGAACTTGGACTAGAGCGGGGGAAGCATAGATACTATTTGTGAGGCAATCTCCAATTACTGTGTTGTATTCATTGCTAAAAATTAATTAGGCTATACTCGATATTATTTTAGGGTATGTTATTATTGTTATATTGTGACTACGTGGAAGTTTTAGAAATAAGTAGCATTTTGTTTAGAAGTTTACTTTTTAACGAAACCAGAAAAAATTGAAAAAGGTAAGAGAAATGAATAAAGTACCATAATTTTTAATTATCGAGAATTCACGTCATAAGTAATAAATAAACACATTTACCAGAGAGAGAGAGAGAGAGAGAGAGAGAGAGAGAGAGAGAGAGAGAGAGAGGAGGGGAGAGAGAGAGAGAAAGAGAGAGAGAGACAGAGAGAGAGAGAGACAGAGACAGAGACAGAGAGAAAAAGAGAGAGAGTAATCTTATATATCTGGGGATGATTAATACAAAAAAATGATGCATGGAAGGGTAACATCAATTGGAAAGCCTAGATGTAGACATACTTCATTTAGAAGCGAGACACAACACACGTGTGAAAATTCAGGCTCTTAAAAGGCCAGTAATAGACCCTTATTGCCCTCTCTTTCTCTCTCTCTCTCTCTCTCTCTGTCCATCTCGGTGTCTCTCCCTGTTTCTCTCTCTCTCTGTCGGTCTGTCTGTCTGTCTTTCTCTCTATATATCTGTATCGAATAATGTACCTGATAATTAAATAAACAACTTGTATTTTAGGTATAAACAACCTCGCGTCAATTATTGACAATTAAAAATATAACAGCAAGACTAACGACTCCTTAAGAATTCATCATCAGTCCGAACCAAAGCAGAGCCAGCTAAAGGCAATCCGACTATGATAACCATCGTCATATAAGCCTCAGAAAATTTAGACGCTACGTAACAGTAAAGTCTTTCTACTATAAACATTTGACATCAGCGATTTTAAACATTAACAATTAATTATGAATCGTAAATTGTTTAGAATAGATACCTAAAAAACAATGTAGAGGGAGAAAATTAATTGGCAAATGCAGGGTTATATATCTGTTTGTGATTCTCCCGATTTATTAGTGTGCACTGATGATCTAATACACAAAGAAAGCAGGTTATTTAATGATTGACAAACAAGAAAAAGCGGACACTTATTCTTAGGTCTAACACGTTGTTACAAGTTGTATACATTTGTGTGTTTGCCCGTCGTTACCTACATTTCTCATTGACATTCTACCACGTGATACACGCGGTAAGAACCACGAGAAGATAGCCAATAGTTGTGTGATTTTGTGAGAGTGACAATGTGTACAAAAGGTTGCATTTTTAAGCTGACTGCTATTTATGTCTTCTGTCTACAGAATGTGGAGCAAAAGCAAATAACTAGTTTCACAATCAACTGAAATTTGTACGACGAACACAAGACGACAGCCCGATTTCACACACCTTAAGAATAACAGTAGTTGAACTTGCTACAACAGTACAATATGTATTTCCAAGTCGAGTGTGAAATGTTGTAACGTGACGTAAACACATTTAATGTATATACCCGTAGTGCATCTAAGATGATCTCAGATGTTTAGTATGTTTTAAATAGGCAATGAAAGAAGAAAACAAAATGACTATGGTTCCTTAATTCATTATTGATTAATTAATCAGTGACCATAGGTTGATTCTTCATTTTTGATAAATCTGTACCTGAAAAAATATAAAATGAAAGTAGAATTTCGAAATTTGTACAGAATCTTATTTTAAAAAAACCCTGTTTTTTTAAATATTTTCGCGTTCTACTGAAGGGATAATAGCCTAAAATATACACCATTATTTATTTAATTACAATAACATAAAACTATTGTAAGTGAATATGTAGGCACACCTATTTGGCCTGATTATTAAGATCTTCGCTAAGTAGCCGGGAGCCCAGGTTTCAATCCTAAGTCGAGTAATAGCAAAAAAATAAAACTGGTACTTGATGTCTCGTTGTTAAACGTCTAGCATTGTAAGGTAAAGGATAAGAGGTAAGTGATTAATTTAAGGAAAAGATGTTCAACCCTTTCCTACACTTCGTTGTGGTATTGAGTATGGTCGACCACTTTACCTTTTAAAAATGAATTACACACAATGCTGGATGAAATTGCGGGTGTATACATCTTCCATAAGTATTAGTGCTTAAATGACCACAATAGGGAAAAAAAATTCGGTCTAGGCAGAGCCGATTCTATAAACGCTATACAGTAGAATCGAATGTGACCATCCTTCAAAAGATAAAACCGTCGCCGAACGTGTTTATAGTCCATTCAACCAAATTATTCCACCCACCCTGGTAGGAAAGGAGATTGTAGTACTATTCGTAAAAAGATTAATGAAAAATTAAGTCAACAACCTTTGACTGGGATTGAACTCTGCTCTTGATTTCACAATCTGAATAAATTGCCATTTCGTTTCTTGCAGCTTCAAAAGCAGTTTTTCTTTTAGAAATCAGTCACCTTTTATAAGAAAGTGCGTGTTTTTAAGAGGAGTCAGATTCTTGAGTTTCTAGTCTCTCAGACGTGTCGAGAAAATAATATTTACTTGTTGAGGAAAGGCTGTTAATCATGATTGAAAATCTCACCAGGTTGTGTCTGATGGTCGGGGGCTTGATCGTATCGTGCAGGGTTCTCTCTTTTGTGAAACAACGAGGATAATAAGTTTCTGCTTTCCATCCGCGGAAATTCTTCATTTCACAAGATCTATGAATTTCTCTCTTCTGGCTGTTTGCGAGATAAGCTCCTCTGCATGCTGTCTCAGGTCAAACGAACTATTTGTTTTGCTTGTCTGGAAGTTGGTTAGTGTTGAAGAGGTTACACAAACAAAGGTTTCATCATAGCAAATAATCCGGAAAGAAGACGGAGAGAAAGAACAAGAAGAATGCGTATCAGAATAATTCGAAGAATAATGATACGAAGGAGTAAAAGTAAAATAGAAAACCCTAGAAAAATAATTCTTACTAACCGAAGTACACATTTTCAACATAATCAAGCATATGCACAGATGAAATAGTATTTAGATAAAGATTTAATAATAATAATAATAATAATAATAATAATAATCATAATAATTATAATAATAATAATGATGATGATGATTATGATGATGATGATGATGATGATGATTATGATAATAATAATAATAATAATAATAATAATAATAATAATAATAATAATAATAATAATAATAATAATAATAATGGTAAGTATTAAAATAAGTATAAAAGATTGCGAGGATAATTCGAAAAAAGAACTACAAAACTGCATAACCTTACGTTAAGAAAAGCTGATTAGCGCTACAAAAAGAACTGCTGAAATGAATTATACAAAGAGCAGACAAATAGGTGACAAAAAAATAGGATGAGAAACGCATACATAGACGATTTATAAGACTGACTAAAGAAATAGCACACGTGAACACATAGACATAGCTACGTGAAGACACATGGACAGAGAAACGGAATCACTATTGACAGCCGCACAAAACAACGCACTTAGAACTAACTAAATAACAGCCAGAATAGACACGCCCTAGGAAAACTATAAATGTCGACTCTCTTGACAAATAGACGAAACGGTACATTACATAATAAGTAAACGCAGATAACTACACCCCCCCTTTCACAAAAAATACAAAATCAGACACAACTGAATCGAGAAGGCAACCTACTGAGAACTGTGGAAACGTCATCACTTTGAAAGGCAGACAAATGGTACAGACATAAACCGAAGCCAGTGGTAGAATATACTAATACTAAAATTTTCTTGGATATAGAAATACAAACCAAACACTACTGAACGCAAGGATGCAGTAGCAATCAACATAAACCCTACCGAATAGTACATTTCGCCATCTGAGAAAAGCGAATGGATAATATTAAGAAAACAGAAGAACTAAACAAATACATGGAACTAGATGAGAGCTGAAAAGAATATAGAACATGAAATAAATTACTGTAATATAATAATTGTAGGAGTCTGGCCAAATCAAAGATAGATTGAAATCAAAGGGTGGATTGCACCATACAGTACACACCACTGATGAAAATAGCTAAAATATTAAGGAAAACCTTCAAGTGCGGAAACCAATACCTAACCAGTTAACATTGATCACTCACAGGTAATTTGAAAGAAAAATAGAACAAAAAGCATAGAAAATCTAAGAGAAATAAAACTACAAGAAATGAAATAATCTTACATTCATTCCTAAAAGAATATTGCAGCACCAGAATAGTTCTCCAGGGTCAAATAGAATGGAAAGATCGAGAAGGGAGATTACTATCCAAAGGAAGATTACTGAAAAGGCACAAACAGTGCTCAGATCTTGAGGAAACTTATTGTCAATCACATTCCAGAGAAAGCCAGCGGTCATAATCAGCGAAAAATTAATAGTTAACGGCTGTTGCGATCACGAGTTTCTATCATTTTGCGTAAATAAGCAAAAACGGATATTAGGTTGCATCTCTCGAATCGGCGAATTTAGCGATGAAATTATAATATTAAACTGTAGCGTGACAGACTGATGGGGGGGGAACATTTTATAGAGATGCGTGGACGCATCTAAATCTGCTATTGAAGATTTAAGTATGACAAATCAAAAAAAAATATATATTCTTTTATCTTGCCTCTGATCTGTCTTTACGTACACAACTTCGCACACCTGCACTTACAAAGGACCACACACACCTATATAATATTTGCTGTGTCACCGTGTCTGTATGTCTGTCTCTCTGCAAGTGAAAACACCCCCTATGACAAACACATCCTTTAAAATGTTACAGGGAATCAAGTCAATTTTGTATTTGAAAATGTTGCAATATTTTCGCGGGGGTTTGCGTTCCAACCGGATATCCATCAGCAGAAACGATGAAGTTTTACTTAATTTTATATATTTATAAATTCGAAAATTGTAATATATATAAATAAAAAATAAGAACAACATTGTAATGTGGGTTTTAAGACGTGTTCACGGCTTGAGGCAGTAGTGCATAGAAGGTCTCATTCATTTTCGACTAATGTCATGTACACTTGTTAGTTATTGATACTTATTAAGAAACTTAAACATATGAATTTTATACTATTTTAAATTTTATTTATTGTGTTTGTGATACACCTTTGTCCGTTGTAAAACGTTAGTGTTGGAATTTTTGTCGTGTCACCCATCAAAGTCAATTATTCGGCAATTTCTTGACATCGTCTTGTGAAATGCAAGTATGTTCCTGGGCAACACCGAATATGGCTGCAAGTATATTCATGCGTATACGTGAATTTAGATGTGAACCCCGCAAGACATCGTGTAATAGTGATTGGTTGGAATAAACACGTTTTGACTGTCGATTTGATTAAGGTGATTCTGCTGGAAAAGGTGTCTCTGACAGACACGTTCAATTTCCCTTTGTAATCCGACATGGACCTCATTAGATTTTGTTTGGCCATTCTTCCAAAATTAGCTCCCCCATCCTTCTTTTCGCTATTACTGAAGCGTGACCTCTGAAGATGCGGGAGTCATGTTCATACGGACGGGATAGAAGGTGATGTGGCGGAAACGGACAGAAAGAAAAACGGTTTAACAATCACAAGATGTTGTCTCTCCAAGGAAACGGTGGGGACAACGATGCATAGAAGGAGTAGGTCGATATAGATCTGATAATTTGTTGATGGTTAGTCGATATAGTAACAGTGAAGAAGACGATTTACACAGAAGAATTACAGAAAGAAAGAGAGACAGTGGTACAGAGAAGAGGAAAAAGGGAGAAGAGCCGTGATACACACATAATAAGAATGCTGTTTAGTACTGTAGATATAATAATAGTCAAGGGGTAGAAATAATAATAATAATAATAATAATAATAATGATAATATATATATATACATATATATATATATATATATATATATAGAGAGAGAGAGAGATAGACAGCGACAGTATATAAGAGCGAAAAACAAATATATTATTAAAGACTATATACATATATCGATTGAAAATATGAAGAGCGAGAAGACAGATACGGCTATGAAAAATAGGAGAAATCAAGATAGAAATTCTAACGTTGGTTTTGCACACTTAGTAACGACATAAAAAGATTAATGAGTGTAAAGAAAATGTGTACGAGATAGCGAGAAAAGGAGAGAGGGGATAAAAGAGGTACATAAAGTGAATTCAAAGTATAGTAGGCAGAGAGAAAAAAAGAGAAAACGATTGGGAGGTATACCGCGAACGAGAGAGAGAGTGAGAGAAAGAAAGAAGGAGAGAGAGAGAGTGAACGGTATAAAGCGCCAAAAAGCATGAGAGAGACGGAAAGAGGTATACATAATAGTCGTTCTATTCCATTGATACCATTAAATACAATGAGGGAGACAGAGAAAATAAATAGGTTTTGAATAATATTAAGAAGAAGAAGAATAAGAAGAATAATAAGAAGAAGACGAAGAAGACGAGGAAGACGAGGAAGAAGAGCCGCAAAATACGAATCAGTGGCTTTTGTTAAAGTTTTGCATCGGATTAAACCTTTCAATGCGGCGACTGCAAATTTGATTAACTTTCTCTAATGTCTCCCATCTTTGCCCAGCCCGCGGTTGCAAATCAACATGAAGTCATGTGACAATTATTAGGCAGAGACAAACTACATACACATGCAAATAAACACACTCTAACGTACAAACAGATGCAGATAGAGCAGGATCGCTCAATAAAGAAAGGTGACTTTTAAATATATATATATATTTAACAGTTTCGAATAAATGTAAACGCTGCATTGTTTGGAATTGCAAACATTATTATAATCTTACAGTTACATCTATTTTGAGACTATTCAAAGTGAGAGAAAATCAAACAAAGTGTTCTAGGCTTAAACTAAGATATGTTATCTAATTTAGAGGAGTTACACACCTATTCGGAACTTGTTTAAAAGAGAAATGCTGTCCAGCTTCTTCGTAAATATCGCCAGTATTTCAAAAGTACTAGGGAAACTCTTTATATATTATCTATACATTTATACAATTTCAGTTCAGTACACACAGAGAAGTCGCCTTTGCATCAATAACTTCTCGATCACATAAAAAGCCATATAGAATTCGTACTGTGAAATTAACTGCTGACGTGCTGACTTTAATATTGCACAGGATCAGTAAATCTTTGCGATGATAGTTTTCTTTGTAGGGAAACAGCTCTCAACATAATAAATGCCTTAGATACGGGCTCACATTAAAGGGGTTCTTCACAAACTTGTTATATATGGAATATCAAGCGATGAGTTCCAAACCATCAACGTCTTTTCTTTATCTTATAGTATGTAAAGTTCGTTGATAGTTGACAGAAGTCTGAAGCACATGGTATCAACGCTGCTTTACCTCACGGACATATTCTGGGATCAAGTCATTACTTGATTCTCATTAATGATCTTCCAAGTAATGTTCTGCTATCATTTGATTATATCTATACATACGAAGTTACTGTTATGGGTACATTTAGACGTTCATTGCTGATCTGTTTTTTCTGATTTGGAGCACGTGTTGCCATGTATGATGTTTGTTACTTTTAACGCCACTAAAACTAAGGTTCCGTTCTATTGCCATCAAGTGTCAAGTACGACTGATTTTACCCCAGATATAAAATGGAAGATATATCCAATCTGTTGCTCAAGTTGCTGGAAAAATGGCTGGATCATTCTTGCTCTCCGTAAAGTATCTTGGTTTGATGCAATCGTGAAGCAGTAAACTACATCTTAAGTTTGAGTACTGCTGCCATACATTGCGATGCGCCGCTTAGAGCACCATTTCTTGACTTGACAAAGCACACAATCGAGTTCGCAATCTTATGGGGGTTCTTTTTTTTGTTCTCTATTGTCAATTTCTTACAGGAGAGACTATGCTAATTATTTTTTATTATATCGTTGATACCACGAAAATTGCTAGACTTAAATCTAATATTTGATTCCTCTTTGTAGACCTTTCGCAGCCAACACTCAGCTTACCACCACAATTTCAAAATATTTATTTTTTTTACTGTGCATGCTTACATTAAACCGAATTTCTATGAAGAGTTTGTGTCCAAGAACTTCCCAGCCGTGTAACAGTTTGTCACAATACTGCTTCACTGATGACTACATCATCGTTACTTCAAATATAATATCAGTAATTTTTGTCATGAACTGCTCTCATAAGTTATCAAATATTATTCATTCCTTTCATTATTTTAAATCCCCTCAGAAGATTCATCATCATACAACTGCAAATGTATCCTTCTTATTGGATTTGAAACTTGATAATTTGTGACTCATTAGTAAACGAGTTAAAAAGTGTAAACTGTATGACATTTACAGAAGAATATGTAGGAAGTTACATGTAGTAAACTGTATTACATTTACAGAAGAAGGTGTAGGAAGTTACATGTAGTAAACTGTATGACATTTACAGAAGAATATGTAGGAAGTTACATGTAGTAAACTGTATGACATTTACAGAAGAATATGTAGGAAGTTACATGTAGTAAACTGTATGACATTTACAGAAGAATATGTAGGAAGTTACATGTAGTAAACTGTATGACATTTACAGAAGAATATGTAGGAAGTTACATGTAGTAAACTGTATGACATTTACAGAAGAATATGTAGGAAGTTACATGTAGTAAACTGTATGACATTTACAGAAGAATATGTAGGAAGTTACATGTAGTAAACTGTATGATATTTACAGAAGAATATGTAGGAAGTTATATGTAGTAAACTGTATGACATTTACAGAAGAATATGTAGGAAGTTACCTGTAGTAAAGTGTTTACACATAGGCTAAATTACTTCAAGAAGGTCGAAATAGTATTCACGATGAAAACAGTTTTCAAATTGTGAAAACTGCTGAACTCGAAGATCCCGTTTGACTGAATAAAGAATTACAGTAAAAAGACATTTCTTAAAAGAAAGTAGGGATTTTTGGGGGGAGGTGCAACAAACGAAACTGTCCATTATGACTTTTTTAACGGAAAATTCACGTTACATTTCTAAAAATGAAGTTACGTGTACCATGCTATAATGGTTCAAAGCTCAGTTCTAACATGTTCATGCTGAAGGAATACAAAAGTTCTTTTTGGAATAAATCTTGTTTTTAAGAATGAGGATTATATCAGAATAAAGAAAAAATGAACATCTCTATTTTCCAAGATGTCGACAGGGATTTGTTCGTCATGAATGTTGCAAACCCTCTAATATCCTTAAAAATACATAATTCATAATAATCGACCCATTTTAGCATCTAATATAAAAAAACAGTGGAAATTAGAATGTAAATATGTTACATAGAATTATAGTAAGAAAATATTAATTCATATATGTTCATTTTAAACATGTGTAACTTATTGGCAGATAGTTGAAGTATATATAGAAATGATAAAAGTTTATTTTCATAATGGCTTAAGATCACGTTTATCATGCGGTTAATGAGGAAAATCTCTCCACTTTTACCTTATTCTTAGCCGGCCTAAATATTATGAGAAAGACACTGAAGAAAACCAAATACATCCGTGTTAATTATATAAGGAAGGAACAGAAAAAAGGCAGAGTCCGTATTAAGTATCGATTTGTTAGATTCATTTCAGTGAGAGTCCGACCGACCTTATTACATAGATGATGAATGTGATCTGCTTTATTGCAAGGACATCGTCCATATGCTAACTACAATATATGTTGCAAGCAGGGGTATTCTTTACAGGTCGATTATGTAATATTTTTACACCTTTAGACCTGTTATAGAATATGTTTAGTTCTCGCTTTTTTTAAATGATAAAAAAGCATACTACTATTGTGAAAACGTGAGAAAGTAAATCTTACTTGATTTAAGTTTCATCTAAGATGCAAATCATTCGGAGTTCAGACACTAATGAGGTTTAAGATAATAGACATAAGCACACATTTTGGAAATCTATATTAATTTGATTTCACTTAACTATCAGTTGCATCTCATTAAAATCAAAGGTAAAAATACAGTTTTTTTTCCATGGGCCTTCTGAGAAATCTAGATAAGAGACAACGATAAACATGCACTATACATCCTTGGAATAATCTTATCTTTCTTTTTTTCTTCACTTTCTTTCTTCCTTTCTTCTACTTTTACTTCTTTTTCTTTCTTTCTTTTTCTGGATCCATCTTTCCTTATGGCATCATTTATGCTTCTGTTTATTTGTCTTTATCTACCGAATTTCAACGTTTCTATAACTAATAGCCTACAAGGAGTCTGCAGATATGCAAACATAATGACGTTTCATATATTAATACAGACAGGCAAGGCTTTCACATGGGAAGATATAAAAGATATAATTGAATTTAATTTTCTTCCTGTTTGTTATTCAATGATATTATTTTAATCTCGGATAATTTATCAATGTTGTATGCAAAAAGTGCGAAGATGAGCCCGGTAGCTTTGTTGAGCAAATCCTATAAGTTTATTCCTGTATGGTAACAAGTAACCGTTACAACGAGTACATGAGTGGCCTGGAGACGAAGATGATTGAAAGAGCGAGGAAGGCTATGCTTCCAAAAACAGTAAACGGGAGCGGAATAAGAACGACGAGGTAGAGAAACCGAAAACGTTTTTTTCCGTGTATACAACCCAATAGATAAGACGCGCATCTCCCTGTTAGTCTAACACATTCCTTTATAATACATATATAGTATAAAATATAATGATGAACAGAAAATAAAAGCCTGATCATTGCTTTCCAAGAATTTAATTTTGTCTTTTTTTTTCTCACTGTAGAACATAATGCTTTGGGCTTACACATAATTTTTGAGATGGGGCCAGATATTTTAAGACGTAACTATTCGAATCTTGATTTTGCGATCGAATATAATTTAACACTATTAATCTCGATTAGTTTGACTTTCGTCAGTAATATGGTTATATATGTTACTATTTTATAATTTGCGTATGCTTATATTTTTATATATTTATATGTACAGGATTCACACTTAAACTAATTTACCGATCATTAGAGATTTGGGAACACAGCTGTTAGGCGTAAGTGGTCGTAAGATGGGGATATTTAGTTGAATATTTCATGAGAATGAATAACAAGGGAGTATAAGCCCTTCGTGAAAATTATGATTTTTCTGTATTTTCTGCAATTTTAATAGTAAGTAATAGACATAAAATAATAAACATCCCCTAAATTTCTGTTTCTTTGGAATATTTCAAAAGGTATTTCGAGGCAAAATAAAAGATTTTAGATTAGCATTTAAATTGATTGAGAGTCATTAGCAACCCATTAAATAACATTTCCTGAATAGCACTTTCTACTTATAACCTGTTTAACTTTTAACCTGGAATTGGCGTTAATTGTGACACTTGTTCCAGGGTTCGAATCATGCGACTGGCATGAATGGTTATCTCTACACTGATTATTCCTCAATGATAAAACGTATACGTATAGGATGATGTATTAATATTTAGTATTAAAATAATTTCATATATATATATATATATATATATATATATATATATTCTTCACTTTTTCTGAAAAAGTTCGTTGTTACGAATCAAACCGGTCAAATCTTTCGTTTCTTGTTTTTATCCTGTATTTTAATCTGTTTTCCGTTTGTCTTTTTCACACAGATACATATATATATATATATTTTTTTTCTTTGTCGTACAAAACTTTAAAATGGCATTGAAGAGACAATATTCATTACTCATAATGAATCAAGAAATTAAAAAAGATGGAAGTGGTGTTCAATATTTAACGCATTCTTCTAATTGTGTTTTGACGATTAGTTGCTGGTAGTTTAAGAATATTACGACGTCGTTATCTTTTTTCCTTATGCAGTAGTTACATTTTTAATCGGGAATGATTATTAATAGAATAGTATCGTGGTACAAAAGCGGAAATGAAGCCACCCAGTTGCGGAGTATATTGCTAAAATTTACCCATCATATGTTTTTGTTGGGGGTGTCGGCTAAGTGTTGTTTTTATGTGTTTAGTGAGTGATTTTGACGTTGAGCTGATTATTTAACAGAAATTATTAGATTATTTATTTTGGTAAGTGTAATTGTTTGATTTAATAATACTACGAGTCGGTTTATGTTAAATACCGGTTGGTGTTTTGTGCTTTGTTTTTTCTAATATTACCTCATAAAAAACTAATACTGAAACTATTTAGATATTATGTATTTTTGTCATGGTAAACCAGTGTAATTTAATCGAAAAGTATAAAGTGGAAACATTTGTACGTCTATGTGACGTGAAGTTCCCGTTTCTCCTGCGTTTTTATTGTATGTCACAATTATAATATTTAGTTACGGTTCTATTATATGGGCTAATGGTTTTGTTTCAAAGTAAATATCAATATGTATTTGCGTGAGGTGAAATGATATTTTTTGTGAGCCATTATCCGTTGCTGAAGTACTGATCGACCTTAAGGTTTCCTAAGCCTTGTTAAGCACTATGATTTGTGTGTTTAATTCGAAGATCAATTTGATTTATTTTTGCTTCAGTGTTTTGGTTCAGCGTAATAAGAGTTTATTATGAAACACTTTATTATACACTTCTGCGTAATTTGAAATGGTTACTTTGTGTTTTTTGCCTTAACTATTAAGGAGAGAAAAAATAATGAGGATATTTAAAAATATGAATCATTGTTATTGTTTTAATTCATAAACGTAAAGACTGGGGAAATCTTTTCTATTTTCCTTTTGAAGGCAACTGTAATAGCTGTCATAACCACTACAACTGCTACGCCAAGCAGCAAATTTAATTTTTAAAAATTAACGTATCTATTTAATTATTAAAACAAAACGTTGGTACTCGTTGCGTTCAATACAGAATTTATTTATTTTCATAATTATTTTAAAGTAATCTAAGTTGATGGTGTCTGTAAATGTACTTGTTCGTAAACTTGACCGGAAGTTTTTATTTCAATTGAGGAATATTCCAGCACGAAGTTTTCATTTGGGATGCTAAACTTTTATCAATAAATCAGTTTAATTAATATTATTACTACGAATACTATTAATATCAACAACACTTCTGCGTATATAATAAAAAACATAGTGCAATACAATTACAAATGAATGTTACACAATACTAATTTATAAGAAACTGTTCATAAAATAAGTATGAAAATATAGCATAGACCTAGTTATGTTTCGACATTTTTCCGATCAGTATATATAAGGTATTTGACAATATTTTGTCGACTCCCTTAATTAAATAAAAATAAGGTGTTCTGATATCATCATCATCATCATCATCATCATCATCATCATCATCATCATCATCATCATCATCATCAAATTTATTAGAAATTGGTTATAAAATAAATATGCAAATGAAGCACAGGCATAGCATATTTGAAGATATTTTGTTGTATCATTGTATATAGAGTTCGGATATTTTGAAAAACACTTGTATTCATTTGCATACATCAATCTATTTCTCTGTCTGTCTCTCTCCTCCTCCTCCACCCCTCTCTCTCTCTCTCTCTCTCTCTCTCTCTCTCTCTCTCTCTATATATATATATATATATATATATATATATATATATATATATATATGTACATTGGTTGTATGCGCGTGTGTGCAACAATGTGTCCTTATAGTTGCGATTTTATGGGATTAGCTGATAAATGTAATGATAAATGAATATGGATTACGGGTCATGAAAATATTGTCTCATCATTTAGTGTTGATACAGACAGACCGATTTTCCATTTTTTCAGTTTCAATGTCGGTTGACCAACGGAAAATAAAGAATTAATAGGATTTTCTCTGGAGAAACACTTTTTTAGAAAGGTTAATATTTGTGGCACCAGAGTAAGCGTGCCAGAAAGAGAACTCGTTCCTGTTAAGCTGTTGGATAGGGAGATTCGACGCCAGGTTTTGAATTTTATAAAGTGAGTCGGAGGTTTCCAGTAGATCTTTCTAAATTTAAGTGAAAATTAGTTCCAGCAAAATTGGCGTAAGTTTTTAATATTTTCTAACGAATTTAACCACTGTTAGGTTTCTACGCTTATTCTTATTTCGTTTCTTCTGAAGTGAAACGACACGAACAAAAACGATTAAGAATGCGACTAATAAGGTATTAAAACCATATACATACGTCGTCTGATGTTGTTTCGTAAGCAACATAAGACGACATATGTATATGGTTTTAATATATACTTAAGAAGGAGCGTTCTCTAAGCGTTTGACACGTATTGTACGCTGGTTTCATGATATTAGATCTCGAAGTGGTGTTATTAATTCCTTGAGCAAAATTGACCACGCACTCTCAACGTTTTCACAACCATATATTTACATCATCAAATAATCTAACTAAATAATTTGACATTTGTCAAATTCAATCCGTATATCTACAGATGGAAAATATAACATATCGCTACATATTGTTTAAGTTTAAGCTCACTATGTTGCATAGCTTTTCATGCAGCTATTGATATTGTTCGTTTCTCGGTGTCAAGGATGACGTTGTGTTTTGTAAAATGACGAATTAATTTAATCTTAAATTTATTTATTAACTTTATGGATTAATATCTTTGAAGTTCGGGTTTCCCCTGGTTAAACGATTCAGAGGGGCCACGCTTTTATTTACGAAGATTACACAGTGTGTTCGAAACAAATTTGACATATTGGGAAATCAAATATAACGCGTCGTATCCTGGCCAATGATGGATACATTATCAAGATAATAGTTCAGGTCTTAGTGGATTTTTACCGAATATAACTCAGTTGAAGACACAAAGATGAGCCTCCACGACGGCCTCCAGTCTGGAGCTGAATTTTGAGCGCGTTGCCTTCACAGTATAAATGACGGCTGGTAATCAGTTCATCCTTTGTTTTTTAGACTGTAAATATCTGTTTGTATCTTTCTCACCGACGCCCCACACATAATAGTCCATAGGTAAGTAATGAACGGGTGTAAAGGGTGATGGTGGGACTAGTAAGGTCGTGAGAGTTCTTCAGACAGACACTTCTGCGTTTTCCCGGATGTGCGACATGGAGCTAAGACCTACTACCAGACTCATAGCCTTCCCACAGCACACCTCACAGCGCTTGTTAACAGTAGAGAGCAACTTAATATAAATTTAGTCTGAATCCCCTTTGAAGATGTAAGGCGACACGCCGTCTTCACTAGAACGACACCTAAATACCATAACAGTTTGAAGTACCTTGGTATTTATGTAACACGGAGCCTTTTATTCTTAATGTTGCGCAATTGGTCCTGAGAAGAGCAAGATAATCTCCTGTTCGACTGTGTGCTTCACCTTGTTGGGGAATGTCTTCGCTTTGTAAGGATTTTCTCTCTTGATATTGGCCACCTCGACGCCCATATCCTTCACTAAACACCCCAATTCTTTGCCTGAATCTTATCGCATCTTTTTTGCAGCTTCCGTTTAAGGATATTGATCGGATGTTCTGCTAACTTGGCAGGAGGAGAGCAGCCTTGAAGCATATCTTCGAATAATGTCGAATGAAAGGCGCTTGTATTTTGTGTATTTTGTGTATTTTGTGTAAGGTATTTGAAAAATAATTAGAAACCACATACTAAATTTTATAAAGGATGATATAAATTGTAACCAACATGGCTTTGTCCATCCTAAATTAACATTATCCAATATTTTGGAAAATATTGACATTATAAATGAATATTTGATGGATAAGGATAGTGCATATTTCATATATGTGGATTTTTGCAAAGCATTTGATGCGCTATCTCATTACTGTTTACTAGTGAAAATGAATTATTTTGTGTATTACTGACAAAATGGTAAATATTGTGAGGGAGTTTTTGAAGGATAAAACTATGAAGGTAAAGATTGGTAACAATTATTCTGAATCACAGTACATACCTTCCGGTGTTCTGCAGGGTTCAGTATTGGGTCTTTTGTTGTTTTTGATATTCATAAATGACTTACCTAATAATATAAATTCAAAAATAGAACTGTGTGCTGATGATGTTAAACTACTTGTCAGACCTTTATCAAAGGCAATAACACAGATGGATCTAAATAAATGATCATATTGGGAGGACATTAAGAAATTAGGATTTAACCTAGACAAATGTAAAGTACTACATGTAGGATCCAGGAATGTTGAACTTTAATATGTACAAAACAACAGAGAAATCAAAGAAGTAGATGGAGAGTGCGATTTTAGAGTGGGGTTTGATAATCCATTTAGGGCAAATAATAATAGTTTTACAATTGTATTGAGGGCAAATAGAATGATCGAGTGGATGGTTAGGAATATTATTTCGAGGGAGAAAAATGTTGTGTTTATGATATACAAAGCTCTAAGATCGCATATAGAATACTGCATCCAGGCCTGGGCTCCAGCGACTAGACATGGAAATTGGAATGCAATATTGAAACTGGAAAGCGTACAAAGAAGGCTGATAAAACTAATAAGTAAAGTAAAGCAGTGCAGTTACAGGGAGAAATTGGACACATTGGGATTGACTACTTTGTTGGAGAGAAGTATGAGAGGTTATATGATTGAGACTTTCAAGATAATTAATGACATTTCTAACTATGGTGGACATTGTTTAGTATTTTTCCGAGATGTGGAAGGTTATTGTTAAGGCAGTTTTCAAAAACTAGATCTTTTAACCAGTTAAGTTTTTGCACACAGAGTAATATGATTTAAGAATAAGTTGCCAGATCGGATTAAGAACAGCAATAGCGTGGATCAGTTTAAGATAAGGTTGGATAAATCCAGAAAAAGTGGTAGGAGGGTAAAATTGAGGGAGCACTTTTGGGAGTTGTCAAATGAAATATTTAACAGAATTTGATCTGGAAATCGATATTGCACTAAGTGTTTAATTTTTTTGACAGTTGAATAGAGATAATGGTTAAAAGGGGAGATGCCCAAGGAGACATAAACACAAATACTACTACTACTACTACTACTACTACTACTACTACTACTACTACTACTACTACTACTAATAATAATAATAATAATAATAATAATAAAGCTACTAGCTTATAACAAATCACTCATCATCGATAATATTTTAATACGGACGTAAGAAACACATTTTAAAACATTTAATCGATGCTATTTTGCTATTTTACTTAGAGTAAAAGTAAAGTGGTTAACCATAGTCGAAGGCGCCCCGAAGGTTCCATTTTCATTTAATACTACACTGAGGCGTAGGAGAAAAGGCGCCACTCCATTTCTATGATCAGTCCACTTAATCCTTAATCCTCACCTTATAATGCTAAGTGTTTAGTAAGGGGGCATCAACTACTATTCTTTTTAAGTCTTTGGTATGACTCGATGTAAAATTGAACTCTTGTCTCCCAGCCCATAAGCTATTTCCATCATGCCAAACAAGCTTGATACAACACTTACACATTAAACATGAGTATTTTATATTTTACTCATAACTGAATGAAAATACGAGTTCATATTTTTTCACGTAAACCGCCACAATAGATCTTATCGCATTTTAGCCGCTTCCATATAACAAAACGGTCCCCGAATTATGAATTAAAAGAATGCTTTATTACTTATCTTTGGCCTAAATAAGGCCTATTGACACTCGAGCGTTAGTGGCTACTGTGATAGGGGCCATATTTATAGAGGCTACCTGTGTGAGGAGTTGGATATCAAGATGTTTGTTAAAATTACATTTAACTTTCTGTCTGTTCGTACGGTCAGGGAAACCGAGCAGGAAGGAAGTTCCACAGTTTTAAGAAAAAGAGCTATTAGAGTAGAAACTAAAGAGTTAGGATTTTAATGCCAGTCGGGTGGGTCGGGTGGATTTTTCTTTAGGGGTTACGACTTCAGTAATTATATCAGTGCATATTCAGTGGAAGTACTTGTAAGAGAGCACATGGATGCAACACTGCGACTATACGAGAGAGACTGGCGCTCTGTATACAGTGCGGGACTTATTAGATTAGAAGTTAGTTTTTGCACCCAGTACAAGACGGAGAGGCTAGTGGTTGTGCACCATACCAGATTTGACAGAAAATGGTGTATGTACGGGAGAATGATTGTTTTATAGAGATATGGGATCTGTCCAGGTGTGATATGTTTTCTAGCTTAGTAGATGGAGCCTGCCTTTATTCTGCAGACTTTGCTATTCAATATTCAGTAACAGGGAGGGCCTGAGGACGAGTGGTTATGGCACTTGTCTTTGGGCTGTACGACCCGGGTTCGATCCTACTTACGGCATGCGGATTTTCGGGTCTGAAAACTCTATCTGTCCACCCAGCAGTCAATGGGTACCTGACTAAAACTCAGGGAAGGTTCGAGGGATAGGCTCCGCCTTCCATATGCTGTGCCCTAGACACGGTGATTCTTAACATTGGCAGTGTACGATGTCGGCAACGACACTCGTGCGCGTCCAGGCTATGCGACCTTTACCTTTTACCTTTAATTCAGTAACAGTATTGCTGTTAGTTACATTGATTACATGTTTCGGACTGTTATTCTCCTCATTCAAAATGACTAAAGACTATGATACAAACAACTTCGGTAAGTAGTTGGGTGGGAACAAGTGTTGCGACAATTAATCAAAATTAGAATCGGGAAAATCGGAACTTTTGGGTGTATCGGAATCGGAAGAATGTTAGACTAATTTCTGATTCCCAAAACGATTTTATTAATTATTTTTTTAACTTATTCTTTCATTGCCAGTACTAATGATAAATGATAAATACTTATCGTTTTTAAACTATGAGTAAAACTAAAAACTATAGATCATAATAATATCAAAATACAATGTAAATTTATTTTACTTGTGTAAAAAATTAATGACTTCGCTAGGTAACAATTGATTTACAAGGTTACCTAAAATATAGTCAGGTCCGTACAACACAACCGTACACGAAATAAAACAGTTTTTTTCTAATGTTTAGCTAACTAAATTTTATTTATTTCTTTGAAAACTAAAATCTTTGAAATAAAGCATCTTCTCTATTTGGAAATATTCAGTTAAATTCATTTACGAAGATATGTTTGCGTGTTCAAAATGAAAATGAACATTTATCAATTAATTATTAATGAATTAAGTATTTTTTTAATCCACAAAAATATTTACCATAAAATGGTCGAAAATTATCAATATATTAGTAGGCAATAATAAACCTATTCAGTGTAAAATATACACTTAATGTTCTTAATGTTCTTATTGCTCTTATTGTTCTTAATGTTCTTAATGTTCTTATTGTTCTGAATGTTCTTACTGTTCTTATTGTTCTGAATGTTCTTAATGTTCTTATTGTTCTGAATGTTCTTACTGTTCTTATTGTTCTTAATGTTCTTAATGTTCTTATTGTTCTTAATGTTCTTATTGTTCTTAATGTTCTTAATGTTCTTATTGTTCTTAATGTTCTTAATGTTCTTATTGTTCTTAATGTTCTTAATGTTCTTATTGTTCTTAATGTTCTGAATGTTCTTAATGTTCTTAATGTTCTTAATGTTCTTATTGTTCTTAATGTTCTTAATGTTCTTATTGTTCTTATTGTTCTTATTGTTCTTAATGTTCTTAATGTTCCTACAACAATTTATGGCTAAACATACCTCAAAGTTAAGAAGAAAATACCGGGTGCGTCAAATTCTTTGGGGTGGAATTAGTCTCAGGTGGCAGATTCGTCGGAAATACTATCATAAGACCGCTATAAATCCATAAAATCGTATCACGCGAAAGGACATTGATGAATCTACAAGTTTACCAATGTGTAGTGTTTTTTATAACTTATCGGTGAGATACACAAAATGATTATATCCGTTTCTTACAGATAATATTATACATAAAAATGACGTTAACAAATTATTAGTTGATTTTGAAAAATATAACTTTGGAAGATTTATATGTTAACCTCATGAATCAGCATTGTTCTTTTTAAGAAAAATCTTTCGATAAAAAAAAGCTCCAAATATTTAATGAACTCTTTCGATAGGGGATTTATAATTGCGCAGATGATTACATTTTAGGTCGTGCCTGTGTTTTTTCGTTATTAGAATCGGAATCGGTAATTGCATCGGAATCGGGAATTTAGAAGAGAATCGGTAATTCTATCAGAATCGGAAAACATATTTTAATCCTCCAATCACTAGTTGACACCAAACCAGCTGACTATGCCCACTACTACTACTACTACTACTACTACTACTACTACTTTTCATGTAGTCGACTTGACAGGCAGAGTATATGTTGTAGACAACCCCCTCCATTTCAACAACGATCGTGAGTGTCTGATGTGCGTCACTCAACTACAGACCATTCTTCCCGCTGATATTTATTCTCACATCTGTTTATCTCGCCATCTCATTCCCCGTGCAGTGTCTTGCAGGAATATCTTGGCGGTTTCAGATGCTCCAGTGGCATGCACCCACCGCTACAGTCTGTTTCCTTTAACTATAATTAGGAAGTCTGCATATGGTCCAATGCCGTTTTCGCTACGTTATTTTTTTTCAGTTCTTCGTTGGATTTCTAATCTCTTTAGGGAAATGCCAAGAAGTGTCCGAGAGAATCTCATTTCCATGGTCTGTTTCCGTTTCTAATTTTCTACCGTTAATATCCATGACTCACATGCGTATGGAAATATTGACATGATCCGGGATCCCATCGCTTTAAACTTTGACCTGCTAAGGATGCTCTTGTCGTTTCAGATTTCTCTTAGTTTTGCGTGTGTCTATGAGGTTTGTCCTATGTAAAGAATATGTGGGTGTGTATATAATAGTTAATTTCTGTTTGTCATGGATGAAGTAAACACAATATAATAAGGACTTCATTTCAAGTCATTTCTGTTTAGACTTTGTTTTTAATTCAAATTCAAAATGTATAAAAAGCAGTAAAAAAAATAAAGAAACATTGAAAAAAGTCGTGCTTGCGATTTCCAAAATGAAACCTTAATCCTTATGTAGTTGCCTCCCTTCATCTCATTGTGGCAAAGTAAGGCACCAGATCGATTTTTATGGGGATGATGTTCAGCTCCATGAAAAGGGGCACTTTCTGTGATAAAAATATACACATGTATGTAGCCGTAAAACGGAGACATAACATATACAACACTTGGATGTAAACCTGAACTTTAGTGGTAACAAAATGAAGAGGACATGAAGAATAACACTTCTATTCAACCAGTACATTGGTTTGCATATAAACATACCATAAGAGTATTTTAACATACAATAAGGTATATGAAGCAACGACATATATCAAATTAAACTGATTTCGTTAAAACGTAAGCCAATATTAATTGTGAAATTCGATCATCGTTAACGATACCGCTTTTTTTACAAGTATAATAATGTTCAGTTTCTTAATTATTATTACACATTAAGAAAAAATACAAAACAAAAATGTATCACTGTTAAAATGTTATAGGCCAAAATATACACACATTTCAATCTTTTTAATACGTAAATATATACAAAGACCGACTTGCCAACATGTGCTGTGGTACGTTAACAGAATTTGCCAGTATAGTGAGGAGACACACCACATGTCACAGAACACCACTGTTCCAAATAGGAACAGTGGAAAACAATCGTGTCTTCTCGGAAATCAAATAAAAAAGGAGAAAAAGAGGGAGCAGATTTCTGAATCACACCTTTATATGAGTTATATGGGTTACTATGTTGTTAAATAAATCAATGGTTGACCGACTCTTTGTGATCTGCGACTCCAGGCGATAGGAAAAAAAGAATATATCCTCAAGAGTCTTTTCGAATTAGGGACATAGTATGAGGAGTAGAACCCCCATTCTCAAACTATAGACATCGATACTCGGAGATAATTGAATTTCCATCAAATTCTTCATTATTGTTTGTATAAAATGAGCATTGATTTAGATTTTGTACTTATAAACTCTGTTATTTTCTATTGCTGTTTGCGTAGTGTGTCTTTCATATCTGTTATGTTTAGCTAATGCAAAAGCAAGGACACAAAGCTGAGCATTGTTTCGCTTCTTCCGTCAGAACACGTTCGTTTTCCGATCATTTGTCTAAATTCTTGGAACTTTACTTCCATTACTGCTAGGTTAATAAACACACTCTTTTAGCACTTGCAAGAGAAAATGAACATATAGTTTAGCCCAGCTCTTCGTCTGCTGATTTGTTCTATACTTATTTATTTCTATCGGTTAATCTTCCTGTTTACAAATATATGTTTTTCTTTTTACCGATAGACTTCATTAATTGAAACGATATTCCAGTAGATGCCTTGGCGTAATATAAAATGTGTATGCAACAATTGAATAAAATATGAATGACGAGAAGATCTGATCAGATAACATTCCCGTACAACCGGTGTTATTATGAATGTGCTTTAAAATTCGCCATCTTTAAATTAACACCATGTTCGGTTGTGATATCTTTATTTTTCACAGCACGCGTAAGTTTGCATGGAAAATCATGACTACAACATCACAATGACCGTCTTTTTATCTCTTTATTTATCCTTTGCTAGAGAAACATATCATGAACCGTGGTACAAATTTACCATTGCTTTTTATCCCAAACTACGCCCAGCCAAGTTGAGGGAAGTATCGTCAATGAAAGCTCACTTTCCCCTCGTCGCTCAATCTACAACCAGTATAATAATGTCTGCGACGTTCATACCGTCTGTATGAGGAAAGTAAAAACACTAATGCGACACGGAAGTGCTTATTTGGAGAGAAAATTGGAGGGATATAAAGATTACATGGGAAATGAGGTGAGACTAAATATCTAAAATGTTTTAAGTAGGGGGCAGATCTCGAGGGTGAGTCGATGGAAATTATCAAGTATCGCTAAAAGAAACCTGAGTCGAACAAAACCGGCTTAGAATATTTCGCGCCTAATTTGATCTGGTTCCCAGCAAATGTTTTAAACCATCTCTTATTTCAATATGATTTTCATTTTTTTTTTTTTTTTCAAAAAGAATACATTAAAAACAAGTGTTATTAATTCTGTTACACTAATATTCTATGCGAGGAAGAAAGTATAAATACTGTCCGCTTCTTCTTCTTCTTCTTCTTCTTCTTCTTCTTCTTCTTCAGAAAATTATTATTACTAATATTATTATCATCGTTTATCTAATTGGTTACATTTTTGCATCTTTGTTTTCCTTTTTTCTTATTCGTCTAATTGGCATAATTTGTGATTTCCTATGTTATCCTTCTCTTTGTTGTTCTTCTACTTTCCCCATCACTCTTGTCATACATTGCTTGTTGTTGTTTTCAATTTTCTTCTTCTTCGTTGTCACAATTATCCTTGCTGATATTTTGCTGCTTTTATTGTTGTTGTTGTTGTCGTTATTGTTTTTCTTCTTTTTATTAATTTTTCACGCGTGTGTTCGATTACCGTTCTTATAAATCCGTTCAACAAATTAAGCGCGTCCGTTTCTCTGCTATACCACAAGTGGAACATTTTATTCAGTTTTGGTCCTAGATGTGATCTTAAAATGCATCAGATAGTGAGACCTCTATCTTGGAACATTGCAGAGTTTGGAACCATAACTTAATTACTCTCATATTTGTATTACATAGTGTGATGAAAAGAGAACTCTTTTATCCCCTTCTATGATTCCGAAGTTAATTACTTCCCTTAATCACTCTTTCTTTTTTAGTCAGCCATTGTTTCTCGTAGAGACTAGATCCCTGCGCAGATCTTTGTCGAATAAAGCTTCTTCAAGCAAACTCAGTCTTCTTAAACTCATTCTATTCTATCCTTTTAACTAACTTATTACAATTATTCGACAAAGATAAAAGATGGAAAAATACCTCAAGCCTGAACAATTGGACGCAGCCGACACGTGGCGACACTGGAAGGGTTTTTTCAACATTTTACTTGGCGCTGTCAACGGCTCACAACTAACGGACGAGTTAAAACATAATTTGTTAATCAACCTCGTGTGTCCGTCAATTTTTAAACACATATCGGACATCGGTGATTATCATTCGGCTATGAACGTCCTGGAAGAAGTTTTCGTCCAGCCCCAACACAGCATTTTCTGCCGGCATTTATTAGTAACTCGTCGGCAACAGGCCAACAAAAGCTTGGACCAAAATTTACAGTCTCTAAAAACACTTTCTCAGGACTGTGATTTCCAGACCGTGACAGCTATACAGGCGAGGGATAAGTGCATCAGGGATGCATTAATAAATGGGATTTCGTCATCTCACATCAGACAAAAACTCTTAGAAAACAAACGTCTCGACTTACACACGGCGTACAACCAGGCATTAACACTCGAGACAGCCCCAAAACAATTAACTTCGTACGCTCAGTCGGACTCCTTGGCTGCCTCGGTCTCCACTGCTGAAAAAGAAAAATCGAAGGACGACCAGTCTACATATGAGGAGCAACACACAATAGCGGCACTCTCCGGACAGAAATGTTTTTTTTCTGTGGAAATCTGAGACGTGACAGAGCGAGGTGCTTGCTAAAAACTCTATTTGTAAAAATTGCAAAAAATGGGCATTTTGCTCGTGTCTGCAGGTCACCTACAGCGGCTGCTATCAATTACAGTGAGTCCCTTCTTGCTTCATCGGTTCCTTTTATCTCCTCGGAGAGTCTATCTCGTTCGTCCTTATGAGGGAAAATCAAAGGTGAGTCTATGCGGATACTCGTCGATACAGGGAGCTCCGAACATTTTATTCATCCGGATAAGGTTAGGTGGCTCGGTTTGGCGGTCACGTCAAGCTCTGAGAAGATTTTGATGGCTAGCTGTTCTCATTCGTCCGCTACTCTCGGGCATTGTGTTGTGTCTCTCACTCTGATAGATAGGGAGTACAGGAATGTGAAACTATCAATTATGGCCAACCTATGCCGTGACATAATTCTCGGGCATAAATTTCTATGCCAACACTCCTCAGTGGAAATAGCTTTTGGAGTACCACTCACCCTCTCACTGTTTGTAGACTGACCGCCATTAAAAATATCCCTTACCCCTCTCTGTTTAGTAATCTTACCTCGGACTGTCACCCGATAGCTGTTAAATCCAGGAGACATACCCTACCTGATGCTAAATTTATCCAATCGGAAATCTCCTGCATGCTAAAGGAAGGTATCATAGAGCCCTCTTAATCCCCATGGCGAGCCCAAACGCTTGTGGTATCTCCTGAAAATCAAAAGAGAGACTTGTTGTGGATTACTCCCAAACAATAAATCGGTTTAATCTCCTTGACGCTTATCCTCTTCCTCGAATGGAGGACATTGTAAATAAGATTGCCACTTACAAAATATTCAGCACCTTTAATCTAACCAGTGCTTACCATCAGGTTGCTATCAAGCCGGAAAACCGAAAATACACAGCCTTCAAAGCTTCTGGATCTCTGTATCAGTTTCGGCGAATCTCGTTTGGAGTAACCAATGGAGTAGCGAGTTTTCAACGAGTCATCGATGACATCATCAAGCGAGAAGACCTTCGAGGAACCTATGCTTACATCGACAACGTTACCATTTGTGGAGAAGATCAGGCTATGCATGATACTTATTTGAAAGAGTTCATGAATGCAGTAGCGAAGTACGGACTGAGGCTGAACAAAAACAAGTGTCACTACTCACTTACTTCTGTAGACTTGCTTGGGTATACAATAAGCAAGGGCTCGGTAAAACCTGACTCTGATAGGCTCAAGGGATTGATGAACTTGCCAGTACCTCAATATCTTCCTTCTCTTTGCCGAGCAATGGGTATGTTCTCTCACTATTCTAGGTTGATCTCGAATTTCTCTGAAAAACTACACCCCCTTACCAAAGTTACCAATTTTCCCCTCACTAGTGAACAAGCAGACGCCTTCAGGTACCTGAAGAAGGAAATTACAAAATCATCCCTGATAGCCATAGACTCTTCTCTCCTCTCAAGGTCAGAACCGATGCTTCGAAACATGCGATTGCTGCCTCTTTAACCCAAAATTCTCGGCCCGTGGCCTTTCTCCCCAGAACTTTAACGTCTACCGAGCAGAAGCACTCCTCTGTTGAAAAGGAGGCCTACGCTATTGTCGAGGCGATCCGAAAATGGTGACACTTAGTGCTCGGGAAGCATTTTAAGCTAATCACAGATCAAACATCTGTCTCTTTCATGTTTAACCCTAAACCTAAAAGCAAAATAAAAATAATGAGAAGATAACAAGATGGAAGTTGGAACTTGTCTGTTTTAGCTACGACATTGAATATCTCCCTGGGAAAAAATGCCGCTGCAGACGCCTTGTCTCGCATTTGATCTACTTCCACCTCTGATGACAAGTTATACACCTTGCACTTAGACTTATGTCATCCGGGTGTCACCCGAATGCTAGATTTTGTCAGGGCAAGACTCTGCCATACTCTGTGGAAGATGTAAGAATGGTAATAAGGGCCTGTAAAGTTTGTTCGGAGATAAAACTGAGATTCCTTAATGCGGCACCTCAGACTCTCATAAAAGCGAATCAACTATTTGAAAGACTAAGCGTAGACTTCAAGGGACCATTACCTTTGAATACTCGGAACCACTACATACTAGCAGTGGTTGATGAATAATCTCGCTTCCCCTTCGCTTTCTCTTGTGCCGATATCTCAGCCGCAACTGTCCGGAAACATCTAACTAATCTATTTTCTGTTTTCGGAAATCCTTCTTTTGCCCACTCTGATCGTGGTACGGCTTAAATTTCAGACGGACTAAAGGAATTCCTGCTTTCCAGAGGCATTACTACCAGTCGAACGACCGCCTTAATCCTCAAGGTAACAGACAAGTGGAGAGGTCCAACGGTATCATCTAGCAAACAGGAAGTCTGTCTCTCTGGTCGAGAAATCTCCCAATTATCAATTTTTAAAAGTGCTAGATGAAGCCCTCCACAGCATCCGCTCATTACTCTCCACCTCCACTAATTGCACGTCTCTTCAACTTCGAAAGGAAATCAGCTACTAAAGATTCCATAACTATATGGTTAACAAAAGCGACATCTGTCCTATTAAAGCGGCATGCATGTGGAAGCAAATACGAGCCCCTAGTAGAGTCCGTTCACGTACTTGAAGCCAATTCCAGCTATGCTCACGCACGTTTCAATAATGGACGAGAGACGACGGTGTCCCTACGCCACATATCTCTATGGGGTGATGAAACGGGTAGTCCGGATACATAAATTGATCCTATGCCAGAAAACCAAGAGATACAGACTGTGCGTCTCCAGTCTAATATTTCTCCCATTCATCCTATGCCGAGAGTTCACAAAAACTCCATCGCCGAGAATTTAGTTCTTACTCCTCACTTCCCACACTCTGAGGGTGGCCCGAGGATATCTTCAGAAGATGCCGATGTGCTTAATCTTCGACGCTCTACCAGAATCCGTCAAAGTCCTCAGTATTTAACTGAAAACTATCAGCTTTGAACTTTTGTTTTATTTTCTCTTTTTCAGTTTAATCAGAGATTCCTACCTGAGAGTCTCTAGAACCCTTCTTTCCTAGTCGAACACACAGCCTTGATCCTTCCCTGGGTGGCGGAGAATGTGATGAGAAGAGAACTTTTCTATCCACTTCTATGCTTCGGAAGTGAATTACTTCCCTTGATCACTCTTTCTTTTTTAGTCAGCCATTGTTTTTCGTAGAAACTAGATCACTGCGTAAATCTTTGTCGAATAAAGCTTCTTCAAGCAAACTCAGTCTTCTTAAACTCATTCTATTCTATTCTTTTGGACAACTCATTACACATAGACTATTATTATTATTTACAAAGTATGAAAGAAAATGGGAAGTAATAATATGCTCTAATATGTTACCGTTTAAAAAAACGTCAAACCGACTCACGGGTTTACGGCTTCTATTGTCAGTGTACGTGTATTTATTCACGTCTGCATGTTCATGTGTAGATATGTGTTTTTGCAACGTGTTTCATTTATGTGAAGATAGTCGTGTGTGTTGATATTTCGGACTGATAACAACACGATGAGATATTGGGGCGATGATGTTGTTGACTTGTGTATTGTGCACGTTTTTTTAATAATTTTGCCTATCTGCACAGTTACGTGTTAGTGTAGTGTTAGTGACATTATTATATTTGTTTTCATTTCAATTTGTTTATTTGTTTAATTTTAATTATTTTCATATATGCATGTTATCGTGTTTGGACTGTGTGTTTGCGAATATAATTTAATATTTAAGTCTTTAAAGCAGAAAATGATATTTCTATTGTGTTCTTATATTAGTTTTAAATTTATTATTTTATGTATTTGTTTTATCATTGTCGATAATGCAAATTCGTGTGATTGGTGTTCTCGGTCTGTATTTGATTTTTTGAGATTTAGTTTTCTATTTTGGGTTGTTTGCAGTAAGTATTTGCTGTTTTTATTACTATTAAGTTGTTAGAACATGTGTTTTATTTTTGGGGGTTAACGAGACCAAAGGGAATGTATTTTTGTGTCACACTTTCGGGCTTGGTTCTTATCTTCCGTTTGCTAGTGTATTCTGGTGTGTTATTATAGCGACTTTTTCCTGAAGTTAAAAGGTGCATCACTTGGATATTTTTATAGGCCGGTACTGATCTTATATTTTCCCAGTTGATTTCGTTCAGTGACAGGATTTTTCAGATCTTATATGCACCCTGTTATGATTCTGTTGTTTGAGTCTATTGTGTATGTATGTTATTTTTTTGTAGGCTTCTTTCGACTAATTCTCTGTAGTATGTTGTACAATGCTGCGTTTCGACTCTCTAATTTTCTATGAGGTTTTACTTGATAGGCCCCTTGGAATAGGCATCTTTTGTTTCTACAATTGCACGTATTTATTGTTTCGTGAATATTTTGCTGCTTTTGTTATTTTTAATAGTATTATTCAAGTATTTAGAGTATGTAATTTTTATGTAAGTGTAACTGCTTTTCAGATTCTTTTAGTGAAATATTTTGAAAAGTTTCTTTTTTAGCGGAAATATTAACCTAATAGCTTTAAGAATAAGTTTTTCCGGTATATTGATGTTCGTGTCATTGTTATATGTTTTGTAAATTTAGATTACGTTTCTTATTCTAATTTGTTTGTGTATTTGGTATTGGTGATGTGTACACTTTAAATTTAAACCACCGCTACGCACATGAATACACGTGCAGAAATAAAAAAAAATTAAAAAATACATACAATACAAACAATGTGATTTGATAACACCGTAATTAAACGTGAACACACGCTTAAACACACATACGCATATATATATATATATATATATATATATATATATATATATATATATATATATATATATATATATGTATTTATATATATTTATATATATATGTATACATATGTCTTTATATATATTTCTATATATACATTTCTCTATATATATCCATATATATGTATATATATGTCTTTATATATATTTCTATATCTACATTTATATATATATATATATATATGTATATATATGTCTTTATATATATCTCTATATATACATTTATATATATATATATAAATATTTGTTATTGTTTATTATCTATGTACGTATACGTTTCGTCCTTTTTCAATCGGGACTCATCAGCATAGAGATATGACTATTCACTATTCATGCGACTCGAAACCCCGGACCTCAAGTATTTTTCAACTCCAGTCCGACGTCGCTAATCGCTGGGCCAATTGTAAACAGCGAATAAACTATGATAATTTTAACATTTTTACGGCGGCTTTGGCGTCGAGGCATTCTACTTCTATTAAGGGAAGGAATGATGCATTATAAGCAAGTGACGTCATGCTGTGTTAATACTACCAATTACAGTGCTCTACTTTCAAGGAGCGACAAATAATAAATATTTGTTATTGTTTATTATCTATGTACGTATACGTTTCGTCCTTTTTCAATCAGGACTCATCAGCATAGAGATATGACTATTCACTACCGGTCATGCGACTCGAAACCCCGGACCTCAAGTATTTTTCAACTCCAGTCCGACGTCGCTAATCGCTGGGCCAATTGTAAACAGCGAATAAACTATGATAATTTTAACACTTTAACGGATAAACGTTACTTTATTATACTGTAACCAAATGCATCTTAATTTCAAATTAGATGAAACAGCCATCAACATTTTATATATATATATATATATATATATATATATATATATATATATATATATATATATATATATATCGCAATAATTGTTATTTTAATAGTACAATAAGATTACTTATTTATTATAAATAATTAAAAACATTAAACCTTGTAGTTAACAATTACTTTGTTTTTCATGCTTAAAAACAGTAAAATCAATGTTATATATCACTTCCAATGTCTTTTTGGGGATGTAACTCCCACAATACTAAACAAAACTAATTGTTACCTTGGTTTTACTCACATAACACATCATCGTCGCATTGCCAGGCATCTCTCTGAAACTAGTTTAATTTGCCAAAAAAACATGGCTGCCGCATTAATCAATATAGACAAATTTTAGAGAAATTATTTCAAATAAATATTTCATTACTAATACTAAGTTCAGATCTGCAAAATAATAATTTCGATGTTAACAAAATCATAACTTTGAATCGACCAGAAAAAAATATGTTTTCTCGCATATATATGAGGGTCGCCCGTTTGTCTTTTAATGTCAATATACGTTCTAATTGTTTTAAATTGAGAACTGCTCATGTACTTTCATATTGACATGATAATGATGTTTGGTTTAATTTAAACGATTTGTAAAATAATTAAAACTGAAATGTGTTTGTTTTGAAAACTGTCTTGTAAAAATAAAAATTAATCCGGGCTTTATCTCTCTCACACTCTCTCTGTCTCTGTCTCTGTCTCTGTCTCTGTCTCTGTCTCTGTCTCTGTCTCTGTCTCTGTCTCTCTGTCTCTCTCTGTCTCTCTCTCCCCCTCTCTCTCTCTCTCTCTATATATATATATATATATATATATATATATATATATATTAATATGTGTCTGTAGGTTTGTTTTCGTATATTGTGTTAATTCCATGTGTGATAAAGAATATACCATGATGGTACTCAGTAGAGCGCATATCCTCACGAAGGCTCATAATTACCTTTTAATTCAGTCAAGCTTTATCTAAAATCGCTGATAGCCATGTAACCGTTATGTAGGTTTATTGGATTTGTTACAGACAACTAAACAATGCAGGTTATATTATATTCTCTTTTATAAACGCTGGTTATAACTATTTCATCGAATATTTAACTTGAGTCTGCACATAGAGACATGTAAATCCCATCACTTTAAATATGATGATTCTATACGAAATTGGTGAATAATGAAAATTCAGCTACAACAATGAGAGCATGCAAATAGATAAAAGCCATGAGAAATAATCCATTTTCTTTATCTACTCTGACACGATTGATATACAAATTTGAAAGCACAAAAAACACTCCATCATTTACTATCAAGTGACAGACCGTCATTATAGGAAAATTGTATAGATGCTGTTG
>OY744515.1:2232500-2367500 GCA_963556195.1 Sepiola atlantica
AGCATATCCGTTAGTTGTCGTTGTTAATCCGTGTTTGAAATAGTACTTTTGTTGAAATTTAAAAATTTAGTTTAAAATAGCATATTCGTTTGTTGCCGTTGTTGATTCATGTTTTAAATAGCATTTTCGTTGAAATGTCAGCATTAAGTTCGAAATAAGATATCCGTTAGTTGTCGTTGTTAATCCGTGTTTGAAATAGTACTTTTGTTGAAATTTAAAGATTTAGTTTAAAATAGCATATTCGTTTGTTGCCGTTGTTGATTCATGTTTGAAATAGCATTTTCGTTGAAATGTCAAGATTAAATTTGAAATAGCATATCGTTAGTTGTCGGTGTTAACCCGTGTTTGAAATAGCATTTTTGTTTAAATGCTAGGATTAAGTTTGAAATATCATTTGCGTTGGTTGTCGTTGTTGACTCGTGTTTGGAATAGCAACATCGTAGGTGTGTCAGGATAATTTGAAATAACATTTTTGTTGACCTTTCAAGTTTGTTTGCAATAGCATTTTTGTTGACTTGTAAGGCTTACGTTTTAAAAAGCATATTTGTTAGCCGTTCATAATGAGTTAAAATGAATTATTGTTTATCTGTCACGCTTGTTTAAAATATCCTGTTTGTTGACCTGCAATACTTATCCGAAATAGGAATTCCATGGCTAAACGCACAGATCAAATGGACCCATCTTATTTTAGTTATGTACAGTATATCTATAGAGGTGTTCCCCGTCACCCGTCTGTCAAACTCTAATCTGAAATGACATTTATTCATTATGTTACGATCATTTTAAATAACATTTTCGTTTGTTCGTAAATATTACTTTTTAAATAAAATGTTCGTTTGTTCGTAAATATTACTTTTTAAATAAAATTTTCGTTTGTTCGTAAATATTACATTTAAAATAACATTTTCGTTTGTTCGTAAATATTACTTTTTAAATAACATTTTCGTTTGTTCGTAAATATTACTTTTTAAATAAAATTTTCGTCTAAAATAACAATCAACGCCTTCATTAAATAGCAATACTTATTCATGTGTTCGTTTTTTGTTTTATAATATTTTTTTTAGTTTTTTCTTTTTATTACAAATCTTTAATTTACTTTGCTTCGCTTTACACTATTGTATCGAAAATCATCCTGTCTTTATTTCTCTTGTCTTTCCACAAATAGTAATTCTTTAATTTATCTGTTATATGCATTCTTGAGATGTTTTCTCTTCTCATTTAAACACCTTTACTTTCTTCATTTTTCTAAAAAAAATTTTTCTTCTAATTTTTTATTTTTTCTCTCAATTCGTTCTTTTGTGAGGAGTGCTAGTGCGATGTGAACGAATGTCAAACGCTTACATAAGGAACTGCTTTTCTTTTTCATTCGTTTAGCTACTATTTCCTTTTCGCCGTAACAAAACTAAAGAAAAATGGATTCAATACAAATGTGCGAACTGGACATTTTCGACCAATGAAAATAATTTTCGTTTATTCGAAATATTAAAGTTAGCGAACCAGTGTAAAACGCTAAATATTTATAATACAGACTAACAAAAACACAGAAGAGTGGATATGATTCGACGGAGCCGGAAAAATGACCGAACGCGGCACAACATAAAGCTCATCCCCTGGTCTACCAAGAGGGGGGTGGCAATATTTAACTTCAGCACACAAAAGCAAATGACTACTACACTTACACACATACGAACGACCTTTCCTGAATCTACACACACTAACAAACGGCAGCACATACACACACTTACGGAAGGCAAATTAATACACCCTCACTCACATAAGTTCAGATATATTCACACACTAACAAAAAAGGCAAGCAAATACATACACACAGACTGCAACACACATATTCACACTGGCATTAAAAAAAACATGAACATACTCTTTCCACACTTTAATATTGTAAATATACAAATATGTTTTTTTCCATTGGTTTAACATTTTTTATTTACAGCATATTATTCCTGAATCTAGCACTTGATAAAGGATGCCCCATTTATTCTAAGCCTTTTATTCATATGTGTCATCATCATCATCACCATCACCATCATCATCATCATCATCATCATCATCATCATCATCATCATCATCATCATCATCATCATCATCATCATCATCAAACGAAAACAGCTCTAACAAACGACTCGATATTTGAACAACACCACTCAACAATATGTTATCCTCGATGTTGGAATACTCAAATATCTCAACTTTACTTCTTTCCTTAATTATTTCATTTTTTAGTTTTAGTTTATATTTTTCGTTTCGATTACCAGTCCTTATTTTTTCTTCTTTTCCTATTAGTCTCACCATGTTTATTGGCCATCGAAGACTGAATTCTACTTTAGAAATATGAATGAAGACTAAAAATATGACGGATGCTCAGAAGAAAATACGGAACATATTTTATTGTTTGTTATCTACAAATAAAATACATTTACTTTCGTTTAGTTGATTAATTTCACGGCATATAAGCAATTCTCAGATTATTTAATGCCGAATCCAATCATTTTGGTAAAGTATTTCATAGTCAAGTTCTAAATATGTTCAACTAGTTTTTACTAATGAGTTACCAATTATCAAGACCAAACGCTAATCGAGGATGAGGGTTAATGAGATGGAAATATTGTCTGTTGAAAGATAAAGAATTTTGTTAAACGATTGTAGACTATGTATGGAAAGAATCTGTTGCTATTGGATCTGAAGGCGATTATATTGTAATCTCTAGATAAGCAGTCCCGTAGTAATGAGTTCCACAGACGAAAAACTGTGGAAATTTCGACTGACGCTAAACAAACGTAACAAGTAAGGAATGTTTTCCGTTGTTGTTAAAAAAGGAGTTCTTGTTGTGAATGTCTTACCAGACGGAACCAGAGATTGTAGATCAGTCCAGCAGCTTCCATGGAAATAACGATAGATGAACAGAGACTAGCAGCGCCTCTTCTGTCATTAAAGAGATGTACTGAACGGACGAGACCATCTCGTACTTTATTCCGAAGTCATTTTGAACTCTGTCTATGAAACTAAGGATGGTTTAAGCGACGCTTCTCTAGATGTAGCAACAGTACACCATATTTGCGGGTATCTGACGCTTATATAGATAGACGATTGTATCAGGTGTCATGTATTTTCTGAAGTGGTAAAATGATCGAACCATTTTTCGAGTAACTTTAGCAACCGATATGATTTAAGTCTTCGATCTCATATCACGAGTGAAAGTCAGTTCTAGGAGCTTTTCAAATAAAATTGATTAGTGTAAATAAATAGTGTGCAAATTATAGATTCTATTTCCTCCAGAGATGAGACCATGTCAGTTATCATCACCATAGGTTTAGCTACTCTAGTAGACATGGAAGTGATGGCAATTAAGAACTATCGCAAAGGCGATGAAATTGAGACCGCACGCTAGAATGCAGTTTTGTATCATAGATAGACGACTTAGTAGAAGAGAGAGATAGTATACATTGACGATAGGTTCGGGAAATAGAATAGGCAGAGTAAAATGTATAAATAGCAAAGAAATATAGATTTCGTGGTTGGTTCGGGGCAAACATTCAATAGTGTCCCTGGCAATTTAATACCGTATGTTGTGCCCTGAGACCAACATAGTTATTCTTCTTCTATGAGTGCCCAGTATTTTAAAACATCATAAACACTGACCCGAGAAGCTAACAATATCCATAGCTAAACCCGAAAGCTTATACAACACGGCACGGAATAATTATTCAAAATACCACCAAAAGTATCTGACAAAATAACAGGTTACGAACATAAAAATTTGCTTCTTAAATAATTGATTTATCGCAATCTAACTTTTATAGTTACAGATTGTCTGTAGTTATATGAGAGCTAGATGACTGTTGTTGCCGTGAGTGGATCTAGCCTGCATGTTGTTTCGACTGAGTTCATGGGTCACATACACATGCCTCACGCACCTAGCCATATGTTATTCGTCTAAAAGCAATCTTGTTCAACAACAGTATGTAGTTAGCCTCTTTATAGAGTATTACCGTCCCTGAGTGGCGAAGAGTCACACCTTTAAAGCGTTAACACCGTTGATGTGCATTAACATAGGTAGAACCCGGCGAGTCTAGAGGAGCCAAAACTCGATTAATATCCCTGTATTGTTTACTGGTAGATGCAGTTCCTGTGGTGACCATCGACAAACAGATGATTTAGCAGGGAGAGAGGACGTGCTAGAAAATTCCTAGAGGCACCGATATCCAGAGATTACTTTTTTATCCTTGCGTCTGTTGGGTAGCCTTACTCTGACTGATTGCAATATAAGATCGTTCATTGAGTTACAGACCGACAGATATAAGGTTTACCTGAACTGACGCCACCCTTACTCTTTCAGTTGACAGAACAAACAACCCCTGTCTATATTAAGCATACGCAAGGAAGTAGGATCAATCAGATAAAAAAAATGCCAGGAGAAACGATATCACCTAGCGCCAACTTTAGCTTTAACTCTATCTACTCGTTTTGCCCGAAGAATGAACCTGTGACTACTACAATTTTATTGTGCTGAATCCATTCACAAATGTGCTGCTAGATAACTAAGAACATTGAGACATTACGACAAACAACCACAGAAGCAGCACTTGTATTTTATTTAGATGAGGCTGCTCTAAGTCGAAGCGGAGCATAACCCAACCAACCTATCATGTGTTCCATCAAGCCCAGTTCATCGTGACAGGGGCGACGGTCACAAGCCTGACGGGATTACTGTGTTTGCTTTCCGAGCCGGAAAGCCGCTGATCTGGGACGTCACTTGTTCTAACTCCTTTTCAGCAGCAAGGATTCTGGAATGCGCGGTGAAGCCCGGCACGGCGGCTCTACTCGCTGAAACAAGGAAGCGCGGAAAATACAGCTCGCTCACTGACCGTTTCGTCTTCCAACCAATTTCAGTGAAAACGTCGGGTATGCTTGGCCCCGAGACTGTTAATTTTTTTTCAGGACATTAGACGGAGGATTTCAACGTCTAGGCACGAACCCTGGTTTTTCCAACGCATCTCCCTGGCTATCGTTCGTGGAAACACTATGTCAGTAACGGCGGCGTCACTTCCGTTCTCATCGTCATCTGTTGACCATCTCTTTCTTTGTCTCCCCCTCTCTACCTACCTATGTTTGTATCTGTCTCTTTGCTTCTCTTTCTCTCACATTATTGTTTTATAAATAATTGGACTTGTTTCGGTTTGTCTTTACAATGGCAGCCATGATTGTTTATTTATTGTTGGTTTGAAATTGTATTTCTTGTCCTGGAATAAAATATTATCTACACAAAAAGTTCATAATCCTAACCAAGCCGTGACAATGACGTTATATGCGTAGAATATAGAAATATATTAATGATGCTACGCTAACTTTCGTAAGTACATCAGATAGAGTAAACCAGGAAAAAAATAGTGAATTAAATTAGAAAATAGCATAAAGAGGAAGAAAGAGAAAATCAGTGCGAGTGAAAAATATAACAATAGGACAGAGATATAATATTCCTGATTTTTTTAGATAGGGATTGATAAGTTGTATAATTTTGGTTATTCGTACCACATTTCTCATCTTGAGTGTTTTCATCACAAGGTTTCGACCGCTGTTACCTCTGGCCTTCTTCAGGTGTATCTCTTCCAACTCGGGAATATTTCTGTCAAACTCGGGAATCTGGACGGAATTTCGAACAGAAGCTTTTATTTAATCGACAGGGGTAGCATGCTCTTGTTCCGTCAACTATCATTTTCACTGCAAGTTTAGTATCATTCGACTGGGCTCGTTTTCAGGAGGGCTGGAGATACGTACAATATTGGAAGTTACTTGATGCTTTAGTAACTAACACTATTCTGATACTCATAGATAAATGTTCTTATCATTAAAGAGAATAAATAAAAATAGTATCACGAGGACCAAATCAGGCACAAGCAAAACGGATTATAAAACAAAAGACAGGGCAGGTTTTAAAAGTTCTGGAGAGCATTTTGATAAAGAAGAATTATTTGCATATGTTATACACATTTTGATGTTTTATTAATTTATTTAGTTTCTATGTTTCTTTATATTTTTTTCTTTAGAAAGCCAGAGATGCAACATAAGACGAGCTTTTCAAATTGCGGATCTCATCGTTTACGATTGCCCCTCAGTTGGCGCCAATGAGTAGTTTTTTATTTGTTTCCTAAAACCGGGCAAATATGAGAAACATTTGCCAAATGTTCTCTTGTTCTATGAGATGACTAAGAAATTATCTTTGTTGCTTCTTATTCGCTTTTTATCGTATTTTTTTTCATATTAATTTGGCAGACGAACCACGAGGGAATTTTCTCCAAATGTGCATTGTTTTCTTTATTTATATTTAAAATTTTTCTCATTATTTTTCTCATTATTATTTCAATATCAAAAATTCGTACTTTCCTTTCTATGTTTTTATACATTTATTCTTTTGTTTTAAAATATTGTTTGCGCAGTTACGAATGGGAAGAAAGTTAAAATAGTGGATTCTTATTCTTTTCATTTTCCTATCTAAAAAAACACAATAAAGCAATAGCACAGAAATATTGAAAGGATAACAACATGTCATCTCATATTTCTCAAGAGAAATACAGAGATTAATGATAAAAGTCTGACTAAAAAAGCAGTTAAGGATGGAAACACGTTAAAAATAATTAATTGAACAAAATGAACTCGCCAAGAAGCCGCGTACGTTTCAACTTTATGTCTAGCTCCTGCCGAGGGTGTTAATTTTTAATTCAGAGATCATAATTAGTATTCTTATTTCTATTATATCCAAGTAATTTTTTAAATTTTTACTATATATTACTTCCGCTTTTAATAGTATTACTAATAAACATAACTTTAGGGGCACCAGAATTATTGGTCAGAATTACAACAAATTTGGTATGAAGATCTCGCACGATGCTTATGTGTTCCGTAGTCGTCCAACATTTTAGTCCTACTCCTTATAATACTACATCTATTACTTTTAATAGTAATACTAATAACACACATTTTCGAGGCTTCAAAATTGTTTACTAAATAGTCACTAATTATCAAGACCAAACGCCATTCGAGGATAAGGATTATTGAGATGGGTTAATTGTCAGATGAATGATGAAAATATAAAAGGAATGAACATGATCAATAGCATGCGAAAAATTAGAATTCATATGAGAACGCTATATGTCAATTGTTTGTTGAAATTGAACTTGAAGGCAACCCTTATGTAGCGTGCAGTGAAGCAGTCCTGTGGTAATGCATTCCACGTATAGGTTGTTCTTGGAATAAAGTTATGTTCATGTAATTCCTATTTGATTTTAGAAACTAAAGTGTTGCGGTAGTTAGACAGGTTCTTGTTGTGAATGACTTACAAAGTGTAAGTAGAGAATCTAGCACTTTCCAAGTATTGGTTAGAATCGCAGAAATTGTAGCATATATATATATATATATATATATATATATATATATATATATATATATATATATATATAGTATAGTTATCCACTGACACATAATTCATCGTCTGTACGACTCACCAGTGTGATTAGACCTAACGAAATGCGAACACCTACACTCCAGTTACTGACTATATATATATATATATATATATATATATATATATATATATATATATATATATAACAAAAACTATTATATATATATCTAACAAAAATCTAATATATATATATATATAACAAAAAAACTAATATATATATATATATATATATATAACAAAAACCTAATATATATATATATATATATATATATATATATATATATATATATGACAGTCATAGTAACAAAAAAGCGCATAGACTGGTGTGTTTGACATCTCCCTATATATATATATATATATATATATATATATATATATATATATATATGTATATTGCGATGAAGCATTCTAGCAAGGATATCCGGCTTATAAAGGTTAGTCGTAGTTTTCATTCCGCTATTTATATATATATATATATATATATATATATATATATATATATATATATATATATATATATATATATGTATGTATGTATGTATAGTATCATAACATTGATCGCTATCTGCTTTGTAATGATTTAACTTGTGCTTTTGAGGATTCTGATTTCATTTCATGAGTTTTTGAACGACCAAACAAAGTCACGTTAATGTGAAATGCTAATCTTTTAGAATATTTGTGTAGGAAGCCATCAATGACGACGCGAACTTGAAGAATACAAATAATGAATTCACAAAATAAGGAAATACATTAGTACATCTCGAAAATGTTAATCCAATACAGTTGCGACAATTAAGTGTGAATAAACAACTATAGCGGAATGAAAACTACGACCAATTTTTGTAAGTGTCTTCACTGATTTAGTACTAGGTTCCTTAAATGAGTGTAAATGGTTTCTGAGTCTGTCCTTGAAACTACATTCTGTCAACCCTATATATTTTATTTCTTACTATGACGTTGCATTTCTATACTAATTCTGAGATTAAGCACATTACTTTCTAAAGGGTACTCATTTTCATTTTTACAGTTATATCGGGGGTATTATCCTTGACCTGGCCTGCAGTTCTATCTTGATTTCTATTTATCTTATTTAGTCTGGCATTAGTTGAACCTACAATAGTTGAAGCCAGGTTTATCTATGATGAAACAGAGATTTTAACAGTATTTTTTATGAACTTACATAATCTGCTATCCCAGTAGTTAGAGATAGCGGCAGGGAAGACACAGGACGTGATACCGCCAGTACATGGATGAAACATATAACAACATACATGCTAAGCTTCTAATAAGGTAACTATGCGACTTGCAAATTGTTTTTATCACCAATGAGTGCATATGCTGCAGAATTAAGCACGGACAAGAGGTGGCTTTAATTATGTCATACGGTCAGATCATCACAACACCTGCTACTTCTGTGGTATAGTCTGCAAAAGTCTAGCTGAAAAAAGGCATATCCGCGCCTTTTACTGGGAGATTTTACAGTAATATATTTTATTTTCTTAAACGACATAAATAATTAAATATATATATATATATATATATATATATATATATATATATATATATATATATATATATATATCATTATTTTGGAGGGGGGGGTACAAAACTTTATTAGTGCAATAATGAAGGGAAGACGTGTAGAATTTTTCATAATAAAAGATTTAGGAGATAAGAAAAAAAAATTGCAAAATGCGATTCAGGGCTTGTTGCAGGAGAACACATACGTCCACATACGAGTATACTTTCTTCTGAGCGAACCGTGATGATGATCCCCGCCGTTCTTTATATAAAACCACCATATTGTTTATAATGCAGGCTTTATCTACTTTAATATGATATACGTTGGACTATTAATCCGGTAAATGAGTATGTACACACTCTTTCTTTCCCTACCCCCCTCTCTCCGTCTTGCTATCTCTCTCGTTCTCTCACTCTCATATATATCGAATTAAATAGATATTAAAACCGTTTAAGAGGGGGGTTTAGGGACGAAGAAACATCTCCTATAATTTTAAATTGCAGTTAAGTATTATGCCCTAAATAAATTGATTTAAAGTAAGTAACATTTTTCGATTTCGATTTATCTTTTCTTTTAAAATAAAATAAATATCGCATCTATAACATGCTTTGATGGTAGTTTATATATATATATATATATATATATATATATATATAATCCTCGGCATGTACGGGTATATCAGCTAGTTCAATATATAAACCAATTGAATATTTTCTATATCACTGAATTTTGTGTGACCTTTCAATGGAAACTTCGAGGATCAATATGAGCATGAAGAACACCGAGTGCGAGAAGTTGTTGTGCGTGACGTTAAGCAGGTGCTTACTTGCTGCCCAACCGGAATGAGCCGGTCATCGCCCTGCTCTTGTTATGCGCACTTCCGTCTTGTACTTCTTTGATAGGCTTACAGAAGACACGCCGTTCTTACGTACTGATTGGTGTGCCCAACGAAGGAGCAACTAGAATAAAGCAGATAATAGAATATTTATGTGCGACACCATTAAAAGTAAAACCACTCAAATGCAAAGGTTCACAAGTTTATTGCACGATTGTACGCTAAGAAATATTTCGATCTATACGATATGCCAACTCTTTCCTTCAGAAAATTATCTGCTTTTTCATCTATTTCTACGCATGAGGATGCAATTGAAAACGAAGTTTTATATCAAGATAAACACACATATTATTGAATAAAAGTTTATAAAAAATGAAGTAGTTTTATTAATTATTGTGTTTTCTACAATATGATATCGTAGTGGGGCCGCGAGCGCACCACCCCCATAAATGTAATTTAAGCATCTTTACTTCATTTCATTTCGTGCATTATATAACATTGTTGCAATATTAAATACAACTATTCTGCGACGTTTAGCTTGGTATTGCTTATAAAAGTGTTATATCGTAGTAATAACAATAAATAAATAAGAACACAAGCTATGAATAGAAGGAATAAGAAATGTATTAAGAATACTTAATTACATACAATAAGTCAGTCGCAAATACAGACTCTAGACCAGGGGCGGGAAAACCTTTTCCGAGTGAGGGCCATATGAGACTTTTGGAAGGAGATCGCGGGCCGGGGTGAAAAACGAAATCTCAGAATTACTATATTTTGTTTACATGAATAAATTGTGCACAAATTGCATTGAATACTCTACAAATCTAATATTTTTAATCAAGAGACTTCTGTATGTGATGATTTAAAAGGCGCCGACGAAGAGCCATTTTGGAATCATAAAAAATAATGACGGGGAAGTAGCAAGTTGATCCAGCATTCGTTTTGACAACCTCACATAGGTTCTACGTTTCATGCCCTTTCCTCGTTTCTCGTTTCCTCTTGGCCTCTCTTTTTCTATTTTTCTATTTTTATCTCTTAATAGTTAAAGAAAAATGAAATATACATGCATCATCGCTCGCTGATATTCATACATTTTTATCCCGCTGTAAATCTTAATTGAAACCTACTTTTACGTGTATGTCACAAAATGATATGAGTTTTACTGGGAGGTTTGCGGGCCGGATTGCAATAATAGTCTAGCAGGCTGGCAGGTCGGACGCTAAACCTTCACGAGCCGGATGTGGCCCGCGGCCCGAGGTTGCCCGTCCCTGCTCTAGACAGACGTGCTGGCATAGTTGTCGACTTCATAGTGACCTGACGAATCTATCCTGTTACTATGGGTAAATCCGGATCAGTCAACTACAGAAAGTAAAAGTATGTATATATACAGCGAAACAGTCTGTACGTGGATGACTATAAGCTCCATTTCTTGGGAAGAGCTTATTTGTAAGGATATCGCCAACTGTTATTAGCTTTAAGGCATAGCTCATTGGGTAAAACTAATTCGAGCTCCCGGCACGTGACAATGTTTACATTGAGATATCACGTATATTCAGTCAGTATCGTATAATAACGCAGGGGTAGTGACGTTGACGGTTCAGTTTCAATCCAGGTTTGAAGCACTAGCTGGTTTAGCCGTACTGAAGAGCTGTGATATAACGAAACCGTTAGTACGTGGATGACTATATATATATATATATATATATATATATATATATATATATATATATATATATATATATATATATACGGGGTGGGTATTTGCGACTAGGACATAGAGGAGTAAACAGCCCCGTTGCGTTTTATACATATGCTCGAGGTATGACCATACCAATAAAATGAATGCATAGGACACGGGGGAATTTTACAAATATCTTGTAATAAGTCGAAACAATTATATTCTGGAAATAAAAACATTTTCTGTTAAATTATTTGAGTCTATCTTTGGACATAGTTTAAAATTAAAGACAACTATTTCACACCATAGCTCTAGCTTTACACTATTGTACTATTACAGTTGCTTTATGTTATAAAATTTATATTTCAAATATAATATATTTAAATATATATATATATATATATATATATATATATATATATATATATATGGTAAGTCAATGAAAATTGATAAGACCTGCAAATGGAAGCAAATCGATATCATCAGTTGTTCAAAACAAGGAGCAGTTTAGTTAATAAAAAACATTTATTTTTCTTCTCTTTCATTCCTTAAACCAGGCTTTTCAAAGATTAAAATCTTATCATCAGAGGAACATTTATGATTGATAAGTTGACAGGATAGGAGTGTCAAAGTTTCAAATTTGAAAGAGTTTAAAAAAAAAAAATTAAACTTTAAACGGGCATGGGAATCACCAATAACGAAATCCAAAAAAAACGTGGGGCTCAGAAATATTGATAAATCCAGAGGAATCTGTATAAACATCCAACGGCGACGATTCCACCCACGTGTGTTGTCCTCGGAGAGGGATCAAATAAGATTGGCCATGTCAAGGAAAACAAGGTTTTCTCTAAGAATAACAAGTCGAATAAATGGCAACAGACGAAAAAATCACTTCCAACCGTAACCAGTTGTGTCGGATGTCTTGATGTGTCAACTAACGAACACACTACTACAGGTGAAAAAATATTTGCGAGAAAAAGTATTGCTTTATGCTAAGTGAAAACCTTCATCAAGGCAGCCTATGTACACACATATATATATATATATATATATATATATATATATATATATATATGTGTGTGTGTGTGTGTGTGTGTGTATGACTTCAATACTTAGAGAAGCCTCTAGAGTACAGCAGCCGACACATTGGGGCGATCACTCTCGCAATCAGGACACCAACCGATCGATAAATTATATAAATAGTAATTAGCTAAAAGATTCTGACGAAGATAAGTTTAATTGAAATTCTAAAAATAACATTTCATATCTAAGCGTGAGCTGCAGGTAATGAAAAAATTAAGAAAATACAAGTGTAAACCTAATCTCTCTTCTAAGCCATCAGTAATTACCGGTGTGAAAATTACAGGTGCGTCATTATTTTGGACGACAAGATAAAGTAGAGAAAAAAGAAGTAGAAAAACAATAGAAATTATCACGCGAATTATGCTTTGAAGGGAATGAACAAAAACGATAAACACATATTAAAATCATTTTATTTTAGATTCAAGTAATATAAACAGCAATTAACCTTTTGTTATATAACCGCTTGAGATCGATGGTGTTTGCTTCTCTACTGGGCGTAGTATTTATCTAGTATAGCACCCGATATAGATTAGCAATTATCTAGTATAGCACCCGATAGAGAGTAGAAATTATCTAGTATAGCACCCGATATAGATTAGCAATTATCTAGTATAGCACCCGATAGAGAGTAGCAATTATCTAGTATAGCACCCGATATAGATGAGCAATTATCTAGTATAGCACCCGATATAGATGAGCAATTATCTAGTATAGCACCCGATATAGATGAGCAATTATCTAGTATAGCACCCGATATAGATGAGCAATTATCTAGTATAGCACCCGATATAGATGAGCAATTATCTAGTATAGCACCCGATATAGATGAGCAATTATCTAGTATAGCACCCGATATAGATGAGCAATTATCTAGTATAGCACCCGATATAGATGAGCAATTATCTAGTATAGCACCCGATATAGATGAGCAATTATCTAGTATAGCACCCGATATAGATGAGCAATTATCTAGTATAGCACCCGATATAGATGAGCAATTATCTAGTATAGCACCCGATATAGATGAGCAATTATCTAGTATAGCACCCGATATAGATGAGCAATTATCTAGTATAGCACCCGATAGAGAGTAGCGCTTATATAGTGTAGTTCATGCTAGAATTGTCTGCGTTGTCTAGTGTAAATGTTGCCTCCTACAAGGTAGCCAGAACATGTACTTATATGAAGCGAGATACAACGACAATTTCATTTGAAAATATACTCACGTAACTTTGAAATTAATACATTTCCTTTATTATGAGGTATTTTTTATTACCTTCGCATATTTATTGCCGTGTCTAGCACCACATAACATTATATTATCTCTGCACTACACATCAATACTCTAACCGAATATATCTCGAGAAATACTTTTTTATCTGATCATATGAATAAATCGACCAATCAGACGTTGACCTTCGTATATGTGACACCAACTGAACTTGGGATGACACCCTGTCTATCTTAGCCGTGCAGTTCACACACAGACATGCGTTATCTGCACTTCTCTATTGACTCAAGTACACATGCCATGATTTGAGAAGGAATAATTCAAGATCTACGTTGTTCCAAACTAAATAGTTAAAACGTAACACATCAGAATGTAATAGACAAAAAAGGAAGCATCAATTAGCATGTTAGGAGATGAGTTATAATTCATTTATAAGATACACATACGCATGTCATAACATGTACCTATTTAAAATAGTCAGTTAGACTAATTCTGTCGCCTTTTCTCGGCCCGAATAATGTACCTAAATGTAAATAAGAAGCAGACGTCTTCGAGTCAATTAATTATAATTAATGATGATCTGTCAAGAACACATAATGGTATCACATACCAGAGAAGTATTCAGTCCCGCTACACATAATTGACACACCGCTCATTAAACTTTATATAATTTTCGTTAGATTGATCACCCTGACGATCTGTACTATTTCAGGGTTCTTCATAAGGTGCAGAAACGTATCTGCAATTTCATTGACTCCACCCATTTTTCTTCTCTGCTCTCTCTCTCTCTCTCTATCTATCTATCTCTATCTCTCTCTCTCACACACACACACACGCACAGACGTGGTTGCTAATGTCAATATTTTCTATAAATACTATTATGGCATGTGTTCTTCAGAAATGTCTGATCTATTCCCTGCTCCCTTTTTCCAGCTTATTTGACTCGTTGGTCTAGTGGTCTTTATCAACTTTGCTATTTTGATACGTCATTGCAAACAGCTTCCTCTTCCAGTTGTTTCAGTAGCTTCTTTCCAAATACTGCAGATTGTGGGACTCCCTTCCTGCTAACTGTTTTCCTCATGTCTGTAGCCTTGGTCTTTTTAAGACCTAGGCGAATATACATCTCCTGTCTTTGCAAACGCATCTGTTGTTCTTGTAAGCTCGTTACATCAAGTGGCTTGTGTCGGTGAGTTTCCATCAAAAGAATAGAAGAACGCAACTAAAGGTTAGCATTTCAACTAGTTCAAGTCATTACAATATGAGTTTTACGGAACAACTCATGGCTAATATATGCCACGATACCTTTTCGAGATTTATTTTTACTCATGTATCAGAAGGTTAGTGGTTGACATAATCGATACCATTGTAGTCTATGGAAACGAATGTGCTGGATTAAATCTTATTACATATTTTATGTTCAATTATTAGTGATGGAGCTGTTGGTTGCTTGCCTTTCGACAGGTTAAACAAAAAATGTGAGAAAAGTGTGAATTAATAATCTTTTCATGCATCATTTATTTCAATTATTACAAAACATAACTTGTTTAATTATAAAGTTATATACAGAAGAGAGAGATAGAGAGAGAGAGAGATAGGGGCACGACAAAGAGAGCGAAAGGGCGAGAGAAGTAATAAGCTTACTATTCCTAATTGAGGTTCCTTAATCTTCCCCACCTATTTAATGATCTTTAACGTGTTATGGTATTTTTAATTTACTTTCAAATTAAAATTTAACTATCTATTTTTACTTACTTCAATAATATACACGTAATTCTGTACTCTATTTTTATCGGTTAATTATGTAACATAACAAAAATAACGTAACACATGAACAATATCACGTTATTTTTACTATTGCACCAATGGTAACCAAAACCACACGTTACTGATGTAAATAGACCTCATGATAGTTCACTAACATCCATTCCGCAGAATTAGTTCTCCTAAAAACTGCATAACTATATAAAAATGTGCATCGCCCAACTCCAAAATGAACTTAAGATTTCAACTACAGTAAATTCCAAAATGTATGTTTAAATTTTTTTCTTATTTAAAAATACACATTTAAAATTTAATATCTATCTGAGAATTTTGTTTCGCTTCCAGCATTCCATTCTTACGTAACTTGAAAATATTCCTTTGAACACAGTTATAATAACATTTTTTCTTTTGGTTATTTAAACACTTTTTTTAATTTCAAGGCTTTCGTTTTTGTTTTTGTTCTTCGAAATATGATTTTTCAAGGTAATTTTAAGTCAGTTTTTCTGTTGAGACATACATTTTCTTTGATTAATATTTGCTCTGAAATTTGCAACATTCACGATGTTTTGCCAGAAAACATATGAGAAAATGGCAAATACATTTTAATTGGCATTTCTCTCTTTCTCTCTCTCTCACACACATACAAACACACATACACACACACACACATATATATATATATGTATATATATATATAATGTCAGAGGTTTTGAAATATAACGAACATGCGTCAGTTCATGATACTTTATTTAAAATTAGGAAAAAGAGAAAAAAGTCTAGCTTCGAAAGAGATATTTTATATCGAAAGTCTTAGCATATTACACTACTACTACTACTACTACTACTACTACTACTAATAATAATAATAATAATAATAATAATAGTAATAAAAAACTAGTAAAAATAATAATAATAATAATAATAATAATATTCTATGATAATAACAATAATACATGATTTAATTTATTTTAATTATTGTTTTCACTTTCACTTTAATTAATATTCATACATACATGATGCTTCATACGATGTGAACATTTCGTTATTTAAATACGTGCAACCAAGCGCATGGCACATAGTCTAGACTTGACTTATGCCTTTACGTAAATTTTCCATATCAACGGGAGGTTGACCCTCGTGGGGTTAATACGAACACAATAAAGAAAAAGCGGGGAAAAAGTCTTGGCCCGAAGTAGATATTTCATATCATAAGTCTCAGCATTTTAAACATATAATAATAACTGATTTTAGTCATTTTAAAATTGCATCTTTGTATGGTTTCAATTTCTATTATAAATACATAATGCTTCATAAGATGTGCACATTTTTATTTCATGAATACATACATACACAGACACATACACACACATATATATATATATATATATATATATATATATATATATATATATATATATATATATATATATAAACGTGTAATGGATAACTATATTTGATCGATAAATAGATATATACGTCCCTGAATAGGAGCGACATAATGTATGTAAGCGTGTTTACTATCTCTCTCTGTCTCTCTCTCTCTCTCTCTCTTTCTCTCTCTCAATCATTTAGGCAGTGAATGGCCGTAAAATAGATTTCTTAAGCTGTCATAATCGACCCAAAACAACCAACATAACTAAGCATTTAACGTGATCGCAGATAGTTATATTTTATTTATAAATAAAAATATATGTCCGTAAATGGGGCGACATAATGTATGTAAAGTATCTAATAACTTAGAAAGTGAATCACCACAAAATAGCTTTCATTACCAAAAATTCAACAACCAACATGCCTACACATTTAAGCGATAATAATTCACAAATATTCCGCAGCTCAGCGGTAACATCTGTGGATTCGAATCTTGCCATAGTCAGCCAAGTTGATTAGCTGTGGATACAGCGAAATACGTGTACGTGTATAATTATTATTATATATATATATATATATATATATATATATATATATATATATATATATATATGTGTGTGTGTGTGCGTGTGTGTGTGGTAAACTATGGAAATATATGTATGCCAATTATACTACACAGAGCTTTCCGCGTTTCATCCCCGTAGGGAATCGTCAGACAAAAATACATGATTTTTGTGTTGCCGAATGTTTTTATATATACGCGTGGATTTTAGTCTCGATAGTTAACCAATCATAATAATAATTATTTTCTCCCACCGGGTAGCGCTTACATTAGCCACAAACAAAGGTGTTATTTATTTTACTTCCTATCTTCTATTCATATTTTATATAGGCTTACTCATTCCCGTTTCTATGTTGTGTCGAATTTAATAGGTGACTTTATTTTTACACGTGGGCGCTTGTATTTTAGGGGGTAGTTTAGCTTATTCCAGTTTTTTATTAATTCATTTATTTATACTGTATTGTTATCCTAAAGTAAATGTTATTCTGTGTAAGTAGTTGTTTGCTATTTAACTTCTAAAGTTTTTTGGGTATTAACTCCCTCGATTTTAAAACAATATATTACGACGATACCAACGCAACTAAAACAAAAAATGGCGAATAAAAACAGCACTAGAAAACGATTACTGGGAGCTCGAGGAAAGCGGACTCTTAGCAATAATCGAATGGAAAATAGTACGACAGGCCATTACATGTAGAAATTTAGACGACCCCTGTAGATTATGTCTGAATGAGAAATTTGAAACGATAAACCTAAAGACCCCTCATCACCTATTAAACTGTTGAAGTGAAATAGCAAACAATGGCTTACACATAATAATATTTACTTTAGGTTAACAATACAGGATAAATAAGTAAACAAATAAATAAATTAAACCTAAAATTAACTTACACCTTAAAATAAAAATACAAGTCAATCTTATACGAAACAGAACAAAAGAATAGGAAGTAACAATAACCGAACCTTTGTTTGTGAGTAACCCTACTATTGACTAATGGAAATATTAACCCGTGAGAGAGAAAAACAAGAAATCTGATTGGTTAAATAGCTAGACTAAACATCACGTGTATATATAAACACCCGTAAACACAAACCTTATGCATTTTAGCATGAATATTGCTTGCCATGGATATATTTTCATAACTTACTACCTATCGCTAATTACGTATTAAAGACTGTTGCAGTATATATTGAAAATCAATGTATAAAATATTATATCGCCTCATAACATTTTATGTGGATACATGATATAATAATTATATATATATATATATATAGTATTGGTAACATTCTGTTATCAGTATCGTAATGAATTTAAATTGAATGAAAACTGTTATTCATTCTATCGAGTATTGATTTACTCCTCTCCAGGAGTTAGGCACAAGGCCAGTTTTTATCTTACTCCCACAAGTAAGATGTGACCCAAGGTCGGGTCGGGAAAGTGGGGTTTAAAAATTGCCTGGGCAGCCCCGTCGGCTTCCTCGGTAGGGGCGCCTCAGACAGTAATCAATTAACTTACTCCTCCCCAAAGAGGGGAGGCGAAGCCTTGGAGGGTGGACCTCCTAGAACTGCACAGGACGGACCCATAGACCGGCGTAAATCAAGCCCGAAGGCCAAAACAACACCAGTCTATGGGGTGCAGTATCCATCGGAACAGATATTCATTCTATCGAGTCGCGGACACCAACCAGTGAGGACTGAGTTTCAAATCTGGCTACGTCTAGTCACACTGCTGAATCGTGGAGCCATAACAAATTTGTCTATAGATAACTCTATTATATATACTAGCAAATGCTCCCTCCGGAACTTGAAACGAACGCTCACCCGTAAACCGATGGAGCCCCAGTCATGTTTCTTGGGTGGTTAGACATGGATTTTCTTTGTTTATGACCAAGAATACTTTTAGTTGAAAATAAAGAAGAAAAAAAAGTTCGACTTTACCCCGATTCTGGTTTTAATCTCCCCATAAATAGAAATATTTTTAGTTTAAAAAAAAGACAAAACATTTTTTGGCCCCACCTCAATTTTTTATTTTACTATCCCACATACATAGAAATATTTTTAGTTAAAAAAAGAAAAAAAAATCTTTGTTTTAACCACTCCACACCAAATTTTTTTTATCCTCCCCCATACATATAAATATTTTTACTTAAAAAGAAATTAAAATTTTTTTTACCCCCCAACTTTTTTTACCCTCCCCTATACATAGTAATATTTTCAGTTAAAAAAGAAAAAAACATTTTTTTACCATACATAGTTAAGAAAAGAAAAAAAATCAAATAACTCATGTTTAAATATGCTATCAAAGAACCAGTTTTGTTATTCTTCTAAAATGGTTACCCATTTAGCAATGGCCGAGATATTTGTTGCTTAACTTCAATTTACAACAATACACCTTGTCTTAACAACGTAATGAAAATTAAGAATGATAATGTGAAAACATCCTCTCGCAATGACGTCACTTCCGGAAGGACCGGAAAATTGAGTCAGCAGTTGATTTTTCCAAAATATTCACCCCTTTACTAATGGCCGAGATATATCTAGCTTAACTTCAATTTAAAACAAAACATCTTGTCTTAACAACGTAATGAAAATAAAGAATGATAATGTGAAAAAAATCCTCTCACAATGACGTCACTTCCGGAAAGATGAGTCAGCAATTCATTCTTCAAAAATGGTCACCCATTTACTAATGGCCGGGATGTGTATTGCTTAACTTTAATTTACAACAAAACACCTTGTCTTAACAACGTAATGAAAATAAAGAATGATGATGTGAAACAAGAGAGCAGATACTACACCACCTTCCCACCTAAAAAAAGAAGGAGGTAATGCCTGGGAGAATGATATCATGATAACAGAACAGAACAGATACTACATTTCCTCAACACATCCTAAAAAGGAGGAGAAAATGCCTGGGAGGATAGTATCATTAAAACAGAACAGATACTACATTACCTCCACACCTCTAAAAAAAAGAAGAGGTAATGGCTTGGAGGATGGTATCATGCCAACAGAACATATACTACACCACTTCTACACCTCTCAAAAAGAGGGGGATAAAATGCCTGGGAGGATGGTATCATGGCAACAGAACATATACTACATTACACTAAGCCCCTGAATTGAGCATTTAAAGATAGTACATTAGTCTGAAATAGTATATACTATACTATTTTATAATAAGTACAATAGTCTTAAATATTATTGTTTTGGCTTTAGACAGACAGACAGACAGATACATTAACTCCATATATATATATATATATATATATATATATATATATATATATATATATATATATATATATATATATATATAGTCTAAAGAAGCTTTGAGTTATTTTGACAAAAAAAAGGTAAAATACCGTTTTAATTCCAAGAGAAACTAACTAAATCCAATATATTGCAGACTTAATATTCGTTGGGAAATTAATAAATATAAAAATAAGTAAATAAAAATTTTAAAAAAATTAAAAATAAAAAAAGAAGGGGGGTTAAGTATCTAACAGTGAAACAAAAACAGGAGACCTTACGCGTCTAATATTAACACGGGGAGCATCAGCTGTTTAACATGTAACTGTTTCGGAGATTTAAAAACATGACAGTTATAATATTCATGGCTCTCCAATGGTTCTTATTAAACTACCATTTCCCCAATAATCAAGTGTCGAAATAATTCAGCTTAGCATTTCACTAATATATACATAAATAAATAATAATGATACTAAAATAATAATAATAATAATAATATAATACCCTTAAGACCACCGTATGATATGGTAATTTGCATATCAAATAACATTAATTATAACAGTAATAAAAGAAAAAATATAATAATACTATCTAAACACTACACCCAAGAACCATTCTGCAATATGGTAGCTAGCAATAGAATTATATAGGAACCAAAGTTGCATTAAAAAATAAATAAATAAAAAAATATAAATAAATAAAATAAAAAATAAAGCTTAAGTACCTTAGGTACCAGAAAGTTAATTAGATAAAAGGAAGGAAACCTAGCCATACGGATCTAAATACCCAATATATAGTCTAAAGAAGCTTTGAGTCATTTTAACAAAAAAAAAGAAGAAAAAAAGAAAAGTAAAATGCAGTTTTAATTCCCAGAGGAACTAACTAAATCCTAGATATTGCAGACTTAACACACACACACACACACAAAGACAGACATATATATATATATATATATATATATATATATATATATATATATATATATATATATATATATATATAAAGAGAGAGACAGAGAGAAAAGAGAGAGAAGCTTATGTCGGTTCGAAACTGTCACCATATGTTAGTTAAGTTAGCATTAGATATAAATGTAGTAACATGTACTCAGATTTTACGACAAAAAACCAACACAGTAATACAAGGTTATACAGATACTACACTTCCTCAACACATCCTAAAAAGGAGGAGAAAATGCCTGGGAGGATGGTATCATGGCAACAGAACATATACTACACTACACTAAGCCCCTGAATTGAGCATTTAAAGATAGTACATTAGTCTGAAATAGTATATACTATACTATTTCATAATAAGTACAATAGTCTTAAATAGTATAGTTTTGGCTTTAGACAGACAGACAGACAGACAGACAGATACATAAACTCTATTATTAATATATATATATATTTATTTTTCTTCCCAACATGTCTACCCTACATGTATCTGTGCTTGCATGATATCTTTTCCCTATATCATCATCCTGATGAAGTCTTATAAATAAAGACGAAACGTTGATGTACTCATAAAAAACTTCCAGTTTTTGGTTTTCCTTTTTCATTTTACCATCACGTCGGATTACCTTCATCCTTCTCTTCCCATATATATATATATATATATATATATATATATATATATATATATATATATATATATATACATATATATATACATATATATATATATATATATATATATATATATATATATATATATATAGCGAGAGAGACAGCGAGATTATACTACAAAAAACCAACACAGTAATACAAGGTTATACCAAAGATGATCTCATGATACCTGCCACATGTTTTAATCTCTTTTATGCCTATAAATAATCCATATTTCGAGCACTATCTGTTTGCCCTAACACTTGAAATTTTTCATTCAAAAAAACCATCAAGTAGTATTTAATTCCTGCGGTCGAAATGCTAATCAGGTTTACCTATAATTTGTTGCCAGTTTGATTGTTTTTACAATTTGCAATTTTATTTATAAATGCCATCTCTGTAGTTTAGTTTTTGTTTTTGCTTGGGTTGTATGTTTGGGATTTATAATTAAAATAAAGCGCCATGCCTATAGCGAGAAGTGATGTCTAGCTTGGCATGGAATTGGCCGCGAATTTTATTGTTTTGAATTTGCAACATCACACAAAATCAAAGCAAAAAGCCATGAGGCCCTTATGGTCTTCTAACACGCCATGCAAGTTTCGTGGACAAATAATTACGTGTCGTGCTTTCCTCAGTCAAATGGTTATTGACTTATATGAGAGAAAAGTAGATGCCCATCCTTACTAAAACAACAAAAAAAAAGAATATTGGAAATAAAAATACCAGAAATTCGACAAAATACAAGAATAGGCTGGAGTAATGATGACAGCTGTGAAATATTTTCGATGACAACAAAGTGTAAGCGTATATGCGTACGAACGTTTTTTATCAAAAATGTCACAGTGACCGATGGCACGCATACCTAACCGTAGTCCCTGTCTGTTTGTTTGTTTGTTTAGTAATCCCATCTTCGGCTTTTACAGACAGACGCTCCTTATATACATTCTAAAACTGCATTACCAAAAATATTTGGATAAGTATATTTCAATTTGATCAAAAGTGTGCACCATTATTGCGGTGTCCGCGTTCGCGTCTGGCATACAGAACAAATAAATAAAACGTTTTAATATTATATTTTATTTACAATTTGAAAATTCAAATCACATTAGAATAGACATGTTAATAAGAAGTTCATGGCTCGGAATATAGATGTACATAGGTCCATAGTGTTTCGAGCCTATTTAAAGGTAGAAATATAGAGTAACTGATTTCAATTAATGTCATATTATCACACGCCCTTACGACAAAATCAATATTGAGAACACCCGTTTGTCCATACCCCAATTTATTAAATAAATTATATATATATATATATATATATATATATATATATATATATATATATATTGTATTACTACTTGCCATTGGAATCAAGCAATGCCGACTCAGGAGGGCGGTTGTTAGAGATTGCGCCACCCTTGCAATTATAAATTCACGCGCGGGCAGCCCCTGGTGGGGCACTCATACGTCGAAATCGACGGGAGAGTGCATTATATATACATATATATATATATATATATATATATATATATATATATATATATATATATATATATATATATATATATATGCAGGTTCGCCTGCAAAACGAGATAAACGGCATTTTATAAAATTACGAAACTATCACTACAAAAAGTGTTAAAATTCAATATGTTTTATATTATCTTATGTCGGCATCATTTCATTTTGCTTTCGATCAAAATACGCTTTCACTAAAAGTCCATATTTAATATATTGATCATTTTATTGTTTAATGTCCTAATTAAAACAAAGTAGATTTATCGCGTTTTGCAGTCAAACTCTTGATATATATATATATATATATTTATGTTTTTCAATGTGTGACTTTTCAAACTATATATATATATATATATATATATATATATATATATATATATATATATATGTATATAAATAGTAAGTTATGAGAATATGTTTATGGCAATTAAGCTCCCCGGTTAGGATCTTCAGGCTAAAATGCATGAAGTAAGTTTTACCGGGTGTTTATATACACGGCTAGCTAGTTAACCAATCAGATTCTTTCATATCTCCTAATAATTTTTCTTGTGGATACATGAAATAGTAATACATATATATATATATATATATATATATATATATATATATATATATATATATATATATCATATTGGGAAAGATTATCTAAGGACTATCAACACTATCGAATACGGCTATATAATTAGAAACTATTACTCACATATATCACCGTCCTAAGCTTTATACTCTAATAGTAATTAGAATACACACATCTAAAAAGAGAGAAGGAGATACACAGAGGAGGGAGACGACAGATCAAGTGAGGGAAACAGAGAGAGAGATAGAGAGGTGTATATACAATGTAATTGAGTGTTATATGAGAACTTACAAGAGTGTTCAATTACTTGTGCAATAAAACATAAATACTTTTTATTTTAATTAGCAATATACATTAGTTTGTTCTGATATTGATACCTTCGGTCTCAGGGAAGACTAGAAACTTAGCCTACAGATTGCAAATGTAACCGATTCTTAAGTCGACGTTTTGATACTGAGGAATTGGTTACCTTTGGCCTCTTTTGCATCGCGAGCTGAAAGTTTCCAGTGTTTCCGTGTAACCTAAGGTATAGGTGGAAAGACAAACTAAAATATATGGTCAATTGATATATACATATATATATATATATATATATATATATATATATATATATATATATATATATTGATGAACTACAACTGTCTACTGATGGTAGGTTGGAAAACTGGTAGCCATGGGCGATTTGAAACACCGGTATATTGGAAGAGAGTGACCTGCATCATGACAATTCGCGCCGAATCTTAGCATACTTTGAAGGCTGTAAGATTTGCATTGTAGAATTTGTCCGAGATATCGAAGAAGTGACAAACAGTAAGGATAATATGAGGTGTTCTGACTGTGTCCGCACAACGAAATTTGTCATGAAAGTGAATAAATGTTCTGGCAAGATAAAGGCAAGGTAATTCAGACGCTAGCGAGAAGGAGGCAGTGTGATAAAGAGAGAGAGAGAGAGAGAGAGAAAGAGAGAGAGAGAGAGAGAGAGAGAGAAAGAGGTGTGCACCGGAGTGGCAACTATAACAAACTCTCTTAACGAGGATTTTTTGGTATTTTTTGTATTACTAAGCAAATATCAAAAAGCATAACTACTCACCGTCAAGGCCAAAAGAACTACCTTACTGAAAATCAGAAACTCATCACTAATATCAAAATCTACATCGAATCGCGGATACTCTAGTTCTTTTTAGTACCACTTCACAACATGCACAACAAAAATTGCCTAATTTACAGTTAGCTCAATGTCCCGCGCGTCAATAAAACCAGGTTCCCTAAAATTATTGTAGGGCCTATTGAAAGCTTCATCGTGATTTATGTTTTTGAAAGGAGCTTAGATAAAATTCACCTAAATAATTTTCACTAGGAAAACAACGAACGCACACAAGAGACCAAATAGTCTCAGAACGTATCAATTTAGTTTATGTTCTTGAAATAAGTCAACGTTAAGGAAAATATATCAAAGTATAAACTACGAAATTACTGTAACTTTTTCCTATGTTTTCTGCTTTCAAATACTGTTTAATTTACACGGATCCAGCTCTATGGTAAGGACTACAGCATAGAAACATGCCGAGTTCCGATCATATTGGAACTCTTATGTTCAATTACGAAATGAAATATTCATATAAGTTATGTATTCCACCAGCCTTTTTCACACGTGTTCAAAATATTATACACAATCGTTGACAATCATCACCATCACAACTTCCATCAGGGTTTTTGATCCCTCCTGGATAAGGAACCCCTCCCCGGTTTTCGACACATTATTAGTGACAGGGTTTTGTTTTACTCTACCCGCCACGCTAGTCACTGCGGGTTGGCGACGTTATTTTCATAATAGCAAGGTGTCCATGTACAGCGCCTGCTATTCTACAAGTGTTACCCATCTGGTACTGACCAGGCTCAACGTCGCTTAACTTCAGTGATCAGTGAACATGATTATTCCGTTGACAATATGTATTATATTTCGGCATTACAGGTTGATATAAAAACGGTAACGGTCGCATAGCCTGGACGCGCACGAGTGTCGTTACCGACATCGCACACTGCCCATGGCCGTAGCGGCGGTGATTTGTTAAGAATCACCGTGTCTAGGGGGCAGCATATGGAAGGCGGAGTCCATCCCTCCCCTTCCGCTGCCTCGAACCTTTCCTGAAGTTTTAGTCAGGTACCCATTTACAGACAGACCCGAAAATTCGCATGCCGTGAGTGGGATCGAACCCGGGTCTTCCAGCCCAAAGACAAGTGCTATAACCACTCGTCCACAGGCCCTCCCTTACAGGTTGATATACCGTAAAACATAGATACATTAAATTGAGGATGTCTAATAAGAAAGAAATATAACCGTGGACACACTGAAATAGAATGATTCAGAACAGAGATTATTGTAATGAGTGCAAATAATTCGTCCAATAATGAGAACGTTTCCCTTAGAAAACTCGTGATAAGAATTCTCAAAGACTGAAAAAATAGACCATTGACTTCTTTATTACTTTATATTGTTTCGACATTTGCCTTGATCTTTTTTGGGTTATTTTGAGAGGCATTCTTGCATTATTATGATAAAAACAGAGAGCAGAGTTACGGCCCTTGGATATAACCGGAATAATTGGAAATGTATCGAACAACAATAGAATGAAAAAAGAAAACGAAGGTTAATCCCAATATAGATTAGCAGAGTGAAGCGAGAAATGTAATTAATTGGCCTGATTAATTAACTTCGTTCCTTTTGTGCTTGAGGAATTAATTAATTTCGGTATTTAAGGCTGATTATCTTTATTGCAGAAATATAATCAAATGTCTATTGATCAGCAGAAAAAGCTATATGGAACAAAAGAATTTACACTTGGGCACAGTTTCTCTCTCGCTCGCATATTTAATTATATATATATATATATACACACATATATATATATATATATATATATATATATATATATTATTATTATTATTATTATTATTATTATTATTATAAATGTAAGTTAGTTAACGTTTGCTTCCTTAGTGCCTTTCTCCTCTACAAATTAATCGCATAAAATACATGCTAACATATACTTTAGTTATGGAATTGATTTATGTTTTAAAATAAATGTTTTAATGTTTATTGTTGACAATGATTTATAATTAACTGAACCAGTTACCATCTCTCTTTAAGTTGTCTATGTATTTCTCTCACCATCTCTCACTATATGTTTATTCAATCACTCTCTAATATTTCGTAATAATTCAGCGAGCAGTTAGAGAACGGTTACTATAGAGGTACAAGACTCATGTTTCTTCATGCAAAAACCCTGTCTTAATATCATTTTACTTCAGTCAAAGTTCTCAGAAATCAAGGGCTAACACTTGAACTTTATATGAGACACATAGATACTCGAATATTCCATAACATTTCTCATTAAAATGTTGAGTTAACAAATAAGTTAAGAACATTATTTTTCTCATCACTAATTGACCAGTTTAATATGTCATGGTGTATCTGTCGTATGGTGTTTCGTCCTACGGAATTCCAGGACAAAGATTCATCAAGTCTGGTGGAGTATCTATCTACGTACCTTTACATAAGATAACATAACTAGGAGACGATTCACCATTCCTCGTATGAGCAAGTATATAGCCGTGTTGAGGGGATATTATTTGTGCTGCGAATACTATATTATCTTAAATATTAGAGTGAAGTATCCTCATGTCAGGTTGTCCAGAAAAACCTTTTTACAGAAAACCCGAAGACACTCGATCGTGGTATCTAGTAGGTAAGTCAAACGCTCAAATATGTAACATTTTTATGAAGTAATGTTAAGTAGAATAAATAGTACACGTGATTATGACCCAATAGTTCATGATTTCATCAAGTATATATATATATATATATATATATATATTATAGTCCTGAGGTAAACAAATGTATTACATATACATTTACACACGTTCCAAGAAACAATATGAACAACATTTTTGTGTGCGATCGATTTTGAGACAATTTTAAGAAATAATTAAGTTTAAAAAAATATCATACAAAAAGTTATATACAAAAATATAATACCAACAATTAAAACATAATGAGCCATTTTTCATATGATCGCAACCAACAAAATGAAATAATATACACATATATCGTTTATAGAAACATAAGATGTAATTCATATTTAACAATACAGAGCTATACAGGCCAATATGTGTTTATCTTTATATGTCTAAATTGTAGACAGATAAATATAAACAAATATTTACTTTTGATATAGAGTCATACACTCATAGACATTTACATATATACATACATACATATATACCCACATGGATATATACAAATACACACACGCATGAACACACGTATATATATATGCATATATATATATATATATATATATGTGTGTGTGTATATATATATATGTATATATATATATATGTATATATATATATTTATATATGCATATATGTATATATATATTTATATATATATTAAAAAGTTTATATATTAACTTATTAGACGTTTCAGTAAATGCATTTAATAATCATACAATACGTATATACTCAGCATACATTGGGAGGATAAGTACGGTGAAATTTATTGAAGTAATTTAGGATAGACTTTTCTGTCCTCAAACAACACCCGGCATTTTCCAGGAATCAACGAGGGTCCTAGTGTACCACATATAACATTTTATTCTTAATTTTAATACAATTTTCAACTTAAATGAAATAAACTCGAGTAAAAAACGCAGAGCTTACAATATTTTGAACTCACTTCGTTAGGAATTGAATACATTTTAAATTTAATATACTTATTATGGTTTAATGAATTTTATTCAACAATCACTCATCCGCTCAAAATGCAAATATCCTTGGAATTGTTTCTATAGTATTAGATACCAATTAAAATAACTCCCCACATTTCAAGAGCTTATTGGTATTTTAAAGGTGTGTGGGTGCATTAAAAGCGCATTCCATTCGAAAATGTAAATAATTCAGATTTGGATGAAATTTGACAACAAATAAAAACAACTGAAAGCAAATATTCAATTTATTCTCAAAGAATTCTGAAACACACTGATCTTCTCTTTATAATTGATGGTTCCCATATTGCACTAAACTCTATACTAAGTCTACTTAAGAAGCCATTACTCTCCACTGATGGACAGACACATCTGGATGGGAGATTAGACTGGAAACCCAGATTATCAAACTTCAAAAGGAAGCTAAAAGCGTAAACAGGATGAAGTAGAACAGTAAACGATGGAAGTGCAAACATCTGAATCGTAAGGAAGGACTAAATAAGAAACATGAAGAACTAAAACAAAAGATAGCAGCAAAAGAAGCAAGATTGAGACGATACGGATACAAATCAGAGTAATATAAACAGAACGGGCCCATTAAAAACAATTAAAGCTGGTTTTACAAAAACGTAAACTGATAAAGAACAACAAGAGAACCACCGGACCCGACAGAAACAAAACAGTACTAGAGCAAGATATGGAAAAGGCTTACGATCACAACAAAATGTTAAATAGCTGGAAAACATTAAATATACACTACAAGAAATTGAAAATAGAACAAAAACAGAAATAAATGAAGAAACTATTAAGTAAACACTAATGAAAATGGCAAACTGGAAAGCACCAAACCACGATGGAATACATGCGTACTGGTTCAAAAAATTCACGACCCTACAAGAAGGGCTAGCATAGGAACGGAGATGTATCCATAAAATAGACGTACCAAGGTTGATGACCAAAGGAAGAACGACGCTCACATAAAAAGCAATTACAGACCAATAACATGCTTACCAACAATGTTAAAAATCCTAATGGACTTAACTAGGAGAGCAAATTCACTATTCTCTGAACAGCCGTAGGCTACTCCCCGAGGAACAAAAATAATGTCGGAAAGGGAGAAGAGGGGCGCATGATCTGTTATACATAGATCAGAGGATCCTTAAATAAGCCAAAAGCAGGAAAAAAGACATATCTATGGCATGTATTTAGTACAACAACAGAATCCCCCAAGCATGGATAATTGAATGCTTAAAAATGTACAATATACCGGACAGGATTATTAATCTCATCACAAAAGCAATGGGAATAATGAGATTAGAACTGACAGCTGGAGGAAAACACCTGGCAGAGATCAACATACAAATAGTCATTTTCCAAAGAGACTCCCTATCACCACTACTGTTTATCATAGTCATGATGCCACTTTACTACATAATCAGGAAATGTAATGCCGGATACAAGTTCAGAGGCACAGAACAAAACATAAACCCCCGTATGTACATGGACGACCTGAAGCTATTTGCAAAAAGCAATAAGAAAATGGAAAAGCTGATGAATACGACTATAATCTTCAGCCAGGACATTCAAATGGAATTCGGAATGGAAAAGTATGCACTGCAAAGGATAAAAAGAGAAGGCTGGAGACGACTGAGGGCCTGGAATAACCCAACCAAGGGCAGATGAGGGCGCTAGGCGAACTATAGAACTATAACTATTTTGGAGTTCTTGAAGCAGACACAATCAAATCAACAGAAATGAAAGAGAAGATTAGAAAATAATATCTGAGAAAAGCAAGAACACTATTAGAAACAGAATTATATAGCAGAAACCTAATAAAAAGAATACATACATGGACAGTATCACTAATAAGATATTATTGACCATTCATAAGCTGAACAAAATAAGAACTCAGACACCTTGACCAGTGACTAGAAAATTAATGACCATGCACAACGCACTACATCCAAAAGACGAGTCAGGCAGACTCTACATAAAGAAAAACGAAGGGAGGACTAGTAAGCATAGTATACTGTGTGGACAACACTAAAACTGAGCTGGAAAAATACATAAAACAGAACGCAGAAAGACTGATCACAGCAGCCAGAAAAACCGTCGCAACGAACAACCTAGGAAGCACTAAAACAAGAAACAAACAGACAAGAACAGAAGAGTGGGAAGAAAAATAACGAAATGGGTGTTTCATAAGAATGACAAGAGAAGAGACGCACGAAAAAAGTTGGGCCCGGCTGTGAAAAAAAACACCTGAACAGAGAAACGGAATCCCCACTGACAGCTGAACAAAACAATGCGATTATGACTAATTACATTAAAGGGAAAATAGATAAACCCCACGAAAACAGTAAATGCAGATTGGACGGACAAAGTGACGAAACAGTAAATCGCATAATTAACGAAGGCCTACAACTAGCATCAAAACAATACAAAAATAAGCAGTACACTAGGAGTTATGCAAACAAATGCATTTCGAACACTCTTACAAATGGTACAACCATAAACCAAAGAAAGTACTCGAAAACGAAAACACAAAATCATTTGGGGTATGGAGGTACAAACAGATAATGTCATAGATGCAAGGAGACTAGATGTCAACAACAAAGAACAATCCTGTCAAATCGAGTATGAAGGAAGTAAATAAAATACCAATAATCGTAGGAGCACGAGGAAGTGTTCCGAGAAAACCTGGAAATAAAACTTAGAGAAATTTGAAGGAAAGACTGAGAACATACAATGAAAAAACAGCTGACATCTAAAGAAAACTCCTTGAGTGCGGAAACCTTTCCACATAAGCTACGTAGACTAACCAATCACATCCAATAAGCAATAGGAAAGAAAACACATACATATATATATATTGTCTAGCTGCACTGAATAGCTGTTATATAGTGAAAGTCTGTTTGTTGATGACATCTCTCTCTCTCTCTCTCTCTCTCTATATATATATATATATATATATATATATATATATATATATATATATATAATGTGATAGATAATTATGTACAGGCATAGGTTAATAGACAAAGTTAAAGAGATAAGAACATATTTTTGCATGTTGATTAGTTTCAATTAACCAATATATAGAATTTAATCGAATCATGATAGATATTATTTTGGCATGAGCTTGGTTGCTCGAATTACTGTTCTGTTCAGTCCCAGTATGTCTACTCTCCCTGGCTTTACTTACTCTCTCAGAATGGGAAAGGTAACCGCTAATTGCCGAAGGCCCCTTTACCGGGGAATGTCGACGGAGCTGCTCAGGAATAGTTTGTATGCAAAAGTGCGCTTAATATAGTGCACTAGCTTTTTTAAACCACACGTGACCTTGTGTCTAACCTCCTCTCAAGACGGTAAATAATATATTTATAATTATTTCTCCTTTTTTTGCGAATTGTTTCCCCCAAATCCTTTGATTTACTTTTTCACTTTTTCTTTTTTGGTCGGATATTTTTTGCTCATGTTTAAACTCACAAAAACAACAAAAATAAGACCTAACAAAACGAGTCACTTTCTCGAAGCTGAAACTCTTGCGTGATGTTTCATTTTTTCGTATGTTAAACGGTAGTAAAATATCCTGCTTCCGATATTTCATTTCTGTTAAGATGCTGTCCACCATCTGGATGAAGGGGGTCGGTCGGTCGGTCGGTCGGTTCGTCAGACTTTATTTTGAAATAACACTTTTATCTTTGAACGCATAGATTGTGTGGACTCATCTCATTTGTATAACAATCAAGCGTCATTCTGTACATCACACTTCAGTGTGAGATATAATTTTATTGGTCTATAACGCGTAAATTTTAAATATTTTTTATTTGTCATGTCATTTATAATTTTCAAATAGCATTATCGTTGGTCTGTCACGTTAAGTCTTAAATATCATTTTTTTGTTTGTCACACTTGAGTTTGAAACAATAGTTTCGTATGTCTGTCAGACTTAAGTTTGTATTAGCACTTCCGTCACTGAACAACTTGATTTAATAGACGCATCTTAACGAATGTTCATTTTAGTTTTTTTATATCATTATTTACACGAGACATCTACCATTTAAAAAAATAGTGAGATCTGGCTTACTGATTAAATGAAGAAGAACACGTGTTAAATGCTGGGTTGAAAGGTTCACCAGCTCAAGATGCGACGTTGATGGATTAGTCTTGTGTGTCATAGTCTTTTTGTCGATTGCCATATGTCATGCTTTCTATCTTTTCACATACCAATATATCTACCCGTCAACGTGTTTTATTTTTTTGGTCGACATACATACGGACGTAAATAGGCAAAGACGAATGCCACGGGACTCTTGTTTCATTGTTTCTCATCATGATTATGGCTGATCTACTTAAACCCATTAGAATCCTGGTAGTGTTATATATATATATATATATATATATATATATATATATATATATATATATATATATATAACATCGTAACACTATATTGAGCATTGTAAAGTCATTATTATGGCTGATCTGGTTAAGCCCATTGGAATTTTGGTAATGATATATATATATATATATATATATATATATATATGTGTGTGTGTGTGGGTGTGTGTGTGTATGTATGTATGTATGTATGTATGTGTGTGTTTGCGTATTTTGTTGAAGACCACATGATTCTTACGTTTTGTGATTTTCTTAATTTTTTTCGACACAGCGAGTAAGCCTTGTGATCCCAGGTGATAGTTGGTTTAATATGGCCCAGAGGGGTCTTTCGTCTACCATCTCAAGCGCTTGCAGTCATCGCGATTTTCCCCAGAAGTTATTTTTTTATCTTATTAGTTTGTTGTTGTCCTTTTTTATGTTTTTATTATTTTCTCTGAAGTTTTGACGTGAAGAAAAAATCGAACGCCGTGTTATTGAGTCTTGTTTATTAATGTATCTGTGTACTTATTGTTTGTATTCATTTTGTTTAGTCAGCTTGTTTTATTTCTTTATTTATTTTACGTTTTATTTAATCATTGTTCATCCAAAAATAACATAACATAAATGAAGGTGTACCCTAGGGATCGATCCTTGTGCATTTATTGTTCCTTGTTTTCAAAAACGATCTCCCTGATGACATTGTATCTGAGACACCACGCTTTACTCTTATGTGTCAAAACGGACGCGCACATATCCGAGGCTATGGTGGACTCTTTAGTAAGTGACCTCAGTCCGTAGTGGAATGGGTTCATTAATCGATGGTAACATTTATTGCTGCTAAGACAAAGCTCCTTTCCTTTAACAATTACAGGAAATCTTTTCAACCACCGATTTTCATGGCAAATAACACCCTACCTGAGAGTTCAACATTCAAACTCTTCTGTCTAACATTAACATGTAACATGACTTGGAACAAGTTCATAGAAAACATTTCCGAGGCTGCTGCAGAAAAAGTGGGTAACAACACTAATCCATGCATGGGCGGATGGTGGCTTTGTAGAGATATAGGACACTGTCAGGTGTAAGAAATTTTCTAGCACTCCATGTATGGAGTAGTGTTGTACCATCTGGGCTGATGCACCATCCACCAGTCTCTTCCTCTTAGACAAGGTCCAAAAAGAGTATCTCATCTAATACCCCCCTCACTATCTACCAAGCTCCAGCCCCTGTCCCATCGCCGCAATTTTGCATATTTATGTTTGTTTTACAAGAACTTCAATGGAATGTGCCTCGATGAACTTGCTGCTCTGGTGCCCCCTCGACATAAATACGCTCGACTAACCCGATAATCAGCTAGATCCCATCCATCAACCGTGAAAGTGTCCAGATGCCGGAAGGCCTTTTTCTCTAATAGCTTATTTTTTCGAGCTGTGGGCCTTTGTAACCCCCTCCCTGCTCTTTGTTTCCCCGATGTACTAACATGCAGACATTTTAAACTAATGTGAACAAGCATTTCGCTGCACAGCTCCCAATCAAGGATGACCATCTAAACTGTCACCCTAATTCTCAGTAGCCCCTTACGTATACAGTTGCAACTTGCCTTGTTCGGGTGAACTAAGTTAGAAAAGAATTATTTGTCTTCCAAATATCCGAACCGAAAAACATATAATACGTACATTGGCCACATAACAACTTTTTCTGTGTGTCGTATATATCATCTATCCGACAGCAGGGCATTTACAAAGTCGCGTAACTTCACACAACTAAACACTACAGGCAACCGAGATACAAAAAATACTAAATTAATATATATATATATATATATATATATATATATATATATATATATATATATACAGTAATCCAGGTAGGGTAAAATCCACAGGATAGAAATCCAAAGGGAATCAAACCGGGTTTATAAAAGAGTGCTCAATAAAAAAATATAGAGCTGTATTGTGAATGCTTTTATTATGCAGACCTTGTACATGTTTGAATAAAAGCATGCACTATATATATATATATATATATATATATATATATATATATATAGTAATCCAGGTAGGGTAAAATCCACAGGATAGAGATCCAAAGGGAATAAAACCGGGTTTATAAAAGAGTGCTCAATAAAAAATATAGAGCTGTATTGTGAATGATTTTATTATGCAGACATTGTACATGTTTGAATAAAAGCATTCACTATATATATATATATATATATATATATATATATATATATATATATATATATATTAGCAGATCCGGGTATCAAAATAGCCTGTGAAATTTGCCCCCCCTCCAAAAAACTTTCGATCATTTGTTCTCTTTTGCACGACGCTAACGCAGTAAATGTAAAATAGCTAGCAGAACAGTAAAAAACAAAGGTTACATATTAAATAAGCAAATCGTATAAACTTGTTATATGATTTTTCTAGAGGAGTAATGATGATTATTTCACTCACAACCAAGGAAATCGTTTGATGCGGTGTTCATTTGTTTTCATCGCTTGATTTATTTACATCTTATTAAATATGATTCTTATTAGCAAGAGCATTGCTACTTTTTGTAATGTTATTATTTTTTGAATGAATCATTACTTTAGATATTAACAGTAGTATTCGTATTATTATCATATGATATTATTCAAAATATTATTATTTGTAGTAGAATAATAATAATAATAATAATAATAATAATAATAATAATAATAATAATAAGTATTATTATTATTATTATTATTATAATTAATAATAATAATAATGATAATAATAATAATAATAATAATAATAATAATAATAATAATAATAATAATAATAATAATAATAATAATGATAATAATAATAATAATAATAATACTATCATTTAGAAACATTTAAGGCAATGGTAAAACTGACGACATGGACTTGTTATTAGCGCTATATATATTTTTTTAAACATAGTTCACCCCAAACAAGGCAGGCCGCTACTGTAGACGTAAGGGGCTACTGAGAAAAGAAAAAGGGAGAAGGAAGGGGAGTCAACCTAACTTGGGATCTGCGCAGCGAGATGTCTGTTTACATTAGTTTTAAATTTCTGCATGTCTGTACTGTCGGGGAAACAGGGGGCAGTGAGGGAGTTCCAGAAGCCAGCAGCACGAGGAAAGAAGCTATTTGAGTAGAAGGCTCTCCGACATCTGGGGACCTCCACAGTGAATGAATGAGATTTAGTTGATTGTCGAGTTAGTCTAGTGAATTTACGTCGAGGGGGCACCAGAGTAGCCAATTCATCGGAGTATAATCCATTGAAGTATTTGTAAAACAAGCACAAGGATGCTACATTGCGGCGATGGGACAGAGGCTGGAGCTTGGTTGACAGTGAGGGTCCTATTAGGTTGGCGATTCTTTTTTGGACCTTGTCAAGGAGGGAGAGACTAGTAGATGATGCACCAGCCCAGATGTGACAACAATACTCCATGCATGAGCGAATGGTGGCTTTGTAGAGATACAGGATAATGTCAGGTGTGAGGAGTTTACTAGCACAGTAAGGGGAGCCAACCTTCTTTGCGGCAGCCTTGGCAATGTCTTCAATGTATTTGTTCCAATTCATGTTACCTGTGAAAGTTAGGCCGAGGAGTTTGAATGATGAACTCTCGGGAAGGGTGTTATTTGCCATGGCAATCGGTGGTTGGAAAGGTTCCTTGTAGTTATTGAAGGAAAGGAGCTTTGTCTTTGCGGCATTAAAAAGTTACCAACCATATTTGTTTAAATAGCTCGGAAATATTGCTAAATAGAAGGAAACTGTTATAACTATTTGAATGAATCATAACCTTCATTATTAACAGTATTATTACGAATGATATTGTTTCAAATATTATTAATGCTAGTAGAATTATTATCATAATCATAATTCTTATTCTTTCTTTTTATTCTTCTTCTTATTATTATTATTTACAAAACATTTAAGGTGAATGTAAAACTGACGAAATGAACTTGTTATTTGCGCCTGTATTCCTAAAAGTTACAAAAAGAAGGAAATTGTTTCTATTATGTCAATAATTATAATTTTATTATTATAATAATTATTCATGATATTATTATTAATCGTATTAATAATAATAATTATTCATGATATTATTCTTAATCGTATTAATAATAATAATTATTCATGATATTATTATTAATCGTATTAATAATAATAATTATTCATGATATTATTATTAATCGTATTGATAGCATTATCAAAATGAGTATAAAGGTTAGACGAGAACACCGTATACAATGGTAGATGTAGCAAACTCGCGTAATATAAGAAAAATAACCGCCCGTTTTCTTTTAGACATAAAGGTTCCCTGTTCATATCGTACCGATTGATATGCGATAATTTATTTTTAATTACATATGAAAAAACGTGCACCCAAGAAAAGATCCCCTTTTTAGTTTATTTTGGAATCGCTATACACATCTAATTTCATTATTTAAAGCTAACATTTCACTTTGGCGTCATTTCAGTACCCCGTCATCACGTTATGTTTGCGCTGAACTCCCTTGAAGTGTAAGTCTGAATTTGAAGTTGTCTTTCGTTACAATCAGTTAATCACTCTCATTTCTCTCTGTTGACATAGTAATTCGACTGGCTAGATTATGTCAAAAAATGAGAAAAATGCAATTTGATTAGTTTCTGACGAATGTGAATTAGTAATAAATACGCCCCATCACTGCCTACTCAGAATCAAACATCGTTTTAGCCGATTCATTTCTATTTAGTTATGACATTCAAAATCCAACTTACCGAAATAATTATACACACCCACACAAAAACACACACACACATATATATATATATATATATATACACGGGAGCCTCTGTGTAGCTTGATTGCCATATATATTTTCACTGCTTACTACCTAGCTCTACTTACGTATCGAGCACTGTTGAAGTAAATACTGAAAACTGATACATAAAAAATTATATCTCCTTATAATATTTTATGTGGATACATGAAGTAATAATATATATATATATATATATATATATATATATATATATATATATATATATATATATATATATATATATATATATATATATATATAATAGGGAGAGATAGTGAGAGAGAACGAAAATGAGAGAGAGACGGGAGTCATAGAAAGGTATCACAATGTAAAAAATGGAAATATTTTATTGTGATAGAAAGAGAGAAAGAGAGAAGGGAGGGAGGGAGGGAGGGAGGGAGGAAGAGAGAGAGAACGCGAGAGATGAGGGAGAGAGAGAGAAAGCGAGAGGGGAGGGAGGGAGATAGAGAAAGTAAGAGGGGAGGGAGGGAGAGAGAAAGAGAGATGGGACGGAGGGAGATAGAGAATAGTAGTTTGCTTGAAGAATACTGAATGCAATGCAGAGAGCAAGATTGACGAAAAGCTGAAAAGAACAAAAATTATATATATATATATATATATATATATATATATATATATATATATATATATATATATATATATTATAGAAGAGAGAGATAGTGAGAGAGAGAAAGAAAATGAGAAAGAGGCGAGTCATGGAAGGCTATCACGATGTAAAAAATTGAAATATGTTATTGTAATAGCCTTCTATGACTCCTCTATATACACAGTGCTATTACACCCAATGCTTCAAGCAAAGCGCATTACCGTAAACACACACACACATATATATATATATATATATATATAGAGAGAGAGAGAGAGAGAGAGAGAGAGAAAGAGAGAGAGAGAGTGAGAATGTTAGTTTGCTTCAAGCAATGCTGTGAATTGTTATAAATGTATTAGAATACTAAATGCAATGCCATGTAGAGAGCCGGATATATATATATATATATATATATATATATATATATATATATATATAATATCATTACCTACACTACCTTATATATAATATTATTACCTACAGACATCGGTGTTTCATGCTTACGCAATCTTCAGTGCAGTTAATTAATTTCCGACGGTCGGCGGGCGCGAACTCCGATCACAAACCGCCACTGCTCTGCAGTCAAAGCGTTTCCCATTGGCCACTACACATTAGCTTAGCATGAAGGAAGAATTTAACTTTGTATATACCAAGTCGGCGGGTATTTACACTACGAGCAGCGAATAGTGATCTACAACAAAAAAACTGTGTTGGATATATATATATATATATATATATATATATATTTATACACATTAGATAAAGTGAGAGGTTTGTATTTTGTGCTATTGCAATATATATAGATGCAAGGTTCAATATATTTCACACAACGTATGTAGATCTAAGTTTGAAAAGCTCAGTAATAGAAAAAAACAACATATGGTGATTGTTTCTTGCATTGCATTCGTCAGACTGATTCTCATAAACAGGCGTATGTGGCATTGCTTCTATGTCTAGTTTTTTCGAACAGATGTACAGACACACACACCCACACACACACACACACATATATATATATATATATATATATATATATATATATATATATTCCTTAATCACTGACATCTCCACTTAGAGAATCAACTGCACATATGTGGAAAGTATAAAAGAGTTGAAGGACGTGAACATTATTAAAGTTATTTTTACGACTGTTTTATTTTTTTCATCTTATTTTATACTCCGTTTTATCGCTTTTTGCATAATGATTTTTCTTTTTATTGCCAATAAATTCGCAGCTTCCCGGAATTATATTCCAAAGAACACAGAAAAGAATATAAATTCCGCCCCAGCAAAATCGTGTGTTCCTACAAACATTATGAGGTTAGTCGTAACACAAAAGAGTCTCAATCTTATTTAGCCTAACTCCCTATATTTTTATTGCCTTTCCTTCTCTCTCTGATTCTGCCTTCTTGTATTTCCTCCTTTTATACATATGCACATTTTTTTCATTTCTGCCATTCATTTACTAATTTATATCTATCTGTCTATCTATCTATCTATCTATCTATCTATCTTGTTTTCAAAATGCATTATTATATCAATTTATACTCAAAACAAGTCATCTGGTTAACAATTATCTCAAAATATCTGCATAAGAACCAAACATTGAGGTAGTGTAGTATAGACATACATTCTTTTCTTAAGGACCTCTTCACTCGTAAACATAAAATCGGCAAACGAGGAAATAATCAGAGTCAAAAGTCTATTCACCGATCATTCCAAAACGAAGATTTAACAATGATGTGAAACAATTGTAAACTAGATGACTTGTTTGGGGTATAAATTATTACAAAATGATATAATAATATATTTTGAAAATAAAAAATTATTTATTGCTTGTTTTTGTTTTGTTATTGAAATTCATTAGGCAAATGATGAGATGGGAAAACACCTGGCACGAAGTTTCTGTGAAACTGGCCTTTACCCGGATCCAGTCTGTGACCATATCAAGTAGAGACAAAAGTCCATCATTGCGTATCCCGCCGTAGTTCAGCATTAACCCATAAGAAAACGAAAACGAAGATTGAGCTAATTTCTTTTTTTTTTGTAATTTAAATTCGATATCTTAGTAAATCATGTTTATGTATATGAATTGAATTTATATTGGCATAGTTTCTCTCACACACGTACACACACACACACACACACATATATATATATATATATATATATATATATGCACGAGAAAAATGAGACGCGTTATGTTACTTTCTGAGCCCCAGTTAGCTTCTTGAGATCACGAAAAAGTGATTTTGTAAAGCCAGTAACTTTAAAATTATTAAAACAAAATACAAAATTAGTCTTCTGTTCGCTATATTTTATTCTTTCTTTCATTTTCTCCCTCACTATTACTTTATCTAGCCTTTTCTAAATAGTATTACTACTGTAGTAATATTACCTATAACCGATAATGGACTGTTCCACTCTTATGTTTCACATACAGTTTTATTCTTTTTGCCTGTTTATAAACAGATAGAAAAAAATAGAGGAAAGATAAGTGCGGAAGTGAGAGTAATAGAGTCAGTATTAAATAAGAGCGGTAAAAAACGAAAATAAGATGGGTTTAAAGTAATAGAGAGAAACGTAATGAAATTATTTTGACTAAGTGAATAAATGGCAAATTACGGTTCATTAGAACAATTACAATGGAAGTTTTTTCGAAACATAATCCAGTAATATATATTTAATATGTATTTTGTTTGATATTGGGCAAATAAATCTACTAGTATATTAAATGTTAGTTGGGAATAACAGGAAATAAAAGTTCAGCTACGGTCAACTCGATGAAGTTGAGGTTCGGATTACTGGACTCAAAATGAATATCAACTTATATGAAATCATATAGCTAAAAGAAAGAGAGGGGGAGAGACAACCACAGTTTGTTAGAAACCAAAGATGCGTGAACGTGAAATTGGGATAAGCTGACAAAATAGGATTAAACAGCGATTATCTATCTCTCCCTTTCATCCACAGCCACTAACAAGCTATTTGAAACGAAGATCAAATTGAATAAACCTCTTCTGTCTTCTATCAGTATAAAGTCAGCGTAGTCCTTTCGAAAGTGTAAATAAAGAATATTTTATTTAAATCAGTCTCGAAAAATCACTCAGGTGGTCGTACAAAGTATAAACAAAATTTGTAAACTTTAATGTGTTTTTGTAATTATGACAGCAACTTGGTTTTCTGCGTGTGTGACACATAGCTGAGGTGCAACACTTTGTGCGATTAACTATATAAGAAAAATACATAAGGGAAACTCAGTTTAAATATAATAATCAATATATACATCTAGCCACACTAAAAGCTGTGATACGGCGAAACAACTATCTGTGAATGACTACATTTTCTCTCCACTTGTGGGTTGAGATGCGTAGTTGGTAATATAACAGTATGCATAGCGTAAAACATTACTATTTGTAATAGAGTTCTATCGATAACTAGTAATGCATCTGTAAACAAATAAACTATTAGTCCTATTTCAATCGCTGTTCGAGTGAGCAGAATAGTGTAGAGGTTAAATCCTTGACTGCTGATGAGAGCTCCAAGTTATCTGGCGATCGGAAAACACGTATAGTCACTCAAACGAGCCGTATCACCGTGTAATAACTGTTAGTCTATGACTATAGCTTCATATAATGTTAGTAATTTTTATCAGTTAGTTTGTATGTTCACGAAATCCACTTTTGTTACTGGAGACAGACGTTCGTGTAGACATATATTCTAAAACTACATAACCTAAGTGACTTGGAGAAGTATAATTTATTTTTCTCAAAAAGCAGTCAAATTATATAGTCCTTACATTTGATTTGATTTATAATATCAGAATGATAGTAATATAAATAGAAGAATAGCAATAGTAATATGGAGAGCGAACTGGGAGAGATACTACATATGCATCTTCATTTATTCTCGGAAAACGCCGAATTCACACTTAGAACTATAAATGCCACCGTACCGACGCCGATTCTAACAAATCGATGATAAATAAATACTTGGGCATCACTTCAAAGATTGAACATAGTGAACATTGTAAAAAATAAGAACAAAATAAATAATATCGTGTTATTAACACTATAACACAATGTTCTTCATTCAATTTAGGTCAATACTGGTTTTCGTAATACATTCAGTTCAGCACGCGACATTTCCAGTTGGGTTATTACAAGACGGAAGATTACCAGGTGGAAAATTGCCCATGGGTATGATTGTCATTTAGAAAACTTCCAGTTAAGGATATTTGTATTGCTTTTGCTTTTGAAGATATCTATCTGACATTTAGAATGAGCTTGTTTGAAGTTCATCGAAAATATATTTTCTTGTTATAAAAATGTCATTATGGATACAATATATCAGTCAACCCCATCCTAGCTTTATGACCGAATTTCTTTTTAAAATGGAAGTAACACAAGGGTTTTGTCTTTCGGCGAAATTATTCAAAAACAAACATGCCATTAACCAACGATGCGTAAATTAAAATGGCCATAAGAGAGGAGAGACTGACGTTAAAATAACGTGGCAAACTGAACCCAGTCATGTTTAAAAATATAAACTGAAAGTATGGTGCTTAATCTATTCTAATCGACATACAAAGTCATTAAGAAAATATTTAAGCCCAACTCTTAATTCTGTTGGCATTGATGTTTATCTGAAAGTAAAAATATAATTGATAAATTAAATATTTAACCACTTTAATCTTCTTTGTTATATAGGAAGTACGATTTATTATACTAGACAAAATGATACAATAACATTAAATACAAAATAAAAACATTATTATGTCTTAAACGTGGATCAAAATATGTTATGCCCATTAGATATCTAATCACACTGTAAATGTTTTTATCGATACATACAATAAAAACGATATTTCAGTTCAATCTAGTATTATTTATATTCTATAACAATAAATATCGTTTTATTTAAATATGAAGTACAAATACTTCATTCCTCTTATAATTTCGAAAACCGATGCCATTTAATTTTCATTCTTCCAAGTGTCTTATTTCAATTTAAACTCACACCAAATTAATCTATAAAACTGTCTGCGAAAATTCTATGCATGCGACAGGAACCTGCATCCCACCTCTATCGCATGATGGAACTTCAAAAGAAACTGATTTATTTTATGCAGCGTCTTAATATGATTCATATTCTAGAAATACAATTCTCAATTCGTCAGATACGTTTTTTTCAAATAATTAAACAAATGTATTCATCAGTAGATATATGTATGCTAAAAGGTAATAATTGACATTACGGATGATTGTGGCTTTTAGCAAGATAGCGTTAAAGCTCCCTTTAAGTTGATTTCAGTTGTCTGTTTTACGAGACATTAACCGTTTTTATATTATTTAATGTTAAGACAAAATACCTATTCTAAGCGAATAACGTATGTGATTAATTAAACACAAGTCGCTCGTTTACCTATTACTCGGATGTAAATGTATGGTAATATCTATTCCAACAGTATTGGTTCGTAAATGTACACAATCAATCCGCCAAGAAAAAGATAGTTTTTTTCATAATACCCTCATATTTTGTATTCATAAAGGTTAATATTTGGTTTATAACTATACACAAACTGTTACTTCGGCATGTATGTATCGTTAATCTTTGTAATAACATATTTTGAAACCGTTAAAAAGAGAGAAATGTGTAGGCGCATCAACTGCGATTGTTTTCACGTAACATACAAATGTTTTAAATAAAAAAAATGTTTTCAAAGAAATATCTGCCTGTGATCCCCCAGCCAAATCGATCTTTGCTTAAATAGGTTTAACTTTGAGCTTAGATGGACGTACCTGAAAAGCATTTTTGCTATTCCCATCAAACTGGTCAGCAATAACCCCGTATCTTAATATGCCTACTCTTACCCTATGGTTGCTCGAATATTTCCACATAGCATTTAATGGTATCATTTAAAAGACGATTACATATTTATGTACGGCTTGTGTCGGAATGGCTATGAAATTTCAAACGGGAGCCATTTCTAATAAAAGTACCATTGCGACATTGATCATCCTTTAGATTTGAAAATTTTGTTTTAGACATTTTGTGAATCACAGGAAAACGGCACATAGATTATTCTTTATTGATATCTGCGATGAGATCAATCTGTTTCTATAACAGCTTCACGTTATCAGGCGTACTTCTGCACCAGTTTAATACGGCCATATTTTAAGCATAATGTTCAAAAGTGTCTCTTTTTCGTCAATTATTTATAGTTAATTTCTAATCTTTTAACGTGATTTGTGTTAGAATTCTTGTGATACAGATTCAGAATCATTTAATATTTTCGATAAAGTCACAGATTGGTGTGACCGTTAGTGTAGCCCTTCAAAAGAATATCGCTTTGAACCTGTTGTCAGAGCAATGCCGTTTAGAATTCAAACGACTTCCTTGTTGTAGTTCAACTGCTCATTAATCGAGAATCAGTTATTAGCAGAGAGATACATAGATAGATAGATAGAGAGAGAGAGAGAGAGGGAGAGAGAGAGAGACAGACAGACAGACAGACAGACAGACAGAAAAGAGAGAGATATTTTATAATACGGGTGTGATGAACCGCTACCCGCTTGAGCAGTCAAGTAGATCGATTCTGGCGTTACCAGGGTGGAAGATGAATGACTTTGATTAGAAAGGTCGAATCAAGTCATACATCGTGCTAGAGTGATTACTGGAAATGTTGGAATCGATGAGCAAGATTAAATATTTAGAGTTTTAAAATGCACATAACTTATGAATTAGTTGTTCAAATGTTGTTAAATGTTGAGTTAATTTGTAGAAACAAAGGGAAGTAACTGCGTCGTTTCTGTTGTTTTAAGGCATATTAGCAGCGATCATCATTTAATCCTCACGTAATTATTGAAATTGAAAATAGCAACAATCTTATTGGGTAATAAATATACATATATATATATATATATATATATATATATATATATATATATATAATGTTTTCGTGCATAAAATGAATCTATAGACACGTGTTTCTGGCGTCATCAGCATGGCTAACTTGAACAATGATCGAACTCTTAGTATTATTGCCTGTAGTCTCTCTCTCTCTCTCTCTGTCTCTCTCTCTCTCTGTGTCTCTGTCTCTCTCTCTCTCTCTCTCTCTCTCTCTCTCTATATATATATATATATATATATATATATATATATATATATATATATATATTTAAACTGCCTCATCTCAGTGATAAAATCACAACAGCAATCCGCAAGGCCATTATAACAGAAGGATTGAACATACAGCTTGCCCATTCAGGTCCATCACGAAGAAAGCAGCAAGCTACACGCAACCACCAATATAATCCAACACAGTGCACCCTGGCTAACTGTTTTATGAATACCACGGGCATTTGTCACTGCATATATGCGGTGTACAGATTAGAATGCGCCATCTGCAACAAATCTTTCGTAGGTAGTACCATGAGACCCCTACACATCAGGATTAAGGAACATACACAAACACAACCATCATCATTCGTAAAGCACCTTAACGCATGCAAAGACACTAACACACTTATCAAAGTTAGCATCTTGGCCACGGAGAGAGACATTGCAAATCTTCGAATTAAAGAAGCTTCATTCATTTCTAAGTTACCCTCTGAACTAAATAGCAGGCTTAACTGACTTCCTCATTTATAATATAAGATATAGTATACTATATATCGTATTTACACTGAGCCCCCCACATCGCATCAATACACTTCTATACACAGTTCAATCGGTTTAATTGAATTAATTAATTAATTAATTAAATAATGTATTATAATAGAATAAATTATAATAATAGTCAAAATAATAACTATGCATTTAATATGCACATTGCAAGCCACATTCACATCTATTGCTGTATGCAACATTACAGCAATGCTGTTAAAATAGATAAATCATGTAAAAAATATATAAAATGCAATAAAATAAATAGAAATTAATATTCTTAAATTAATAGAATAACACGCTTTGTATATAGATACACATTTCACCTCTCTCTAAAAATATTAAATTTAACCCTCAATAAATTCTATGAATAAAAAGAGAGAGGAAAACATCTAAAAAAACAAACATTTAAATATTAAAAAAATATTTTAAAATAATAATAATAATAATAATAATAATAATAATAATAATAATAATAATAATAATAATAATAATAATAATAATAATAATAATAATAATAATAATAATAATAATAAAATAAATGAATAAACAAATAAATCAATAAAAAATAATTTAGAAAAAATGTAATAATCGTAAAAAAAGAATAGAATAACAAACTTACTATATAAATTCACTTTAACTTTCCAACAATTGAATAGCTACATGGATACACGTGTATATGTGTGTATGTATAGTTGTCTGTATGTTTGTTTATATGTATATTGTTAGAATTACACACTTATATAAAAAGTTTAAAGTGATTGTATCCTCTTGTTTAAACTGAATGTTTGATTGAAAAAGGGAAATCATTTAAAAAGAAAACAACAACAAATAAAACTAACCAGCTAGATGTTATATTCTGATTATAATTGACTAAAACCTAATAAAGAGACAAGACACTAAATATTCAAAAGTAACGAAAACGATTTAAAAGTTGCAAATAAGTGTAAAAAATTCTTCTCAGCATTTAAAGGAAATTATATATTTGAAATTTAAAATTTAGTGTTGTATTTGTATGTATATGTGTACGTATATATATATATATATATATATATATATGTGTGTGTGTGTGTGTGAGTGTGTGTGTGTGTGTGTGCACGTATGTGTGTATCTAATGGTACACATTGTTATAAAGGAGAACTTTCACAACGAATTTATGAGAGTTGTTCCCTCTTTTTGAAAAAAATTAAATTAAAATTAAATTAAAATAAAATCTTTGATAATTAAATTCTGAATTTTAATAACATTTTACTAAAATCTTGAAAGCATTAAACACTTTCAGATTTAATAGATTAGATAAATAAAACGAGAATTACTCCGTCAATTAAAGGAATTTTTTTGTTTGCTACATTTACTGCGCGCTACACACTTTGGCTAAGATCAAAGTGTAGTATCTGTTCCGATGGATACTGCACCCGATAGACTGGTATTGTCTTGGCCTTCGGGGCTTAATTTACGCCGGTCTATGGGTCTGTCCTGTGCAGTTCTAGGAGGTCCACTCTCCCAGGCTTCACCTCCCCTCTTTGGGGAGGAGTAAGTTTAATGCTTACTGCATGAGGCACCCCTACCGGGTAATGCCGACGGGGCTGCCCAAGCAATTTTTAAACCCCACTTTCCCGACCCGACCTTGGGTCACATCTTACTTGTGGGAGTAAGATAAAAACTGGCCTTGTGCCTAACTCCTGGAGAGGAGTAAATCAATACACACAACTTTGCCACGTTATAGATCAACACATATTTACCCGTTAATCATAAAAATAAATATCAGACAAAATAAATATTAGAAAAAAAAATACATATTGTTAGAATAAAAAAAAATAGTATATAATTTAAAATAATAATGATAAATAGATAATATTAAGAAAAAATAATTGAGCGCTGGTTTTTTATCCATACCGCACCCTCCACATAAACTATATATATTTAAACAGTTAATTATATTAAAAAAAATATAACACTTCATCAGTTAAGTTAAATATGAAATATTGAGTAAGAAAAAGAAAACAATCATTTAGTTATAGGTGTATTCTATTTACTGCGTTAAAAGCAAAATTACCATTCTGCACGTGTTTTATTGATTTAAAACACCCACCATTTGATAAAGAAGTCTTCCTCGATATATATTATGGAACACGGGCACACACATGACATCACAGTGTTGAAGTCTTACCTAATTAAGTAAGATTTGCTATAAAGATTAAAAAAATTGTTTTGTAATTCATATAAAAAAAATCACTCGCTTTTGTCTTACTTCTCAACGCCGACATGTTTCCATTTCTTGCATTGTGATAGCCTTCTAGTGCTCCTCTATATACGTATTACACACACTGCTTTAAGAAACTACCCCTCCTTATATATATATATATATATATATATATATATATATATATATATATATATATATATATATATATATGTATGTATATATATATATATATATATATATTATATTATATTTGTTTGTTAGAATATGTTTTAGCAAAGCAATTATTTTAAATTTAACTTTTATCTCAGTTTTAGATTTTTTATTTCTATTCGAATTATTGCTGTTACAATCATAACTGTTTTTATTAGTTGTTGTTGTTCTCATTTTAAATATTATTATTATTATTATTATTATTATTATTTGAAAAGAGTTAATGAAAGTTGTTGCTTCATTTAGAATATATAATACGATGCAAATATATGTAATTAGCTTGATGGATACTTTCGGAGATGAAACAAGAACAAGTCTGTATGACTCACTCATTACAAGTTTATTTTAATACTACTCAGCTCTACTCATGCAGTGTGCATTGTGCATTGTTGAAGTAAATATGGAATCCAAAACTATACGCAATAATTTATTTTTGATATTAGTGTATAAGTAGAATACTAGTCCCGGGACGGGTAAAATGAATCCCCCGATCACAAAAGTCTTGCACCATTTTTATATCCCCTTATGAAGATTAAACTCAAGATATAATGTTATTAAACCTAATGTATAGAATTCATATTTTAACCTTGATGAAAATTAACTACATAGATTCGACTCTAGAAAATGTATATATTTTTAGGGGTAAGCTTACAAAGGTCTTATGAAATTTAAATTCATGACATTTAGCTTAATTATTGTCTAATAGAAGTTTTAATGGATAAATCTTAATGATAATATACAATATGTTGATTTTCAAATTAGAGGTTGTTCTAATATTATGTCTTCTCAACATAAACTCCTCCAAAGAAACTCAAATTTAGCGGATATATATCAATTTATTTTCATAACTATTGTTAAAATTGCACTAATATCCGATATACCAGAATTTTCAAGAAGGGTTTGCACAGCACTTTACTTTATTTCCCTCAAACTAAATTAAACTAAATATATGTCATGTTACGGCCCGGTTACGCTTAGCAGCTGCGTTCCAAAATGACTAATAATCAGTTAATTAGTGTAAGATCGTATACTGTACATACAAATATATAAACATATACACATACCTAACTTATCTATCTATCTATCTATCTATCTATCTATCTATCTATCTATCTATCTATCTATCTTAGTCTCTGCGCGTAATGCAGCATCTGTGCAGTTGAAACGAGAGAAAAATGTATATTTAAAGAAGTTAGGCTACCACCATTTGTAAAAAAAAACATTTTTCAACCATTGTTGATATATATCTGAAGAGAGCCGCACGAGGCTTGAAACGCGTTATAAAATCACAAAATTATAAAATGATAAAATAATAAAATAACAAACAATAGTTGAAAATGTTTTTTTACAAATATTGGAACCCTCTTTTCTTTATATATATATATATATATATATATATATATATATATATATATATATATATATATTATATACTTGTGGTCGCTTATTAACACCAACTCCGCAGAGAGGGTATAGTGGAAACTCAGAGAAGCTGTATCTGAAAGGGTTTCGGCTCATTCGTCGAAAGGCGTCTTTTTCAGTTCGAGTCGCTGTACCGGGAAACAGGTTGCCAATAGACGAGTAAACAATGCATCGTGGCCGCTGATACTTGGATCATTCCTTCTCATATAAGTGCGGGGGATGCGCGGAGACGCGTTTCTGGCGTAAGACATCATCAACAAGAATTGAAATATACCTTTCGAGAAGTTTTTCACACTAGCATCAAATTGTGTTCTAAGCGGGACCCAGCAAAATATGTATCATAATCTTATGTTTAGAAAGAAGAATAAAGCTTGGTAGATGTAGTGACGATGTTTATAACATCAAAATTAAAGTCGCCTTCGACAAAACATTCCCACGCTATATAGATGTACATATCTTTTGTCTTTTACATGACTCGTTGCACTTTGCTATTTTTTTTCAATAAATTTCATTTGATTTGTACTAATAAGTCATCGCTTATCAAGGCCGAAAAGCCACTCGAGGATAAGGGTTAATGAGTTTGTAAGCTGGACGGTGAGACAACACTTTGAGGATTGGAGATGATGTTTTGAACTAGGTAAACTTTTATTATTTAAGAGGACAGCTAAACAAGAATTTATGAACATTGGACGTGTTGATTTAATTATATACGTAAGTTCATATGAATATATATAGAGAGAGATATTTGTTAATTAATTAATCTCTGAATTTATTTTTGTATATATAGATTTTTAACATTAATTTTTGCGTGCACAAAAATGAGACATAGACGTCATCAACATGACTTATCCTGGCCGGTATCGAACCCCCGCTGTAAATATTCGTACTCTAGCGCTTTACCACTAGACCAGAATGACCGGCCACATTTTGTAGTCGACTTTTTATCGCCTATAATGTTACACTGATTTTTTTTTATTACGCTGAGTTTTATTTATTTGTAAATTAATTTTAAAAAATCTATATAAACAAAAAATAATTTATAGATTAATTAATTAAAAAATCTATATATAAACAAAAATTGATGATACGTCCGACTAAGGACAAATTAAAAATGAAGTCTTCTGCATAGTCTTGCAATAAATACACCGCTCAGGTTAGCCACAAATAATAAAAACGCACCGGTAAACACCGGTCGAATAACACCAGCAAGAAAACAATAACAAAAAAATTAGTGTAAGATAATAAGCAATAAAAAGTCGAGAACAAAATGTTTCAGTTAATTCTTGTCTAGGGGTAAACGCTAAACTATGGGTATTTACAGGAAGGGTTCGATTCCTGCCCGGATAAGTCATACTGCCGACGGCTTCTAGCCAGAAGCAAGAGTTCATGTTTCCATTTTGTGCACGCATACATTAATGTATACGTTAATTAACACAAATCTATATATATATAGAAAATTATAGATTAATTAATTTAAAAAATCTATATATACAAACATTTAGTACACGTCTGATTAAGGGCGAATTAAAAATACACTACTCAAGATAGCGACAAATAATAAAAAAACACACACCGGTAAACACCGTTCGACTACCACCAGAAAAAAAAACAATAACAAAAAAATTAGTATATATATATATATATAAATATATTAAGGCATGTTTTATTAAAGACGACAGAAATCTTCTGTTTAGTGATTCCTTTTTTTATTTTTTCCATTCGTCGAATGATCTTTTTGACGTGTAGATGGAATGAATTGATGAAGGATCCATGTGTTTGACTAACGTTTTCGATTCTCTCCGGAATCATCTTCAGGTCTTTTATGGCAAAAATGAATAAAAAGCGAGTGAAAGAATGGAATTTCTTAAAAAATACGCCGGCAAACCGTTAGCGTAAAATACGGACATCTACATTTTAAAATGTGACAATTGAAACAGTTCTTCGTTTATTAAATAATAATTTTCTATATATATATATATATAATATTGGAACACAGTTTCCCTTCAACTGTTTAGCGTGATACTTGATTGAAAAATATCACACTGAATGTTTTCATGCCGTTAATTTATTTTTGCCTCCAGAGATTTAAATAATAAGTAGCACAAAGACAACGATAGAAAAGAACTGTTAAAATATAATAACATTTCACACATTAAAGACAACCTAATGTGAGCCTGACTGCATAAAATAAAAACATTTCGAAGTCCTGATATCTTTACACACACACGTCACGCACACACATGCGCACACACGCCCGCACACACTCACGCATACCCCATCCATATGCGGGGTTAAAAAGTGTTCCCTTCTCGTGTATGACCCTGTGAAGGCTTACGCATAGAAAGAGACCGTCTTCTCTTTTTTTAACGAGTGGCGTCAGTCATATTTGTCTTCGTTCAACTCTAGAACCCGTAAGTTAACCCCTACATAACATTTGCACCCATTAAAGGCTTCAACTGTTTCTTCCTATAATGGATCCTGTTAGGCCGAGTATTTCAACTAGTAATAAAATATTTCTTTAGCACCGGAAGTAGTAACAGGGTTCAACTGGGTATAATTCGGTCAGATCCGGTTCACCGATCAGACAAACAGGAAGTTTATGAGACGTGTAGATTAGAAAAAAAAGAAATGAAAATAGATCTTCTTACCCTCTCACTCCTGTTTCTCCTCTCTCTTCCCCCTCTATCTCCTTCTTCCTCTTTCTCTCTCACTCCTGTAAGCCTTTGTACATGTTGTATTTGTGATGATGATGTCTGCGCATGCGCGTACTTGTCGATATTTGCGCATGTTTTTTTTGTTGTTGTGCGTCGGTCAAACTGAATGGAATTGAAAGAATGTAAATATGGAGGTGAATAATATTACTTTATCGCAGAAAATAAATATATTATTCGGCTGGATATAAAAACGGCGGTTCTGCACGAATGAATCGTATAACGAAAAATGATAAAAACGAAAGAAATAGTAAGGTTTTTATGAAAATAGCGTTTCGATAACCAAACTTTAAAAAAAAGATTTTCTCCATAAATAAAATCTACATTTTATTCATCTTGGTTTTTCAATATTTTCACACCTTTTCAGTCGTTGTATTATCCGGCCTTCTTCATTTGCCGATTGTCGTAGTAAATGTTTGTGAATGTCTAAACGATATATTTAATCAACTTGTGTAGGTTTTTAGTTGGTTTTAAGAAAATCCCATACATGGAATCATATTACTTGTTTATTATCGAAACGAATTGATATTCGAACAGTGTGTGATTTCGTCTTTTGGCTAGGCACATAATTAAGTATATGTTCTGATACTACACTTCCTCTTTTCTCTCTTTGGTCAGTGAAGAAGAAATCCTTCTAAACGGAATCAAGTTATATTTGTGTCTCTATCCAGAGTGCTCCTTTTGGGGGATTTGGATTTACCCTACACGATATTGTATATAAGTCTACCCCGAAGAGAGGCAACTAAATAGGGATTCCTAAAGTATTCATTCCAAAAATATAAATATAGCTGTGTTCCTGGAAATAAAATCCTGATTTTCCTCATGAAAAACATGTTTACATTATATTTCTGAGATGTGAAATTGTGAATTACATGTTTTTTAGCTGATGTTTACTCCATTTAGTTTATTGTAATTGCTATCTTCAGCTGCAATTGATCGGTGATCTTTTAAGAATTTTGAATTCACTCCTTTATTAAACCCACTTATATCTACGTATCCGAGTGCCCACTAAGAAATATTTTGGGGTGATTTATAAACGTAACTCATATTGCATGTTATGTTGTCATTAAGTCGTCGTCGTCGTCGTCGTCGTCGTCGTCGTCGTCGTCGTCGTCTTTATAATCATAATACTATCTAATTATGGCGATATCTGCCAGTTCGTTCTCAAGTAGTGATGGTCATATTGTGTTCCCTTCTATAATATACATAATTAGCGTTACGTGTGCAGTAAATCTTTGTGTTTCCTAAAGAGGGCCAGATAATAAAACATATCGGTGATGGTCAAAGGATATTCCAGTAAAATTCAACTTTGGGTTGTTGAGTTCACTCCCTTCAGAATGATAACTGATACAAGATGTCAAAAATAATTCAATGAACTTGCTGCTGGGCTTCATTAAATATTTCTATGTTGGTAGATTTGTACTTCGAATTGCCAGATTTTGGAAATCTTTTTCATCTCGGTGTTTTTCATTCTGTCCTGCACCCATTCAAGACTAAATTAAATTAATTTATTTCGTCTTAACTTAGCCTGCTTTGTTGAATTTTGCTCCACAAATAGCAGCACAATAATGGTCATAATAAAACTGAATTTTAACTGAAATTGGACTTCAATCTATCACTACTCAAAAATAAGACATCCATGTCAAAGTTAAAAGTTATTTTGGAGGCTGCTTACCGTTTATATGAGGGGAACACACCGAACAGAAACTTACTGCTGTACTATATAATTATTTTTGAAAATCTTTACTCATATATTATGTTTTAAAATATAATATTTAATTACATTAAATTTCGTAATTGATATTGGGAATGCCGTTTTATGTTAGTTAAACGGAATAATAAATACACGTCTTTTGCAGTGGTAATAGCAAGACCGGATCTTGCTGTGACAGTTTTACAAAAAGAAATCAGAGATTGAAGCACAGTCAATCACTCTCCATGGAATGTAGAGAAATAGGCTGAAGAGAGGAAAAGAGATAATATACTTCAAGATTACTCCGTCAGTGGAAGGATTCTTAAGGCTGACTGGTTGTTTGTGGCTTTTCTCACTCAACAGCAGATGGTTTATGCATCATCCTATTGTGTGATTTTTGACGAAAATTGTTGAATTTCTTCAAATTTAACCAACAGAAACATCATTATGAAAAATATTAAATATGTAAATTATAGGTACATATATATATATATATATATATATATATATATATATATATATATATATATATAAGTATAAATTTTTATTTATACAAACATTATTGGTTACATATGTGCATACATGTTTCAGTTGCACTTTCCCAAAGAAGTCAACCTCATCAGACCGAGAATCTTTCAGGAAAGATTCTCGGTCTGATGAGGTTGACTTTCTTGGGAAAGTGCAACTGAAACATGTATGCACATATGTAACCAATAATGTTTGTATAAATAAAAATTTATACTTATAAACAGCTCTACTTGGTATTGAGCACTTTTTATAAACACTTGAGTTTCTACGGATTTACATTTACAGAAACCAATACATGTACGATATATATATATATATATATATATATATATATATATATATATATATATATATATATATATATATATATTGTTGAACAGGAGTGCCAACTTCTGTTTATTCCTTGTGTGATCCAATCTTTCTATTCATCGAACAATAGATCTTGTACTATTAACATAGAAGTGTAGGAAATCTCCATATTGGACGCAAACGTTTTCGACCATCATAGGTCGTCTTCAGGCGGATGGTTGAACAATGCAAAATAAAATTGTTGAATTTATTTAAGAAGACGTTTCCATGTGATTAAAAACATTAAAAACATTCAACAGCATTTCAACACGCCTTCGCACCCCTCATAACGGGCATGGTTGATGTTGGGCTTTTTTAATTGAATTAACAATGCTTTCATTATGGGGAGGCAAATACCGCAAAATAAATTCACCAATTTTATTTTGCATTGTTCAACCATCCGCCTGAAGACGACCAATGATGGTCGAAAACGTTTACGTCAAATATGGAAATTTCCTACACTCCTTGGTTAATAGTACAAGATCTATTGTTCGATGAATAGAAAGATTGGATCACAAAAGGAATAAACAGAAGTTGGCACTCCTGTTCAACCAGATATGTATAAAAGAAGAATTGTCGCCTAATTATACAATATATATATATATATATATATATATATATATATATATATATATATATATATATATATATATCTTTGTAAGATTAGTGGGAGAACACCCGAGTAGAATGCTCGATTATTTAGAAAAAAAAAGATTAGACTGCAATAATTTTTATATACATATTACATAAATGTGAAAACAACATCCGTACTGTCGGTTTCAAATCACACAAGGAAAACAGTATGTGACCGCCCTGTATTGACTCTCCTAGGTTTCCGTTCAAAGACTAAAACAGAGGCTGAGAAGAGTCCATAATCGGCTGTCACGTGCTGTTCCCCCTTGTCGGATTTGAAACCGATGAAACTGATGTGGTTCTGATATGATGTAATATATATATATATATATATATATATATATATATATATATACCTAAATAACCTAAATTATAGGTGTATATGCATAAACATATACACATAACTTTTACTTCTAATATTTCGGTCGGTTGTTCGTCCTTTATCGTATATTAAAGTTTCTGATAAGAATTGATTTTATATGCAACTTTATTAAAAAAAAAATTCCTCTTAGTAAAGCGATTATTTCAAATGTTCTTAAACAAGATATCTTCGTTGTAGGACGTATCACGGCTCCGCGTGAAATTGTATTTGTATACAGTAGCTTACTTGCCGTAATTATTCTCATACTACTGTGTCTATAATAATACTAAAAGTTAGTTGATTAACGTTTGGTTATATAAGGCCTTAATGTTGTATGAATTAATAACACAAAATGCATGGTTAAATATACCTCACTTACTAGATTAAATTTCGTTTGCAAACAATTCTGTTTTAATTGTTTTGATTAACGATAATTAAAAATTAACTGAATAAGTTACTAATATTTCTATATGATATCAATGTATTTCACTGGTCCACCCTCGCTTTAATTATTTACCAACTCCAATACTTCTTAATGAGTCTGTGAGACTTTAAAGGATAAGTACGCCTTTTTCAGCTTTACAAGCTTATTTAGATACGCGGGTGTGTAGACAAATAATATGCCTATAATCTCGATATGAACAGAATAATAATGCCAATAACTAATAAGAAGAAAAATAATATACAAGTAAAGAGACTTACTATTTTTGATTTATCAAAGAACAATATCTTAACAGATATGTCAAAGTTTATGTAGTTTTGAATGAAATAAAAGTAGAATAAATATTGGTAGTGGTTGTTACTGAACGGTTCACGGGTATGTCTTGTATATATATATATATATATATATATATATATATATATATATATATATATAAGTACTGTGTGGTAGGGCAGGAAAAATCCAACAGAGTGCTCGATTAATTAAGAAATCCGAGATTTCGAAGGATTAAGAGCGTAAATATTTATTTATAAAATACAGAAATTCAATGTGACATCAGTATCGTCGGTTTCAAAGCGGCAGGTTGATCCCGATTATCGTCAGCTGATAAACATATTCAGGAATGGTGGGACTTATTCGGTCACGTCTGAGATCACGTAGGACGTGATTTGTGAAAGGGGGGGTTACATATGTGTGCATGAGGGGTTAAATTTAGATCCTAATATTTACATTTTTAATGTATATAAAATGGTTATTAATTAAAACATTTGTCAGCTGACGATAATCGGGATCAACCTCCCGCTTTGAAACCGACGGTACTGATGTTACATTGAATTTCTGTATTTATAAATATATATATATATATATATATATATATATATATATATATGCATAAATAAATCAATGTGAAAGGTATATACTTTAAAATATCTTTTATTTATTTTCTATATTTTGACGTGTAGGAATATCAATTGTCCCTTATGTATACTAAAAATTAAATAAAAAGGAAGTTTTTCTTAGAATATGAACAACATTTTCGGCCGCGATCCTTCGGCCTTCGTCAGTGTAAGAGGGACTGTGTGTGTACGGTGGGAGGCGGATGGTTGTAGAGTGAGGAAAAATGGGGTGGAAAAGGCCAGTTAAGAGTTGTCCCTAATAGCTGAGAGGCAAGAGTCAAGTAGTCATAAACATGATTCAAATGTACCCATATATGAATGAATGTAAATAAATAAATATATAGATAGATACACAAGTCCACCTGTATTTATAGATCTCCACACACAGACACATCAGCACGTTCACCTACGTATGTTAGCTTACCTATAAACCAGCACACACACACACACACACACATACATATATGTATATACATATGAAGCAGGGAGTGGTAGGAGGAGGATAAGGGGGACAGACCAATTGGGTGGAGTCATGGAAAGTTCAGAGTATGGTGGGATTTGTTTAGTACACGGAGAGATTTTGAACTTAGAATATATATATATGTATCTATCTATATATATATATATATACTAAAAAATTATATTTATTAATATTTTACCTACGTACGACGTCGTTTCGAGCTTACGGCTCTCATCAGCACAGTAACAATCTCAGACGGTCTCAGGGCGCATACCAGGTTCATAGAGACATCTTGAATCTGGAAGCGTACACTTAGACCTTGGGGCCACAAGAGATTGTCACGTTATTACGGAGAAATAAAGTAATATTTACACTGAGAGCTGCAAGCATGAATATATTGTCATAAAATAGAACTCAACGACAGTGTCGGAGTATTGCACTGCGGCCTCAGGTGAATATATATTTTTAATCTCTCGTATACTCGTCTATTTTCAATTGTACTTCAATGTGGCTTCTTACAATATATATATATACATATATATATATATATATATATATATATATATATATATATATATATGTATGTATATATATATATATATATATATACATATATATATAGGTAAATTCCAATGACCAATTGATAAAAAATCAATTTATAACCATACCTTTCATCTGATATTAAAATTTATTCATCCTCATATGTCGTCCAACGATCAGAAATAAATGCTACCTTTGTACTTCCAATTTCTTTACTTTTTATTCAACTTTGTCACGCCGAAAAAAAAGCATACCTTCTAATTTGTTTATATTATATTTGTCTATTTTTTGTGTTTATTCTCTTTTCTTAAATAAAATGCTTTCAACATATCTGACGCACGTTTCGCTCAAGAAATCAATAGGGATATATGTATAGTCTTCATCTCGAATCTGTTGCTCATCAGGGAAATTGTACATTATCAACAGGGGAAAACACTTCGATTGAGAGACACGGGGAAAAAAGGATAGAAAACGCTCACAATTGAAACTTTGTTGTGCTTGAAGCACGGTAATATGGCACTTGACATATATATTTTTAGATATCCATCGTTAGGTACATCATCACAGCTTACGGTGTTTTTTTATTATAGTGTTTGTGACGGATGGTTTTATGTAAAAGCTGTAGAGATTATTTAATCAATAAATATATTCGATACATTACTGCTAGGAGTAAATGTTTTTATATTAATATTGATTGTTTGTAGCTTTTAAACAAATTGTTTCCAGTATTTGTAAGCGTGTTTTTTATCCTATCTTTCTTATTTGAAACTAGGACTCCAACGTTTAGCCTCCAGCGCTTTATCGAGTGAGCAAATGAAAATACTTCTAAAATGAGACTATTTATTTACCGAAACTACTAAAGTCTTTTAACGCTGCGTAAAAGATCATTTCCTCTACCAGTAGTCTACCCATACGAAAGTGTGTGCGTATATATATATATATATATATATATAGTCTCGGAAGTTTCTCAACCATTAAAACTATATTAAAAAAAAAAATTAAAAATTTTTTTTTTTAAAAAAACAAAAAAACTTATAGTCCCAAGTCTTCCAGTGGAAAATCACTCATGTAAGTCAATTTATTTTTTACAGTTATTATATTAGTTTATTTCTAACACTATTTTAAGGGATCATCAGTTGTTTACCATGAAAAACTGTTTCGGGAATTTAATAATTTATATATATATATATATAGGGAGAGAGAGAGAGAGAGAGAGAGAGAGAGAGAGAAATTAATAAAATATGATGAAAATCGTACATATTTCTAGACAGGGCGTCTTGGTCCAATAGTATGACACTGGACTATAGACATCAATTCGAAGGTTCGATCTTTGTCTAAGTTAGCCAGACACACGTAACCATGGATTACCTTTATGTACGCACAAAATTAATATATATATATATATATATATATATATATATATATATATATATATATATATATATATATATATGTGTGTGTGTGTGTATGTATTAACACGCCCAATACAATTAAGTGCGACTAATTATACAATTTTCTGCATCTTAATCACTTAGGAAGTTAAACAATCGAAATAGTAGTAAGCAAAAACAAACGTGGTAATCACCAACATATATATATACATATATATATATATATATATATATATATATATATATTTAGAGAGAGAGAGAGAGAGAGAGAGAGAGAGAAATAGAGAGAGATAAAATATGTATCTGTGAGAGAGGGAGGGTTTTCATATCACTGTCTGTTGAAGGTGTAAGACTTTGCAATATTTATATGCAGACATTTTAATTACCCAAGTTCCATTAGCAGACATTTGACACCCAGCCTTTTTTTGTAGATTATAAAAGACCCACCCTCAGCTGTCAACACGACAACAGAAAACTAGTTCGTTCGACAACTTCCGTTCTTTGTCCATTTCTCGGGCGTATCAATATATACAAAGTGTTTGTTTTAAAGAATTAAGAAGAAAAATAACACCATTAATAAAAAAAACACAATAATAAAAGTTAAGTGGCGTAAGAACATATTTCCAAGAAATGAGTCACAACCGCATCCATATTTTATTTTCTTGTCAAGCTATCTCTAAATATAAGTCAAGAATAAAACAGATGAACACAAAGCACGATTTCTGCTCTTATCTAGATATTAACACCGTTCGTGCTATCTAATTACTTGACTATAAATTTACGTCATAATCTACATCCATTGCTTATCTTATACTGGTACTTACATAGTTCGCGAACTGCGTTTTCATCGGCATATTCCGGCAAATGATGTAAACCGCCGGAAATTGCCGAACAAAAACTTCGGTTTTTGTGTCGAAAACGATGCCCAATGTTAAAACACGAGAAACAGCTATCGTATGTTAATTCAATTAAAAAGTTCCGGCGGTTTGCGTAACCTGCTGGAATGTGCCGCTGAAAACGCGGTTCGTAAACTGCATAAGTATCGTTGTACTAGCAGTACCCTGTAGGGATTTCACGATTGCATATTTGCTACACACAATTTCAATATATGAAACGAATTTTTTTATTTATTACCTCCGCAAAGCGGAGTTTATGCTTCCGGCTGATTCTGTCTGTCACTATGTTTGTTTGTTCACGATCTAGCGTCCACATCGCTTGAGCAATCGTCACCAAACTTGGTCAAAATATCCGTAATAGTCTTACTTAGAACTTAGTAAACTCTAGTATATCTGGGTCTAATTTTATGGTCACGGTCATGGAAAATATGAAAGTCCCACTTTTTTTATAACTTCAGTTCTGTTAATCATAGTGTTTAGTTATTTGGCCAATATTGTAGCGAATAAAGTCCCGAATCTTATATCTTGAACGGTTCGACCACAGCGGAAATTTTGACTGAATTTCAACGTCCGATTAATCCAAATGTGATCCATCAATATTATGGTCTTTAATAAAAGTAGACACTATGTAAAATGTCAGCCTGATAAGGTAGATAGTCTGTTTCCCTGGTATAACTACAGAAATACTTCCTACAATATGGAGAAGTAAGGTCCAGATAAGACTTTGATCCATATTTATGTTGTCAGTCGGAGGCATGTAGTTTCACGGTTGACTCATATTATTGCTTATTTAGTGTAACTATTTTAAGTTTTTAAAAATATTCTCTTTCCTCTATTTCTACTGTAAAATATATCGACTAAATATTATTTTAATTAATAAACCGAATGACACATTTAAGTCGACCCCATATACATAATTATATAAATGACGTCTTATCTGATTTGGGAAAAGTGATTTTTAAATAGTTAAAATTAAAATTATTAACAACCAGTTAGAATTACCTTTTTGTATTTCATCATTGACGATCGGACGATCTCATTTGTTTAGATCAGGGTGGAGGTTGACTACATAGTAAACACGAAAGTACACTTGAAATTGTATCACCTATTTCGGGTTTGAAACTTCAATCAAGAGACAACTGTTTTACGGCCTTTCAGCTATTTAACGTTATTTAATAAAGGCACACTGTCATTTGTAAGAGGTTCATTGTAAGCACGATGCTCCAGAAATAAAGCTGATATTTTATTAATTGATGATCGGTTGAGAGTTGGTTGTCTGTCTATATATTTTCCTGTTGTATGAGTATATGAATGAATATAATCCTGTTTGTTCAGCAAACATTACTTCTTTTTTAATGTTATCAGAATATTTAAAATAAAACCTCGAACCGTAAACATACCCATTAACATAGTTCATTACTGTAAGTTAACAATGCAATAGGTAGTTAAAAGTTCGGTAAATAGCTTATAATGTATACCGGGAATAGTTCGTCGGACTGCTCGAGACTAGTATCTTTATAGTTGATATTCTATTTGGGAGAGTTCATTGTGAGTGTGAATACTCAATGATTCAAACGATCAGAACAGAACCTGATTTCTGAAATCATCTATATACTAACGTCGTGGCTATTACCTACCTACCTACTTACTCTTCAAGGTACGGGTTTATGTACGTCCAATTGTACTATGATACGTATGACGATGATTTATTAATATATGATTTAATATTATTGATTTGGTATCGAGATAGTTATCTGTTTTACGCTATATCAACTCCTTTTTAGGTTATTCGTATATGGCATAATCACGTTGACACACCGGCTCTTCTTAGATCACGCAGAACGATGTTGAGCCTGGTAAGTACAAAAAATGGTGCTCATTAGAGAATACCAGGTTCTGTATATGGAAGGTTTTTTGTTATTCATGGCATTGTTTCCAGTTTTCCTGGACTTCTAATTGCCATGAACTCAATAAATACCGGTTCAGGCTCGGTGATGTTTGATATTGTACAACCCTAATAGACTTCCAGCGAATGCACCCTACATATGGTATCCAGTGTCTCTTGCAACCTATTTCTATAGTCTTTTCCATAAGACCATTCGTTATTTTGTTTAGTGTCACATCAGCTACTTTACCTCAAATGACTACTTTAACACCTTTCTCCAATCTTATACAGGATCTGCTCGACCTTCACAGATTTGTATTTCTCAGTTCCTTTTACTCTCTTCACAACAATTGCATCTACTTACCTATCACTGCAGTTACTACCTAACTAGGTTACTTATTATGATATATCAACTCTAATGAACGTTGCTACGAATACATATAATGATAATAACACCATAAATAAAAGGTTGTGGAAGGTCATTACTTACGAGAAATAGTTTTCCCCAAACTTCCTCTTTCCATCTCTACCTGAGTTAATTTTGTGATTTCTTTAACAAATAAACAAGAAGTGAAATGTAAAAATAAAAAAGTATAAAATGTAATAGAGAAGAAAAGCAAAAAAAACAACATAAAAAGTAACTATGTTTAAAAGAAAGGAGAGCGTGTTACTTGAGGCAAAGCGAGTGATCAGTCGATGAATGCCGTGAGGCAGGGCGCTAACCAAAAGATCGAATTTGGCAGCTTTGATCTACTATACACGATTCCATTATGCGAAACAACGTGAAGTCACGCGAGACTATTTCGTTCCAGCACAGAGTTAATGATTAAAATGTTTATATTGGTCGCAACAGTTTGCGTTAGGAACAGCAACAACAATGGTCAGGTAGAAAATACAAAACGGAATTAAAGAAGGCAGGCTTGTTGAATCGTTATTACACTGATACGTTCGTGAGTCATCTTATGAACAACTAGTGGAAATAACTACCGTGGGACGGGCTCATAAGACTGGGACATATATATTTAAAAGCAATAACAATATTGTTATGATGGAACTTAACACAACCTTACACATACTGGATCTTAAAAAGGTGTACATTTTGATGCATTAAGCTCCCTTTAGATGTTTTAAAACGTGGTTCAAAGTTTGAAAAGTAATATTGTACATATTTTGAAAATCAACGTAGGTTAAACTAATATTCAAATAATGAGAATCAATATTTTACAAATTTCCAGAATTAAAGTTATTCATACTGTGAGAATAAACGTTGTTCACAGTTTGAGAAAAAACGTTGATCAAATTTTTAAAATCAATGTTGCTCAACATTTCAGAATTATCGTTGTTCAAATTTTAAGAATCATTGATGGTTCAATTTTGCGAATCAACGTTTACCGCCTTTCAAGAATACACTTTTAAAAACTTTTGATAATCAAAGTTGTTCAAAGTTTTAGAATCAATGCTGTTCATATTTTGATACTAAATGTTGCTCACATTTTGATGATCGTCGTGGTTAACATTTTTAGAATCAACGTTGTTCACGTTTTCAGAATCAATGTTTTTAAAAGTTTGTGAATCAGCATGTTTATGTTTAATATTTAAATCAGTTTAATCGCATGTAATTGAGTTACAATGAAATACATTTAAATAAATTGAGAGTGTAACAATATTTCAGTAAGCTGTTTCATTATCCATTGGGACTATAGAGAAACGAGTACAATTGTATAGAAATAGAACGTAATCTTTTTAAAAGTTTTAATCTTGTAGTGTAAAGACATTATTAAGGGTCTTCAAACGATCAACATTTATTTAATTTTGAAGAATAAACAAAAGTATTCTCCGATTTGAATATTTTAATCTGTTTAATTGTGTGTAATTTTATACTAGTGTCAATGGTGTCAATCTCAGTGAAAGCAGAGAAAAAAGATTTTTCAGTAGTTCATTCTACCCCGGGTATCTCTTAATAAGTGAACAGATATATATATATATATATATATATATATATAAAGAGGTGTACTAAAAGCGAACTTTTAGGTAAGGTAAAACCCTATTGTGAAGAGTATACAGCTCAATATCCAGGATAGAGCAGGTAGAAATGAAGAAGAATGGAAAGGAATTAGAGAAAGCAAAAGCCAAATCAAAATTCAATTCAAAAGTTCAAAGCAAGGTATATTCCGCAAAAAGGCAATTTAGTCAAGGTAAATTTTCCTTAAGCCAGGCTTTTCAAAGATCAAAATCTTATCATCAGAGGAAATAGCTGGGATAGATAAGTTGGCAATGGCCAAGATTTAAAATTTGAAAAAATGAAATAAAAGTTGTAGGGAAAGAAATGCAGGGCAAAACTGTGCCCGGGTGCAAGCAAATGTCCGATTGCCAAAAAGTCCGGTGTCGAAGAGTCCAGCGGAGAGAATAAGATATAGATAGGTAGGTCGTTAGAGGCACGAGAAGTACTGAGAGAGGTTTCAAAGTTAAATTCCAAGAAGCCACAACTTCAGGTACGGCGAAAATAGAAAATCCAAAAAGGGTAAAATGTCCAATAAGAGGTACATTCGATGATGCAGGCAGGCGTCAGAGGAGATTAAGGTGGAAAATATTCGCCATTAAAGATACTTCCCGGGCAGAGATGACAAAGGAAAGTGTTTTAAAGTGGGAATATATATATATATCACTTACAAGAGTTATGTGGGAGATTATTCTTACCACATGTTAAGTGATTATGTCATATAGCCTAAAATAATTAACGGGCACTCCATAAAAAAATACAGGCACACGTATTTCTATTTAATGCGAGCGACCAATAAAACATTGTTATTTAGGTGTAACTTATGAATAGCTCTAAATTATATGAATATGTTTTAGTTGCGTTCGACAAAAGAACAAAAGAAGAGATTGGTATAAGAAACAACAAACATACGCGTCCTGTTAGAATGTAAAATGAACTAATTGAGTAAAAATTTAATTAAAATATTAAACTAGTCCCGATACATAGTAATAGAGGTATTTACTTTTATTTAAGAAATCAATTTAATCCATTAAAAAGACGAAGCGGATAGTTAGCGTATGCATCCTTAATTAATTAAGAAGCATGCTGTCGGTAAGAAAACATTACTTTTAGTCTCTAATATTAATCATATATTTAAATCACGTATATATGTTTTTAAATATGTTGACAAATGTTCATTTCTTTATCGTAAATTGGAAATGTCACACTGATTAAAAGGAAAAAAGAATAAATTTCAGTCGTGCTCTCATAACGTAAGGAAACAAAAACAAGCAGCAGCTTGAAGGATCAACTTTCCAAAACAAAATCTTCTCACATCAATGTAAAGTGAAACTGACCAATAAATATAGCCATTTATAGCAATACGATGCCTACATTTGAAAAAGGTTTCCTCCATTATGTCTTAAATGCATGTTGATTAATGACTATATTTCTAACATTGTGAATTATTTTATGTTCATGTAATTACATGCAGGAATACTCAGCGTTCCCTAGGGTTTAATGAGAAACTCTATGTTTATGTGCGTCCATTCCATAACATAATACTACCTTTTTTTTTAATGTTATTGTTACACCGGCCGTTCTTACACAGGAGAAACTACACCGGTTCTCACTATAAATATGCGATTCACCAGAAGACAAAGCACCACCTTGTAACTGTCTAGCCAAGAGCTAGTCACTTTCTTACTTTGTTAATACACTTGTTAAACCAACCCTCGACTTGACTTCCTTTATTTATTATTTACTGTGGAACAACTTCACAACAGTTATATATTCCGTTTTTATAGTGGAGTCGACATCCGTATTTAGCATTGTTTGGAAGAGAGGGATGTAAGTACAGTGACATTTAAAAATTAATCAGTACATTCATAGCCTTTAACCCCGTCTTGACCTCACAGGTTCTCTGAAATCCATGAGGTCCATCGTGCATTCCTGTCCAAAGCTAGAAACTACGTAATAACATTTCTATAATTTTCTAATTTTTATAACTTTTTAAGTTAAAAATAAAATGTAAAAAAACGTCGTATTTCCCATTTCCCGATAAAAGGCGCCAATAGGGGCCTCATGATTATGTTGTACTAAATATATTTTCTCAAGTAAAGTAGTTTAAGAATCGTTAGGGGAGCCTATCTCCAAAATCTTGGAGAAATTTATGTACAAACAAAGAATCAGAGAGTAACTATAACTTTATTATGAAGATATATTTTATTATTCTCTTTTATTTAAACACCTTCTCACACATAAGGTTTTTCTTTATTACTATTAATCTACTATCAGACCTTCGTATTAGTACTGTTATCATATTTTGGCTGGTTAATTTCTGTCTTATTTGAGAGTTCTTGATAAGATTTCGAAAAATATCTACAACTTGATTGAACCCACTCTTCGTTTTCTCTTCATCGTCTCTCTCATAGACGTTACTATTATGACATGTCTTCTTCAGAATTGGCTGATCTATTCCCTGCTTCTTTTGTTACAGCTCGTTTTACGTGTTGGTCTAGTGGTCTTCATCAATTCGCTGTTCTGATACCTCATTGTAATACAGATTCTTATACCACAATAACTTCTTCCCAAGAACTTACATCAAGTGGCTTCATATCTTGTCTGGGTCTATTCCGCAAAAAGATACAACTTAATAAGAGATATATTTTTATTAGTAGTTCTTATATAAATATGAATACTTTGAATATTACAAAAATCAACAAGATTAAGGTACTCACCGTGCTCTTCCAGAGGAAGTATTGATGGTGTTTCCGTCCTAGTTTATTCCATTCACTCATACTATCCACATCCATGTCTGTGGTACTAATTCGTGTTAAGCATCGAGAATAATTTGATATTTATAATTCGTATAATAGTCATATAACACAGCTTTTAGTTCCTAGTTCAGTATCTTATTTTTATTTCATATAATGTTTATTAATTTAATATATACACAAAAGTCAATCGGATACTCGACATATTCTATAAATAGCATTTAATAAAAAATGCACATAACAATTAACCTGTCAAATTGATATTTTATTCTGCCTTCCCACAAAATTACGATATTCCTCATTCGATGTTATTCACATAATGAAAAACGAATTCAAATGTATTATATCGATTACATCTTATATCCGCTTAACACCGCTATTTTGCCATAGAAATTCATCTAGGATTATTAGTCAATCACATAGCTGTGTGTGTTACACATACGGACAAACAATACGCTTTCACAAAGAAAAATAGATACGGAGGAAAAAAAGAGATTGAGATGTTAACGAAAACAGAAATACTTAGCTGAATAAAGTTATTATTATTATTATTATTATTATTATTATTATGATTATTATTATTATTATTATTATTATTATTATTATTATTATTATTATTAAAATACATATTTCTTTTCAACAAACACTAACAAAGATTTCACTACATTATCTTTTTATATGTGCCTGCTGTTATTAAACGTAAACTCAAGATAATCGAACAGACATTCGGGCGCTGGATTTTCAACCCCCACTTTCCGACCCGACCTTATGTCACATCTTACTTGTGGGAGTAGGATAAAACTGGCCTTGTGCCTAACTCCTGGAGAGGAGTAAATAATACATTCCAATGAACATATTCAAAATATATAAATAATTCCGAACATAACCGGGATGGTGCAGTAACTCAAAAATAATAATATTTTGTTCAAACTATAAACCACGCCATATACTCCTGGACAGAGCCCGATCGGGTTATCTAATGTTTAATATTTCTTCTCTATTTTACTGGCAAGACAGTTAAACAAAAGTAACTATATGCAAAGCTTGGATTTTACCTAATAAATAAGAAAACAATTGCGATATCAGTAGACACTTTCGTTTAGCTGGAATTGTATAAATTCCGATTAGAAAAGAAAATTAAGATGTTATGGTATAATTGGATAACATATTTAACAGAATTTTATCTGTATATTACTATTCTATTAATGCGTTATTTGTTTTGTAAATTTATTTTCATGGATTGAGTTGAGTTCTATTAAATGGAAGAGGTATACAGATGCATGACGAAATAGTAATGATAATGATGTTGCGTTGTTCTTTGTTTTTCTCTTTGAATTCCATTTCATCAGTCATTTCTTCGTCGGGGGCGGACTATTGTTCTTTTTATCTCGGCATCCGTGTTGTTGTTTCGTCGCTTCAATCTTTTTGTTGTCAGTTTCTCCTAGCTGTCGTGTTGTATCTGGTTAAGACCCGATATTCGTATAACTTCAGCGAATTATGGTAAGAAGAATTGAGAGAAGACAGAATTTTCAAATTGAGAGAAAGATTTAATAATCACAAGTACCATTTGCACTTACCTCTGTAGAATAGAGACATAAATCCGAACCTCGATAAACATTAGGTACATAGATAGATAGCCCTATAGGCAGTAAAATAGTTCCAATGGTCGCGCACGACTCACAACAATATTGTTCGCTTCCTCTATTCCTACGTGACGTCATATCCGTGGGATCCTATTTTCATATCGGTTACACGGATGAGATTAAAGGGCAAGACTTAATTTTTCTTCCTAGTGACAGGTTATTCTTAATTACTTCTATACACTAATAGAATATGAACACTGAAATAAAAACAATAATTTTAGCAACACTGAGAACAATTCCAACAAAGAAACTGGAAAAAATCTAGACAAAACTTGGAATCAAACGAACACTAAACTCATGGACACCGATAATAATTAATGAATATCCTAGAGTTCTGAAACTAACCCATATAGCTCAATAACATTGCCCAGCCTTGGGAAAATGGAAATACAAATAAATGTAATTAAGTCAAACTAGACATATAGATGGGGCATAAGACGAACTTAAAGGAGATGATATTACTAGGAAATACTATATTCTGCTGCCCAAGGAAAACATATATAATCACAGTTGTTTCAACATCGGTTGATACAGCAGGACGTAGTCACAAGAGTCTGATAGGCTTTTTATCAGCGGAAAATCACAGGTATCTACTGGTGTGAGAAGACTAATAGTTATAACATGAAGCAGAAAATACTGGATACTTTAGAAGATTTGTTCTCACCCAAAACAGGAAACACACCACATTTTTACCAGTAAGAGATCAGTCGTAATCATTTGTGTGCGAAGTACTTATAAGTAAGACAGAATACTACTATTACTACCACTACTACTACAACTACTACTACTACTGATAATAATAATATTGATAATAATCATAAATAAAGTGCGTTTTAATTTATTCAAATCTGTCCGTTATATGAACAACAGGCCTAAGTAGTACTTTGCATAAGAAGGCATTCCGCGCAGAACGTGCCGCTTATGCCTTTGAATAAATGAATAATAAGTAAGGATATTTTTAAGATGTGCAATCACCGATTAAAACGCTATTTCAAAGTTATATGTGACAGACCATCCGATGAAAGGAACTACCAACCAACCAACCAACCAACCATCCGACCGATGTACACGCCTATTGACGGAATGGGAGTCATTTATACAAATGTGTAAACGCATCTACTAACAATAATAAGAAACACAGAACAAAGCGACTGACAGCGCCTCTTATCCAGGCAGTAGATGCATCTAGAAACATACACATTACATGAGATTAGCTCATATTTGAATGCATGCATTTACACCATTTTATTAAGAAGTTGTTTTCAGGAATTAGATTCTGCTCTACGTCTAGTTTCCCTTTATATGTAAACAATGGCTAGTGTTTTTTTTACCCAGACACCTGAGTAACACTAAATAAATGACCAAAAAGAAAAGTAAAAAAAACTGACGCGTTTCATTCTAGGAGGGAAAAATTGCACTGAAACAAAAGTTATTATTTCATTACGTCTCTTTCACACCAATTACATTACAAAGTAACTTTTGGTATCGACTGACTAGATTTTGTAGGAAGATACGAACAATATAAAAGAAAAGTTGGTGTAACATTTTCAAACTATAATTACATTGATAAATATATGCCTGCTATAATTTCTTTCTCTTTTTACCATTTATCTATCTATTTCTGTATATATATATATATATATATATATATATATATATATATATATATATATATATATATATGTATTTATATTTTGTGTTTATACATATATATTATGATATTATAGAATAATATAATATATTACGAATATGTATTTTCAGTATTTACTTCAACATATAAATATAGCTTAGTAGTAGCATGAAAATATACTAATGGCAAGTAAGCTACACTGAAACGTTTACGTATCATTCACTGGGTAAATCATCAGGCTAATTACATATGTTTAACGGTTACTTAATATATATATATATATATATATATATATATATCTATATATACATATATATGTATATGTAGAGAGAGAAAAATAAAGAGAAAGAAAAAATGATTCATTGATTATAATTGTTATTATCATTATTATTATTAGTGGTAGTAGTAGTCGTCGTCGTAGTAGTAGTAGTAGAAGTAGTTGTAGTTGTGTAATATATTGAATATCAGTTATGTAGAATCATTTCAGACGAATTTATTTAATATTTTGTGATGTATAGCCTCACACTTTAAGAACTTCAAGGACAATCCAAATAATACATGGCCATACGTGGTTGAAGCCTACAAAGTGTCGATGCGCAGGTTAAGGCAGAACATTATCATGAGAGGTATTCAGTAGGTCGTAGATAATAAAACGTGAAAAAAGCGGCTTGTTTTCGGATTTGTTATGACTGGTGTGAGAGAGAACGGGACTGTCGACAGATGTCGACATATAACACACGTTTCCTCTTGAAGCGAATCATACTAACAGTGAGCAAACGTTTATGACCTTGTATGATATTACGTTGGGAAAATCTATTCAAAGGAGAAGACCTCTTACTGCTCGATTATATACAGTGTCGAGAACATCCGGTTTTAACCAACTTACCACAAAAGTCTCAAACTAAGAAAGAGCATTGGTACCGGGCAATACAAAAACAGTATATATTTTATAAATCTGTGGTAATTGTGCTCTATATCGACTACAACATGATTATATTATGGTAATAGCAGTAATAGTAGTAGTAACATTTTCTTTATATTTTTAGTTGTTGAATTTTAGTCGTCGGAAATTTAGTTGTACATAACAGATGTACTTTTCAATTGTACTTGTTTTGCACATTATATATATATATATATATATATATACATATATATATATATATATATATATATATATATATATATATATATATATATAAATGTATGTATGTATGTGTGTGTGTATTGTGCACACTTTTTTTAACTTATTATTCGAGGTATTTCCTAATTAGAAAATTAAAAAGGAAATCATGGTTTTGAAAATATAAATGAGCTTTGCTTATATATATATATATATATATATATATATATATATATATATATATATATATATATATATGTATATATATATATATATATATATATATATATATATATATATATATATATATATATGTAATTTAGGAAGACGCGATTAGAATTATCTATTCAAATTATTTTTCTAACCTTCAAATCAAAGAAGCTTAATATCTTATTCTATTCTCCTTCTTCTTCTTCTTCTTCTTCTTCTTATTATTATTATTATTCTTATTATTATTATTATTATTATTATTATTATTATTATTATTATTATTATTATTATTATTATTATTATTTATACTCACTATGAGTTCTCACACAGGCCATCGGCAATGATTGTAAACCGACGACAACCATTGGTATTTTCTGGAGTCTGAGTGACAGCAAGCCTCCCCAGATTTCTAGTATTCTTCACCTCTTTTTGATAATCACCGCAGATAACCTTGCGGTATCGCAACAGCCGCTTAGCAGTAATTTCTTGCTGGTAATCAAAGATTGTATTTTGTAATGAAAATTTAATGATATTCATAAAATGACCTCCAGGCTGTAGTGGATTGGGGTCATAAATGGTTGGTAACTTTTAATGCCGCAAAGACAAAACTCCTTTCCTTCAATAACTACAAGGAACCTTTTCAACCACCGATTGTCATGGCAAATAACACCCTACCTGAGAGTTCATCATTCAAACTCCTCGGCCTAACCTTCACAGGTAACATGAATTGGAACAAATACATTGAACACATTGCCAAGGCTGCCGCAAAGAAGGTTGGCTCCCTCTACCGTGCTAGTAAACTCCTCACACCTGACATTATCCTGTATCTCTACAAAGCCACCATCCGCCCATGCATGGAGTATTGTTGTCACATCTGGGCTGGTGCATCATCTACTAGTCTCTCCCTCCTTGACAAAGTCCAAAAAAGAATCGCCAACCTAATAGGTCCCTCACTGTCAGCCAAGCTCCAGCCTCTGTCCCATCGCCGCAATGTAGCATCCTTGTGCTTGTTTTACAAATACTTCAATGGATTATGCTCCGATGAATTGGCTACTCTGGTGCCCCCTCGACGGAAATTCACTAGACTAACCCGACAATCAACTAAATCTCATTCATTCACTGTGGAGGTCCCCAGATGTCGGAGAGCCTTCTACTCAAATAGCTTCTTTCCTCGTACTGCTAGCCTCTGGAACTCCCTCCCTGCCCCCTGTTTCCCCGACAGTACAGACATGCAGAAGTTTAAATCTAATGTAAACAGACACCTCGCTGCGCTGATCCCAATCTAGATTGACCACCCCCTACCTTCTCCCCTTTTCTTTTTCTCAGTAGCCCCTTACGTCTACAGTGGCGGCCTGCCTTGTTTGGGGTGAACTATGTTAAAAAAAAAAAAAAAAAAAAAAAAATGTTCATCACAAAATAAAAACGTTTCTGAAAGACTGGACATGAGCTAAAATCTGTCCGTGGTAACTCGTTCTCCTGAATCGCGAACCGTATTGTATTTTTTTCCTAATTTCAATCGACGCGCATCTATCTGGTTGTAATTACCGTTATTAACATATAATTCCTTCAAATAACAAAATTATATTTCAAAACGAAATTAAAACAGTCTTTAAAAACGTTATACATATTAAAAAGATCCGGATTAAGTGTAATAGATAAATAAGGATGATCTTTGTTAGAAGACATGGACTGATACGTGTTAAAATATATATATAAGTTGGACATAATTCAAGTTTGAGATAGGCAACCTGGCGTGAGAATAGAACATTAAGAAAGTCCGAATTTGATTCAAAATTTGTTAGTTTAGCCATCTGAAGATCGCAAAAGAGAGTAAAACTATGGTGATGACATATTATAGAAACACGTAATTTTGTTAAGTAATATTTATATATATACGTGAAAAACAATAAGCTCGGGTTAGATTGTTTGAATGAGGAAAAAGCGACAAAACAACCTCATCCCGGAGTACGAGTTAATGCCCTGATGGATGACCCTCAAAGATCAAACCAAACTGTACCTAATACATAGAAATGGAAGACTCACTTACGAACCAGATCCTAGAATCGAAATGCGACTGATATGAATAAAATATGAATAGAATATGAATAGAAAAGTATAAAAGTATTTTCCTGATGTTCCTTCCATAGCAGAGAGATGTGGCACAAGGTCAGTTTTATGTAGAGTAACTAACTCCCCAAGGTCACACTTTTAAAGAATACAAAAGTTCGGTAGAGATGCCTCATACAACATGAAATAAACCAAAAGATCCTACAAAATGAGGATGCAATGCTTGGGATTATGGTACAATCAAGACATACCTAACCCGAATCCTATTGACTTATTCGGGGCAAAAAAATTCCTATTTGTAAAAATAGTTTCTTAACAGAAATAGTTTATTGATGACATTAAATTTGCTATAATGTATGTTGTTTTATAAACAACAGTGACAATTCCAATCGAATGAGTAAGGCTTCGATTATGGGGAGGCGCAGGATGGCAGTGTTTTTGACTAATTTGAGCTTACGAACCCACCATCAATCAAGCTCGATATGAAGAGGGAGAAGGTATACTGAAAAGCATTTAATATTTAAAAAAATGTTTTAATTGAGTTACTCAATAAATTCTCTAGTTTTAGTTCGCATAACTCCTCACGTGCCTAAAGAAGACTCATCGGAGTCAGAAACTTTAGCAGTTTTGGCGAGTTACTGTTGACACTCGAACAGAACATTAGATCATTATTCCGCCAACATGAAAAGATGGATAAAACGAAACAAACATGAATCTCCCACGTTGTTTTATCAAAAATGCATCAATAAAAACGTGCTGAGTATGTATACATATATATATATATATATATATATATATATATATATATATATATATATATATATATATATATATATTATTAATGCGGTGTCTGAATTACAATTCATATTTCATAAGTATTTGTACACACACACACACACACACACACACACATATATATATATATATATGGGGAGTTTTAATTACCTACTGGGAAGTGTGAATCACTTACTAGACACCCTCCTCGAGTGTCTTTGGTCTCTCTATACAAGAGTTTGTCAGTATCACCTGGCATGAATATATTTCACTCTACAAGTAAACCTTGACAAAATATTCAAAATAACATAGTATTCAAAGGCCAAATAAGATCTCATGTGAGGAATAGTGATTCTTCTCCAAGTAATGTTATCTAAAGTAACAGCACTTAGCTTGATACTCTACCAGACTAGATGGATTCTTGTCGTGGAATCCGGTAAGACTAATAGACCACAAGAAAAATATACTATAACATAATTTACTGGTCAATTGGGTAGAGGAAAATGAATGTTGTTAACTTCTTTACTAACTCAACATTTGACAGAAAAAGAAGAAATTTTATGGAATATCAATGTATCTCATATAAAGATTAAGTGTTTGCCACTGAGACTGTTGTACAATGAAACAAAATGGGTATATATATATATATATATATATATATATATATATATATATATATATATATATAGTAAGTAGTATTGGTTTATCGTCCATTTAAAGCAGTGTTGGATATGATAATAAAATTGATATGTAAGCCATTAACAATGCGAGATTAATTTATATGTATATATATATTTTTTACATTTATCTTATATTTCAGAATAAATTCTATCTTCAGACGTGATCAGTTATTGAGTCATTTTGTTTTTTTTATCAAAAATAGGAATAACCAAACTTATTTCTTTGTTACTTGATAAAACATCTCTCCGCCCTGGTGGTGTTGGCGGCCATGATTCAAATTCCGGACGTAGATATATATATATATGTAGATATATATATATATATATATATATATATATATATATATATATATATATATATATATATATATATATATACACACACATATATATATATATATTAATATAGATTTAGATTTTTCACTTATAAAATAGATCATTCAGTGAAGACCGGGGTTGTTCCAATAAAAAACAAGCTCGATGATACTCGATTACAGAGTACAGAGCATTTATATGTGATTTTATGAAGGCTTACCAAAGCATTCCTTTCAAGACACCAATGATCACCATTAAAGATATTTTTTCTTACAAATACTATTTATTCAAATTAAATGTTTTTTCCTACACGTGTTTCACTACCAAGCAGTTACTTGCTTGGCAGATCATCAGGGAAATTAAATGTCTGGAGTACTGGTTTCAACTGCCGACAAAACACAATGTGGCGTTGTAATAGTTGAGGTCACTTAAGAAAAGGAGAGGAAAAAAATAAAAATAAAAATAAAAATAAAAGTCAAACTTAAAAAACAAGGAAGAACAACGGTAAGAAAAGAAAGTCCTAGAAAAGTCTTAGAAAAGTAGCTTGTGCATTATTTCTTCCACCAAGCCAACAAGCAAGTAGTCGGTCCCAAATACATTCAATAAAACCACAAAACCGGAACAATGTGCGATAATACACTTTCACGTTAGCTGAATAAATCCCCCCCCCCACACAATAAAACAAAAGAACTAAATCATTCAAGTTACCGCTCACAAGTTACCATTCCAATCCAATGATAGTATGGGAATTCTAAATCCAACTTCTCACAAAGAAAAGTCAACACAAATGTTCGTCCGAGTTCAAAGAGTCTTATTTCAATTGTTGATTTATTACCCTTCGAAAAAAAAAAAAAAAAAAAAAAAAAAAAAAAAAATCTTTTTTTTTTTTTCGAAGGGTAATAAATCAACAATTGAAATAAGACTCTTTGAACTCGGACGAACATTTGTGTTGACTTTTCTTTGTGAGAAGTTGGATTTAGAATTCCCATACTATCATTGGATTGGAATGGTAACTTGTGAGCGGTAACTTGAATGATTTAGTTCTTTTGTTTTATTGTGTGGGGGGGGGGGGGATTTATTCAGCTAACGTGAAAGTGTATTATCGCACATTGTTCCGGTTTTGTGGTTTTATTGAATGTATTTGGGACCGACTACTTGCTTGTTGGCTTGGTGGAAGAAATAATGCACAAGCTACTTTTCTAAGACTTTTCTAGGACTTTCTTTTCTTACCGTTGTTCTTCCTTGTTTTTTAAGTTTGACTTTTATTTTTATTTTTATTTTTATTTTTTTCCTCTCCTTTTCTTAAGTGACCTCAACTATTACAACGCCACATTGTGTTTTGTCGGCAGTTGAAACCAGTACTCCAGACATTTAATTTCCCTGATGATCTGCCAAGCAAGTAACTGCTTGGTAGTGAAACACGTGTAGGAAAAAACATTTAATTTGAATAAATAGTATTTGTAAGAAAAAATATCTTTAATGGTGATCATTGGTGTCTTGAAAGGAATGCTTTGGTAAGCCTTCATAAAATCACATATATATTAATATATATATATGTATATATATATGTATATATATATATATATATATACATATATATACATACATATATATATTAAGAGAGTGAGAGACAGAGCAAGATGCATACATAGATTCCTTTGTATATAAACATGATATACTCGTATATCTGTTGGCATATTTGAATATTAAATATTTGTGCGTACGCCCTAACCCATTGCGTAGCATGATGGCAATCATATAGAGGGTAATTTACACACGAATGATCGCACCGTTCATCTGAAATCGCGACCCGATATTGGCAGGAATTGCCTTCGGGCACGGAAATTGTCGGTGCTTGTGACCAATATCGAATTGTCAAACGGAACAGGCGGGAGGAAAGACATATTTACTCACTGGAAGAAATTATCTGTTACCGTCTAGCTTCATTAAAATCACAACTTTCCGTCCACTTTACACTTGCATATATATATATATATATATATATATATATATATATATATATATATATATATATATATATATATATATATATATATATATATATCTATATATATACAACGATGTAATATATCTAAATCACCGGTTCTAGAACGTAGGCTTTTGCTTGTGAATAAGAGAATTCAATATGTCTATTTCTGGCAGTTCTTAAAGAAGTATGAGCTTGTCTATCTCAATGTAACTATCTGCAATGAGTCTGCAATTTATGCCAGCACTTTGTCTCTATTTAATCGTGCACATCACATGCTATGTCACGTGCACATATATTCTGTTTCACATATGTACACACAACTATGTGCATATACTATAAATACTACCCGGCGTTGCCTAGGACCATGAACATGAATAGTTGAATAATTGACCTCTCTCTATCTTTCTATCTCTCTCTCACTATGTCTCTCTCTGTTCCTTTTCTCTCGTTTCTGATCACTCTCATGCATCTTACCTTTAAATAGGGATGGGACATAATGGGTGAAAATTTAAGATTCATGCGAGTAGTATTTTTTCGTGTTCGTTTATAAATAAATAACACTAAACAATCAAACATTTTGAAAATTTTGCAAAATTCAGAAGGTAATTGTTATTAAACTGCTTGAATATAATACAATGCAATTGTTTCAACTATCTACACCCATTCGTAACCATTGTAGAGGCTTGAGAACCAATTAGGTTGCTTAACGGAGGATTTTGGCTTATTTGGGCTATTTCTCGCTAGTTTTTGGCTATTTTACATTCATGAAAACCCTTTCACAGCCTGAAAATGGTCCTAAATAAAAGTACTATATCAGATTTTACCATCTATATCCATTCATAGCGTTTGAAGATGTTTTAGGACCTGCAATGTTGCATGAAACCACTTTTTCACCGAAAAATGATGGATTTTGAGTCCCGTGAAGCCTTAACGACTATTTTGGGCCTGCACCTTCTGAATTTTTCAAAATTTTCAAAATGTTTGATTGTTTAGTGTTATTTATGTATAAATAAACACAAAAAATACTACTCGCATGAATCTGAAATTTTCACCCATTACGTCCCACCCCTATTATTATTATTATTATTATTATTATTATTATTATTATTATTATTATTTACTCACTAGGAGTTTTCACACAGGTCATCAGTGATTGCTCACCGACAACCGGTGGTATCCCCGGAATCTGAGTGACACCAAGTCTCCCCATATTTCCAGTATTCTCCACCTCTTCTCGATAGCCACCACAAATAAATTTGCAGTATCACAACAGCCGTTTATCATTGATTTCTCGCCGGCAAGGAACATTGGTGTTTTCTGGGGTTTGGGTGGCAGTAAGCCTCCCCGAGGTCCCAGCAGTTTCTGCACTTCCAGTGAAGGTCTGGTCTGTGCTGTCCCTCCTCGGTCTTCTCATCCTCTTTGACCCTATGCAGATATTTTGTGTGGTGTCAGCCTAAGCTGGTACCATTTATTTTTTTATTTATTATATATATATATATATATATATATATATATATATATATATATATATATTTATTTTATTTTTTATTTTTTATTACAATTATTTTTTATTTTATTGTTTATTTTATTTATTTATTTATTTTTATTTTTTAAATATTTTTTTTATTCATTTTTTTTGGGGGGGAGCTGATTATTTTTTATTAATTTATTTTTTGAGGGGAGCTGATTATTTTTTATTTATTTATTTAATTTGTGGGGTGGGGTGGTGAGCTTATGGTGTTACTTGCTATTTCTGTTCATTGGTCCATTTTTGTGTTGTGTCAGTTGAGGCCGTAGTAATTTATTGGGGGGAGGGAGGCTTATTAAGTGATGTTTCTTGCATTTTCTGTTTCTTTGTTTGTGGTGTGTTCTTTCATTAGTTTTGTTTTCTTCCTGTGTTAGATTCCGTATGATCCTTCGTAGCTTATGCGGGTTAGTTTCCGCATTCAATAATTTTTCTTAAGATTATAGCTGTTTTGATCATTGCTGTCCTTTGTACAGTTCCAATAATTCCTTTGATCCTAATTTCTCTCAGTCGTTTTTCCAGGTTTTTCGGGATTGTTCCTAGTGCTCCTACGATTATTGGTATTATACTGACTTTCTTCATGCTCCATATTCCTTTCAGTTCTCTGGCTAGTTCTGTGTATTTGCTTCGTTTTTCTGTTTCTTTGCTTTTCACTCTGGGGACTGCTGGAACGGCGAACTCTACGATTTTGTAAGATTTTTCCTTCTTGTTTATTATTATAACATCCGGTCTTCTTGCTTGTATGAGTTTGTCTGTTTGTATTTCCATATCCCAGATGAGTTTGTGTTTTTCGTTTTCCAGTACTGTTTCTGGTTTATGTTTGTACCATTTGTCTGCGTATTCGAAATTCAATTGTTTGCACAGCTCCCGATGTACTGCTTTTCCCACACAGTCATGTCTGTTCTTATACTCGTTCTGGGCTAGTTTTCTACATTCACTTATTATATGATTTATTGTTTCGTCTCTTTGTCCACAGAGTCTGCATTTACTGTTTTCCTGAGTTTTAGCTATTTTAGCTTTAATGTAGTTTGTCCTAATTGCATTGTTCTGTGCAGCCATCAGTAGAGATTCCGTTTCTCTGTTCAAGTGTCCTTTTCTTAGCCATGTCCAGCTGTTTTCGTTGGTTTCTTCTCTTGTCAGTCTTCTGAAATGTCCATGTAGTATTTTTTTCCCACTTTTCTTTTCTTGCCGTTTTGTTTCTGGTTTCGGTGCTTCCCGAGTTGTTCGTTGGATTGGTGTCTCTTGCTGCGGTGATAAGGATTTCCCTGTGTTGAGTTATGTAGTTTTCCAGCTCTTTTTTTGAGTCTTCCACACAATCTTCTATATTTACCAGTCCTCTTCCCCCTTCGTTTCTTTTCATGTAGAGTCTGTCCGTATCGTCTTTTGGGTGTAGTGCATTGTGCATGGTTATTAATTTTCTGGTCCTCTGGTCCAGGTGCCTGAGTTCCTCTTTGGTCCAGCCTATGAATGGTCCAGAGTATCTTATTAGTGCTACTGCCCAAGTGTTTATTCCTTTTACTAGATTCCTGCTATATAATTTCGTTTCTAGGAGTTTTCTTGTTCTTCGTAAATATTCTTTTCCAATCTTCTCTTTCATTTCCGTAATTTGGTGGCATCTGCCTCCAGAACTCCAAGATATTTGTAACTATCCTGTTCGTCTAGCGCCCTCATTTCCTCTTGGGTGGGGAGTTCTATTTTCTCTGTTGTCTCCAGTTTTCCTTTTTTATATTTCTAGTAGTGCACACTTTTCCATTCCGAATTCCATTTGGATGTCCTGCCTGAAGATTCTGGTCATATTTATCAGTTTTTCCAGTTCCTTTTCGCTTTTTGCAAATAGTTTTAGGTCATCCATGTACATCAGGTGGTTTACTCTTATTTCTGTGTCTGTAAACTTGTATCCGGCATCACATTTTCTGAGTATGTAGTCAAGTGGCATCATAGCTATTATGAACAGTAGTTATTATTATTATTATTATTATTATTATTATTATTATTATTATTATTATTATTATTATTATTATTATTATTATCATTATTATTATCATTATTATTATAATTATTATTACTTAAAAACATACTTTTTTTCTAAATGATTTTCTTTTCATTGAATACACACAATTATGCAATTTATTAAATCTGAAAGAAAGAAACATAGACGAATAAGGTCAAGGTAATCAGCAGATGCCTGTTTAACTAGTTTCAATGTTACTTTTTGAATATTCACCAAGAAGAATGGAAAAATTATTTTGATCTTCATATTCATTAAAATATACTCTTATATATCAGACGATTTCTTACCATCTAGAGTTCAATCATTGTATGAGAAATTGTTATGGTTTATAATCTCTAATTCTGAAGGAGCTCAAAAGATTGACTCAGCAGTGATTGAATGAAGGGTGATTTTTATCGCTTTTATTTCTATGATTGTATAAGTTAAAAATCAAATAAAATTAAATAGAAAGTTGTCATTAATTATTACAAATGCCAAGCAAAAACAGAGACCTTAGACTATAATTGTAGAATTTTTAATAAAACTGAAAAAAACTTATCCATATGTCCTGGATAATTTAGTTTACTTATATATATATATATATATATATATGGTTATATCTATATCCCAGACCTGAGAAGAAGTTTGTAAAATATTGTCTTTTTATGTGCATTCGCCGCGAAAGGAGACCCCAACATATTATTGTACACTATTTGATAAAAGATTAATATACATATAAATGTACTCAAGTTAATATAGTTTCAGAATATGTATATATAGTTATCATGATCTATCATCAAGTCCGTAAGACATGAACATCTAAAAAGTAACTATCTACTTCTTCTTATTTAACTTGTATTATTACCTTTTTCTAATCAAATCTACTGTACTTAAAAGAGTTGATATTTACGAATGCTTAATTCTGAACAAAACAGAGAAAAGTATGAAATCTATATGAAAAATAAACTACGTAATGCTTCGCATCAAATTTGTAATATTTAGCGTCGTATATACAATTTTTCAAATAAAAAAAATAGATTTAAACTAATGTGTCCCAGACGCCTTTATCGTTTAAACACTTATTTTCCACTGTTTACTACAATTATTGTGCACCAATAATGTAATGAGGGTGTTCGAATAGACTCCTTATCAACCGCGAGGTTATGTAACATTTTCTGATTGTGTTCGAATACAGATTAGAAAGTCTTCTAAAAAGTTTATTCGTATATGATTTTATCTTGTTTTCATGGTGCACGGTCGGTGTTCAAGGCGCAATCATCGGTCGAAGCTGCGAGCGAAAAAGGGGTTAAATTAGTTTGAGCACGTCATCATTATTAGAAATAAGTTTTCTTCTCTCACCTACTATGGTTTGACCCACACTCTTATTTTATAGAATGTTTATTATTTCAACTTCTCTCGCGCATATACTATCTTAATTAACAATCATAGGTAATAAAACTGATTATGAAAAAAAAAGATCGAGATGGCCAGTTATAAAGAAAAAAACACTAATACTATTTGACGAATAAGCTGTAAGGAATATAACATAGAAAATCGAATAAGACGTGAGACAGTGAGTAATAGAGAATGAATATTTCGTGCAGAAAGGGTCTGATTCTGGATGGTATCTCTTTATTATTTATAAATTTTAACATATTTGTAAATTTACTTTTCTTGCTTCAAAAAATCTAACCCATTTTCAAAATGTGACCTTACTAGACCTATTTTTGTGTAGTATATATATATATATATATATATATATATATATATATATATATATATATATATATATATATATATTTAAAGAAGTGAGGCTACCAACAGTTGTAAAAACTAGATTAATAAATTGTTTATTATGTTATTATTTCATCATTTTATTATATTATAACGCGTTTCAAGCAGTTATGCTCTGTTAAGATATTCGTACATTTTTCCCTCGTTTGAACTGCACTGCTGCTGCAGTACCCTGTACGTCATATATATATATATATATATATATATATATATATATATATATATATATATATATATATATATAATTATAATATTTGGAAAGAAATAAACATTAAAAAATAAAATTATACAAATCAATTTTGTTTGTGAGACAACGATAGATTACAGGTATTCGCCAATATATAAAAATAAAGAAATTGAAAGTACAGATAAAAGTTATAGTTATGGTTGTTTGATGATATATGAAGATAAAGAAATTGAAAGGACATCTGAAAGTTATGGTTATGCATTGATTATTCATATGGTTGTTGGAATGTAACTATAAAATATATATGTTCTGAAGGTTGTAATACAACTTTTTTATGAGCCTGCAATTTCAAACATTTTCGAATATTATAAAGAGTATATACATATATACATATATATATATATATATATATATATATATATATATATATATATATATATATATATATATATATGTATATATATATATATATATAGAGAGAGAGAGAGAGATTTAGATTTTTCACTTATAAAATAGATCATTCAGTGAACACCGGGGTTGTTCCAATAAAAACATGCTCGATGAGACTCGATTACAGAGTACAGAGCATTTATATGTGATTTTATGAAGGCTTACCAAAGCATTCCTTTCAGGACACCAATGATCACCATTAAAGATATTTTTTCTTACAAATATTATTTATTCAAATTAAATATATATATATATATATATATATATATATATATATATATATATATATATATATATATATATTAAATATATATATATATATATATGGGGAAATGAAAAAGGAAAACCAAAAAATGGATGTTTTTTATGTGTACATCAACGTTTCGTCTTTATTTATAAGACTTCATCAGGATGATAAAATAGAGAAAAAATGTCATGCAAGCACAGATACATGTAGGGTAGACATATTGGGAAAAATAGAATGAAATAGTGGCCAACTGCTGGATGGACGTCCGTATTTGTTGGAGAAATAGAAATGAATGTAGAAAAGAATGAGTGGGGAAAAAATGGAAGGATGGGGTGAGCCAGGACTACTGTGGCTGGTGGTAAGAGAAAGCAACGTAATGGTTTCTTTAACCTATCACCCTTAATAAGCAAGATCATCCTCACAGAACAAAGACTCTTGCCTGATCATGGTTAAACTTTTTTCATCTCCAACCTCTATAACACTCACCCATTTATTTTTCCCTTTCTTTTTCTCCTTGAATCTTCATTTTCTCCTTACTTTTTCCTCACACTTTTAATACTGCAGTCCAAATAAACTTTCTCATGTTCCAAATATCTCAAATATTCCTTACCCACCCTTTCAATCACCGCCCTCCTCCACCCCCCAATCCCTCACTCATTGCTATCATTTTCCAAATATTTCAAATATTTCACACCCTATCACGACAAATCCTCCCTCTCCCCCACTCAACTATTTTCTCCCATACCCTTTCTTAAATTCCCTCATTTTCTCAAAACGCTCTCTAAGACCATAACTTTCGCCCATCCACCAAAATCACAGCCCCCCGCCCCCTTCCTTCTACCCATCCTCCTTTCCCTGCATACACCCCATACACAAACATTCCAACTTACTTTTTACCCTTCAATCTTGAACCGCAGCCATCTGGTCAAACACCCCCTTCCCTCCCTCTTCCTCACGTCCCTCTCTGCCATCCACTTTACCCCTGCTCATCCCCCACCTCTTTCTCTTACCACCAGCCACAGTAGTCCTGGCTCACCCCATCCTTCCATTTTTTTCCCCACTCATTCTTTTCTACATTCATTTCTATTTCTCCAACAAATACGGACGTCCATCCAGCAGTTGGCCACTATTTCATTCTATTTTTCCCAATATGTCTACCCTACATGTATCTGTGCTTGCATGACATTTTTTCTCTATTTTATCATCCTGATGAAGTCTTATAAATAAAGACGAAACGTTGATGTACACATAAAAAACATTTATTTTTTGGTTTTCCTTTTTCATTTTCCCATCACGTCGGATTACTTTCATCCTTCTCTTCCCATATATATATATATATATATATATATATATATATATTCGTTAGAACCCATGAATATATATATATATATATATATAATAATATAATAATATATATATATATATATATATATATATATATATATATATATATATATATAGATAGATAGATAGATAGATAGATAGATAGAAGCGGATGAAATTCACGATATCTAATAAAATGAAATGCCGTTAATGACAGTATATGCGAAAAAGAAAAGCCAAAGAAAAACAAATTAAGTACAGGTATAAACTATAAAGAAACGAAAGGTTTTACCGGTTTTGTTCAGATCAACGAACATCTTCAGAAAAAAGTAAAGATTTTAAATTTATTCAATAACGAGCACAACATAGAAAATATAAGAACGCATAACGGGATGTTATTGGCACGTTTTTTACTATTTAAACAAAGAAAAGATAATAAGACGCGTGTTGCAGAGACGTTAACATGTGAAAAGGGTGAGAAAATAAAAAAAGACTAAAAAGGAAAGGAAATGAAATGTAGTAAAAAATGTAAAGATACTTAAACCGAGATTTCAGTGATTTAAGCAGTGGCGCGAAATATTGTATTGTTTCAGTGCGGTTTTGGTAAGGTGTTTGTTTAAGGAATAAGATCTGAGTCTAAAGTTCACGTACGATGGTTATAAGAGAAGTATAATAGCGCTTACGACGTTTGAGAGATTATTCAGTCTTGAGGAGGGCGCAATTATTTTCTTCTCTTTTTTGTCTTTTTTACACGTATATATATATATATATATATATATATAGAGAGAGAGAGAGAGAGAGAGAGAGAGAGGGGGGAGAGGGTGAGGTTTCTTTTATTCCTCTGGTCGCATGATAGCCTGGGAGGAATTCCTCATGTTGAACGAACTAATTTTACACTAACCGCTAAAGGAGAAGGTAATAACTGAGAGCATAGTATAATGTCTAGCGACCCCCACCCAAAAAAGATAAGGTAATGCCTAGGAGGATGGTTATGACAACAGAAGCGATGCTACACTACCCACACACATTAAAAGATAATACAATAATAAATTAATTCATATTTCATTTAATTCATTTAAGAATATCTAGCTATAAACATATTATTTTTATGGCAACTTGGAATTTTAGCTAAGATCAAAATGTAGTACCTGTTCTTTACATCTGTTCGTAGAATCCAAGCAACCTCAGATTTCTCACTATCGACGACAATGTAGGGTATATATATATAAGAAAATATGGCAATGTTAAATTACAACTGTATATTAAAGTATATTGATTTATTAGAAATAGATATACAAATTAAGAATACCTAAATGTGTTTGAGGTTATTTGCAGTTTCCTTATATATATAACGTATTACAAAATTCTAGTTCATTTCACAGAATTAAATAAGAACAACCTGTTTTTATGTTAATATAGTTAGGATAGATGGAAAAATCTATCGCATTAATTTATTTAGATGCATATATATGTATATATATATATATATATATATATATATATACACCCATCCACACGCATATATATATATATATACATATATATATATATAAATATATATATATATATATATATATATATATATATTTATATATATACTCATATGTTATCTGATATTTCATCAAATAAAACAAAACACTAAGGCAATAACGAACCAGACTGAGATAATAATAGGTTTACGGACAATTAATGTATACTAATGATAGCAGACATTAAAATAGTATGAAAGTAATGGGTTTTCTTTCACTATATAAAAATATCAAGACAAACGCAAATATTTATCTGATAGACCAACACATACTACACCTACATGAAACACGCAACATGATACACACAATATTTAATAGAAACACAGTAAAACGTAATTGCATAGGCATGTAAAATATGTTATAAATAAGAAAATCGTTAAAGGAAAAGATGATATATAACACATTGTAAACAGAAAACAACACACCGCAAGTAATTGCAAAACAAGCTGTCAGTATTCTTTAATGGAAATGACAACAACCAAGCATTATATATAAACGCACCGATAGATCTAAATAATATGTATATACACCACAGTTGAAAAAGGCCATTGGGAACATATTTCATTGATGCAGATGAAAGCCGCGTAATAGAAAAATATTATTTAGATACATATGATATATTAAAATCTGATCGAAACACCATGGCCTAAACCATTTAAAAGTAACACCAGCTTACAATAATAACAACACCGTAATGTCCCTTATGAATACAATAACATCACAAGTTTACCATGATAGCACTGTGATTTTGCTCATGTATACAATAACATCACAAGTGTACCATGATAACACTGTGATTTTGCTCATGTATACAATAACATCACAAGTTTACCATGATAGCACTGTGATTTTGCTCATGTATACAATAACACCACAAGTTTACCATGATAGCACTGTGATTTTGCTCATGTATACAATAACATCACAAGTTTACCATGATAACACTGTGATTTTGCTCATGTATACAATAACATCACAAGTTTACCATGATAGCACTGTGATTTTGCTCATGTATACAATAACATCACAAGTTTACCATGATAACACTGTGATTTTGCTCATGTATACAATAACATCACAAGTTTACCATGATAGCACTGTGATTTTGCTCATGTATACAATAACACCACAAGTTTACCATGATAGCACTGTGATTTTGCTCATGTATACAATAACATCACAAGTTTACCATGATAGCACTGTGATTTTGCTCATGTATACAATAACATCACAAGTTTACCATGATAGCACTGTGATTTTGCTCATGTATACAATAACATCACAAGTTTACCATGATAACACTGTGATTTTGCTCATGTATACAATAACATCACAAGTTTACCATGATAACACTGTGATTTTGCTCATGTATACAATAACATCACAAGTTTACCATGATAACACTGTGATTTTGCTCATGTATACAATAACATCACAAGTTTACCATGATAGCACTGTGATTTTGCTCATGTATACAATAACATCACAAGTTTACCATGATAACACTGTGATTTTGCTCATGTATACAATAACATCACAAGTTTACCATGATAGCACTGTGATTTTGCTCATGTATACAATAACATCACAAGCTTACCATGATAACACTGTGATTTTGCTCATGTATACAATAACACCACAAGCTTACCATGAGAATAACACTGTGATTTTGCTCATGTATACAATAATATCACAAGCTTACCATTATAACACCACTGTGATTTTGCTCATGTATACAATAATATCACAAGCTTACCATGATAATAACACGGTGATTTTGTTCATGTATACGATACTACTACAAGTTTACTATAATATCAACCCTGTGAGTTTGCACATGTATACAATATCAACAGCCTCCAATAATACCCCTGTGATTTTTCTCATGTATCCAATATTCCACCAGCTTATGATAATAACAACACCGTGATTTGGTTATGTATACAATAATATCACAAGCTTACAATAATAACAACGCTGTGAATTTGCTAAATTATACAATAATATCATTAGCTTACAATAATAACAACACTTGCATCACTAACCAGAAGTACAATATCAATACCCAACTTCTGAAACGAAACTCACTGCCAAAGATCAGAGCCTTTATCTGAATACATACTTAAAACAACTTCGTATTAAGCTATATATAGATCAGTATTTATCACAGATAACATTAAAAATATGCAATATTATCACTTAATGGTAGACATTAGTGTCAGTCATGGTGAATTTTAAATTTAATTCAGTCAGGGATAGTTTTCGACAAGAGAAACAACTCTGGGGATTCTTCGGGAAATTTACCGTTCTTGCTCTAATTCTACTTCATTGAGAATTGAACGACACCGTTTCTATTCTTTTATTGCTAGACTTCTTAGAGATAAATTCTCTACTGCGAAATGAGACTATCCTTTCCATAAAGGAAAGTTTGTAGTCCAACCCTCCCCTTTCGATAGTTGATTACGAGTAAAAACCACGGGGCGCGCTTTAAATCGTTATGGTAAACTCAATTTCTAAATTGTATATATGTTCGATATTTCGTAACACTCCAATAAGAGACTTCTCTCGATGTGGTTCAGGACTCACTATCGGATAGCCGATTTCTCATGCCTTGTAGTTTTGTAAACTAGATCATATCTCTTCATAAATCTCCGGTATTTTTAATGCGCTTATAAAGTAAACTCGATTTTACCTTGCAACTACAGTCATTATAGATAATTAAACACAACCGCTATATATACTTCTCATATTGACTTGACTTGACTTGATCCCTTAACCCCCTCCTGGGTCGTAGGGGCGCTGCACCAATGAACTCCACACCAGCTGTCTCCACTTCTGACGGTCATGGGCAATGGACTGGGTTGTAGCGAAGTTGTAGCCCGTCCACTCTTTGATGCTGTCCGTCCATCTTTTGTGTTGTCTACCTCTTCTTCTCTTGCTTTGCACTGCTCCCTGCACGATGGTTCTCATATAGACAGGCTTTATGCCAATAATTGATGCGTGTTTTCGGAAATTATCACTAAGTCCCATTTTATTTCACAATCATCTACATTAATTCCGGCATACCTGACGCTCTCAAACATATCATTCATACATGAAGTCGTAGTAACTTTTACTCACATGCAAAAATCTATTATCAATCTATTGTAATTGGGTCGAGTGCAGCATCTGTATCGTTAATCTTGCTCCCATTAACATCTTAATGCGACCCACTTCAAAACTCCGTACTCCATTCCGAATGGCAGCTCTCCACTCGCTCCTGCCCTGTGCCATCTTACACCGGCATTTTTCTTAATAAGATAAATTTTCCAACTCTGTCCGTCATTGTTTCATTTTATCATTCTGTGATATTATTTTTCAACCATTATATCTTACCTAACCAAATACGAATCGCTCCTTTGAGCTTATTCTTCCAACCTTTACGGCGCTTTGAATGGCTGCTAACAATCCTATTCTGGAATAATCGAATATAATTTCGGAACAAACAACCAAATAAAATTGTCATTAAAACATGGCGTCTCTTTCTCCTCCATTCAGTGATACGCCTTTAATTACAACAGTATTTTGCTACTATAATTCTCTTCTTCAAAAATATTTATTTCAACAAATACTTTATCTTTCAATATGCACACTATGTTCAATCCTTCATATACAAAAGAAACGTTCCCTCAATTTCACTTCCTATCTTCCAGTCTTTATAACTGTATTCGAAGAAATAAAGGAATATCAGAATGTCACAATTTCGTTCGAAAACAACTATTATATATTTTTGTTATTACCGTAAATACATAAAACGTTAGTTATTATTCAAAATAAAATAAACGTTGATGGATATTCCCCGATTTCTATCAGGTATTTATTGTTTTCTTTTTAAGATTACAATTTCTGAACTGTTAAAAACAACCCTTCTGATAATTGCCTCAGTATAAAAAGATATCTCCTTCTCGGGAATAACCGAGTACAGATGACATACAGTATCGCAACAGAGAGCAAAAAGGTCACAGTTAAGTTGTTTCGGTTAATTTGTTTACTAGTAACGCCCGTGTCCCGTCGGTGGCCGGAGGATATAAAAGAATGTTTACACTTTAAAAAAATAACTATGAGCGTATCATTTCTGAAAAAAAAACAGAAAAAGAAATGTTATAAAGTTCCGTGACTAAAATAATATGTATATTGCTGTAAATAAATTTAGCCACATTCGGAAATAAAGCTCATTTATTATATATAATATCACTCGTTACAAACGTATATGTAGATGGAAAAATGTTCTTAACGCATATCACAAGATTAATTGTTTTAAAACGATTCTTTATCTGATAATGTAACACTTTTTCATAGTTAAATCAGTCTTATATATATATATATATATATACAGGGTGGGCCAAAATAAGGGTCCTATCTTTAAATTTGAATAACTTGAATTTGAATAACTTCCACAAAATAAAAGTTAAACTCACCAAACTTTATGTGTGTGTAGACTGACCCTTCCGAGATTTTTTGAAATAAACAAAACAAATTTTAGCCGAAAAACACTTCTTAAAACTTACAAAAACAAAAGTATTGTTTTTTACACTGTTTTGAGTTTTTTAAGCAAAAATAATGTTTTCTAAATGAGGGTACGTTCCTTAGGACTAATACGGCTCATGCTTGCTTCGGAAGGGGTCCTTTACTTATTCTAAAAAAAAAATAAAAAAAAATCAATAAATAAAAAAGTTATGGATTTTTAAAAATAGGACCCTTATTTTTGCCCACCCTATATATATATATATATATATATATATATATATATATATATATATATATATATATATATATATATATATATATATATATATTGTCATTCATACTTATTTTGTTTTCTAAGTTTTGCGAGTGATTATATGTAAACCCTCTGAAAACAAATCAGAAAAATGGATATAAAAAAATTAATATTTTAGATTTTAAGGTAGATGGTAACTTTTTTTTAATATTAATTTAACGTAAACTAAGTATCTACTACCAGCTAAGTTGGCCGAATGTTTTCTCTATTTTGAGATGGCAAAATTTGGGTACGGGCATTTTCTTTTTTTATACTCATGCAAATATTTTTTTTATTTCAAATATGGGCCGTACTTTAATATAAAAATTAAGTTTAAGAAATTATTTGGGGTGAGGGTTTTTTTTTATTTTTGAATTAGCGACCATTTCACAAAAAAAAAAACACAAAATGATCATGATGAAAAATACCCGTTTTTGCCTAAGTAAAAGTGACGATAATGTTCGTTAACGAACTTCAACGAACAATCTAAACATGAAACACCAAACTGTTTTTTTAGTCTAACCCCAACATAACACTAAACTAACCCTAATCTAACACTAAATTAAACAGAAACTAACCTTAACCTAAACATAAACAAAGTTTTTGTTTTAGTTGGCAAAGTCTGTTTAGTTAGGTTCGTATTATGTAGAAGCAGCGAAAATTTAATTGGCTTTCCCCGGAAAGTCAGAACTGCTTACGTCACAACTACAAATTTCTGGATACCTTTCCTAAAAGGTACACAACAGATTCACCTACTCCTCATCAATCCACACACATTGTAATTGGGTCGAGTGCAGCATCTGTATCGTTAATCTTGCTCCCATTAACATCTTAATGCGACCCACTTCAAAACTCCGTACTCCATTCCGAATGGCAGCTCTCCACTCGCTCCTGCCCTGTGCCATCTTACACCGGCATTTTTCTTAATAAGATAAATTTTCCAACTCTGTCCGTCATTGTTTCATTTTATCATTCTGTGATATTATTTTTCAACCATTATATCTTACCTAACCAAATACGAATCGCTCCTTTGAGCTTATTCTTCCAACCTTTACGGCGCTTTGAATGGCTGCTAACAATCCTATTCTGGAATAATCGAATATAATTTCGGAACAAACAACCAAATAAAATTGTCATTTAAACATGGCGTCTCTTTCTCCTCCATTCAGTGATACGCCTTTAATTACAACAGTATTTTGCTACTATAATTCTCTTCTTCAAAAATATTTATTTCAACAAATACTTTATCTTTCAATATGCACACTATGTTCAATCCTTCATATACAAAAGAAACGTTCCCTCAATTTCACTTCCTATCTTCCAGTCTTTATAACTGTATTCGAAGAAATAAAGGAATATCAGAATGTCACAATTTCGTTCGAAAACAACTATTATATATTTTTGTTATTACCGTAAATACATAAAACGTTAGTTATTATTCAAAATAAAATAAACGTTGATGGATATTCCCCGATTTCTATCAGGTATTTATTGTTTTCTTTTTAAGATTACAATTTCTGAACTGTTAAAAACAACCCTTCTGATAATTGCCTCAGTATAAAAAGATATCTCCTTCTCGGGAATAACCGAGTACAGATGACATACAGTATCGCAACAGAGAGCAAAAAGGTCACAGTTAAGTTGTTTCGGTTAATTTGTTTACTAGTAACGCCCGTGTCCCGTCGGTGGCCGGAGGATATAAAAGAATGTTTACACTTTAAAAAAATAACTATGAGCGTATCATTTCTGAAAAAAAAACAGAAAAAGAAATGTTATAAAGTTCCGTGACTAAAATAATATGTATATTGCTGTAAATAAATTTAGCCACATTCGGAAATAAAGCTCATTTATTATATATAATATCACTCGTTACAAACGTATATGTAGATGGAAAAATGTTCTTAACGCATATCACAAGATTAATTGTTTTAAAACGATTCTTTATCTGATAATGTAACACTTTTTCATAGTTAAATCAGTCTTATATATATATATATATATATACAGGGTGGGCCAAAATAAGGGTCCTATCTTTAAATTTGAATAACTTGAATTTGAATAACTTCCACAAAATAAAAGTTAAACTCACCAAACTTTATGTGTGTGTAGACTGACCCTTCCGAGATTTTTTGAAATAAACAAAACAAATTTTAGCCGAAAAACACTTCTTAAAACTTACAAAAACAAAAGTATTGTTTTTTACACTGTTTTGAGTTTTTTAAGCAAAAATAATGTTTTCTAAATGAGGGTACGTTCCTTAGGACTAATACGGCTCATGCTTGCTTCGGAAGGGGTCCTTTACTTATTCTAAAAAAAAAAAAAAAAAAAATCAATAAATAAAAAAGTTATGGATTTTTAAAAATAGGACCCTTATTTTTGCCCACCCTATATATATATATATATATATATATATATATATATATATATATATATATATATATATATATATATATATATTGTCATTCATACTTATTTTGTTTTCTAAGTTTTGCGAGTGATTATATGTAAACCCTCTGAAAACAAATCAGAAAAATGGATATAAAAAAATTAATATTTTAGATTTTAAGGTAGATGGTAACTTTTTTTTAATATTAATTTAACGTAAACTAAGTATCTACTACCAGCTAAGTTGGCCGAATGTTTTCTCTATTTTGAGATGGCAAAATTTGGGTACGGGCATTTTCTTTTTTTATACTCATGCAAATATTTTTTTTATTTCAAATATGGGCCGTACTTTAATATAAAAATTAAGTTTAAGAAATTATTTGGGGTGAGGGTTTTTTTTTATTTTTGAATTAGCGACCATTTCACAAAAAAAAAAACACAAAATGATCATGATGAAAAATACCCGTTTTTGCCTAAGTAAAAGTGACGATAATGTTCGTTAACGAACTTCAACGAACAATCTAAACATGAAACACCAAACTGTTTTTTTAGTCTAACCCCAACATAACACTAAACTAACCCTAATCTAACACTAAATTAAACAGAAACTAACCTTAACCTAAACATAAACAAAGTTTTTGTTTTAGTTGGCAAAGTCTGTTTAGTTAGGTTCGTATTATGTAGAAGCAGCGAAAATTTAATTGGCTTTCCCCGGAAAGTCAGAACTGCTTACGTCACAACTACAAATTTCTGGATACCTTTCCTAAAAGGTACACAACAGATTCACCTACTCCTCATCAATCCACACACATTGTAATTGGGTCGAGTGCAGCATCTGTATCGTTAATCTTGCTCCCATTAACATCTTAATGCGACCCACTTCAAAACTCCGTACTCCATTCCGAATGGCAGCTCTCCACTCGCTCCTGCCCTGTGCCAAGTTCTCAAAGCCCCAAACAGGGGTTTTAATAGCTGAAAGATTGGACTTCAGCTTGTCCTTGTATCGAAACTAAGGTCTGCTAGTACTTCTTCTCCCATTCTACAGTTCACCATACATAAGGATCTTTAGTATTCATTTTTCACTCATTCTTACTACATGGCCAGCCTATCTCTGCTGGGACTGGATGAGGAATGTTTCAATACCGCAAATCTGACATCTCGCGAAGAGATCAGCATTTTGCACTTAATCTCCAAGTGTGTATCTGCATATGGAGCGAAGACAGTGTGTGAGCAAGACATCGAGTTGATTAATCTACGATCGATATTGAATCCACGTATCAGATGCATATAAAAGGACATAAAGAATGACAACCTCATAGACGTAGATCTCGGTTCTTAGTTACATACCATTTTGGTCCCAAAGGCGATGGCGAAGCTTACCAAAAGCATTAGATGCATTGGCTAGGCGGTTGAAAATTTCATCATCAAGCGATGCATGCAAGTTTACAGTACTATCCAAATATGTGAAAGATTTCATATACTTCAGGCTTTTGCCATCTACTGTTATTGGGATATTTGGAGATTTGTGAACGACTGGTTTTGGCTTTACACCCTTGATCTTTTTGAAGTGGGAAGGCTGATGCACAACCTTAGTCTTCCTTATGCTTATGGTGAGATCAAATGCCCTGGAAGCTTCCGAGAAGCGATTCACAATTTTCTGATCCTCACCAAGAGACGTTGCTACCGGAGCAACATCGTTCGCGAACAGGGGATTACGTACGAGACTTGAGCGCACACGAGTTCTCGTTCTGAAAAGCTGATGGTTAAAGAGGCCACTAGTTGTGCGAAATGGGAACTGAACACCACTCGTCGGATAAGCATATTGGAGTATCACTGAGAAAAATGCAAAAAGAATCGGAGCCATGACACAAACCTACTTTGTACCATTGGAAACATCAAACAGTTCAGAAACCTCCCTGCCAGAGACCACAGCACCCCTCATACCCTGGTGAAAGGACACGATGACACTGAGCATGTTGTCAGAATTAGCGAGTTTATTTAGCACTTTTCTACAATGCCTCTCTGTTCACTGTGTCAAAGGCCTTGGGTAAGCCCACAAACACCATGTAAAATGCCTGAGTTTTCTCTCTTAGTTTCCCATCAACCTGACAAAGTGAGAAGATCATGTCGATAACACCACGGGCAGCTCGAAAGCCACATTGCGATTCCGGGTAAATCTCCACGACAAGATGCTGAATTATTCTGTTAAAAATAAGTCGAGCTTAAATCTTCCTTGCAACCGACAACAGCTAGATCCCCTGGTAATTGTCACATACGTTTCGACTATCCTTGTTTCTAAAAATATGTTTTATAAGGGCGTCCCTGGAATATTATGGTACATTAGATGATAATAAAGAGACGCAAGAGCTTTTTATCAGTTTTGTGCCACCATACATATAGAATTCTGTCTCTTTCTAGGGCTATGCTGATAAGATTTGTTTGATTGCCTTTTTGATCTCCTTAAATGTCGGAAGGTAAGAAATCTGGGCGATTTCAGGTAGCTATGATGTCTTCATCCACTTCGGAGTTGGAATTAAGAACTGATTGAACATGATCCCTCCAACGCAATAAGACATCCCTTTCCTCCGCATGGAGTGTTCTGTCATCAGCAGAGATAACCGGAGAGTTCTTACTTTCCTTTGGACTATAAACCATCCTAATTCCCTCATTGAAGGTGTTAGTATCCTTCTTGTCTGCTGCTTGTTGGAGCTCGACAGCTCTAAATGACCACCAATCATATTTCATATTGCGGAGAGCAGTTTGAACTTCATTTTTGTACTTTCTGTATGCTTGATGTTTAAATTCTGTGGCTATGTTCTATGCATATCATTAATTTGATATATCTATTATTTAACTATTTATTATCGTCAAACCAATCCTGGTGTTTACGGACATGAAGCGAAGTATTTCAAATGAGGAAAATAAACTACATCTCTCAGATTCTTCTGAAACATCTCAATGTCATCAGTTATCCCGACTGCGTCGATAGATTTCTCCAGATCATCACACAATTCCTCCATCTTCTTGTTGTTCTTGAATGGAAAAACTTTGAAGAGTTTCGGTATTGCTGATTGTCGACGCCTCCTGCGCACTAGACGAAAACTGGCTCTACTACGAAGGAGTGCGTGACTCGACAGAAATTAGGTGCCACGAAAAGAATGAGTGATGGAAATGTTCTTTACGTCTCGCCTCCGTGTAATCATGTAGTCTATCATGTACCAATCCCCCTATAGCGGTGCATCCCGGAGGTATTTCGGTAATTCTACTGCTGAAACAGACTATTGGTGAAGGTAATGTCAAACTCACTGCAGATAGAGAGTAGACGAAGACCGTTTGAATGCATTTGCCCTACATCGTGATGCCCACAAACTTCCTACTAGGTTACATGGTCAGCGCTAACTCGAGCATTTAAGTCTCCTATTATGACAAGCTTGCCCTTATGATTGACTCTAGAAATGACATCACGAAGACAATCGTAAAAATCACCCTTTTCCTGCCATGAGGTTGTCATTGTTGGGGCATAGCTTAAAAAATTAGCGTATGTATATATATATATATATATATATATATATATATATATATATATATATATATATATATATATATATATATATATATATATATAGTGTGTGTGTGTATGTTAAAGAGAGGCAGAAATACATATAGATACAGATATATAAACAATATTTATTAAACATTAAATTATTTTTACCTTCAGACGCCGGCATTTCAAGCGTTTGCTTTCATCAGTGTAGGAAGTGATAATTTCAGAAGGCACGCCCCCAGTCACAGAATCAGCCTAGACTCCGCAAGCTAGTGTCACGTGAATTATCACGTAAAAAAAAGAAATTAATTTCTATTGGTGCGTAAGAAAGTCAGCAATATACCGTAGACAATTACTTTGCATTTTAGGAACATTGCGTAAATCCAAGTGACAGTCTATTTTTAACTCCCCGAACATGTAGCAACTTTAATTAATTTAAGGGTCTTATAATAATATTTATTAAATAAATATTAAATTATTTTTACCTACAGACACCGGCGTATCAATGGAAACAGATAATCCATAACATTATTTATTTCAGTTCCAATAATGCAAGATCAAGAAGAATTAGCCGAAGATCGCTTCTAAGACGATTAGTATTTGTTAATATTCATATCTTTTAATTTAATTATCTTTTTAATTTTGTTCAATTATTGGTCGCTTCTTCAGCGCCTTTTACAAAAAAATCACGAAAAGAAGTAAAGCAAAACACATCAACATTTTATTGTTATTTAACAAACTGTATATCCAAGTATTACAGGTTAAAATAAAACGCACATGTACATCAATTACTAAGACTTCTACTAGTAATCATGAGAATGATAATAATTAACTCATACAAGCAAGGAGACCTGATGTTATTATAATCGACAAGAAGAAAAAAATATTGCAAAAACGTAGACTTCGCCGTTCCAGCAAACCACAGAGTGAAGATCAAAGACACTCAAAAACAAAGCAAATACACAGAACTAGCCAGAGAACCGACAGAAATATGGAGCATGAAAAAAGTCAGTATAATACCCATAATCGTAGGAGCACTAGGGACAATCCAAAAAAAACTGGAGAAAAGACTGTGAGAAATTGGAATCAAAGATACTGTCGACACCACACAAAGGACGGCAATGATCAAAACAGCTGCAATCTTAAGGAAAATCCTCGAATGCGGAAACCAACCCGCATAAGCTACAAAGGGTAACCAATCACAAGGAATTTACAACAGGAAGAAAACAAAACCACACGAAAACCACCACATCAAAAACCAAGGAACAGAAACTGCAAGAAACATCACTTCATAATCTCCCCCCCCCCGAATAAATTTACAAGAACACCATAAGCTCTCCTCTTTCTTTCCCACCCATCCCCCTATAAAATATAAAATAATATGTTATAGTATATTATAATATAATGTAATATAGTATAATATAATATATTATAATATAATACAAAAAAAGTATAGTATAGTAAAAAAAAAATTTTTTTTAATATTTTAAAAGGCCGACACCAAACAAAATATTTGTAGAGGTTCGAGGACGATGAGAAGACCGAGAAGGGACAGCACAATCCAGACCTCAACTGAAAGAGTGCGGAGAATGCTGGGACATTGAGGAGGCTTATTGCCACCCAAATCCCAAAGAAGACCAATGGCCCTTACCAGCGAGAAATCAATGGTAAGATGCGGTTGTGATACCGCAATGTTATTTGCGGTGGTTATCAAAAAGAGGTGAAGAATACTGGAAATCTGGGGAGGCTTGTTGTCACTCAGACTATAAGAAATACCACTGGTTGTTGTCGGTGAGCAATCACTGAAGATGATTTGTGTGAGAACTCCTAGTGAGTACAAATAATCATAATAATAAAGAGAAGAAGAAGAAATATGATATTCTGAACCATTCATAGGCTGGACAAAAGAAGAACCCAGGCACCTTCACCAGAAAACTAGAAAATTAATGACCATGCACAACTTACCACAACCAAATGACGATACGAATAGACTCTACGTAAAATAACACGAAGTTGGAAGAGGACTTGTAAGTATAGAAGACTGTGTGAAATACACAAAAAAAAGCTGGAGAAATGCATAACTCAGAAAACATAGGTACTGGTCACTGCAGCAAGAGACTCCTTCCAAAGCCAAAGAACAACTCGGGAAGCACTGAAATCAGTAACAAAAAAAGCAAGAAAGAAACGTGGGAAGAAAAAAAACTGCATGAACGTTTCATAAGAATGTCCATAGAAGAGACCATCTAACATTCCTGGGACTAATGAAAGCACATCTAAACAGAGAAACGCAATCTCTACTGACGGAATGGATCGCATTGAGAATGAAGGGAAACAAGATTAAGGACAAAAGAGAGTGCGACTAAACTACAGATTTGTGCTTGCTCCATTTGTAATCTCGTCTGTGGATCATTCACACTCGCCATAAAAATTACAAAAATGAGCTGAGTTTTCTTTTGGACATTCATACGTCGAAATCATATATATACCTGGCCACAAAACTCTAATATATATATATATATATATATATATATATATATATATATATATATATATATATATATATAGAGAGAGAGAGAGAGAGAGAGAGAGAGAGAGAGAGAGAGAGAGAGAAAGAGAGAGAGAAAGAGAGAGAGAGCCTCGGAAGTTTCTCAACAATTAAAACTATATACGGAAAAAAACATTTTAGTCCCAAGTCGTTCAGTAGAAAAATCACCCATGTAAGTCAATTTATTTTTGTAGTTACTATATTAGTTTGCTTCCAAGAATTTACACTAGTCTTAACATTATTTAAGGGATCATCAGTTGTTTACCATGAAAAACTGTTTCGGGAATTTAAAAACAAAACAGTTTTTTATTTAATGGCTTCCCAGTAGAGTGGATCAGACCCCACTTCCTTTAAAAGACAAAAACATAAACGTTCCGTATATTAGATCTAAGTTTTGTTACAGATAAATGTTTAGCTAACTTATATTAGTTATTAAAAATGTGCTCCTTACCTGTATATATATATATATATATATATATATATATATATATATATATATATATAAGAGTGTGGTGTCCAGTTTTTCTCATGTAAAGATAGCACATATTTTGTATGGTTAATACATACAAAGAAACACATATTGTATAAATTAGCTTCAGTATGATTTATATATATATATATATATATATATATATATATATATATATATATATATATATAATTTTCCCGAGTTCGACATACATATCCCCACGTTCGACTATTAGGTTTATCAAGTTTAGGAATATGCACCTGGATATCGTTGCATTTCGCATTAGCTGAAGATGAAAATTGTTGTCAGATTAATCCAAATAATACAAGTTATTTCGATTTTTTTTATTGTCATACATGAAATCACCATTGCTAAAAATGCAATAAAAATCACTTTCATCTTTTTTCTTGTAAGTCACGTTTGGTATACCCCCCCCTATTTAAAAAAGGAAAACGATTGATTAATACGTATTATCCCAAACGGTGTTACCTAAAAGTGGTTACCTTAAAATTACGGCTCTTTTTAATAAACGTAATGTTTTTATAATATCACCCTCGTTTAATTCACTAATTTGCAATCGAATCTTCCACTTTGTATATGTTATAAAATTATCGACAAATGTTTGAGTAAATATTTGAACTAAATATAATTAATACGTACTAATGTTTTAAATTATTGAAATATTAAAAATACTCAACAGTTAAAGACAGCGAGACGTCCTCGTTTTGGGGGCAATGGTCCTGGCCCTCATATCAGAATGTAATATGGCTCTGTTCAGTCATGAGAAGTCGTCCGCCTAAGCATATTTGGGGTGACAATTGTTTTATTACCGATCGACTAAAGCGCCTCATCAGTTAATACTGATGGGAATCGATCCTGGAAAATTGTGAAAACTTATCCAGATTATCTCTCGTTTTTAGTGAGGATTGATTCCCCACTATGAGCTAACGTCATGTTTAACTTTTCGCAAATGTAGGTAGGTTAATAAAGAGAGCGGTGCAGCCGTATATAGGTAGGCGTACGGTTGTAGTGTATTTATATACAGAGATTGTCGTACTCCAGGTGGCATCTATTTGCTAATATATACTTTATATAGTAAACATGCACAATGCTGCATGTTTACTGGGATGAATATTAGCATACTGCAGACGAAAGGTCTGTGATGGAAAAATAATTCCCTGGTGATTAGACAACCAAATAAATTAGCTGGTTCTTTGATAAAATGGTTTCCTGGATATAAAACCTCGTACCATGATAGTGAGCCACTTGAAACTTTCGTCAGTCGGGTATTATATCTATAGATTAACGGCTCATAAATCTCGAGTGGTTTCGCGGTGTGCTTCCAGTGATATCTATACGTATTCGAGCAAGAACGAGCAGGGGTGGTTGTTTGTTTCAGACGGGCTCTGTGTACAGTCGTGAATTAAAGCGGACTGGCATATTGTTTTGTGTTCACTTAAAATTGATTGTCGTTCGGTAGAAAAACCAAATATTATTGTAATTTTATAAAAGAAAATAGTGTTACTTGTTTTCAAACCTAGAGTTGTGTTCTTATTTTGAAGGGAACAGCGCTAACATATGGCACGTGATTGGCACTAAGGCCGGTGTAAAAAAGACACAACGAGCAGACGATCACAACCTGTGCAGCGAACGCGCACAAAGGCGATTCATTATATAAGCGTATGTCTTCACGTTGAAATAATTAGAAACCATGCATATTAAGTAAAATAAATCAATTATACCGGAGAAATGATTGCATCGAAGAAATTCAAATTATGCTATAACCTATACATATGAGTCTGAGGCTTGATCAACAAATCTATCTCACACACGTGGTGCCTACACGTGTATAGAACAATTAGATCTATAGGTATTCACGCTAACATATTAATTTAGTGTCTACTTAAATTACATCGTTCAGAGCATGCGTTGATCAGTGCACGTATGCAAGGTCCTCCACACGTACAGCCAGTTAATTCGACGCCAGAATACGTGGATTTATTAAGAATGACACTGATACTGCTGCCGTTCAGTTAAGCACTGACCGAGGTCGGTAGACCAGCAAATATCTGTCCTGAAACCCTTTGACTTGCGCTTTCAGCGTGGTCGATCACTAACAGTCGGCACAGATTCCAGCTAGGTTGAGATGACTTAACGCATTCAACCTTACGATAAGGCGATTATCTTATTCAAACAGATGCAACAAGACAGCGTAATGCAATAAGCATGTTGTCATGGAAACTTGGAGCCTGACTGTCTATAAGCTAAACTATGAATTCCATTTAAAATTGAACTTGCTATTTAATAGGTGCCTTCAGGAACTTTGTTTTTCGTCCGAAAAATAACGATTTGTTTAAGAGATGAAGGATATTACACTTTGCAAGAAACTCCGTGAAAAGTAATTAATAGAGAATACCACATAGACACCTTTATTAACTGTTTATTGCGTAAAACATAAGTAAATTATATGAACCTACTTTTAAGGAATATCTTTCATATTATAGCGGTGTTCGTGGTTAAACTATTACTATATGTATGTACTATTGAAAGAAGTTGATTTCCATTTCTTTAAATATTTCTTTATTTTAGGAATATGATAAAGAAATAAATCTAATAGCTTTTCATAATATAAATAGGATTAATTTTTGTAAGGCTGCCCTTCTGTAAAAAAGGTTTTATTGTAAGAGAAATGTAAATAAAAATACCCGCATTCGTGTAAAATATAACTGGATTCAATACATTCTTTTTATTTCTCCATTACTTAAATATATATGTATTTACTAATACTTTAAAACATATGCAATACATCGAACCTTTTTACACATCATTATAAATTCACAAGTGTATTTATTTATTTATTATTATTATTATGATGATGATGACGATGATGATGATGATGATGAGGATGGTAATAATAATAATAATAATAATAATAATAATAATAATAATAATAATAATAATAATAATAATAATAATAGGGACGCACGAACTGTTATACATAGATCAAAAAGTTCCTGAAGGAGGTAAAAAGTAAGAAAAGAAGATATCAATGACATGGGTTTACTACAAGAAATCTACGACAAATTCTTTCAAACTTGGATAATTGAATGCTTAAGAATGCTTAAGATATCTGACAAAATTATTAATACTATTAAGAACGCTATGGAAACATAGAGCCTGTAAATAAGAGTTGGGGGACAACACCTGACTGAGATAAAATTACAGAGATGCATCTTTCAAGGAAACTCTCCAATTATCACTACTGTAAATCGTAGCCATGATGTCACTCAACTACATACTTGGGAAATGTGATGCCGGATACAAGTTTACAGACACAGAACAAAGAATAAACCACTTAATGCACATAGACCTGAAGCTATTTGTAAAAAAACAAAGAAGACTGGAAAATCTGATAAACACAACCAGAATATTAAGCCAGAGCATTCAAATCAAATTCGGAACGAAAAGTGTGCACTGCTAGGGATGAAGTAGAGAACACTGGAGACAGCGTGAGGGATTGGACTGCCCAACCAAGAGAAAATGAGGGCGCTTGGTGAACATGAGCCTACAGATATTTGGGAGTTCTGCAAGCAGACATCGTTAAATTTACAGAAATTAAAGAGAGGATTGGAAATGAATACATGAGAAGAACACGGAAACTCTTAGAAAAAGAACTGTATAAGTTGTTTTTTGTTTTGCAGCTCTTGTGGCTGATGCCAAAATATTAGTTTTTAATGTTTATGTATTTTAATATGATTTTGAAATGTGTATGTATTTTAATTTCATGTTAGAAATGTTTATGTAATTTGATATCTTTTAAAAATGTTTATGTATTTTAATATATTTCTTTAAATGTTTATATGTATTTTCGTATCATTTTTCTAAAAATGTTTATGTATTTTAATATCATTTTTAAATGTTTATATATTTTATTATTATTTTTTTAAAATGTATATGTATTTTAACATTTTTGGTTTTGTTTGGTGGTTTTGTTCTACGACATATCAACCCTTTTCGGGTTAGTTAATGCGGACTCCGGTCATTTTGGCAAAAGTTCTCATGCTCCAAGTTCTTTGCAAGTTCAAGTATTTATTCACAGTGTTCAGTTTAGTTGTTTTATTTTAGGCATATCAACCTTTTTTGAGTTATCTAATGCCGAATCTTGTCATTTTGGTGAAAGTATGTATGCTTCAATTTCTTCATATGCTCAAGTATCTATTCATGATGTTTGGTTTGGTTGTTTTTTAAGGCATATCAACTTTTTACAGATTATTTGATACTAAATGTGTTCATGTGAAGGTTTTTTATGCTACAAGTTATTTTATATGTGTTATTATTTATTCATATTGGTTAGTTGAGTGAAAGGGGAGAATAATAAAGGCCATAAACACTAAGTAACAATTTTAAATTACTAAGTAATATGCAATTATTTTATTTAACCAATCGACATTCCACCTTTTCATTTATTCATTTCTAATATAGCTAGTGTGTAATGGAGAATTCGTTTTAATGTTTACGCTCATACAAAATCATATTTATTTACTTTAAATATCTAAAATACTATACCTTTTTGTTGTATTATTTCTAATTAAAAAAACTTCGACCATGTTCATAAATTAGGATATATGAAATAACACGATGGCAAGCATATTTTTGTTGTTATTCTCCAAATTATAAAAATGTTACATCAATTCTTTTTTCTGTAGAGAATAATACAGCTTCATTAATCGTTGCCAAAAGAGTAGATAGTTTTTACTAGTGTGTAATAAAGTTAACGAAGTAAGTCATGTGTACATGCTTATATATTTGTATGTCAAGGTTTTACTGCGAAACTAATTGACCCAATATTATAAATATTAAACGCAGTTGCTAGACGTAAGCGATCGTATTTTCGTATATATTAATTTAATATTAGTTTCATGTAAAGGGTGGAAAAGAGGGTGGAAACCTTTCGTGAAAATTCACTCTGTTTTTCTGTGAAATTTAAACAATGCTTATTAGACAACAAGTAAATATAAGAAAAAGAAAAACTAGAAACATTGATGAAATGCAGTAAAAATTCATACTACTTAACTGGTAACAGAATATGTTTGATTGCGATTGTTGAAAGATGTGTGGCTAAAGTTGAAACAGCGAGTCAAAGGTTTACGTAAGATGGTGATGCAAGATGAGGTACAACACTTTGAATACACCTGCAGAGTGGGATAGAGTATTCATTCGTAAGGATTATGAGGTTTGTAAAGCCAAATTTGTGAGTAAAAATGTTCATGCGTATGACTAGTGTGTTAGTGGTATTACGTGTTTTATATGCGTAAATACGGGGTTTGATATTTTTTGCCGTAACTCCTATAAGAGGGATTCACGGGGACGGGTTTGGGTATTTAGTAAATCCTTAATTGTTCTAGTAAATGTAAAATTAAGATTTACCAAACACAACTCATCATCTAAAGACACTTCTATCTTATCTAAAATCTATCAAATAAAAAAATACGCAAATGCCTGATATTCGATGTCTTATATAGGCGAGACGGTAAAAAAATATAAAATCCTGTATTTACAAACATAAGCAGAGTTGCAAACACAACAATCACAATAACGAACTAATACATAGGAACACTTTTACCGACGATTTTGACCTTACAAACAAGACACACTTCAAGACTGAATCCTCAAGTGCATCGGAAGTATTTTAATCTTTCTCTCATAACAATCTAACGTATACTATCAGCTAACATCTGTCACAAATCGCACTTAACCAATGCAATATACCTAGCGACTTAACTACAACCTCCGATGCAAGTGCAGTACTATTTAGTTTTTTTTCCTTTGCTTTTTTTTCTTTTTTCTCTTCTCCTAACGTCTAATTCGCAAGCGTCGAATTGTTTTTCAAATAGTTACGCACTTGTGAGAAATATCCTATTTATCTTCGTTTTTCCTATGTTTTTAAATGATTATTAAAATCTTCATTTTTCCTATAGACTTTCGTCGATATGAACGAAACCAGTTAATAATTCGTTCGCTTTTTGTTGCCACCTGTGTTAAATTGATTTTCATTTTTGTCTTTTTATGCAGCATTTTATTTCATGATATATCGTGCATATTATTTTCATACATGTATATGTATATATATATATATATATATATATATATATATATATATATATATATATATATATATATATATATATATACATATATATATACATATTCGATATATATATATATACATATTACAAACACACACACACATATATACATATATATATATGTATATATATATATATATATATATATATATACATACATATATATATACATATTCGATATATATATATATATATATATACATATTACAAACACACACACACACACACCCACATACATATATATATATATATATATATATATATTCATATTCATATATATATATATATATATATATATATATATATATATATATTCATCTCTATCTCACAAAATATTGAGAAACCGGTGATAGAATGCTTATAATATATCTTTGATGATAACTCAAAACGAGTTTTCTACTTGATCTAAATGTTAATGTGTATACACAGACGCACGCATATTTATATATATATATATATATATATATATATATATATATATATATATATATATATATATATATTGAGAGAGAGAGAGATCTGAAATACTCTAATATTGAAATATAAAGAAATACCGTTGTGTTTTTAGCAATTAAAAAATTACCTGAGTGCTCAATTATCTGTGTAAGACCAAATATATGGATGTAAATACACTATACAGTAAGTTTTATCGTCCATTGATACTTCTTGTCTTATAAGGCCGCAATGTTGATTACACCAAATTATTCTTCCTTAATCGTATTGTGATGAATTAAAACACTATTATATGTTAATCCATATATGTGTTTGATAATCACGATATCGACTAAGAGAAAAAAAGGTTAATTTATTATCTAATATGTTAGATCATCAAAGTATTGACTGAAACACCGATCCATTTATTATATTTTATACTGCGGCCTGTGTTTCTGTGAAACTAGAGAGGTATCAATGGACGATCAAACTAATGTATAGTGTTTCTTTTAAATATATATATATATATATATATATATATATATAGAGAGAGAGAGAGAGAGAGAGAGATACGCATGTATACATATATATATATATATATATTTATATATATATATACATAGAGAGAGATACGCATGTATACACACACACATATATATATATATATATATATATATATATATATATATATACATATATACATATATATATATATATATATATATATATATATATATATATGAGTATATCCATGGCTGCGTGTGCAGGTTACGTGATCATAATTGTCTAATGTTTCTTTATGTCAAATTCGGTAGCATGTGTTCTCTGTACGCCTGACGAGCAGGTGCAGTTTATTCATTTCCTCTCCGTCCTAACCGATGGTGCTTTCTTACACACTTACCATTAACCTCGCGTTTCACATCAACGAACCATCGCGAAACTCTGTTTATCTTTCCTATATAATTATCTTCGTCCTATCTCAACGTTTCTGGCAATTATCAGGGGATTCTTTTATTACAATTGTCTTTTAAGACGCACGCACAATTGTTAGTCATCAAACACACGTAAAATAGTGAAAACAAGTAATATTGTTTTACCGCATTTAGTACAATAACTCGTTTAGCTTATTTTTTGCTGATTTAATTACTTCCTACACATCTCATATTCAGTATTTTAATCAAACAATACTTTTGTCTTTAGGGAGATCGAACAGAATGATAGCATAATTGTGTTTCAGTTACAAAGATTTGCAACACAAAACCATATTTACTTTTTTAAAGAATCAAACCAAATTATGTTTCTCAGCACTTAACAGTCGACCCAATGTATACATTTTCATGAATGGCGGAGACACATTCTCCCAAAGAGCATTTAAACTTGTATACAAGACCGGTCCTATCAAGAACTCTAATCCGGGGTGAAGAATTATTTTTTAACAACCAGATTGGTAGTTTAAGTTTTATTATAATATGTATACATAGGGTCGACTGTTACGACGCTATCCAGAAGATTAACTATGCATTTATCTAACGACTCCGCCATAACCCAGCACCTCTATAAAAAGCATTCCTGCCCCCGTTTGAATATCCGTAAACTTCTAGTAGATAACACAAAAATCATCGCACAAAATACTAATACATTTAAACTCCACATACTCGAAGCCCTATACATTAAAACAGAAAAACCAGCTATTAACAAGATTAACTATACTATTAGTACTAATATACTCAAATGCTTATAAATATAAATTTAAATTAAACACAGTCCTTTATTTTCCCGCCTAAATAGAATATATATTCACTCCTAGGTCTATGCCTGCTTAACATTGCTCCACTGACGATGGACCTGGAAGGGTCCGAAAGCGTTTTGGGAAGCTATGGCAATTTTATCAGCCAGTTTCCGTCTGAAACTAAGAAACTAATCAGAAAAACGGAAAGGATCTACGAAAAAATAACCAGACACAAGATGTCAGTTATTTTTAATGACACTTGTATATATATATATATATATACATATATATGTGTGTGTGTGTGTGCGTATATATATATATATATATATATATATATATATATATATATATATATATATATATATAATACAGCGAAACAGTCTGTATGTTGGCGATTATATATATATATATATATATATATATATATATATATATATATATATATATCATTAACAGTTTCGCTGTATCACCGTCCTTCAGCATGACTAGACAAGCAATGCTATCGACTATGATCGATACTGGACCTCTCTAACCACTTAGCTATACTTCCGCTGGGAGTAAGCGGGATCTCGATGATAAGCATTGTTATTTACCTTAACGCTCAATTTATTTATACTCAGAGAAACGCATTATAAGTGATTTCACTGTATCACAGCTCGTTAGTGTGGTTAAACACGCAACTATGATTGGATAACGACTGTCTCGACGTCAAAATAAATTATTAGTTATCATAACCCAAATCTAAGCGAAATCTTAATGATAAACATGGTAATGTTTCTTAGTTCTTTATTTGTTTACAAATAAAGCAATGCATGTTGCAAATTTCATTTACCAGAAAACATAATCTAAGAAGGACTGCATATTTTAGGCATCCACAGAGAATCACAGTTTCTTGCCCATTTTCATTGAAACACACATATGGTATGATCTCTCTCTCTCTCTCCCTCTCTCTCTCTCCATATATATATATATATATATATATATATATATATATATATATATATATATATATATATATATATATATATATTAGTACTTCATGTATCCACATAAAATATTATAAGGAGATATAATTTTTTTATGTATCAGTTTTCAGTATTTACTTCAACAGTGCTCGATACGTAAGTAGAGCTAGGTAATAAGCAATGAAAATATATATGGCAATCAAGCTACACAGAGGCTCCCGTGTTTCATCCCCGGGGGAAATCGTCAGGCTAAATGCATGGAGTTATTTTTGTCAGGTGTTTTTATATACATGGCTTGCTAGTTAACCAATCAGATTCTTTGTTGTTCCCTCAGCCAATCGTTGGGCTTCCAGCGAACAACGGCTTTGTTGGTGACGCTCCTATGTCAATCCTATTGTTTGTTAACAATGGAGTTTCCTATATCCTGTTTCCTTTGTTTTGTCAATACAGTAGGCGAATTTATTTTAACACGTGGTTTCTTGTATTTCTATTTTAGGTTTTAAATTTTAACTTGTTCAGTTTTTTATTTATTTATTTATTTATTATCTTTTTATTATTATTTAATTTATTATATATCATCCTAAGGTAAATTTATTTCTGTGTAAAAAGCTGTTTGCTATTTCGCTTCTAGAGTTTAATAGGTATATATATATATATATATATATATATATATATATATATATATATATATATATATATATATATATATATATATGAATCGCATGAATCTACAACGGATTACTGATTGTATAGTATATGAATAAAAATATATGACGATCTCGCTTTACAATTTATATTTTTAGAAGTTTATATATATATATATATATATATATAGTCTAAAGAAGCTTTGAGTCACTTTAAACAAAAGAAAAGAAAAAAGAAGGAAAATGCAGTTTAAATTCCCAGGGAAACTAACTAAATCTAAGATATCGAAGACTTAGCATTCGTTGGGGAAAAGGGGGATTCAAGTATCTAACAGTGAAACAAAAACAGGGGACTTTAACTTAAGTGTGAAATATTAAAACGGGGATCATCAGCTGTTTACCACGTAACTGTTTCGGAGATTTTAAAACAGGACAGTTATAATATTCATGGCTCTCCAATAGTAATGATCAAACGACCATTTTCCCAATAATAAAGTGTAGAATTTCAATAATATATACATTAATAAATTATAATAATATAATAATAATAATAATAATAATAATAATAATAATAATAATAATAATAATATATAACCCTTAAGACTACCGTGTGATATGATAATTTGCATATCAAATAACATTAATTATAACAATAATAATACTAATAATACTCTCCAAACACTACACTATAGAACCATCTGGCAATATGGTAGCTAGCAATAAAATTATATAGGAATAAAAGTTGCATTGAAAAAAAAGAAAAAAAAGCTTAAGTACCTTAGGTAGCAGAAAAGCAAGTAGATAATAGAAAAGAAATCTACCCAGACATATCTAAATACCCAATATATAGTCTAAAGAAGCTTTGAGTAATTTTAAACAAAAGAATAAAAAGAAGGAAAATGCAGTTTAAATTCCCAGAGAAACTAACTAAATCACAGATATCGCAGACTTAGCATTCGTTGGAAAAAAGGGGGATTCAAGTATCTAACAGTGAAACAAAAACAGGGGACTTTAACTTGAGTGTGAAATATTAAAACGGGGATACTCAGCTGTTTACGATGTTTATATATATATATATATTTTTAAATATGGTTCACCCCAAACAGGGCAGGCCGCCACTGTAGACGTAAGGGGCTACTGAGAAGAACAAAAAAGAAGAGAAGGTTGGAGGAGGGATCAGATTAACTTGGGATCTGCGCAGTGAGATGTCTGTTTACATTAGTTTTAAATTACTGTTGTCAGTACTGTCGGGAAAACAGGGAGCATAGAAGGAGTTCCAGATGCCAGCAGCACGAAGAAAGAAGCTATTTGAGTAGAATGCTCTCCGGCATCTGGGGACCTTCACAGTGAATGAATGAGATTTAGTTGATTGTCGAGTTAGTCTAGTGAATTTACGTCGAGGGGGCACCAGAGTAGCCAATTCATCGGAGCATAATCCATCGAAGTATTTGTAAAACAAGCACAAGGATGCTACATTGCGGCGATGGGACAGGGACTGGAGCTTGGTTGACAGTGAGGGACCTATTAGGTTGGCAACTTATTTTTGGGCCTTGTCAAGGAGGGAGAGACTAGTAGATGATGCACCAGCCCAGATGTGGCAACAATACTCCATGCATGGGCGGATGGTGGCTTTGCATAGATACAGGATAATGTCAGGTGTGAGGAGCTTACTAGCACGGTAGAGGGAGCCAACCTTCTTTGAGGCAGCCTTGGCAATGTCTTCAATGTATTTGTTCCAATTCATGCTATCTGTGTCATCAGGGAGATCGTTTATATAGATCAGGAACAACAGAGGTTCAAGGATAGATCCCTGAGGTACACATGCATTTATGCATGTTGCTTAGATAAACGGCCATCGAGGACAACCTGGATTTTTCTTTTGTTTAGGAAGGATCTAATTATATTAAGTAGTTGCCCAGTAATACTCTATGAACGTATTTTCAGGAGTAGCCAAACCTTGTCAAAGGCCTTGGATATATCAAGCGCTACTGCCCTAGCTTCACCTGCCTTGTCGAGTGTATGATACATGCGTTCAGAGATGACTGTTAGGATGTCTGCAGTAGATCGTGCTTGCCTAAATCCATACTGGCGGCTAGATAGAAGTTTAGCATTAACTAAGTGCCGTACTATCGGTAGATTGATTAAGGATTCAAAGAGTTTGGCAAAGATCGGCAGTAGACTGATTGGGCGATAGTTCTGAGGGTCAGTTCTATTCCCAGAACTCTTGTAGACAGGTACCACAGAGGAAATTTTCCAGCTATCGGGGAAGCAAGATTCAGCTTGGCATTTATTGAAGAGTTTAGAGAGGACAGGGGCCAGTTCGGCAGAAAATTTCTTTATTACTATTACAGGTATAAGATCAGACCCACAAATTTTAGAAGTCAAGGTTTTTTATGATGTCTCTAACCTGGGATGTGCTGATGACCAGGTTATCAAGTGTGACTTCGGTCCACAAAGGGACTTCAGGGAGGGGGTGGCTATCTGAGTAAAAAGCTGAGTTAAAAGCGAAACGCTGGGCAAGTAGTTCAGCCTTATCAGTGGCCGTGCAAACGACATCATTGTGGTTTGATAGTGGGGGAATCGTTGATTGACCTGTATTCACTACACTATTGTAGATTTTCCAGAAATCGCGAGTACCTAGTTTCTGTGACTGGATGCGTCTTTTTGTTAACTCATTATGCATTCTCTTTGCTTCGCATATCACGACCTTGAAATTATTTCTTGACTTTATAAATTTATATCTATTAGTAGCTAACCTATGGCAGCCGAATTTACGGAATGCTTGTTGCCTCTCGGAAATGGCAGCTGCACATTCTGAAGTGAACCATTGAGGGTAGTGGGGCTTGCTAAAGAATTTTCGCATGGGGACATAGCCTTCAATGCCTGCTTTGACCCATTCAGTAAATTCGTTTGCACACTGGTTTGCAGGTAGTGAGAAGGTTTCCCTTCATGGGGCGTCACTGATGTGATCCCTGATTGACTCGAAATCAGTCTGCTCGTAACATCTTGTTGTTTTGAACAACGGTTCATACGCTTTTGGACGACTTTTTATGGTGATATGTATCATTACCACAATGTGATCAGCATTCCCGAGTGGGCTATGAGCTTTCGTCACACAAGCCTCGGGCATTGAGGTCAAAAAGAGGTCTAGAAGTGAGGCTTGTTGGTCTACTCGATCGGGTATGCGGGTCGGAAAATCGACAGTCTGAGAGAGGGGGTGAACTAGGGAGAAATTATACGTAGAGTTGCCGGCTGCGTCAGTAAGGCTAGAGAATCCCAACTAGTCGCGGTGGTTTGCATTAAAATCCCCAAATACATGTATGTGGGGCATTCGAGTCAATTAAGAGTGCTCTATCTATGCTTTCAGAGACAGAGTTTAGATGAGTACAGTCATGGGTCGACGAGGAGCGGTATAAGAAATATAAGTAACTGACGTTGTGATGTAAAGTCAATCTAAAGCATATGTAGTCTTCGTCATCTTATTCTAACCTATGTTCTCTAGTCAGGGGGAGGGTGTTCCGAACATAAACCCCTATCCCGTGCATATGTTTGTCAGAGTCTTTACGGTAGAGTGGGGGGTAGTCAGTCATGTCAAAGTGGTGTGAGGAGATTGAGCATTTAAGGTTAGTTTCACTAAAAGCTAGGATATCCGGGGAGTTTGTCAGGAGGAAGGTTTCTACGTCGTTTATGTTGGTTCTCAGTCCCCGGATATTTGTGAATGCGAGACTCAAGGGCGGGGGGAAAGTGTTTTTGTTGGGTGTCTGGTTTAGGTTTGCTTTTATTTCTTTGTAATGGCATGTTTGTTTTGATTATAGAGTGGGTTGGCCAAGGTGGGTACTTGTTTGGTGCCAATAAGCTCACACAACCAGTCTATTAGTCACGACCTGGTCCATGGGGGTTGTGGCCTCGGGAAAGCCAACCGGAGATAATTGCAGGGTCCCTTTCCATGCGCGACATGGCACATACAACTACCCACGGTATTATGCAACTGATGATAGAGCAGCCGTTCTTGGCGCTACCCAAGAGTTTGGGCTCCTTCCATATCAGTCGGAAACAGCAGCCAGACAAGCTGTCTAACCTGTACCCTCAACCTGTCGGAGCAAGAGAGACCCAGACTGGTCATGTAAGACTCAGTAACGAAAAATGTTTCCCCAAGTTGCCCAGATAGAGAGAAAGAGGACGGCGTCTATTGTCCTAGTAAGGAAACACGGCTAGGCACTGAGTGTTTAGAGGCGGCCCAGCGCTGTTACCTCTCTCTCTCTCTCTCTCTCTCTCTCTCTCTCTGTATATATATATATATATATATATATATATATATATATATATATATATATATATATATATATATATATAGTATACTAGTTTACACCCTCCGTAAAAAGTAACGAGAAATTTTATGCTACGCCAGTTCTCTTTATTTCATAGAATGGAGGTTTCCTTTCTGAATTCATTTGAGGTGGCGGGTACATCTGAGGTGGTTGTCTGATTTGCTATTTACTTTCTCGCTTGAAAGAGTTTTGACAGGAACTAGTAAAATTTACATGTTTTACCGAATAACGAGTTTGTATAATAGAAGAATATCTACTTTTTTTTAAACTTTCGTGTAATTTACTTCAACGATTGATATACTTAAAAACTGTATTCTGAAATAAATTATTGGCTATCTTTTAAAAGGGTACACATCAATTATTTAATGTATAAAATTTTAAATAAAACATTAAATCAATTACTAAGACGTGAAACGAAAATCGTCCATTATTTTCGGACAACTTTAATTATTCTGTCTAATATAGTATATGTATTAGACACACAATCTCCTCTGCTCGTGTGTGTTTCACGTCTATACTTAACTTTGATAAATACACATGGATTTTTTTATTTAGTATTATTCGAATATTTATTGTAATCAAAAATAAAAAAGCGAGAACTAAAACTAATATTTCTAAATTGTATTAAAAAGTGTAAATATTATCATGTTTAGCGTTCGTGTGAGTTTGTGTTAGAATTCAAGGAGTTATAAAATGTCGGCTGTTTTCATAATTGCATGCAAATATATGGTCTCAATCTGTATTTAGGTGCCAATTTCTCATAGGCTTCTTCTATTTTTATAAAACAAACTGATTTTCATTTAGCCTTATACTAATTTAAAGTTTGAGTCGGCATTGAACTTCCTCTATATGTGCGGGTGGCAACCCACTCTTAATTTTACGTTAACTTTGTGGGGTCTGCGTTTGTGCCGGAACAACGTAAGCAGTAATAGGTCAATAGCCAACGTTGGAGACCGGAATTTACTGAGTTAATATATTTTTCTGGGTCCCGCAAGTGTATGTAAATATATATATATATATATATATATATATATATATATATATATATGGGGGGGGGGGGAAGTGAGCTACATAGAAACTTTTCATTAACTGACGATTTTCTTTGATGGAATGAAACACACACGCTGTTATGTAACATATCTCCACGAAGTATGTATTCATACAATATATATATATATATATATATATATAAATATATATATATATATATATATATATATATATATATAAATATATATATATATAAATATATATATATATATATATATATATATATATATATATATATATATATATATATATATATATATATACATAATTTGAAAGTCATTTTCTAACCAATATATATTTACATTTACTTCTTGGATCTTATTAGGTTTATCGGTTTCTGCCAAGTCAGTTTTATCTTCTCGAACTCATATATAGGCTTTTTACTTTTTTTGCTTGTTTCTAAAAGAAATCTTTTGAGACTTAAAAAAAATAGAAACCTTTGCGTTTTTTCTTCCTTTTTATCAAAACTCGCTGTGCAATCGTCGTTCACGTTCGATAGAGGCGCCAGCCGTTCTGCTTTTATCTCGAACTCGGCACATGAAAGAATGTACGTCTCTCGCTCGGTGGGTTTTAATGAAGCAGTCATGCCGCCAAAATGCTAAGAAAGGCAGCATGTAGCATGCATCTTCGAGGTTACAGTTTTGCTCTTGCCCTTCGGGCTAGGATAAACATGTAGTATATTCTGATACTTATATAATAACACATTACTCAATAATTTTTAAACCACTAATAAAAAAAAATCTATATTATTTTTTAAAGTACTAACCTTCAAATCTCCTCTGCTCGTGTGTGTTCACGTCTATACGTAACTTTGATAAAGGCACATGGAATTTGTTTATTAAGTATTATTCGAATATTTATTGTAATCAAATATAAAATAAGCGAGAACTAAAACTAATATTTCAAAATTGTATTAAAAATTGTAAATATTATCATATTTAGCGTCCGTTGGTTATGTGGGTTAGTGTTAGAATCAAAGGAGTTTCATAAAATGTCGGCTGTTTTCATCATTGCATATATTGTCTCACTGTTTATTTAGATTCCAATTTCTGATAGGCTTCTTTCATGTTGTTCTTCACTGTTCCTTATGTTCCTCCTCTTCATGTTTAGCATTAATTTCAGTTCTCTGACAAGTTTAATATATTTTCTTTGTTTTCCTTTTCTATCCACCCTGTTCACTGCTAAGAGGACATAACCTACGACTTTGGCAGGTTTCTTTTCCTTCTTATTGACTATTATCTTGGACGCATTTGTCTGTTTGTACCTCCATGCACCAGAATGTTTTTCTGATTTTCATTCTCATATACTGCTTCCGAGTTAACTCTGTCCTTTTTTTCTGCATGTTCATAACGCAGAATTTTGCATATTTCATAGTAGACTGCCTTTACCACAAACTAATATCTGTTTTTGTATTCCTTTTTAACTAGTTTGCTTCATTTATTATGTGATTTACTGTTTCGTCTCTTTGTCCACAGGGTCTACATTTACTGTTTTCCTGTTTTTTCTCCTATTTTTTTTATTGTATATAGTTCGCCTTGATCGCGTTGTTCCGTGCGGACTTCAGGAGTGATTCCGTTTTCTTTTTATTAGCTGTACTTTTCGTGACCATGTTCAAGTGTTTTCGCGTGTCTGTTCTCTGGGCAGTGTTATAGATCGTCCATGCAGCTGTTTTTTTTCTCTAATTTTCTTTTCTTGTTTTTTTTTACTTCCAGTTCTGCTGCTACTTTGTATAACAGCGATGATCAGCAGTTTGTGTTCTGGGTTATGTATTGTTCTAATTCGTTTTTGTGTTATTCACAGAGTTGTCTATACTTGGCATTTCTATCATTTATTCTTATCACTGCAGATGTAGTGCATTTTGCGTGCCCATTAGTTTCTTAGTTGTCTTGTCCAGGTGGCTGAGTTATTTTTTGTCAAGCATATTGATGATCTAGAATATTGTTTAAGCACACTATCCATGTATTTATTCTTTTTATCGATATAAGTTGTCTTTATTGTTTTATCCTCCTTAGGTATTCCTTTCCCATCTTCTGTTTCTGTTTTGTTTCTTCGATGGTGTACGCTCTAGAACTCAAGGTATTTGGTGAAGTAGTTAAATACCCTTCGCTGCCACAAGTTTTTTTCTGTTTCATCTCCAGTAGCGCACACATTTCCATCGTAATTCCATTTGAATGACCTGGCTGAAGATTCAGGTTGTGTCTCATCTTTTTTAGTTCTTTTTTTTGTTTTCGATTTTGTGACAAATAGTTTAAGATCGTCAATATACATGAGTTGGCTTATTTTTTCTTATTGTATCCGACATTTAACTTCTTGTGTATGTTGTTGATTGCCATCATGACTATGATGACAACAATTGTGGTAAGAAAGAGTCTCTTTGGAAAATGCTTCCATGTATTCTTTTCGATGTCAGGTATTATCTTCCAGCTTTCAACCCTGCTATCCAGATTTAATTGCTTTCTAAATACGATGGACATTTTTTTCGGATATTTTGTATATCCTGAAGCATTCAATAATCCATGTGTGGCAATGCTATCGTAGGCGTTTTGTATTCAACCTATGCCACTACCACTGCGATAATATGATTTTACTGATGTCAAATTCGAAAAAGCGTTAAGCAGTCTGTTGGTATCGAGCATTGCTGGTCTACAAAATTACCGGAACGAGGAGAAGGGGATTTCTTTCAAACTTGAAGAGTAATGTTAATTGAAAATTCCTAGCGGTCTATCTTGCAAACAAATCCTCAGGTCGGGGTCACTAGTCAGAGCAGAAATACCACATTCACATTGTAAATATTCGGCGTGTCAGTGTTCTTCTATCCAGCGTTAGCTATCATTTCAACGAGTATGGATTGCTTCCAATAAGACTACGCGGTCTACATTTTGAGTGAAGATAAAGCCAGTAGCCGTCCAATACGAAATATTTAGCACAGCGCCAAATTGCTATACGTCATTTGTGGAAGAAAAACAGTAAACAACTGACCGTTTATTAATAAGTAGAAGGCATTATCGAGCGTTCAACATCGACGAGTTTGATTACAATAAAACAAAAATCACGAGGAGAAACTAATTAAAGTAATTTAGATTAAACAATGAAAACGTCATAAAAATAAATTGCACAAAATCGCAGTAATTGTTATGGAAATCCTTGGCAACTGAAAAACAGATAAAATAATTACGTTAAATGAATTATGGAGAAACAAAGAAAAAAGTGGGTTAGTGACATAATAATAGAAGATTATTTATATAAAAAAAACACGCATAATGGAAATGAATCAGAGGAGATGCAATAAAGATTCGATTACGAATCTTCCGATAGCGTCTGAACGCGCAACTCTTTAATAGCGACGGTGGTGGGGGGCGGAACACCATTTTTGAGTGTAGAAATAATAAAAGGCACACGAACTGAATTAAATACTTTTGAACGTAACCCGGCTCTACGTTATGAGTCAGAAAACAATCAGTTATATGTTGTGCTATCTTGTTCTGTCTGTTGATTGGCATTCCTTGTCTGTATATGTGTCTGTCTATCGCTCTACTATATTTGTGTTTCAACGTTTATGTTTACCCCACTGCCTGCATTTGCCTTGCACTTTCTTTATCACTGTATTCATCTCTCTCTCTCAATCTCTCTCTCTCTCTCTCTCTCATTCTCATTCTTTCTTTCTCTCTGGCTTGTTGACGGCGTCATCCACTTCCACTCTCTTTAGATGCCTATCACTGTTTCAGTCATTCTATCATCTTTCCTCGTTCTACTTCCGTATGTATATATTGGCATCTACATCTTTCTGTTATCCCTGGTTCTCTCTTTTTTATTCGCGCATGTCTTACTATGTGTGTTTGTCTTTTTTTCTTACTGCCTCTTATATATTCGTCCTTCGCTTTCTCTCTCTCTCTCTCTCTCTCTCTCTCTCTCTCTCTCTATATATATATATATATATATATATATATATATATATATATATATATATATATGTATATCTTCAAATCTGTCGGTCTCTCTGCTACTGTTTGTTTCTATCTTTTTTACGTTTTCTCTCTCTCCCTTTCTTTATGTCCCTGTCTTTGTTTGTGCCTGTCTGTCTATATATATCTCATAAACTAAGAGCGTAATATCTAAAAAGAGGACATAGATGCATTATGTCTACCTCATTTCATTTGAGTCTGTGTCAATCTATCTGCATGCATCTATATTCATATATAATTGCCTACCAACTCGGTAAATCGTAAACACCGAATCATTTTAATCTGGGAAAAATCCAGCACCCAAGATAAAGGCACTGGAAAGGGGAGAACCATACGCACATAGTCGCGTCGGTAAAATTTAACAACAGAGAGCGATTTAGACAACAAGCAATCAAAACCTCTTTCTGTTATCCCTGGTCCTCTCTTTTTTTATTCGCGCATGTCTTACTATGTGTGTTTGTCTTTTTCTGACTGTCTCTTATATATTCGTCCTTCGCTCTTCCTGTGTGTGTATCTACCTCTCGCTTTCTCTCTCTCTCTCTCTCTCTCTCTCTCTCTCTCTATATATATATATATATATATATATATATATATATATATATATATATCTTCAAATCTGTCGGTCACTCTGCTACTGTTTGTTTTAGACAACAAGCAATCAAAAAGAGGATGTAATGTACTCTTCGGACTGAACCGATACTACCCTTTGATTCAAGCCCGAATTCCATGTTCATGTTTGTCTATTTATCTGTCTACATAGTGTGCATTTTATATCTGTCTCTTTTCCATTGTCTCTTTCTCTTACCTTCTACTTCTTTGTAGACTACGATACATATATATACGTATATATATATATATATATATATATATATAAAATATAATAACACGAAATCACATAATTGTCGATGCAATAATTTATTTCAATTTTGAATTAATATAAGTATAAATGTCAAATATTACCAATAGACATTATTAGACTTGAATTAGTAATCCGATGGGCCTCTAGAATTACAACGGTGAAGATACCAAATTGAATAACATTAGGTACGATAACCCCCCCCCGCATGATATTTATAATAATAGATTATCAAATTAATCTAAAATATAAATAAGGTAAGACTAATTTTTAGAACTCATATTACATAAGTAAGAATATAGAGTGTTATGTAAATATTGTGTGTAGGTGTGTGGATATATATGTATGTGTGCGTATGTATATGTGTGTATATGTGCGTATATGTATATATGTGTGTATGTATGTATGTGTATGTATGTTTACATGTGTGAACAACTACATGCGTATGCATTTAGTCAATATTTCAAATAGATTCAGAGATATATATGGGTGTATTCATGTATGTATATATATATATATATATATATATATATATATATATATATATATATGTATATGTGTGTGTATATGTATATGTGTATAGATATGTATATGTGTGGGTGTGTATGTGTATATATGTGTGTGTATGTGCGTATGGATTTGTATGTATACATATATGTATGTGCGTGTAATCTTATTTCAATTAGATTCTCTTTCTTGGAACCCAGACGGACTGAGAATTTATGACACGCGGTCTGTCTATATCTTCTCTGTGCCTGTTAATTGTTTCTTTCTTTCTTTTCTCTAACCGAATTTGAGAACACGAGTTTCGCCGGACGCATTCTGGCTAGAGATGAATAAAAGTTGCGTATGTGATTATGTTTAGTTATGATAATGTGCGAGTGAGATTATGTATGTGAGTGCGCATATGATGTGTGCGTATTTAGTTTTGTGTATGCGCGTGAGTAAAATTGCCTATATGGTTGATATCGCCAAGTCGTATGTGTCATAATTTTGACATGGCAGTTTTTAGTTGATTAACTTAAAGATCCCTCCCCTTCGCCCGCCATAGTTAAATATAAGTTTTAAATTTTCCCCCTCTCTATAAAAGATGTATCAAATTGGTTGCTACTACCACCATCTATGATTGTATTGGAACTGTGGTAGGGAAATTCAATTTTCTATCAGTCTCAAAAATGTAATTGTCTGAGTGATGCTTGAAAAAACCGAACGGTTGAAATAAATTATTGCATCGACAATTATGTGATTTCGTGTTATTATATTTTATTATTGCTCTGTTTACTACATTGAGCTCTCATACCCGGATTTCCTCCTGGAATTATTCCACTATAACACAAATATATATATATATATATATATATATATATATATATATATATATATATATATAGATGTGATTATAAATATTTCGTTATCTACACTACATACGTATGCGTTTCATCCTTTACGGAATCGTCAGTGTATAGATAATTATTCATACAAATCGCAGGATACGAAACCCCGGAACACGAGTCATGTTATAACCCAAATTCGCATGCCTTAACCTAGTCGGGCACTATGCACAAACTGATAAATCAGCGATAGTTTAAACCTAGGGTTTACAACTACTGAAGGAACATGCATAAAAGCTTCGCTGACGGCTATGTTTATTCAACTCACTCCAGTGCCCAGTTTGAATTGGGGACGACAAATAGATATAAATATTTGTTTATCTATATACGTATACGCTTCATCCTTTTGGGAATCGTAAGTGTAGAGATAATTCATAATACCGGTTGCAAGATTCGAGGCCACGGAATACAAGTCATGTGATAACCTTAATTCCGACGCCTTAGCCCACTTAGCCACTATGTACTACCTGAGAAATTAGCGAGAGTTTAAACCTGTTATAGACAGCCGTCGTCAAAAGTGTTCAACTACTCAGGGAACACACACACACACACACACGCATATATATATATATATATATATATATATATATATATATATATATATATATATATATATATATATAATTTATTTGAAAACTATATGTTATACATTTCAGAATCGTACTGCGGTTTCATCCACAGGGGTTGACCTTTTACATATTAAAAAGTCTATATCCAGGAGACTCGTCAGTGTACTGAATGAGATCAAACACAATGGGAAATGGCGTTATATTGATTGAGCACCGGTACATTCCTGAAATGTCGCTTTGGAAAGATGGCTTGGAATTAACTGAGTTATATTTTATTTATATTTTTTAGTTTTATGTTTAAAGATATTTAAAGATATTTTTAAAAATGTTATTCTACTTAGTGTGTTATTTAATTATTTATTTGTAGTTTTCTATTTTTATTTAAAGCGTTGAGTTTGGAAGATCGTTTATAGATTGTAGAAGATTTCCGCTGTCTTGAAAAATGAAAAAAAACAAATATACGATATAACGCCATTTCACATTGTATTTTGACTTCATTCCGTACGCTGAAGATCCTCGTGGGTATACACTTTTTAAAATGTATGAAACAGGGGGTGGGAAACATTGTGAGTTTCGCATGTAGGTGGTATCATAGTTTTAGAAAAAGATTTTAAGAAATTAAGATAATGTTTCCCCGCTCCCTTCTTTTTCCGCAGCCTCTCAAAATCCATGCCACACATCACCACAACCACAATCTCAGCCCTCATTTCAGCTCTTCTACCCTAAGGCAAGTTCAGTTATAATCCCCTCTCCCCATTTCACTGTTACCTTAATGGTAACCACTCAAAGCTTTCCATATTTATTTTATTATTTGCCACCACTGACTTCTCACAGCCTGGACTCCCCTACAGCGCGCACAGTAGTCACGGCTACTACTTTGCTTCATCTCTCCATAATGCCAACTCCTTATTTCGATTTACTTGCTTCAAATTATCATCCTGTGGAAATCTTACAATAAAGATGAAAAGTGGATGAATATATAAAAATATCTCTTTGTTTTTCCTTTTTCATTTTCCATTACGTCGGATTACTCTCATTCTTCTTTTCTCATATATATATATATATATATATATATATATATATATATATATATATATATATATATATATATATATATATATAATTTCATGTATCCACATAAAATGTTATATGGTGATATTATTTTTTCTGTACCAATTTTCAGGATTTACTTCAACAATGCTTGATAATATAAGTAAAGCTAGGTAGTAAGTTATGAACATATATTTATGGCAATTAAGCTACATAGAATCTTCCGCGTTTCATCCCCGTAGGGAATCGTCAGGCTAAAATTCATGGAATTAGTTGTGCCAAAGGTTTTTATTTACACGTCAAGCTAGGTAGCCAATCAAACTCTTTGATGTTTACTTAGCCAATCGTTGGGCTTCTTACAAAGATTCGGTTGATTTGACTTCTTATTTTCTATTCTATTGTTCTGTTATCTATAGGGCGATTCACTCCTGCTTCTTTATTGTTCTCACAACCAATCGTTGGGTTTGTCACAGACAACGGTTCGGTTTATTTTACTTCCTATATCTTATTCTATTGTTTTGTTTTCTGTAGAATGACTCATCCCTGTTCCTTTGTTGTTCTGTTAGCGTACCATTAGGCTTCTCACAAACAATGGCCCGGTTTATTTTACTTCTTATTTTATATTATATTGTTCTGTTTTCTATAGGGTGGCCTATTCCTGTTTCTTTGTTGTGTCGAAATAATAGGTGAATTTATTTTAACACGTGCTTGCTTGTATTTCTATTTTAGGTTTGAGGTTTTAAGTTAGAAAATGGAAATAAATAGGCTTAAAAGTAGAAGTACTGGGTAATATAAAATAACTCACTTTTTAGATGCCACTTTAACGTTAAATGAAAATATTTACGAGCCATATTTAAAAGATTACGCGAATCCAATATACGTAAACCCAAAGTCAAATCACTCAATCAACGATATTATGGTTACCATAATATGGAAATTATATATAGAAACAGGACACCAATAATTTTAATAAAATTAAAAAAGAAAAAGAAATATTATATACCACCGTATAATCAGATGCTAAAAACTGAACTGGGCAAGAAATTCCTAAATCTCATTGAAAAACACTTCCCCGAAACACACTTTCTCTGCATGAAATATTCAATAAAAATAACCTTAAACTCTCCTACAATGTCTGCGAAAAGCTAGAAATTATAATTAATGCACACAATAACAAAATACTAAAAGAGAACAGCAGTTAAGAAAAAATAACTAAAAATGATATGGAAAAATTAACTTAAACACATTACTTGTCTTTGTGTAGCTTAATTTCCATAAGTATATTTTCATAGCTTACTACTTAGCTGTACTTACGTATCGAGCACTGTTGAAGTAAATACTGAAAATTGATACATAAAAAATTATATCTCCTTATAAATTTTATGTGGATACATGAAATAGTAATATTTAGCTCCTCAAGCAGTTGAGCACTTTCACAAGAATTTATTTCACCACTGAAAAATAATATGGAAAATATAACTTAGAAAGATCACTTGCCTCTGTGTAGCTTAATTGCCATGAATATATTTTTATAGCTTACTATATATATATATATATATATATATATATATATATATATATATATATATATATATATATATATATATATACATATATATATACATACATATATATACATACATATATATACATATATATATATATACATATATACATATATATATACACATATATACATATATATATACATACATATATATATATACATATATACATATATATATATATATATATATACATATATATATATATATATATATATATACATTAACGTGTTTTGTATTCCTATTTTTTATTAACGATTATCATTTTAAATCTCATGTTAGAAACGATGTTTTCTTAGAATCGGTAGAGAACTAATAAGACTGTAAAATAACCAATTTCAAGACAACAGGCTGAAAAACGAACACAACTATCATTTGTAGTCGCATTTCCAGCATTGGTGTGTATCCGTAGGCATCGATGGCTGATTCAATTATATGTATAGTTTTGTTTACAATAAAATGTTCATGTACATACATAATTGAACACTCTAGTTATGTCTCCTTTAAGAAAACGTAGCATTATATATGGTGTAAATATTTTAATTTATACAAACATCTATACCTACATATTTGAAGACGTCTTTCAGTTCTAGCTGGAAGTCAGCCGAACTTTGTACACCCACGTTCTTAGTTTGAAGACTGAGCTGAAAATGAAAGAACATTTGTTCCAAGAGATTTCATATAGACTAGGTCATGTGATACATTTTGAATTTAAAAGGGAATTTTAACATAAAACAGTTAATATTTTTGTTAATGTATTCTCTTTTTTATTTTGTACGTTTAATTTGAAACATTCAAATACGAAGAAGAAATCTTACTTCACCTTTCATAGCTTTAAAATTATTTGGCCTTTCCTCGAGTCGGCTACCAATAACTCGGTCAGACTTTGCCAACCCAGTTTATTTCAAACTGAATTCCCCCCACCCTACTCGAGGGAATAAGACATGACGCATAAAACGCACATAATCGACACGCGACCACCCCGTATATGCAGACTTCGGGCTTCTAATCGTATGTATATACACATACACACGCATTCGTCTATCATACGGATTGAGTTTGTTTCGTCACACACACAGACACACCCACATACACCCACACATGCATATATATATATATATATATATATATATATATATATATAGAGAGAGAGAGAGAGAGAGAGAGAGAGAGAGATAGAGCGAGAGTGAGAGAGAGAGAGTGAGGGGGAAATAGAGAGAGAGGGGAGAGAGACAGACAAACAGAGGAGACAGATACAGAGACAGAGTGATAAATATAAAGGTTTTATTAGCTAGAAAACCGTTCACGCAGAAATAATTTTATCTACCACTAAAATATATAATTTCGATTTTAGGATTTTATAGTAAATATATAGCCAGCTATATATACCTCCATCAATACACCCCCCCCCTCACACACACGCACACACACACACACACACACATATATATATATATATATATATATATATATATATATATATATATAAAGCTAATATTAATTATTATAACCTATGCAATCTTTAGTGTAAGAATATTAATTCATGTCGGTCGGAGGGGTCGAACCCGGTTTCCAAATCGCCACTGTCTCGTAGCCCGGTGTCTTTCCCCATCTCTCCCCCCCCTCTCTCTCTCATATATATATATATATATATATATATATATATATATATATATATATATATATATATATATATATATATATATAAAATAGTAACTCTTTTTATGTGGGTGTGTCCGCCTTATTTTGTGTCTTATGTTAAACCAACCAGCTGGATAGAATTGCTTGAAAATTAGCATATGGACAATTGACCTCTCGGTGAAGCTGACATGCTATATAAGAAATATATCACTTCAACGCTAGGGGTCCACGAGTCCCCCCCCCCCCCCTACCACTGAAAACTGTTTTCTATTTGGATTAAAATGACATTTAAACCATATGTAAATGACGAAACGTGATGTCTATTCCCCAAAATTCAGCAAATTTTGATCATATTATGAGAGGTCGCCCCCCCCCCCCCACTGGAAAGTGTCTTCCCTTTGATTCAAAAGAAATTTAAACGATAGGTAAATGACTAAAAATGATGTTTATTCTCAAAATTTCACAGATATTTATAATATTGAAATTGTCCCTGATGGCAAAACCCTCCACTGAACACTGTTTTCCCTTTGATTCAAATGATATATATATATATATATATATATATATATATATTTATACACACAAGAAAACCTCTCTTTCTGTGCATGTGTCCCTAAGAACAAAAACATACTAGGAAGTGTACTTTCAATATAATTGTATTCACATGCTCAATTTGCATGTGAACACAAAGTAAGTTTAAGAGTATTATCATATATCTGAACAGCTTGGTGAGTAAGTTATCTAGCTGTGTATATATATGCGTAATATATATATATATATATATATATATATATATATATATATATATATATATATATATATGTATATATATATAGTACGCATACATATATGCAGCCACATACACATGCAGATATATACACTACATACGCACATACATATCTACACATACAAAACAACAGATAATAACACTAAAATATATATGCGATAATAATTGTTAAAGTCGAAAATAGCTTTGTACACAATACATCTTTGCCTCCTGTCGCAAGTCACACATAGGCACAGGTACACAAACACACACATATAAATAAACACATATTTATATAAACATAAATATACATATCAATTACGAATTTAGTTAAAATATTTTAAAGTTTCTTAGCTTAGTATTATTAGTAATTTACTCCAACATATCCTTACCTGAGAAAAATACTTTTACCCATTTTTAAATATTGTAAACTTTACTTAGTCACGCGCTTTCCAAGTGAGTACACCCCACATAAGGCATCTGATCACATATACCTACTTATTAAAAATCCATAAATTGCCGCAAGGTTCGAACTCAGCAGACATGAAACAAGCCAGACCAAGCCGGAAGACGATAGTATGAATAATTGAAAGTACTCAAAAAAATGGAAAAAAACCACCGAGTTTACATACGACAATACGACAGAAATACGCGGTTGATCATCCGAAAAGTCGACAAAAAACACAATTAAGCAGGAACATTCCGTGTTGTAGAATAACGTTTGTCTTGATAACTGTATCAGTTGACGAACTTTTCTTAATTGGACGAACAGAAAAAACATATCAAATGATAACTTTCAAGAATATTATGAAAATTTGGAAGAGTTGCATCTGTCTCACTTCCCGGTGTTTTTATCGGTTTGTATGAAGTTATTTACATAAACCATGTAATCGGTAGTGTTTAAAGCCCTCGTCAGATCTAATACATATTTAATAAGGCAATGGAATAGATGCTTATATATGTGTTTATTTATTCATTTATTATGATAATGTGAGCATCTCGTGTCAACATTCAAACAAAATTCTAACAAAATATGTAATATGAATATACAGATGAAATTATTTTAGACATCCCATGAGATAAAGGTCAAATGTGTCTGTGAAAATTAATACCTTTACTATTATTTCTGTATTCCTCCATTTAATTCTTACATTCATTTACATTACATCCATGTTAAATCTGATAACGCAATGCATTCCAAAATTTTGTTCCACAAAATCTTTATTTGTCTGTTTTTTTTTCTTGCTAATATTCTGCTAGGTTTTAGAAGGTCAACGCGTTCGAGGTTGAAAGAGAGAAAACACGGTGTGGGAGGTGTCCGCTACCAAATGTAGTTAAAAAAGAGAGGTGTAGTCCCAACCAAACACACGAGCCTGACGTAGTTAAAGAACCACGAGATAAGACATATATATATCTGCCACATACCGCGAATGGAGACTAACATTTCAACTGAAGCTTATGGGTGTAATTAAAAAAAAGCTAAGTTCTTAATTTTCTGTTATTCATGAACTGTCTCTTTATTAAATAATACATGTACTAACGTTGCGATAATTATTTAGTTAACCTATTTCTTCCAGGTTTTTGCTTCTATTGCCTGTACCACAAATCTTTATTGGTATGCCTTTTTTCTTGCTAATATTCTGATAGGTTTGATAGGAGTCAATACGTTCGAGGTTGAAAGAGAGAAAAACACGGTGGGGGAGGAGTCCACTACCAAATGTACTTTAAAAAGGAAGGTGTAATCCCAATCAAACACACTAGCTTGACGTAGTTAAAGAAGGACGCGATAAAAAAAAAAGTTTTTGATTTTTTTTTCTGAACTTGAATTTGACTAATTCGAATTATGTTACTGAATTTACTTGTATTCATCTTGTGCTTTTTTAATTCAAATTTGGGTTCAATTTATCTAGCTTTTCTCAGCTGTTAACCTACTGGTTGTCTATCTCTTATATGTACTAACTTGTGAGAGGGAAACACATCTCCAATTTCTGATCCCTCTGATAAGTGTACAGTGAACCTATTCTATCTACATATATACATGTATATATATATATATATATATATATATATATATATATATATATATATATATATATATATATATATATATATATATATAAATATAGGTGCATATGACCATGAAAGATGTTTTTTTTTGTTTTTATTACCTCGGGAGCTCTGCAATACCCGACTAGTACACAGGCGCATGATATCCTCTATCGAAGTGTTGGACCCGTAGACCTTGTCAAGTTATCCATCTAAGAGAAGGAAAATTCTGACCATAAAACCTTTCTACTAACCAATTACGTCTTGGCAGCAGACCGTTAGGGAGGAAGGCCTCGTTAGTCTTGATCGACAACCCCCCTAGAGTAAGAATCTCGAACTTGTAATTGCTTAAGGAGTAGATGGGATATTTCTATTGCCCAGCTGTCGAACTCTTTCTTTGTCTATTAGCCAGGCGTAGAGGGTGCCAGTTAGACAGCTTGTCCAGCTGATGTTTCTGACTGGCAGTTAGGAGTCCTAACTTAGCGCTAAGAACGAATGCTTCATCAACAGTGATCTAATATCGTGGGTAACTGTATGTACCATGTTTCGCATGGAAATGAACCGTACAGTTATCCTCGGTTGGCTTTTCTGAGGCCACAACCCCCATGGACAACGACTAATAGACTGGTTTTGTGAGCTTATTTGTGCCAAATAAGCAACCACTTTGCCGTCCCACTCTATCTGAAAACAAACATAAACTTACAAAATAAAAAATCTAAATCAGACACCCAACAAAAACATCTTTACCGCCGCCCTTGAGGCTCGCATTCACAATTATCCAGGAATTAGAACCAACATTAACGAGATAAAAACTTTTATCCTGACAAACACCCCGGATATCCTAACACTAAGTGAAACGAATCTTCAATCCTCAATCTATTCTCACCACTTTGACATGACTGATTACCTTCCACTTACCGTAAGGACTCTGACAAATATATGCATATGCTAGGAGTTTATGTTCCGAACGCTCTCCCCATGACTAAATAACATAGGTTAGAATCAGATGACCAAGCCTACATATGCTTTAGATTGACCGTACATCACAGAGTTAGTTACTTATGTTTCTTATATCGTTCTCCTTCGAGCCATGACTGTACCCTGCTTGGCTCTGTCTCTGAAAGCTTAGATAGATCACTCCAACTCGACTCGAATGCTAAAATACATAAAATACTGATCGTGCGGACCAGCAAGCCTCACTTCGCGACCTTTTCTTTACCTCACTACCAGAGGCTTGTGTGGTGAATGCCCATAGCCCGCTCGGAAACTCTGATCACGTTGTGTTAATGATATTTATGACCTTAAAAGCTTTCCAAAAGCTGATGAGCCGTAGCTCAAAACGACGAGGAATTATGAGCAGACTCATTTTGAATCCCTCAGGTATCACATCAGCGACGCCCAATGAGGTAAAACCTACTCACTCTCTGCTGACTAGTGTGCAAATGGATCAAAGCAGGCATTGATGCTTATGTCCCCACTCGAAAATTCTTCAGCAAACCCCACTCTCCTGAATGGTTCACTTCAGAATGTGCAGTTGCTATTGTTGAGAGGCAGAAGGCATTCCGACAATTCGGCCGACAACAATTTATAGAGACAAGAAATGGTTGCATAGTAGTGATAGATAAAACAAAGAGAATGCATTGAGTGATGACCAAAAAACACATTCAGTCAGAGAAACTAGGTACTCGTGATTTCTGGAAGATCTACGATAGTGTGATGATATTGGACAATCAACAATTCTCACGCTATCAAATCACAACGATGTTGTTTGCACAGCAACTGATAAGGCTGAACTAGTTGCCCAGCGTTTCGCCTTAAACTCAACTTTTGACTCACAAACACCCCCTTCTCTAAATGTCCATTGCGGACTGAAGCCACACTTGAGAACCTGGTCATCACCCCATCTCAGATCAGAGACGTCATAAAAAACTTTGACACCTCCAAAACTTGTAGGCCTGATCTTATACTAGTAATAGTAATAAAGAAATGCTCTGCTAAGATGGTCCGGTCCTCTCCAAACTATACAGGAAATGCCTTGCTTAATCTTGTTTCTCAGATAGTTGGAAGATTGCCTATGTGGTGCCAGTCTTCAATAATTCTGGAGATAGAAATTATCCTCTAAACTACCGCCCAATCAATCTACTCCTTATCTTTGCTAAAATCTTTGAATCATTAATCAATCTAACGATAGTCCGGCACATAGTTGATGCTGAAATTCTTTCTGATCATAAATACAGATTTGGACTAGCACGATCTTCCGCAGATATCCTAACGGTCATCGCTGAAAACGTACATTATACACTGGACAAGGCAGGTGAAGATAGGGCGGTAGCGCTTTATATATTCAAGACTTTGACAATGTCTGGCATGAAGGGATTCTCCTAAAACTGCACTCATATAGTATTACGGGACACATTTGTAATATAATTAGATTTTTTGTAACAAAAATAAAAATCCAGGTTGTCATATATGGCCGTTCATCTAAGCAACATGGCATAAATGCCGGTGTACTCAAGGGATCCATCATTGGACCTGATTTTGTTAAATGACCTCCCTGGCGTCATTTAGACTGAGATAAGAATATTTGCTGACGATAACACGCTCTACTCTCGTCATGTGGACAAAATGGACGCGCACATATCTGAGGCAATGACTGAATCCTTAGAAAATGACCTCCAGTCTGTAGTGGAATAGGGTAAAAAATGGTTGGTAACTTTTGATGCCGCAAAAACAAAGCTACTTTTCTTTTCAATAACTACAAGAAACTTCCTCAACCACCGATTGTCAAGGCAAATAACACCCTACCTGAGAGTTCAACATTCAAACTCCCCGGTCTATCATTCACAGGTAACCTGAATTGGAACAAAACATTGAAGACATGCTAGGTAAACTTCTCGCGCCTGACATTATCCTATATCTCTACAAAGTCACCATCCGCTCATGCATGTAGTATTGTTGCCACATCTGGGCTGGGACATCATCCACTAGTCTCTCCCTCTTAGACAACGCCCTAAAAAGAGTCGTCAACTTAATAGGCCCCTCACTATATACCAAGCTCCAGCCCCTGTCCCATCACCGCAATTTTGCTTATTTGTGCCTGTTTTACAAGTACTTCAATGGATTTTGCTCTGATGAGCTTGCTGCTCTGGTACCCCCGCGACGTAAATACACTAGACCAACTCGACAATCTGCCAAATCCCTTATATTCACTGTGGAGATCCCCAGATGGTGAAGAGCCTTCTACTCCAAAAGCTTCTTTTCTCGTGCTGCTGGACTCTGGAACTCCCTCTCTGCTCACCGTTTTCCTGACGGTACTGACATGCATCCATTTAAAACTAATGTAAACAGACATCTCGCTGCGCAGCTCCTAATTTATGTTGAACCCCCCAAAACTCTCACCCTTTTTTCAGTAGCCCCTTGCGTCTACAGTGGCGGCCTGCTATGTTTAAAAATACTATTAAAACGTAAATGTGCGGTAAGTTTACCTATTGAATGTTTTCTTGCATAAACAATATCATATTATTCCCCACTTCTCCCAACTCAACGTAGACGGGCCGGTCGTTATCAATAAATCACAGAATACGAATCGTTTACAACATGTTATATTTTTCGGCAATTTATAGCATGAAAAACGGTTAATATGGCGTAAAACGGACAGTGAAACATTTCTCATACTTTAGACGTGGCCGTTGTTAGAGCAGGCCTGTTCACTGGAAAATGACGTCATGCTTTAAAGTAACAAACGAGAGCTGTCGAACAGTCAGATTATGGGAATGTTGACCCCAACCTTCACTTAAAAATTAATACAAAATTAAGGAGATCAACCAATTTTATTAATCTTTTAGTATATATAAAGTAACGATCACTGAATATAATTAATCATTATAATTAATGATAATTAATCATTATAAATCTTAGTACAAATGTAGTAGTTCGTGTGATTTGCGTCGGCTAGACAAAAAAACATTAGAGTAATACTTAATAATAAAATGGTGTTTTCATAATTTTTAAAACATGAAATGTTTTCTTTGAAAAATAATTTGTCTGATTTAATAATCATTCTTTAAATAAGTTCATTTTTTCCGGATTATTTTTATGTTTTAGTTGATTGCTATTACAACCTGGTCTACATCGAATGAAAATACTAGTTTGAGGATATCACTTGGTTCATAAACACAAGAACACACATTCCATTTTAGAGAGTTTTTATTTACTCCTCCTCAGGAGTTAGGCACAAGGCCAGTTTTATCTTACTCCCACAAGTAAGATGTGACCCAAGATCGGGTCGAGAAAGTGGGGGTTGAAAAGCCAGCGCTCGAGAGGTGAGCACTCTGGCCATTTAAAAATTGCCTGAGCAGCCCCGTCGGCATTCCCCGGTAGGGGCGCCTCAGACAGTAAGCAATAAACTTACTCCTCCCCAAAGAGGGGAGGCAAAGCCTGGGAGGGTGGACCTCCTAGAACTGCACAGGACAGGCGTGCAGTATCCATCGGAACAGATACTACACTTTGATCTTAGTTTTATTCTTTATATGAACAATTCATTATAATTAGTTTTAGCT
>OY744515.1:2370000-2387500 GCA_963556195.1 Sepiola atlantica
ATCTTCTGTCATGTTCATATATAAATATAATATATATATATATATATATATATATATATATATATATATATATATATATATATATGAAGAGTTCGCATGCAAAACGCGATAAACGCCATTTAAAAATTGTTGAAGTTAACGCTACCATGGTGTTTACATTTCATCACTCTACCACACACCATAATAATTCTTTACACATTTTGATATTTTCTCTATCTTTTTTGCATTTGAAAATGAGTTTTTAAGCAAAACACGATAAGCGCCATACTGTTTTCATTGCAAAACCTGATATATCCATGACGGATTTAGACATAAATAAAACACAACGATAACGTGATAACCAAATTAGAAATATCACGTTTCAATATTCTATATTAAAAAAGAAACGTTTCTACGCTTTTCAATAAATAAACAATTTATCTACTGTAAATACAACGGTTAAAATATGTGAATTTTATTGATTAAATTCGATCGTAGAGTTTAAAGAATTAGTTAAAATGTATAAAGATTTGTAATATTGTGTGGGAATTTTGAAAAATATACATAAATAATAATAATAAAAATAATAATAATAATAATAATAACAATAATAACAATAACAATAACAACAATAACAATAAAACAATAACAATAACAACAATAACAATAATAATAATAACAATAATAATAATAACAATAATAATAATAAAAATAATAATAATAATAATAACCACAACAACAACAACAACAACAACAACAACAACACCAATAATAATAATAAAAATAATAACAACAACAACAACAACAACAGCAACAGCAACAGCAACAGCAACAGCAACAGCAACAGCAACAATAACAACAACAACAACAACAACAACAACAACATCAACATCAACATCAACATCAACAACAACAGCAACAACAACAACAACAACAACAGCAACAACAACAACAACAACAGCAACAACAACAACAACAGCAACAGCAACAGCAACAGCAACAGCAACAACAACAACCACAACCACAACCACAACAACACCACCACCAACAACAACAACAACAATAATCATCATCATCATCATCATCATCATCATCATCATCATCATCATCATCATCATCATCATCATCATCATCATCAGAAGCACAAGACAACAGAACCGGGGAAAATACAACCGCACGGGAGAGGCGCAAGCATAGGCTGACGCCACGAAAATTATGGACAGAGGGTCGAGGAGGGAAAGCGCAAACCAGACCTCCACTGGAAGAGCGCGGACAGCTCTGGGACCTTGGGGAGGCTTGTTGCCACTCGGGCCCCAGATGGTACCAATTGCCCTTATCAGCGGGAAACCGGTGGTGGGTGGCTGTTGAGATACCGCAAGGTCATCAGCGGTGATGAACGAAAAGAGGTGGAGCATACTGTAAGTCTGAGGAGACTTGTTGTCACTCAGACTCCAGGGAATACCACAGGTTGTTTGCAGTGGGTGATCACTGACGATGACCAGTGTGATAACTCCTAGTGAGTAAATAATAATAGTAAAAATAATAACAGTTTTTTTAATAATAGTTTTTTAAACACACGTGTACTTATTATCTACACGTGTGTTTAAAAAACTACACTGTGTTTACACTGAATTCAATAGTTAAACATTGATTTTCTTCTACAAACGCAATCGTTATATCGATAGTACTATTATTATAATTATAAATGAAATAAGATAAAGAGATTTTATTAAAGAAAGGATAGCGTTTAACAACTTATTTTGGATTTCATTTTCAATGGATATAATTTACTTCCGGCTTTAGTAATTCTCTGTAGAATATTTTCATTCGTTATGATACATTCCTCCCAGGCATTACTTCCTCTTCGGGGGGGGGGCGTACAGTATACATTCGTTCAACACGATACCATTGCCTTAGGTTTACCAGTTTTGTGGGGAGTTAGTGTACTACCTATTCTGTTGTCATGATATCATCCTCTCAGACATTTACCTCTCCTTTAGAGGGGGTCAGTGTATGTAGTTCGTTCATCATGAGCCTCTTATTTGCATATTTATAATTATCATAATAGTTTCTAATGAATGAATATTTTCTAATCTGTTAATAATTAAATACATGTGTTTATTTATTTTTTAACTAAATTTGTTGCTGTTATTTTTGTTGTGTTGTTGTTGTTGCTGCTGTTCCTATTCCTATTCTTATTTACTTCCTCTCATGAGAATAGATTTAGGCACTCTGAATTTGAACAAAAATTTCAATTGCTTCAGTCTAGAAAGATTTCTTCTTTACTGAGAGAGAACATAAACATAAGTGCAGATTCAGTACAGATACTACATTTTGCTCCTAGCCAAAAGGGTAAGGAGTACACATTTTGATGATGATGATGATGATGATGATGATGATGATGATGATGATGATGATGATGATTTGTCATAGAAAAGAAATAAACCTATTCTAATCTTTCTAAATTAATAAATAAAAATATTTTACTTAATATTCTTTACGTATTTTTCTTTTTCATATAATAAAGGTGAAAAGTACAAAGAACCCATTTCGAATTACTCAGTAATAAAAAAGTGGAGTATTTGACCAATCAGCGTTTCACCCTTATATTTATTCATTTCATTATATAGCAAGTTGTAATGGGGAATTTATTTTTATTTTTATGCTGAAACAAAATAAAAGTTATCAACGTTGAATATCTTAAAGAACATATAAATTGACCTTTTTGTTGTTTATTCCTAAAAAAAGAAATTTGACGATGTTCATGCACGGTATAGTTTCCCCATATTGAGATATATCAAATAACACTACGACAATCATCATTTTTTAAAATTCCCTCTAAATTACAAAATTGTCCAATGAAAATTACTTGTTTGGTGTCTGTAAAGGAGACTACAGCGTCAGTAATTGCCGCCTGGAGGGTGGGTAGTTTTTCCTAGAGTATATATATATATATATATATATATATATATATATATATATATATATATATATATATATATATATATATAATCGCAAGCATGAAGGGAAGACGAATCTTATCGTTCATAATTAAAAGCCAGCCGACCGGTTTCGCTTTCTCTTAACAAAGACTGTATCGAGGGATTTAAAACGCTATTTTATTTTTATGTACTCCCTATTTTCACCCCTTTTTTTAAAATCCCTTGTTTTATTTTTAAATCCCTCAATAAGCCGTTGTTAAGAGAGGGCGAAACCGGTCGGGTGGCTTTTTTTCTTTTCTTCATTAACTTTTAATCATGAACGATAAACTTCGTCTCCCCTTCATGCTTGCGATAATGAAATGTTGTACTCACTAAAAATTATATATATATATATATATATATATATATATATATATATATATATATATATATATATATATATATATATAAGGAAATTGACAACATCTTTTTTTCTTCTTTTCTCATTTTGAATGATTAACCCCGAGGGGTCGAATCACGATTTAAGCAGAAATGCACGTCAAGTTATAAAATACGTTAAGATAAGTGTAGTCCTGTTGATGTTATGCGCAGATTGGCGCTTTTTTAAGTAAGGAAATTGACAACATCTTTCAGGTACGCATGAAAATTTATTCATGTGAGATATTTGTAAAATCAAAAATCGTGCAATTTTAATGAAAAATTCAATTATTTTTTTGCAAGCTTTTGTTGTAGAACAACATTGTCAGGCCGGACAGTCTTATAAATTTTTCTTCTTTTCTTCTTCCTCATTCTTATGGTATTAACCCCGAAGGGTCAAATCACGATAGAAGCAGAAACGCACGTCAAGTTCTAAAAGACGTTATGTGAAGAGTAGTCGATGTTATGCGCAGATTAGCGCTTTTAAGTAAGGAAATTGATAACATCTTTGAGGCATGCATTAAAATGTATTTAAGTGAAATAGTTTGAAAATCAACAATCGTGTAATTTAAATAAAAAAAAGCAATTATTTTATTCTTTTGCAAGATTTCTTTGCAGAACAACTTTGTCAGGTGATACTGTCTTATAGGTTTTTCTCCTTTTTTCTGCCTCATTTTGATGGTATTTACCATTTTGATGGTATTAATCATTTTGATGGTATATATATATATATATATATATATATATATATATATATATATATATATATATATATATATATTATCGAGAAAATACATGCTTTAGCTTACACTTTCAATACTTTATGTTTACTAATCTCTTCTAATTTAAGCTCAATGAATGTGAACATACAACAACAGGGCATATAAATGAAGTACATGTACATTTCCAAAGCTAAGATTTAAAAAAAAAATTACAAAACATTTGAAAAAAAAACACTTTTCAGTGCAAATTATATCGAATGTCTTCGATTAAAGCTACCATAACAACATTATTATTTGTTTGGTTTGTTTTAAGCAAAACGATTCGTAATAATTTGCACTAAAATGTGTTTTTGTTTTGAAAAATGTTTTGTAAGAAAATATATATTACGGTATGATATATTGTATTACTGAACCCCTTCATACTCATCTCAGTAATATCCTCATGAACAAGAGCTCAGGTTTCTTTCAGATTAAATGGATTAAATGAATCAAACATAAATCGATACGGTTGAGTTTGTTGCAATTTTATTCCAAACGATCAAATGAAAATTAATAATTTGAATATTAATTCGAAATCTGTTCATATCATTTTAAAAATAATTTGTCTGATTACAATGGAAAAATATGAAATAAACGATAAAATTACTTCGACGAAAACCGAATATTACCTACTCCCCCATAAGAAAATAAAACCGTAGCGATGAAAAAGTTAATTGAAAATTTAAAAAATAAGACATGCAACAAAATCGACCATAATTGTTTATGTCTTCTTTTTTGTCGGTTTATGGCATATCAACTATTTCTATTCATGTAATATCAAGACGTGCTATCTAGTTAAAGTATTAATTCAAAAGGATCAGTTAAACAAATTATTTACATTAGTTACACAAATTTCGAACGGTTTTCCTCCACAACAAAAGCAACCCAAAAAGGCCGGAGAGTACATTGTAAAAATGAAAGCAACCAATATGTGGAAAACATTCTAAAGCAGTGGTTCTTAACCTGTGGGGAATTCCCCACTGGTGGGGAATGGCGGAGTTGCCAAGTGGGGAATGACTGATTTGCGCTGCGCTATTTCAAAGGTGGAACCGAACATTTAGGCACTTGTCAAGGCAAAACAAATGCAAAAGTCTCATTAACCTGTATGCGTCTAGTGCTAGTGTTACATTTTTTGTATGCTTTTTATAGGCCAAATATATTTAGAAAAAACATAACGAATCTTTTCGTATGTATTTATTTCCATGTGATAAGTGTAGTGGGAATGGAGAGCTGGCTCACTAAATAGTGGGGAATTTTAGAATAAAAGTTAAGATCCACTGTTCTAAAGCATATAAATAATATCTCATCTCAGAAATATCGTGACAGACCCTGGAACACAACATTGTATTTCAGCCATCAAAATGTGTAATAATGGTATTATAGTGTAAACATCTATTGCACTGTAAACAGAAGTACTATTCTTATTATAGTGTAAATATATATTACAATATAAATAGTAATATTTCATCGAAAATAGTTTACCATTCAAAGCAGCTTTTGACACAGTGTGAAGAAATGCCCTATGAAAAATATTAAGGCCGATTTGAGTTGATAGCTTCATTGTAAACATGATTGAAAATGTATACAGAGATACATAATCCGCAGTGATTATTAACAGACATATACATTAGTTTGAAGTAATAATGTTATTACAGTGTAAATATGAGTAATACTTATATTACAGCGTAAAATGCATTATTGTATGAACATGAGTAATAGTAGTATTACACTGTAATTTATCACAATCGAAATATGTATAATAATGGTAGTATGGTGTAAACTTAATTAGTAATAATGTAATTACAGTGTGAATATATTGTAGTGCAAATATTATTAATAATAGTAATACGGTATAATTAACTGAAAGTTCGCTTAGCTTAACCAATATTCTGCATCGGTATCGATTACACAATTCTTATCTCTCTTGTAATATACACTTATAATTTATCAAGTTTAACCACGTGTCTGATTTTAATCTATTATATCTTCAAATATAAGAACGACTCCACAAATGAAGTACCTTTAATAAAATCGATGTGAGTTTGATTCTTATTTGTTAACTTTTAGAAAACTCAAGTTCGAATTTGGAATTTCGCCTCGTTACTTATTTGAGCCAATTGACTTAGCAAAGGTGAACAATGTGTGTTTTATAATCGATACCTTTTTGATCGATTTCTTCCTTTGCTCAATAGAGTTTTATCGATTATATTTTCCATTTAAGCTTCTCTTCTGGAAGACTGCCATCTTGTCCTCACATTTACTTTTTTGGCAGGAGATAAATTCAAACATTTTGTATTAGCGTTCGACTTAGTCTGGCACAAGGCTATGCTAGATGTAATTGTTACGAGTGATTTCCAAGTTGATTTCTTCATTACGAAACTAGCTAAAATAGCTAATTACGCCGAGTACGTAATCCGGATTCAAATAATAATAGGGCATTGTGTTAATTCACTTCAGTTTGAGTACTAATCGTGATATCAAGAATTTATTGTTTATTAAGTAACGTTGTATTACATTCGCGATGCAGTGTGTATTTGAAATAAAACTGTATTGAAATGGATGAGAAAAATGTTTTAGGGAATTGACACAACTGAAACCACTTACATTTAGGAAATATATGTTGTCGGTTCATTCGGAAATTGCTGATGAATGGCGAGGGATTAAACTTAAAATTAACCTCTTTCATCTCTTTAAATAGCTTTCGTAAACCCAATATAACCTGCTTTTTAAAAATAATTTATCACGAAAACACGTGAGTATTTCCAATCAAAACAAAATAAAATCATTTAATACGTCTCAATTCACTTACTTTGTCCGTCTCATCTTAACTCCTTTTGAATATATCCCTGTTTCATAACTAATAGATTCACAGAAAATTTACCATTAAAATATTAAAGTAACTACTAAATGTTACATTAGTTTCCTTTTTAAAGAACACGGCCTAGAATGTGCAACAATTAACTTACGAAAACGATTTAAGTATGTATTTTAGATTTAATAAGTATTTTTTAAGTTAAAGTCAAATAAACTATATACGATTGGAGCATTACGTAATTAAAAAAAAACATTTTTCAATACATGCGTGTAATTTCCTATTACAATTCGATGGTCTAAAGTGATTATATAAAGCGGTTTCAACTGTACAATTGCTTTAACATTGTTCTTTCTAAATGCCAGCATCCAACTTACGCAATTATTACTTTCCGTTTGTCCAATTTGTTTTTTTATGTTAATGTGTTTTAGTTTGGGTGTGTGTATTTAATTTCAACCTTTTATATGATAAATAGCCGTCGCAGAGCTGGCAGTTGACTCTAACAGAATCTATTTATATTCCGTTTATAACGCATTCAAAAGTTGAGTTTTATTAAATCCAGACAAGGCTTAGTTTTCCCCATCAATGGCCGCGGCTTTTTTTAGTTCATTTTTATTCTTTATGTCTTTTTTTCTCTCTCGGTTTACCAGTGTGTCTCTTGTGACACTGGTCTGTTTTAAATTGAACATGAATCAATATGAATTAGGCGGTTGTTCGCCTGCCGTTCGGCAAATTATTTTTGCATTGTATTGCGTAATAGGTAAAGCCTCAGGGAACTGTTCATGCGGTCGACCCAGAAGGTTCTTCTGAACACAGTGTCAACAGGAAATCTAAGGAAAAACTGGATTTTACATAACATTTTGACATTGCCTGGATAACTTATTTAGTAAACTTCTCTCTTTTGGAATATCTTTTTTTCATAAATAATCTTTTTACTAAATTAATATATATATATATATATCTATATATATATATATAAATATATATATATATATATATATATATATATATATATATATATATATATATATATGAGCGACACCTGCATGTCTATGTTATCGATCAACAGTTATTATAAACTGAGATCTCATCAGGCAGAGTTAGAATCCGATCTTAACACTAGTTCATATTAGATAGTTTCCAAATATGATCTAATGCTAAGATCGGATTCTAACTCTGCCTGATTAGATCTCAGTTTATAATAACTGTTGATCGATAACATCGACATGCAAGTGTCGCAGATTTTGTACATGTCTGTGTAAATAAAAATAATCATATATAAAAGCTCTATTTGATTTTGAGCACTTTTTATAAACCTGGTTTAAATTCTTTGGATTACTACCCTGTGGATTTTTTACCTGGATTATTATTATTATTATTATTATTATTATATATATATATATATATATATATATATATATATATATATATATATATATATATATATATATATATATAAATCCTTTCAAAAGGGAAGTAACTTTGTATTCAGGAACACAGAGCTATGCCTTTTTTATAATGTCGTCTGTATGAAATTAATCTTGATTCTATTATAATATTTACTAGAAAGACTAAAATTAAATTACATTTCAGTATTTTTTACAACACGCTGCACCGATTCACCAAAATATCTGATGAAACAGAATCAAATATTGATTTTGTAGGAAGGAAGCTATCGATGACAAAAATCTAGAAAACTTTACTTTATATATTTCACGATTCATTAATTTCTATATTCATTCGAACTGAGGATACAGAGGAGGACGCCGTATATTGTACTGGATAAAAGCTATGGTAATGGAAATGGTGAGCCAAGTTCAATTTCCACCGGATCTATTACATTCACGTTCGAATTAATAACATAATGGAAGGGATGCAATAACCCCTTATAGTATGGGTAGAAATGATTCGTCCCTAATGAATCATTTATAATGAACGTTTTCTTTAACAAAGGTAATCTGCATGTACATATAAAAAACTGCTAAAGTCTACATGTGCTATAAAAATTCAAATTGAACAAAACTATGAATACATTTGCATTTATTTAAGAAGAAGCTTACTGTTTACTGTCATTTCGTCAATTCTTTGTTTGCTTGTGTGTTTTTTTACTGTCCAGTAGCTGTATGAGGTCATTAACTTATGATCATTCATTTATGAAAAATTACACATTCTTTTTGCCAATGACGGCCCTACAATTTCTACACCAACATGAAACCTGCAGTAACAATGTCGTATACCGTTACCCTCTTCGTTACTTCGTCTGCTACTGGCTTCTTCTACACACTCATTTTTAATTTTTATCTAGCGTATTTCTGGATACTTATTTAAACGTCAATTATTTAAATCTAAATGCTATATTCTACGCCCGTACCCATATTACCAGTAGTGGCTTAATAACATTAGAACGGCGTTGTGTTCGGAAGAAATACATAAAATGTATGGATTTGAGGGAGTTTGTCAGTATAGTAGTCTGGATTTCATAATTCTATGCTTTCTGGATTTTAGATCGTGACCTATGAAATATCACTTTTGCAATCAACATTTAAAAAATGTAGAATACAAAAACAATCAAATAAAAGAATGAATAACATCTTTAAAGTTAATTAGAGGAGCCATTCGACGTTGCCCGGGAATGAATAAGTATTCCTGTGTTCTCCGGCTCGCAACTTTCGATTATAACGTTCTGTAATTGTTAAGTTTCCCCTTTCTTCTTCATTTACGTAATTGATTAATTTACGTTACCCTTTTTACACTACTACTACTACTACTACTACTACTACTACTACTACTACTACTACTACTACTACATTAGTATTTTTCCTTTTCTCTATTTACGTGAATTCTCTTGCCTCACTGCTGCTACTTCTACACTCTTTATTCCATATTTTCCTCATCTTTATCTCCTTCTTGCACTGCTCGTCTGATTCGTCCGTTCTCTTACGATCTAAAATATCCAATGTTCAAACAAGCAAACTTATCAAGTTTAGTATGATACAGATTGTCAGAAATTCATTAAATAAATAGAAGATTTCACTATCCTTTTTGGTGATAATGTACGACTAATAATTTAGATAATAAAAGTGAATTTACATGTGTCCACCCCGCTTCAATAATAACATATCCAATTTAATTTTATGAAAAAAAGGGAGGCTTGATCTTAATAATAACTTAAAATACTTAAAAATAAAGGAAATAAAATTACGTACGTAAATTTATTTTTCATGAGTAAACAGAAAGGGCTTTAATATTAATAATAACTGATAATATATTTTATATATAAGAGAGTTGTTTGTGTGCGTTTTGTTGTGTCTAGAAAAGTTTTAAAAAAGACTACATAAGACGTACCCACAGGTCTGATAAATTCTGGTTCAGCATTGCCTGTGACAAAATAAAGACACATTCTTTTTTAAATATTCATTCATTTTGAGGTTTACTAGAACATAATTAGTCAGCGAGGTCGAGTTTTCGAGCGAGTTTTTCAATATTACCATGTAGCAATTTTGTAAGTAAATCCAGGGAATTAGCGTTCCTTAATAACGCTTATTCCTCGGGTGTTATTTAACCTTTCTAATAGAGTATTACACCTTGCAAATTGTATGTGTCGAATTCGAAAGTACTAAATCCCGTAGATACAAGGGTGTTTGTACTAATACGGTAGTGGTTTTGGTAAGGGTGTTGATAGACAAAAAAACTATGAGTTGGCCTTGGAATACATTAAAACAAATATGTGCTTAATTAATAAAATGTTTTACATTTTCCGTATTTTAGAATTTCGGTCAAATTGGTGTATGTAAATTCCGTGGGTTTATTGTTCCATTTTTCTTTCCTTTCTCGTAAGTATTTTCGATTTGATTCACCAAGTTATCATCAGGCGGTGTTAGTTTTAGTGTCATTAAAACGATGTTTTTACTGCATGTTCCCTCATTAGTTGAACACTGTTGACGACAGTTGCTTCAGTAGATTAAAACTCTCGCTGATTTATCTAGTTATTTATAGTGGCCGAGTAGGTCAGGACGTCGGAATTTCAAGCGAAAAAACATGACTCGTGTCCAGAGGTTTCGAATCTGCGACCGGTATGCATAATTACCTCTACACTACATCCCGAAAGGATGAAACGTGTATACGTTTATATGTAGATAAACAAGCATTTCCAATTATATATATATATATATATATATATATATATATCAAGGAAATTGCTCCAGATCAGGCATGACACCACTTAATGTAAGGAGCTAAAAAAATACAACTTCAAGGTAAAAAACTTGCCAACGACAAGTTTAAGATTGATAGATTCTGACCCAGAAAACAGCCATTCTTCCCGTTTGTCAAAAACATCGCTCATGGAATGTGAAGACCAAAGGGCAACATTAGGGAAGCGGGAGATACGTGCTGCCGAAAGTAAACCGAACTTTCACTTTCTACTCTCCTTATATATATATATATATATATATATATATATATATATATATATATATATATATATATAGTAAGTTATGAAAATATATTAATGGCAATTTAGCTACACAAAGTTTTTCGCATTTCACTCCCGTAGGGAATCGTCAGGCTTAAATGCATGGAGTGTTTTATATATACACATGGTGTTTAGTCTAGCTAGTTAACTAATCAGAGTCTTTGTTATTCTCTTAGCAAATCGTTGGGCTTCTCACAAAAAGGCTGATTCTACATCCTATTTCCTATTGTTCAGTTTTCTATAGGGTGGCCCATCCCCGTTACTTTGTAGTGTCGAAATAATGGATGACCTTATTTTAACAAGTGCAAGGTCTATTTATAAAAGCACCCGGCAACACAAACTCTATACATTTTAGAGTGACGATTCCCTATGGTATGAAATGCGAATGCCTCTGTGTAGCTTAATTGCCACAAATATATTTTCATAATTTACTACTTAGCTCTACACACGCATTGGATCATTATTGGAGTAAATACTGAAAATTGATACATAAAATATTATATCGTTTTATAATATATAAAAGAATATATAAAAGAATATATATATATATATATACATATATATATATATATATATATATATATATATATATATGTGAGATAAAAAGAAATGGCGCAGTTTCCCGCCTTTAACTAATTAGTGGAGGTGTAGTAGGCTTTCACGGGATATTTTGTTATTGAAAAGCAGAGATAGACAGTCATTAGAAGTAAACTATGCAAGAAACAAACAAATAGAATAAACGTCGAGGACATGAAACGCAGTGAGAGCGAGAATAAGAGAACCATATGCAATTTGAAAATCCTTATCAGCGGACAAGACACGCTATTAAAACGGATGGGAATGAAATGGCTTCGAAAAAGAAGGGGAAGATATACTTAGGTAACGGTAACATAGGTATCTTAGCATCCCAATTATATATATATATATATATATATATATACATACATACATATGCGTGGGCTTGTGTCTATATGTAAGTACGAGCGATACGTACGTATTCCATTATGCGTTGTGTGACAAGTAAGGAGAAAAACAGTGTGGGTTGTTAAGGGAGGGTTAGTGGTCGAGAAGACAGAAAATGAAGTGGAGAATTAGGATGAACAGAAGATGAGGAGGAAGATAGTTGTATGATAAGTAGAACCAAATGAATAAAAAGAAAGAGAAACACAGAGAGAGACAGAGAGAGGGAGGCATAGACCCAAGAGGGAGAGAGACAGACAGACAAATGTTTTGTTTTAAAAGTAAAAAAAATATATAAAGATATAAAGAAAGAAAAAAAAAGAGAATATAAAATATAAGGAAATAATGTGAGGAGGATAATGTGTGGACAATTGTTTGTTTCATACGAGAAGCGACGATGTAAAAACGAAGAAAAGAGAGCAGCAAATATACAACAAAGGATGTAAAATGCAGAAGGAGTAATCAATGGTTTATGTTTCAGAATGTTGTAGATGAGAATTGGTAATTTATTGGATTTGCATTACATTGACTTCTAACGCAACGTATAAAAGCATTGTGTTAGAATCAGATCTAAGTGGCAATCTTCTGGAAGTTGAAGGTTCAGTCCTTACTATAGCAGAACCACGTTTTCGCAACCAAACCCCAACCTCTCTACAAATCCCAAACCTCAAACCTCAAACCATCCTCTCTTCCATCCTCTCTATGATCTACCAATGCCTAATGAACTGTTTGAAACTGTAAATACTCGCTCCGATTTTCTCTTTCTTACTAAAATGATATGAAATTACACCCTTGTGTTTGTGTTCGTTCTTCAGACTTCCGTCCTAAACATATCTTTGATGAATTTATCTGCACATGGTTACCCCATTCTCACGTGGGAGAATTGAACTTTATTTCAGGATTATTTTAATCCTAACATTTTGCGAAAACGTGGTTCGCTAGAATTTATCTGTTTTAGAGTTCTGGTAACGGCGGGAGATCATTCTCCGTGATGCCGTCGTGGGTTGTATCACTAAGAAGACCGCCCGATGTGTTGTTGACTGGAGTGGAGTCGTTGAAAAGGAGCCTGCATAGAGTTCGGGTATCGGCGGGAGGTCATTCTCTGTGATGCCGTCGTGGGATGTATCACTAAGAAGACCAGCCGATGTGTTCTTGACTCGAGCAGAGTCGTGGGAAAGAGGGCAGAGGGCCGTATACAAGAGTTTTTAAGAGCTGGCTCACGTGACACCTATACTAAAAAGAGGTTGCAATGCCTGACAGCCAATCCGTGAGGCCCTTAAGGGACATGGCAACAGCCAATCAGTGAGGGGGGCTTGAACAAATTCTAACAATAGTTAAGTTCTTCGTTTTTACCGAATATCAAGCATTCTTGGTTTATTTAATGTTTGGTTTGATTTACGACATATCAACATCACTTCGTTATTTATTGTCATCAAAAATTGAAGTAAATAATAATACTTCTTATTTGTAAAGGAATTATTTGTAAATAAAACAGGTGGACTATTTATATTTCTCAGACAATCTTACTTTTTTTGGAAATTAAAAACTGTCTCTCACGTTAACCTGCTCATAGAAAGCCTTCAGGTCACTCGCCTGGTTATGTTGGGGATGGATTTTAGTGAAATCAACACACTATAAATGGAGCACAACAGCCAACACAGAATGATGTTCTTTTTTAACACGATATGAGTGATGTATATGTGCTCTCTGTGAGTCCGGCAAGATTTGCTTCCTGTCTTATATTTCTATAACTCCCATAGATGTCTCCAATCGTTAGTTGACTTTTTTATATTATTCTTCGTGCAAGTATTCGAAAGAGTTTGCAATGTATTTGCTATGGAGTCGTAGATGATCTTTCAGTTCAAAAACACAACTTATTTACACGAATTACGAAACAATGTGAATTGTACAGGAGCCACTAATTTTACCAATAATTAGATAGGGGTAAGTTTTTCCCTCCCTAGACGGGAAAATGAAGGTAATAAACTCAACCGGGTTTTCCGATTTCATAAACTTACGCAAAAAGAATCAAGCGATTTTGACCCGAACAATGAAAGAAAAATAAATGAAGATGAAAACACGAATGAGCAAATACGAAAAATATAGAAAGCAACAAAAAAATGTTTTAATAAAGAGAAAAATGAAATTTCAAAACCTAAACACGTAAAAATAGGATGATAAAAAACATTAAAAAAAAAAGAAAATCTCAAGATGACAGAAAGTATAATATAATGATAGCGTAAAAAAGGAAAACTTGAATACAAAAGAAAGAAAACGAGAAAGACAGGATAAATAGCTACAAAGAAGAAAAAATTGAAAGATGGAAAGTTACGAGAAAGAGAAAGTCATTTACTTATGAGTAAAACAATAAGAAAGAAGGAAAGAATGTCCGAGATAAAAGTAAGAAAGAAGTCAAAGAAAAGAAACAGGAGACAAAGAAAATGATGAAGAAAGAAAAGGAGAGAAACAGATAAGCGCCGAAGAGATGATCGTAAAGAGAAAGAAAGTAAACTATAACAAGGGTAAGGAGAGAAAGACGGTTAAGACATGTGATTACGTATCAAGAAGAGGATGAGTCACGAGAATGTTTATTATACAAAACAGACGAAAGTAGGAACATATCGTCCTTATGTTCAGTGCCGTGGCTTACGCGTACGTTAGCTATACATTTATGTGAAAATGTAAATATATATATATATATATATATATATATGATAATTTTTATTTACACAGACATGTACAAAATCTGCGACACTGGCATGTCGATGTTATCGATCAACAGTTTGTATAAACTGAGATCTCATTAGGCAGAGTTAGACTCAAATCTTAACCTTAGATCATATTTGGTTCTCTCCAAAAATAATCAAATATAAAGCTCTATTTGATATTGAGCACTTTTTATAAACCCGGTTGAAATTCTTCGGATTACTACACTGTTGATGTTTTACCTGGATTATTATCATTATTATTATATATATATATATATATATATATATATATATAGAGAGAGAGAGAGAGAGAGAGAGAGAGAGAAAAGGAGACGGGGTGTAATGGTTTTCCTCACTAAAGACTATGAGCTCGCCATATCGTATTCTTGTTTTATTCACTTACCTAATATACTTGGAAAATATATTAGTGAAATAATATGAATTAAAGCCCTAGTAGAGTAATTTATCTAGAAGGAACACCCCCAAAATACAACCTGCTGTAATATAATAACATGACGACATCTTGTGTCAGATTTGATAGCAAGTCCACGTACATACAGTGTAGCATAATGTTTTAAACTAATGACCTTTCAAAGTTATATATCGACTAGAGACAGTCTGGGTGATGAAATATATAAAAACGACCCCGGTTTTGAAAAGGTAAATAACACGTGATGCAAAAGAAAACCCCACGGTTATGAAACATTTCGAAGATAGTTCGAGCAAGTATACCTTTTCCTCTTCGTCAAACAGATCACGGTTGTAGTTAGAAATACCCAGCTGCTATGATGTTTCTGGTTATAATATGTCTTGTTTCATGTGCGTCATTTGTTAAGTTAAGAGACCATATATACCATAATTATGTACCTGTTACCTAGTTCCAGTGTCTAAAGAGTAATTACATGCCTCGTTAAGACACTGAAAACTAAAGTCCAATAATTAATCCTCGGGCGAGAGAGTACCATATAATATGGTGCATGTGTGTTTATATGTATTTGCATGTTCATGTAATACATTTTCATATACACAGTCATCATAGTATATGCTTCATTTGGAGCTTATATAATTTCATACAAAAGCACATTTCTTTAAACATTGGAATTCTAGCGGACATTTGAGAACTGATTAGAACTTGGCTGTCATGTGCTTAATGATGTTATCACTTTTTCACGTATACTAGTGTCAAATAAGCGCAGAAGTGCGTCTTCCATAGAGAAAAGATATACGTCTTTCACGTCTTGAAGCAAATGTATTCGGTATTGAAAATATTCATGTGTTCTACAATGCAAAATTGATTCCATATTCACACGTATTCGACAAAAATTGTAATATAAGAGAAGGTCAGATGATCGAAACATTGCATGTAAATGGGTAAATTATATCCAACTCGAGTCACTTTAGGAACCCTAACATCTAGAAACCAACAATTTTCTCAACACTTTAGTTAAGACTGAAGCGAGATACACAATTACGACACTCGGACCTTCCATTAAGAGAATGATTAACGAAAAAGAAACAAGGGGAATATAAAACGCAATGTACGCTGACAAACTGTCCGGTTTCCCGACGTCAGTATGTTCTATAAATCATATGTAATATGCCGCATGCAATGCATTAAATGCATTCAATTTTCATATGTAGTATTATTAGAACTAGCGAGGACATCTTTCTTTAAAAAAAGATAGACATATGCAAATACAGGGTTTTGACATGGCTTGAAACAAACTATCCAAATGGTAATTGTGTATTAACAGAAAATGGTGATGTAGCCCACACAGCTAGAAAAAATACAAGATTTCTGCAAAGTCAACATTAGCAATTTTTCAACCGCTATTATAGCTCAATATAATACGGGAAATGCTACCAGAAATATTCCGTATTCAAACGTTTCCATGTCTTGACCGCAATATTTCACTAAATTCTCATATTGTTCAGCGGGGATCCTGTACTATTATATTTGTAGACGAGGTTAAAGATATGGCATTACTTTTAGTGACATTTATCGTTTAAATAATGCAAAGATTACTAATGCTATAATCTTGAAGTCTACAGCTGTAAATAATTGTTTATTATTATTATTATTGCATACAGATGGGTTCTGGGACAGGCGCTGCTCACAGAGAAGAATAGGAAGAGCATGCTGTTCAATAATATTATAAAGTATTGCAGTGTTTACTTTAGCTTGTAGCTAATTTAGAGAGTCAGCATCAACCCCGGGGAACCTCCCCCGCACTTGAGCTCGACAACTTCTGGATTAAACGGATTGTTAGATACGCACTAAAAAGCTATATCGGATCATTACGTCATTCCATATACTGCTTACTCTATGGGATAATTTATGCTAATAAATATGGATGTCTAATAGACTCAGCATGATCCTGGAAGTGTCCCCCGACATATGGTATGCCTCCAAATTAAGGATAACAATTCAGGAAAAACCAACACAG
>OY744515.1:2392500-2407500 GCA_963556195.1 Sepiola atlantica
AGACATTGCACTGATGAAAACACATGAAATATAAAAAAAAACCTTTCAATGCAGAAAACAACTCTCAAAACTAGATAATCCTAACCAATCACTGAAATAAAATAACACTGAGTAAATAAACTAGAAACAAAGAATAAACATTACAAGAAACAAAAGAAACGAAAACTGTAACGACCAAAAGTAAATTAGAGAAATCACATAATCTGACGCCCCCCCTAACCGACAAATAGAAGACACACACATGTGGTGACACAAGCATTTGTTAATGCTACAACATGGTAGTACAGAATCAAGGAAGATGGATGTACCAAGGGGGAGAACACAATAAGATTTATATTGAAACACGGTGAGTACTCAAATCAGATTACCACTCAATTCCAGATAAGCCAACTGCCGTCACCAGCGAGGAACCAATAGTAAACGGCTTCTACGAGATCGGAAACTGATTCACAATTAGCTATCTGAAAAAGTATAATGTACTGGAAATATGAAAGGACTATCACTGATAATGACGTGTGTAAAAACTGCTAAGCGAGAAAGAAAGGCAACGCGTATGCATTCGTGCTTGAACCTAAAAAACACAGTTAAATAAAAATGGATTAATTGATATAAAGACTAAAATAGGTACAATCCTTATCGATTTGAGGTTTAACACCGCGTAAAGCGAACGCATGTAGGTTAATTAAAAACAATCGGATGATTCTTGGTGACCAGGTGATGGATTTTTATGGATGAATAGAATATTTATATCGGTTTACTGATATAACGTGTCATCAGTACTATGATAGGAGCAGAATGACTAGAAATACTATATATATCATGGACGGCGGCACCGGGGGGGGGGGCAGGGGGCTCAGCCCCCCCCCCCCCCATTTTAACTTGCCCCCACACTTTACGGTCATCAATAATGAAGTTATATATGCATGTGTTTAACAAGGCCCCCCACTTTTTAGGAGAGACCCCCCCCCCACTTTTATAACTGTCCCGCCGGTCCTGGGAGAGAGAGAGAGAGAGAGAGAGAGAGAGAGAGTGAGAGAGAGGGAGAGAGACTAAGAGAGAGACAGAGAGATAGAAAGATAGAGAAAGAGAGAGACAGAGAAAGAGAGAGATAGAGAGGAAGATGGGGAAGAGCGATAACATATTTTCCTATCTAATCGTTACTATTACTGAACGCCACATGGCCATGGGTGCCCTAGTGACGTTCAGGAATCGTCCTGCACCTCCTTTTAACTTCGTCCTTGTGTAAGATCTAGCCTTCATTGAGAGACAGATAAAAGAGATTAAGAAAAAAAATTAAACCACAGAAATAAAAGAAAGATATATACTCTCCAATCTCATTTTATACAAACAAATGAAGAAAACCTCATTCTAAATATATTTTTAAATTTCATTAGAATTCGATTCCCAACTTTCATTCAAATATAAACGTGTGGGACAAGCACACGATTCTGGCGAGAGAGTTTACTATAAAACTAATGTAAATTGTTAAACTGTTTAACATTTTTTAATTAATATATATATATATATATATATATATATATATATATATAGTTACCATTTTTCTTACAGAAGAACGCCGCCCCTTCGAGATTGTAATGCCAGGTTGTGGGCACGCAGATGGCTTAGCAGGCCCGACTTATTTTTACAAGTCTTGCTAGTATGAACAGCCATGCACGTCGCCATTTCTTCATCGCCATGTGACTTGTAGGAATTTCTGTTCATGGACTTGGCTATGCTGTGCGCTTGTACGACACGCAGATAATCCTCTCTTTCTACAAATACTATATATATATATATATATATATATATATATAGGTTTGTGTAGATGTGCATGCAATAGATTTTGGTCCGTCTTATTGCAGTATTTTAACTTGTGTTTTTATTATTTTTTCACTTGGAGCTTTTACACTATTCATTATAAGTGGTTGACTACTGTAAATAACAAGTGATGTTCCCTGGAGTCTGAGGAACAGTAAGCTTCTCAAAATGTCTAGCACTCTACGCTTTTTTCGATAACCGTTGCAAACCATTTTGTGTTCTCGCGACAGCCATACGCACTTTAATTCTTCGCTGATAAAATCTAATGACTTTTTCTGGAATTTGAGTTGCAATATGCCTACTAACGATTCCAATACTCTCCGCGCTCTTTATGGAGGTCTGGATTGTGCTCTTCCTCTTCGGTCTTTTCCTTCCTCTTTCATCTTCACAATATGTTTGTTTGATAACAGCCGAAGTTGGTGTCACTCTTTTTTTAATTTACTCCTACGGATGTCACATTATAGTAGTTCTTACTTTCACTTCACTTTGAGTTGTATAATATTTTGTTTGATTTGGAATTAGATGTAGTTAGTCAGTGTTCCTCGTTATATTGCTTGGTTGCCGCACTCGAGGAGTTTCCTTAACATTTCAACTATTTTCATTAGTGCTGTACGTTGTATGGTAAACATTCTTCATCTGTGGTACTCATATAAAAGTCCAAGATAATCGCCTTATGAAAGCCAAGAATATACTCAACAAGGTCAAGCACCCATTCGTGCCGAATAGGCTCTGTTTCTTCTCAGAATAAGTTTCCTACGCACAGTTGGCTAGCCTACATTCCACACAAAGTCGAGCGTGTTATAAAGAGCAAGTTTCCATAAAGTGTCATGGCCTCTGAGGGTGTATTAAGCGAAGGCCAGGTCATGCGAAGTGTATTAAGCGAAGACTCAGACTTAATTCAGATGATTATATTGCGTTGCTGTCCATTGTTGTTGTGCGCTGTGTTCTGATCGAACCCCAGAAATGGCTGCTTGCAATTTTCCACGTATTCACCCCTCAGCAAACATATTCTGCCATACTAGACTAGCATGATTGTAACCCCATAGACTATTATGTGCAGGGTGCATTCTAAAAAGGCACTAATCGTATCGTCTGCAACATAAAAGATGAGCTAATTGGGAGGATCAACCTGGTGTTCACGCGTCTCTTATCTTGCATGGAGGCCTTGATTTTAGCTTAGAGCGCTTTTAAACTAGATTAAGTCAAAGACTCTCTAAGAGATGAATTTTGAATTTTGAGAATAAACAAATCATTAGACAAGATATGGTGTTTTTTTCTTTATAAATAGTGTCAAATTTACTATTTATCAATATAAGTGCATGTTGGATAGTCATTAGTTCCCAAGTCTTTGCCCCATCTGCTTGAGTTCTTCTTATGGCTATCTTATCAATGCTCCAGAGTAGCTTATTAGGGATACCATCAATCCTTTGTTATTTTCGTACTATATAATTTGGTTTCAAGGAGTTTTACTGTTCTTGTCAGCTATTCTTCTCTAATCTTCTTTTTTCTCTCTGGTTATTTAGTTGTTCCCAGAACACCAAAATATTTATTGGCATTATGTTCAGCAAGTGCTGTAATCGTCTCTCGGTTTAGCAGTTCTACTTTGACGAAGAGAGTGGATCTAGAAGTCCACGGACATATACGTTATCACATCATGAGTTAGCCATGCTCTGCACACTACCACCGTTCCTTCTAGAATAACTTGCTCACAGCGGCTCTTGATATGTTTTCTGCTCCTAACAATTTCCAATTAACCTAATATGGGCGCAAGTTTCGTGTTTACTAACAGATCGCATATACTAATGTTATATGTTTACTTCAATAATCATGTGTAGACTAAAACTAATTATATTTATTAATAAGTCGCTTGCAAAATTGAAAAGAAGAAACTATGAAATTACATTTAGAGGCAGAGAGTGAGAAATAAAAAGTGATAAAGTAAGACAGACAAGAAGAGAGGGTGTAAAGAAAAGAAACACAATATATCAAATGAGGTAAGTAGAGACAAAGAGAGAAAGAGAAGAAAAGGTAGAAATAAAACAAAAGAGAAAGAAAGAGGGTGCAAACGGCTAAATAGAAAGACAGGGAAGAAGAAACAGATAAAGAAAAAGTGAACTACATAAAGTTTTTAAAAAAACACAGAGGCGGTAAAAGAGAAAAAAAGGGGTCACAGAGAATTAATGAAAAACTAAAAGAGACACTGAAAAAAGATGAGAGAAAAATAGCAGGGGCGAAAGGAAAAGAAATTAAGTCATTAAGGTATTTTGCTAGATGAAAAAGAGAAATAGAGAAAATTGAACAAAGTGAGAACAGAAAAATGAGAGAGAGAGAGAGAGAGAGAGAGAGTGGTACAGAAGAAGGAGAGAAGGGAGGTCACAATTAGAGAGACGGCGAGAGAAAATGTGAAAGAGATAGACTTAGAAAGAAATAGAAAGAAAGACAAGAGAAAGATAAGAGCAAGTAAGAAAATAGTCGGGGTGTATGTCTGAGCAAAAGAGATAGTGTATAAGTTATTGAGTGAAAACAAAATCTTATGGAGAAGAATATAAAGAATGCGTTCAGTATTTGAAAAAAAAATGGATGTGGAAATGTCGTAAAATGACTTCCTTATCTGACGTGAGTCGTGGCGGGGAGGCAAGCTCGGTATAAAGTTGCCGGTCTGAAAATGTGCGCATCGGAGTAGGTAAGGTGGGAGTGGGATAAGAGTCGGCATGGAGAGACGGCGGGTGGCGACGTTAATGACCGAAATGAAGCAGAAGACAGCACTTAGAGTTGATGCTCCGTTTGTCAGGAGACAAGCGCCCAGGATGAAGAGATAAAATAAAAGAAACAACAATAAGCACACACAATAAATAACAATGATATAATAGTCCCAAATAACTAGCATGGTAATAAAAAAGGAAATGCAGATAACAGAATCTAATTAATCTCTCTCTCTCTCTCTGTCTCTCTCTCTCTCTCTCTCTCTCTCTCTCTCTCTCTATATATATATATATATATATATATATATATATATATATTAGTAAGTAGTAATTATGGATAGTCACGTAAGACGGAAACATTCTACATTTAATTATAGAAAAGAGCTTTTAATTTTATTATTTCTATGTACTTATTATAAATATCACGTTTCGGAAATGCATTTTCGGAACATTATTTTAAAAATTAGTATATTTTGCAATGTGTATATATATATATATATATATAAATAAACATAACGATAAATATATATATATATATAAATATATATATATACAAATATATATATATATATATAAATATGAATATATATATATATATATTTCCTAGAAATTTGTATATAAATATATATATATATATATGTATATATATATAAATATATATATATATATGTATATATATATTAATATATATATATATATATATACAAATATATATATATATACAAATATATATATATATATATATATATATAAGTTATCTTGTCGAATTGACAAAGTCAGACTTAAATAGCAATGCATATAACAAATCGATGCTTAGTTCGGAGTAGCCTTTTTCTTTTTTATTCACTGTTATTGACCCGAATACAATTTAGTTCGCTTACGTTTACATTTGATATTAATTAGTCCGGCTATGTATTTTGTTATACTTGAACACTTTATCGTTTATAATATAAGCTCAGTCAGCTGCTTGTGAAATCAAGGAAAAATATTTTTACATTTCTCTATCTGTGTGTAATCTTTCGTGTTAAGGTATATTTTATTTGTTATTCCACATCTTATATTTGGCTATAATTATGAAAATGGAACTTTATTTTTACCTCATACATCTGACTGACGAATTTAGTGTAAAAATTAACACATCATATTTCGCTACAGAAAAACGTCGCTTACAAAATAAAATTACATTACTGTTTTTATTTGTGTCTAATCAGCTCCTTTGTTTCAACAGGACACCGATTTACATTCTTAGTTTTTACTTAGCTAAACTATTAACAACATTCATAATGTTTCAGTTTGTTTTGTGACACACACAGAATAAACTTATACTAGCTTCGTTTTTTGGTACACACATATTGCGAAAGCGTTTCCTACACAATTCCACCATACTAAAATACGGTTTCGTTCTCTGATTACAACCGTTTCCTTGTTTATGATACGAATTCTTAATTTACACCGTAATAAAGTTGAGTACACCTACGTTTTTTATTATTTGAGAAACCTTGTGAATATAAGCCAAATATTGTATCGGAATTATCGTTTTATTAATATTTTTTTATTTCTACTTTATTCTAACTCGTCTATTCTTTTTAAATTCTTTTCAATAAGATGATGTTTAAAAATATATATACCGAACTTCAGGTGCTGGTGTGTTTCCTTATTTCTTGTATATTAATCGAATATGTATTTACATCCAAAATGATTTTAAAGTTGAATCATCAAAAGAATAATTTTCGAAAAAGTCATCACTAATTGCAAAACAATGATCTTTTTGAGAAGCGTGGGTGGCCAAAATGCAGATTTACAATTCGACTTGTTACGGAGTGCACGTGCCCCAGGTGAAAGGGAGAAAGAAGTTGGCGACTGATCGAAGACAGGAAAGACAAAAATATAAAGAAAAGTGTCTCGAAGTCAACCTTCTCTAAATAACAAAAGTACAAAATAAACTCTTACATTCTTTAAACTAGAATTAGCACCAGTCAGATTTCTCAACGTGTCACTTCTCCTCAAACAAAAGCAACATAACTTTTGGTTTTGCGTATATTATTGTTACACAGTTTTGTTCCAATCGGAATTTGTCATTTTTCATAACGAGTTCTTGTGTTTTTGGTTGCTGACCGGACCACTAACCATTCCCTAAGTCTCAAATCATTGCCATACATTGATGTTTGTCATCCAGGCATACCTTGGATGACAACATCATAAAAAGTGAAACGATAGATACATTTTTGTTTTAGATGAAATGTAAAAAAAGTGAAAATAGTTTTACAGGTTTTAAATAAATCTCAGATGAGTTAATTTAAAATAGGGGTTTATGTTTGTTATTACACTTAATCTTCGTAAAATTATCAGATGTGTGTGAATAAGAATTAGTGTGATTTGTAAAATTCTTTAAAAATCAATACATAAATAAATCATTATTGTTTACTTTAAATATGTGACAAACAGAAATCTCAGCGGTGGTCTAATACACAGAATGGATGCGTATTGAGAAAACACTGGAAAATAATTAACACATGCTCAACCAACTACAGCCCAAACATGTTACATGATCCTGAAGACAAATAAAAAATCTGAACAAGGGTATTTGTTGCAATACTTTCTTTGGATAATAGATTATCAAATCCTTCCACCATCGTATTGTTTTTCTATTACTGTCGTTTGATCACGTCTTTTAAAACGGGTTTGCATCCACGCATGCACATTTCTTATGCCTATAAACACTTAAACAGTTTGCTGACGCCTTTGACTTCTTGTAAATGGTTACTTAGCAAGCAGGTCACCGTTGACGCAATATATCCAGTAAATGTGAATATCTATCACCAGAAAATATTTAATTAAAAATAAAAATGAATAATTGTATCCTTGAAAATCACATTAAAAGTAATAAAAATTTGGAAGAAAATAGACCAGCATGCACTAGACTTCAAGTTAATTATCTCTGCGTCTATTTAGTAAATAAAAATGAAAGTAAAACGATTCCTGGGCAACGGCATCCATGTCACAGCTAGTATATAAAAAATGCCACAGACACGTAACTATGTACAGAGAATTAGTTTGGACAGCATCCATTGATTTAGTATACCTTGTACTTTCTACTTAATTAGAAAAAAGAAAAGAGAAAAGAAGAAAAAAAAACGTGTGGAAACGGACTGGACATTGTCTCTATTTCTTGCGATAGTTGAGAAACACTAAAGGGAAAAGCCAATTTGCAGATTGAGATGTGATGATAATAGGTCCGACTTGAAATTAATTGGCACTGATAGCGTTAAAATATTTATTATCAACTTAATTAAAAATCAACTTTTTATCTATTTCGAAATAAGTGATACGAAACCAGTCGGAAGAACAACAACAATACTCGTTTAGTGCTGCAGATATTAATCAGAGGTGTCATCAAAGCTTAATGAGATGCTTTGTCCGTCCGTGATTCGGTATTTAAGGTGTGAATTTGAAAGAAAATTTTCTATAGGTGAATGCGAAGATCTAATAGGCGTATCGTATCTGAGATCCGCGCTAATATCTATATAAGATGTCAGTAGGTATGCCACGCTATAATTTGAGATAGCAGGTTTGTCTTTGTATCAGGCTTAATTTATAAGTAGTATTTAGTCGGTCTGCCTCATTGACATTTGTGATACCATTCTTGCTGCTCTATCCAGCTTAAGTGTAAAAAATAATTTTTGTTAGTCTGTCATGCTTACGTTTTAAATTGCATTTGTATTAGTCTGTCACGCTTACGTTTTAAATAACAATTTTATCGGCTTCTCACACTTACGTTAAACTATCATTTTTAGCGCTAAACTCACAGATTGAAGAGACGTGTCTAAAAGTACACGTTCTCATTATCAACTTTAGTAGACATCAACTTTCATCTCTTTCAAATCATACTCGTGGGGAGGTTAGGTTTACTTGCTTCTCAGTGCAGCAACATGTTGCACTGGACCGAAAGGTGGTGAAAACAAGCTCCCAAAATGAGGCACATTGGTTCGGTACAATATAGCCGAGATTGGAGTCAGGGACATTACTCGGTAGAGGCATATAAGGCGATGATAAACCATTTCGACATCCGAAAAAGAGGGGATTCCTGGACGGGTGAACCTCCTAAGGCCAAGTCGAACCATACGTTACTCAAACTAAGAATGTTCTGTTGTTTCGAGTCAATCCCTAGGTTGTAGAAATCATGTCCAAGCTACAAAGGGTTACCAGTCACAAGGAATTTACAACATGAAGAAAACAAAACCATACGAACAACATCACCACACCAATCAAAGAACAGAAACTGCAAGGAACATTACTTCATACTCTCCCCCCAATAAATTACACCGGCCTCAGCTAACACCACACACAAATGAACCAAAGAACAGAAATTACAAGAAACACCCTAAGCTCTTCCCCTTCTCTCCCCACCCCTCTAAAAAATAATTTAAAGAAAATGGTGCCGGCCTAGGCTGACACCAGCCAACATATTTGTAGAGGATCGAGGAGGATGAGAAGACCGAGGAGAGACAGCACAAATCAGACCTCCACTAGAAAAGTGCGGAGAATGCTGGGATCTTGGGGAGGCTTATTGCCACCCAAATCCCAGAGAAGATCAATTGTTATTGCCAGCGATAAATTAATTGTAAGAGGCTGTTGCGATACCGCAACGTTATCAAACAAACATTATTTATGCTCATACTTGATCTTTATCAGATATTTTAAGGTTAAGGTTAGCATTTCTGAAGCTACGACACTTATAGCTACATGCATACACACACCCTTGACTAGTTAGATCGTAGAAAAAGGTTCCTGCGTAGGTTAATGTTATGTGAATATAAATTGTAATTTGTGTATTTCTTTCTTTACTTTGTGTAGAACTAATAATAACCGAATAATATTGTTTTCAATAAATTGCTGAAAATTAAATGTTAATAGATGAATTAATAAAGATTATGTATGTTATTATCTAACTTGATCACACAAAGAAAACGGTATATGTAAAAGGTAAGGTGTGGGTTTTGTTGAAAGTGTGTCTGTGGAACGAACTGAATTCGAACCCGGCACACCCATGATCTCAGACAGCGTCGTTAACCACTCAGCCACCGTGCCATGGATGTATACGGATATATGTATAAATGTTATTTAACACTAGGTTATATTCATGAGAGTATATTCTTAGCAGATCTCATACATTTTTTCTCTTATGTATAAATACATATTTAAGTGTGTAAAATTTTATTTTATAAATCTTACACAAGAATATATTTACTATCTTTTATAGAATTTTTCTGTTTTTGAAAAAATAGCGTTTGTCAGTTATTAACTTTAATGGACATTTCCAAGAACAAACAAAGAATGGAAATCTCGACAAATTATAAGAAATGGTCGAAAAATCGACCGTATCTTATTTTCTTTCTTTTATTTGACTGCGCGAAAGTCGAACAGATAAATAAATTAGAACGAAAGCTAAAAGATAATCGAATATAGAAAAAATAGTGTTGATCTTGGAAAGATAAATCAAATTACTAAAAGGATTTATCAAACTCAAATTTTTCCTTTTAAAACTCAGATTCTTATCTATAATGTGCAAGAACGGGAAAAATAATGACAGAAAGAAATCGACTAAGGATTGTCTGAATTTGAAAGAGAAAATTCAATGTATATGGAGAGAGAGGGAGAGAGAGAGAAAATAAAACAGCGAGTGAGTGTTGAGGAGTGTGAATGAATAGAAGGCGAGGGTGGTAAGTGAGAAAACGATAAAAAATATGAAGATACACAGAGATATATAGATATTCATACAGTAAACATTGATGCTTTAAGGATAGTCGTGTACGGTGTACACGTATTCCATATTAGATTAACAGATTATAATTATCTGCGGAGCTGGAACCCAGAAACATTCAAACACCGACAAATGAGACGGCTATGAGAACTTAGGATGTTTTTATACTCACGACCTGTAAGTATTGATTTACCTCCTCTCCAGGAGTTAGGCACAAGGCCAGTCTTTATCTTACTCCCACAAGTAAGATGTGACAAAAGGTCGGGTCGGGAAAGTGGGGTTTGAAAAGCCAGTGCCCGAGAGGTGAGCACTCTGGCCATTAAATATTGCCTGGGCTACCCCGTCGGCATTCCCCGGTAGGGGCGCCTCAGGCAGTAAGTGGTAAACTTACTCCTCCCCAAAGAGGGGAGGCGAAGCCTGGGAGGGTGACCTCCTAGCACTGCACAGGACAGACCCATAGACCTGCGTAAGCCCCGAAGGCCAATACAATACCGGTCTATGGGGTGTAGTATCCATTGGAACAGACACTACACTTAGATTTTAGCCAATTACTACCTGTTCGTGTTTGTCTTAAAAAAAATCCACATTTACTATGAAATATAATGTCAAATTTAGAAATCTTTCAATTCATAGATAGATATATGGAGAAAAAGCAGATTTGTTTCAAAAGGGAGACAACTCTTTAAAAAAGAGAATTCAAAGAAATCAGATGAGCTATTAATGTTTGTACAGAGAAGCGTGCGAATTAAATTATGAATACTACAAAAAAACAGTGTTACACACTTACGCAGCAGATTGAAATAAGGAGCCTCACCAAAATGTAGGAAAAATGATAGAGTAGAATTTTAATTAAATACTAAAAATCAGTTTCATCATATTTTGATTAATTTACTACGTGTTAATATGACTTACTGGGTTACCCCTCCCTTAATTTCGTGTGTTTTGATCGAATCAATAGCCGACTCGATTAAACGATGTAACGGATTTTTATTTTTTATTACATTTCTACTCGATGTGCAAACCTATTTTTGCTTGATACAAAAGAATATCAAGGAGTTTTCTGGTAAATTTAACTGGAACAACGATGTTTCATAAGCACGCTAATCTGTACAAGAACCGAGCTATTTTTAAGAGGCATTGATTACATCTGCGTATTTCTTGATGAAAATTATATTTCAAAGTTAAGCGTTACAGAATGATAGTTGAAATTTAAGCTTGACATACATCATTTTTTTATTGCCGCTACCGTAACAAGCCTGCTAACCGGAAGTTTGTTTTCGAACAAACAAAATCATTTCAGACATTTCAGTATTTTAGAGAGCATGCTGGAACAAGAGAATGAAAAAAAAGACAAGCGAAAATCTAAATATTGATCTGACATATACTATAGTCTTAAATTCGACTACACACACACACACACACACACACACACACACATATATATATATATATATATATATATATATATATATATATATATATATATATATATTCCCCCGGGGATGAAACGCAGGAGCCTCTGTGTAGCTTAATTGCCATAAATATATTTTCAGAGCTTATTACCTAGCACTACTTACGTATCGAGCACTGTTGAAGTAAATACTGAAAATTGATACATAAAAAAATATATCTCCTGCTAAACTTTTATGTGGATACATAAAATAGTATTATATATATATATATATATATATGTGATTTTATGAAAGCTTACCAAAGCATTCCTTTCAAGACACCAATGATCACCATATGAGATATTTTTTCTTACAAATACTATTTATTCAAATTAAATGTTTTTTCCTACACGTGTTTCACTACCAAGCAGTTACTTGCTTGGCAGCCCTGATGATCTGCCAAGCAAGTAACTGCTTGGTAGTGAAACACGTGTAGGAAAAAACATTTAATTTGAATAAATAGTATTTGTAAGAAAAAATATCTCATATGGTGATCATTGGTGTCTTGAAAGGAATGCTTTGGTAAGCTTTCATAAAATCACATATAAATACTCTGTACTCTGTAATCGAGTATCATCGAGCTTGTTTTTTATTGGAACAACCCCGGTCTTCACTGAATGATCTATTTTATAAGTGAAAAATCTAAATCTATATATATATATATATATATATATATATATATATATATATATATCGGCTGAATCTACGAACTGGGTTTGATTCCATGCGGCCGCCTGCAACCACCACTCCTGCACTGATGAGGGAAGGACACCCGAAACGATATCGTCTGTAGGCATAAAAACACTTTAATATTTAATATATATATATATATATATATATATATATATATATATATATATATATACATATATATATATATTTATATATATATATATATATATATATGCATGTAGATATATATAGAGAGAGATATAAAGAGAGAGATAGAGAGAGATAGAGAGAGAGAGAGAGAGAGAGAGAGAGAGAGAATTAGATGCATATTCCCATGATGGAATTACCTATTATTTGTGAATGATATATATTGATTTTGTTGTCTGCTATACATATTAAATCTAGAGTCAAACGTAATTTCGCTGTCAAAGATAACAGGGATGATAACGTTGAACTTCCGTCGTGTCTAACGAGGTCAATCACGCAAGCGAATTCAGAAAAGAGTTCGACTCTTTAACGACCATGGAAACACTGTTCTGTGCGAACATCTCTGATTCTATCCACCAAGAGCCATTCAGATCGGATGCCTGATGTTTCCGAATGGAATAAAACTACTTAGAAATCACCAATAGTTCTGACTGAATCCCGAGAAAAATAAGGTTTATATATAACAGTCGTCGAATTTATATTAAAGAAGCAAGAAAATGCGAGTATTTTATTTTCACATGTTTATACTTTTAAAGTATGGCAATATGAACATATTTGGCAGTTATACATTCTCATTTTGTATATATATATATATATATATATATAAAGTTGTGTACTAAAAGCGAACTTTTAAGAAAGGTAAGACCTATTTTATTTTTTCAAATTTTAAATCTTGGCCTTTGCCAACTTATCTATCCCAGCGACTTCCTCTGATGATAAGATTTTGATCTTTGAAAAGCCTGGCTTAAGGAAAATTTAACTTGAATAAATTGCCTTTTTGCGGAATATACCTTGCTCTGAGCAATTGAATTGAATTTTGATTTGGCTTTTGCTTCTCTAATTCCTTTCCATTCTTCTCCATATATATATATATATATATATATATATATATATATATATATATATATATATATATATATATAATTCGGCAGCAAGTCATTTTGCATGCAAGCGTCATTAGAGACCACGGCGTGCTCTCTTTTCACGATCTTCTTGTCAATTTCTCGACGCAGCAAGCAATTCTTCGGTATATATATATATATATATATATATATATATATATATATATATATATATATATATATATATATATATATATATATATATATATGATTGTTGTTGGGGGAATAAAAAAAATATTTTCGCAAGCATGAAGTGAAGACGAGTTATTTTTATCTGCACCCATTAAACCTTTAGTCTACCTTTTTATATGTAGACGACACATTTTGCCTTTTTTACTAATCAAACGAAGGCAAATACATTATTTTACTTGCATGCATCCCGCATTAAGATATACCTATGAAGGAAAGCGCAAATCCACCTTAATTTTTCTCGATGTATTGAAAACAAAAAACTCTATTGAGTAACCATAGATCAATCTACCGTAAACCTACGTTTCCAGGAAATATATACACCCTGGGTTTCATGTTGCTTTTACAAACGAAAGGTAAAGTTTAGGTGAACCTTAACAGACAGAGTTCTTATGATTTGTTCACATTACAATTTGATGATGAAATAAAAAAAAACAAACTATTACGAATATTTTGTCCAATAATGATACTCCTCTTGATTTAATTAGGTCGGCCATCAAAAGGAAAATAAATACTTTTTCCAAAATCAAAGCAAAGACGGTTACTAAATGTCCGAAAGTGAGAGATTGGCCAAACCAATCAGCCCAACAGGTGAAAATTGCTATTTTGCTTTGAATGTGCGTGTTGTGTTCTCTACAAAACATTTATTATCGTCCTCTCAAAAAATAGTTTACCCCTAACAACCACTATAATGATTTATCATTTTAAATATGGTTCCACTGTCGACTACGTGGGTAGGATGATGTTGAGATGTGATAGTACAGAACAACAGAACATTCCTAGTAAAATTAGTGATGGAACCTTCCGTTCAACGGACGTTCTAATAACACATATGGGTCTTCAATTACAGAGAATTCGCTTAAAAACTTTCCGTGCGCTAGGAATTTCAGCATTGACTTATTTACCATCCTCAGTCATGCTCACTCACTATACATTGTAAAAATCTTGAAGATGATCAACGTTCGTCGAAAACGTCCCTACCTTTGTAAACAAAGGGAGTGTCTATTAGGACTAGATGTGGTCAGTCTCTAAGATAACAACCCCATAATACATATACCATAATGCTGTTTTTTTTAAATATATACAATTGCTTTTTATAGAATTCCCTCTTCAAATTCTCTTTTTTTGTTGAAATTTCTCGATATCTCCTTTGTTAAGAGAGGGCGAAACCAGTCGGCTGACTTTTTCTCTTGTTTAACGCTTAATTATGAACGAGAACACTCGTTTTCTTATATATGCGATAATATCTCTCTCTCTCTCTCTCTTTCCTTCTCTCTCTCTTTCCTTCTCTCTCTCTC
>OY744515.1:2412500-2422500 GCA_963556195.1 Sepiola atlantica
ATGGAATTGTCAGGACTGCAGGCATCGTTGTAAAATTATTGTCTTGCCTGCGGGCTAATGCATTTTTCTTAATTAATTCAGGTACGAGAATATCTCATACCAAATACACGTAAGTAAATATGATGAATACATTAAACATAATTCAACTCATGTTAAATAAATATAAATAAAGTTAGATATACTAGGAATTGAATGTTATTACAAACGCGTCGGTACACGAAGAGGCTGCCTGAATCTCCTGATGAACATGGCACACAACTACTAAGTGTCATGCAGTAAAACAGAGGAGTGCCGACAAATGAAGGACTATCCTTAAAAGAGCAGTCTGTATGGTTTTAAAATAAATGGTATTAAGTGGGAAGTAAGGAAAAACACGAAATAGTCTTCCATTATTTTTCTCCAAAGATAAAAACCGGGCATACGCATTGAAAGTATAGAAATCACTTACAACACGACCAGAGAAATTATTGAGAAGGAAACCGCGGAAGTTGAAAGCATGAATGACATTACTTAAGAGGTTATAATGACATTTTTGAATGAAAATAAAATGAACGACGGAAAAGGTTTAACATTCATTTCACACCTCTCAACAGACAACATCACAGGTATTAAAGTTGTAATCACGAGACGAACAATGGAAATAAAAAAGAACGAAAAGTATGACTAAACAAGTATGTAAAGAAACTTGACAGGAATCTCAAATCAATAAACTAAAAATTAAAGTTGAAACTATCAATTAGGCAACAATTTAAGAAAACGATTGAAGAGAAAAATGCAATTCAGAAAAAGTAAGACTAACAAAGGAACTGTAGAATAAAAGAAAACGATACTAGCATCGGAGAGAAAATTGAGAAGAGACAGATAAAAATCCAAACAATACACATCAAATAGGACTTAAAAGTCCTATTTGATGTGTATTGTTTGGATCCACGTGGGACGGACCAGAATAATAATGTCGAGTGGCTGAACAAAAATTACAAAGATATTCAGAAAATTAAAGAATGTACAGAAACCGAAATTAATAAAGAAGCCATTAAGATAGCTTCCAGAAAACTGCAAAACTGGAACACAACAGGTCACGACAGAATATATAGATTTTGCTTCAAGAAAGTCGCGTTCCTATATTAGCACAAAACCTAAGAAGATTTATATGTGAAACGGACATACCAGAGTGGAAGGCTAAAAGGATAAGCGCATTAATTAAAATCGTATCGAGGTGAGAACTATCCAAACAGATAACATGCCTGCCAACCACGTTGAAAATCTGAACCGCACCACTTGGTAACGAGATATAGAACTCAGTTAATAACCACAGATTACTCCGAGAGAAAGGAAAAGAGTGCTGAAAAGTGACCAGAGGGACAAATGGCCTGCTATACATCGACCAAAATACACTGAAATAAGTAAACACCGGAAAAAAGGACAGAGAATAAATGCAAGAAAGCCTACGCACAACGCTCTAAGTATGGATAAGTGAATCCTTAAATGTGTACATTATGTCTGACATAATTATCAACTTTATGGTGAAAACAATAGAAATATGGTGACTACTGGGACAACACCTGATACATTTTTCACAGAAAGTATCTATGAACACTTATGTTTGCCTTATTCATGATTCTATTTAACTACATACTCAGGTATTGCATTGCCGGATACAGATTCACAAGTGTAAAGGTAAAAATAAACCAACTCAGGTATATCCATGATTCTAAAGTACTTGCCAAAAAGGATAACCAGAAACACTGATTAACATGACTAAAATGTTTAAAGAAAATATGGAAATGTAATTGAGAATAGAAAAATGTGCACTATTTGAAATGAAGAATAAAAATCTAGAAACAACGGAACGCACATAACTACTAAATCGAAGGGTTGGAGCAGACAATGGTTGAACAATAAATAGTTTAGGTTTGTAAGAGCGGACAATCAAATTAACAAAAATCAGAGCGATAATTAAAAGAGAATACCTTAAAAGAACATAAAATAACATTCAAATTGAAGTATATATTTGAACCCTAATAAAAAATATAAACTTGAGAAGTATTTCTAGTAAGATATTATGAATATTCCATAAACCGGAGGAAAGAAGACGAGATACCTGGAGTCAAGAACCATGAGACTAATAACCATGACTAACACATTACATTCCGAATCAGTTCTTAAGCTCTTCACTGGCCTGAAGCAGACGCAATCTATTAATACTTCTCATTTGGAGCATACTTCTGAAAAGAAAAAGTAAGGTGCAGGAAGTAGTGTTTTCGGACAAAGGACCAGTCGTTAATCTACAAGAACAACTTTGAAGACTGTTGGAAATGGGCAGAGAAACCTCAGCAGACTTTGAATAGATTACCAAAAGGCATATGATACTGTACCCTACTCGTGGCTACTACGATGCCTTGGATTATATAAGATCCATCTGGTAATCCAGAACATCGGGGATGCTGATATGAAGATAGTACAAACAACCATGCTATTAACCCACACTACGTCAATAAAACGTAAAGGAATGTGCCGATCTACAACGTGACAAATATGTTCTGAAAGAGCTATACTTGGAATATATAGATCAGGAAATTTCGTAGACTGTCTCAAAAGAGGGTCGCTCCACTATGATCAGGAGAGGATGATAATGGCTGCCAAAGATCAAGGCTCGATGATCAATACTTTTAAGAAGACTCGCGGGTTCAATAAGTGCAGTATCAGGTTTCTGCTAGGGGACGGTTACTATACAATGCGACACAATGGAGGGTGTAAATATCTCAGCTGGAACGTCTGCAAAAAATAAAATATCTAGTGTAACCGCAAGTTCCTGGGATATATACTAGAGAGAACTGTTGGAAATAAGTTATACACCTTCAACTATGACTATGCAATTACAGCTACTTACTTAGAAAACGGCGCTTTTAAACCTGACATAGTGGTATGGGACAAGAGGGAAATTACCAACCTTAGTTGAAGTCAGTTATCCTAATTATTCTGGCTTAAACAAAGCGTAGAGGGTAAGGATAACGAAACACCAAGTCTTATGTACGACATAAAGAGACACCAGAATCTTCTGAAGGTCTCTATCATTCCAGTAATCATAGGGGCTGCCAGATTCATGAAATAGAATTTCAAAAACTACTTGGCGAATATACCCAGTAAACCAAGTGCAAAAGAGATCTAAACAATTACGCTTAAAAAGACGATTAGAAGACTAAAATATCTCTCGGTTGTAGTCTTTGAAATAATGAGTAAATGTCTGGCATCCGTTAGGATGCCCAATCCTTTGCAAAACATAAAGTTCAGAAAATTAGAAAAAAGAAAAAAAACTACAAAAAACTAATAAGTATAAACAACCGCTGGGACAATGCGATAGCAGTGCTATAAAATACATAACACAAATAGAGGCTGATTAGTGCGGCCAAAAGTACCACCAAGATCAACAATACTGATATGAACATAACCGGAAATAAAAGGCGAGAAACGCAAAATGCGAAAAAAAGCTACACGGACGATTTATAAGAATGATCAAATAAATAACACAAGAAAACACATGGACATGGTGAAACAGAATCGCGACTGGTTGTTGTACAAATTGAGATCAGAACGAACTATATAAACGCCAAGATAGATACGTCACAGGAAAAAGGTAAATGTAGACACTGTGGATTAACAGACGAAACGGTAAGTTAATCCAAATATAATACAAAAAAGATACATGACTCGACTATGCAGACAAAAAATATAGGCAAAATGTAAATTGGAAAATGAAAGGCATGAAATTCTTTGACGCGTGGAAATAATCTAAGACAAATTAATCACAGCTATAACACAAGACGTGATAATATTAAGCAAAAATGCACAATCCTGTCGAATAGTAGATTTCTCTGCATTAGTAGATGAGCGATTCAACTGAAGGAGACTATAAATGAAAAAAGTGCATGGAGTTTGTTAAATATTTTGAGTGAATATGGGACATGACGAAAGCTCGTTGAATAGCAATAATTTCAGGAGGTATATGAACAGTTCGAAAAAAAAAAATGAACAGTTGCAGGAGGTATATGAACAGTTCGAAAAAAAATGAACAGTTTCAGGAGGTATATGAACAGTTCGAAAAAAATGAACAGTTGCAGGAGGTATATGAACAGTTCGAAAAAAAATGAACAGTTGCAGGAGGTATATGAACAGTTCGAAAAAAAACAAATGAACAGTTGCAGGAGGTATATGAACAGTTCGAAAAAAAATGAACAGTTGCAGGAGGTATATGAACAGTTCGAAAAAAAATATGAACAGTTGCAGGAGGTATATGAACAGTTCGAAAAAAATGAACAGTTGCAGGAGGTATATGAACAGTTCGAAAAAAACTAACAGTTGCAGGAGGTATATGAACAGTTCGAAAAAAAATGAACAGTTGCAGGAGGAATATAAACAGTTCGAAAAAAAATGAACAGTTGCAGGAGGTATATGAACAGTTCGAAAAAAATGAACAGTTGCAGGAGGTGTATAAACAGTTCGAAAAAAAAATGAACAGTTACAGGAGGTATATGAACAGTTCGAAAAAAAATGAACAGTTGCAGGAGGTATATGAACAGTTCGAAAAAAAATGAACAGTTGCAGGAGGTATATGAACAGTTCGAAAAAAAAATGAACAGTTGCAGGAGGTATATGAACAGTTCGAAAAAAAAATGAACAGTTGCAGGAGGTATATGAACAGTTCGAAAAAAAATGAACAGTTGCAGGAGGTATATGAACAGTTCGAAAAAAAAATGAACAGTTGCAGGAGGTATATGAACAGTTCGAAAAAATATGAACAGTTGCAGGAGGTATATAAACAGTTCGAAAAAATATGAACAGTTGCAGGAGGTATATGAACAGTTCGAAAAAAAAATGAACAGTTGCAGGAGGTATATGAACAGTTCGAAAAAAAATAAACAGTTGCAGGAGGTATATGAACAGTTCGAAAAAAAAATGAACAGTTGCAGGAGGTATATGAACAGTTCGAAAAGAAAAATGAACAGTTGCAGGAGGTATATGAACAGTTCGAAAAAAAATGAACAGTTGCAGGAAGTATATGAACAGTTCGAAATGAAAAAATTAACAGTTGCAGGAGGTATATGAACAGTTCGAAAAAAAAAATGAACAGTTTCAGGAATATATGAACAGTTCGAAAAAAAATGAACAGTTGCAGGAGGTATATGAACAGTTCGAAAAGGAAAATGAGCAGTTGCAGGAGGTATATAAACAGTTTGAAAAAAAAATGAACAGTGGCAGGAGGTATATGAACAGTTCGAAAAAAAATGAACAGTTGCAGGAGGTATATGAACAGTTCGAAAAAAAATGAACAGTTGCAGGAGGTATATGAACAGTTCGAAAAAAATATGAACAGTTGCAGGAGGTATATGAACAGTTGGAAAAAAAATGAACAGTTGCAGGATGTATATGAACAGTTGAAAAAAAAAATGAACAGTTGCAGGAGGTATATGAACAGTTCGAAAAAAATATATACAGTTGCAGGAGGTATATGAACAGTTCGAAAAACAAAATGAACAGTTGCAGGAGGTATATGAACAGTTCGAAAAAAAAATGAACAGTTGCTGGAGGTATATGAACAGTTCGAAAAAAAAATGAACAGTTGCAGGAGGTATATGATCAGTTCGAAAAAAAAATGTGCAGTTGCAGGAGGTATATGAACAGTTCGAAAAAAAATGAACAGTTGCAGGAGGTATATGAACAGTTCGAAAAAAAATATGAACAGTTGCAGGAGGTATATGAACAGTTCGAAAAAAATGAACAGTTGCAGGAGGTATATGAACAGTTCGAAAAAAACTAACAGTTGCAGGAGGTATATGAACAGTTCGAAAAAAAATGAACAGTTGCAGGAGGAATATAAACAGTTCGAAAAAAAATGAACAGTTGCAGGAGGTATATGAACAGTTCGAAAAAAATGAACAGTTGCAGGAGGTGTATAAACAGTTCGAAAAAAAAATGAACAGTTACAGGAGGTATATGAACAGTTCGAAAAAAAATGAACAGTTGCAGGAGGTATATGAACAGTTCGAAAAAAAATGAACAGTTGCAGGAGGTATATGAACAGTTCGAAAAAAAAATGAACAGTTGCAGGAGGTATATGAACAGTTCGAAAAAAAAATGAACAGTTGCAGGAGGTATATGAACAGTTCGAAAAAAAATGAACAGTTGCAGGAGGTATATGAACAGTTCGAAAAAAAAATGAACAGTTGCAGGAGGTATATGAACAGTTCGAAAAAATATGAACAGTTGCAGGAGGTATATAAACAGTTCGAAAAAATATGAACAGTTGCAGGAGGTATATGAACAGTTCGAAAAAAAAATGAACAGTTGCAGGAGGTATATGAACAGTTCGAAAAAAAATAAACAGTTGCAGGAGGTATATGAACAGTTCGAAAAAAAAATGAACAGTTGCAGGAGGTATATGAACAGTTCGAAAAGAAAAATGAACAGTTGCAGGAGGTATATGAACAGTTCGAAAAAAAATGAACAGTTGCAGGAAGTATATGAACAGTTCGAAATGAAAAAATTAACAGTTGCAGGAGGTATATGAACAGTTCGAAAAAAAAAATGAACAGTTTCAGGAATATATGAACAGTTCGAAAAAAAATGAACAGTTGCAGGAGGTATATGAACAGTTCGAAAAGGAAAATGAGCAGTTGCAGGAGGTATATAAACAGTTTGAAAAAAAAATGAACAGTGGCAGGAGGTATATGAACAGTTCGAAAAAAAATGAACAGTTGCAGGAGGTATATGAACAGTTCGAAAAAAAATGAACAGTTGCAGGAGGTATATGAACAGTTCGAAAAAAATATGAACAGTTGCAGGAGGTATATGAACAGTTGGAAAAAAAATGAACAGTTGCAGGATGTATATGAACAGTTGAAAAAAAAAATGAACAGTTGCAGGAGGTATATGAACAGTTCGAAAAAAATATATACAGTTGCAGGAGGTATATGAACAGTTCGAAAAACAAAATGAACAGTTGCAGGAGGTATATGAACAGTTCGAAAAAAAAATGAACAGTTGCTGGAGGTATATGAACAGTTCGAAAAAAAAATGAACAGTTGCAGGAGGTATATGATCAGTTCGAAAAAAAAATGTGCAGTTGCAGGAGGTATATGAACAGTTCGAAAAAAAATGAACAGTTGCAGGAGGTATATGAACAGTTCGAAAAAAAATATGAACAGTTGCAGGAGGTATATGAACAGTTCGAAAAAAATGAACAGTTGCAGGAGGTATATGAACAGTTCGAAAAAAACTAACAGTTGCAGGAGGTATATGAACAGTTCGAAAAAAAATGAACAGTTGCAGGAGGAATATAAACAGTTCGAAAAAAAATGAACAGTTGCAGGAGGTATATGAACAGTTCGAAAAAAATGAACAGTTGCAGGAGGTGTATAAACAGTTCGAAAAAAAAATGAACAGTTACAGGAGGTATATGAACAGTTCGAAAAAAAATGAACAGTTGCAGGAGGTATATGAACAGTTCGAAAAAAAATGAACAGTTGCAGGAGGTATATGAACAGTTCGAAAAAAAAATGAACAGTTGCAGGAGGTATATGAACAGTTCGAAAAAAAAATGAACAGTTGCAGGAGGTATATGAACAGTTCGAAAAAAAATGAACAGTTGCAGGAGGTATATGAACAGTTCGAAAAAAAAATGAACAGTTGCAGGAGGTATATGAACAGTTCGAAAAAATATGAACAGTTGCAGGAGGTATATAAACAGTTCGAAAAAATATGAACAGTTGCAGGAGGTATATGAACAGTTCGAAAAAAAAATGAACAGTTGCAGGAGGTATATGAACAGTTCGAAAAAAAATAAACAGTTGCAGGAGGTATATGAACAGTTCGAAAAAAAAATGAACAGTTGCAGGAGGTATATGAACAGTTCGAAAAGAAAAATGAACAGTTGCAGGAGGTATATGAACAGTTCGAAAAAAAATGAACAGTTGCAGGAAGTATATGAACAGTTCGAAATGAAAAAATTAACAGTTGCAGGAGGTATATGAACAGTTCGAAAAAAAAAATGAACAGTTTCAGGAATATATGAACAGTTCGAAAAAAAATGAACAGTTGCAGGAGGTATATGAACAGTTCGAAAAGGAAAATGAGCAGTTGCAGGAGGTATATAAACAGTTTGAAAAAAAAATGAACAGTGGCAGGAGGTATATGAACAGTTCGAAAAAAAATGAACAGTTGCAGGAGGTATATGAACAGTTCGAAAAAAAATGAACAGTTGCAGGAGGTATATGAACAGTTCGAAAAAAATATGAACAGTTGCAGGAGGTATATGAACAGTTGGAAAAAAAATGAACAGTTGCAGGATGTATATGAACAGTTGAAAAAAAAAATGAACAGTTGCAGGAGGTATATGAACAGTTCGAAAAAAATATATACAGTTGCAGGAGGTATATGAACAGTTCGAAAAACAAAATGAACAGTTGCAGGAGGTATATGAACAGTTCGAAAAAAAAATGAACAGTTGCTGGAGGTATATGAACAGTTCGAAAAAAAAATGAACAGTTGCAGGAGGTATATGATCAGTTCGAAAAAAAAATGTGCAGTTGCAGGAGGTATATGAACAGTTCGAAAAAAATGAACAGTTGCAGGAGGTATATGAACAGTTCGAAAAAAAATGAACAGTTGCAGGAGGTATATGAACAGTTCGAAAAAAAAATGAACAGTTGCAGAAGGTATATTAACAGTTCGAATAAAAATGAACAGTTATAGGAGGTATATGAACAGTTCGAAAAAAAATGAAAAAGACTCGAGGAAATTGGAATAAAGTGGAAGAGTGACATACTATAACGTACAGCACATATAAAAACGGCTCATATATTAAGAATGTAACTTGATATAGAATAACGTGGCGTAAAACAAATAGGCATATGGAAATAACATAACGCACACAACGGTCACAGTTAGTATGTAAGAAAAATCTAAAATTCAGTTTTATCAACATCGATTGGTAGCACACAAATTGCTCGTAAAAAGTCTAGGCGGATGGAAAGACTAACATGGAAAATCACCACCTAGAAGTTAACTGGAAAGGCACAGAGAGAAGTGAAATTCTGAGGCGGGTTATTGCGACTCACGATCCGGATAATGGCAATGGCTGCTATAAACTATCGGCTATTGCAACAAAAAAGCAGTTTTTTTTTTCTGCCACTGTGATCGAAAGAAGCGAAGATTTCTGAAAATCGAGGAAACATTATTGCCACTCAGATTCCAAAGACATAAAACGTAATTTTTCAAATGATCGATCAATGAGAACTCTTTGAGAGTAAGTAATACTAATACTAATTATTATTATGAATAATAATAATAATAATAATAATAATAATAATAATAATAATAATAATAATAATAATAACACAAATGTTTTTTTTTTATCTACTAGATTGTCATCATCGGAGCCTTGATACACATCTATTAGAATATAACTTTCTTGTGACAGAATCCCATGCATAATCAATGTATTATATTTTTTTATGGGCATCGCCCCAGACAAGACATGAAGCCACTTGATGTAAGGAGCTAACAAGAACTAATATGCTTATCGCAAAGACAGAATACACTTATTTGCTTTAATCTCAGAAAAGACAAATGTTACAGGGAGGAGGAAAACAGTCAGCAGGAAGAGAGTTCCACAAGCTTGCAGTTCTTGGAAAGAAGCTATTAGAATATGAAGTTGCATTACAATGAGGTATCAAAACAACGAATTGATGGATACCACTACACTAACGAGTCCAACGAGCTGCACCAAAAGAAGCGGAGAATTGATTACATACTTCTGAAGAACACACTATAATAGTATTTATAGAAAAGAATTAGACTAACAACATCATGTATGTGAGAAAGAACGGTGCAGAAAAGAAAGGGTGCGCCCAATCAAATAACAGATACGTTTCTGCACCTTATCAATAACCCTCAAATGCGACAGAGATTCACCAGCCCAAATATGACAACAGTACTCGATAGA
>OY744515.1:2427500-2455000 GCA_963556195.1 Sepiola atlantica
GAGTGTAAAGATCTGCGTGTAATGGTACGGCTGAAGCTGCGAAACTACTAAACAAAAGTTCGCTAAATTTAGTATGAAGATTCTGTGCGTGCTATTGTCGAGAATAAATAGTACTCATACAACAACTATTACATATTTTAAAATCTCGAGATATTCGATATTTTTTTGAAATTCAAAATGTAAAAAGTACTTTAAACCTATTTTCGACTGATTTTCCATCATACTGACGTGAAAAAACGAAAAAGAAAATTAAAAATATTGAAAATCGCTACATGTCTAAATTTTACAGAAATAGCGAATTTTAGCAAATTTTTAAGTCTCGAGATATTTGATATTTTTTTTAATTCAAGGTGTAAAAATTACTTTAAACCCTTACTTAAAACTTAAAAAAAAATCATATTAAATTTCAAGTTTCAATCTTCTCTATTTTATCCGTAGCCTTTCATGTTATAAATAGTACACTAGTCTCTCTACACTGGCTGTACAATTCGATGTTCTTGTAGGTAAATGCTAGAAACAAATTAAGTAATAAATAGCCAAACATGATAGAAAAAAGTTCCCGTCGCCCTTAATATACACCCCACATCCCACCTCCCTTCACCTTTTCCTTAGATGTACATGGTATCATTTTCCTGAGAGAGTCATTTGCATAGTGGCCGGTCTTAAAATAATGCCAGACTCATGGCTGTTCAAGTGAAAAAAAATCACCAAAGTTTTCAGCTGAGTTTCTGTTCTTTTAACTATCTTAAATATATTTGGATTTGTTACTAATTTTAATCATGTTACAAAATTTACTTGTATGTACTTTGTGTTTTTTTATTTAATTTTGAGTTTCAATTACCCTATTTTCTCCGTAGTCTTCATTGTATGAATAGTCAACTTTTTTTTCTCAGTTGTTATCCTACTGGCTGTCTATCACTTATCTGTACTGACTTATATATATATATATATATATATATATATATATATATATATGTGCATATGTGGATTAAACATTGTTTTGTTTACTCGCGGGGGCTCGGAAATCCCCGACTAGTACTACGGGCGCAGGTTACCCTCTCTCGCAGTGTTGGACACGTAGACCTTGTCCGGTCATCCACCTAAGAGAAGGAAAACACTGATAATAAAACCTTGCTACTTACCACTTACGTCTTGGCAGCAAACCGTTGGGGAGGGAGACCTCCTTAGTCTTGATCGACAAACTTTCTAGAGATGGAATCCCGAACAAAGTATCCAGTTTGCAAACCTATAATTGCTTAAGTAGTAGATGGGTTCTGCCTCTCGCCCGGCTTTCGCACCCATTCTTCGTCAATTAGCCAGGCGTAGAGGTACAATCACTGGGACACCTCTAAATACACATAGTGCTTGGCCTTGTTTCCTGACTAGTACAATGAACGCCGTCTCTCTTTTTCTATATCTGGGCAACTTGGGGAAGGTTTTTTCGGTACTCAGTCCTACATAACTAGTCTCGGTCGCTCATGTCCCGACAGGTTGAGGGTACAGGTTAGACAGCTTGTCTGGCTGCTGTTTTCGACTGGTAGTAAGGAGCCCTTACTCTTAGGTAGCGCTACAAACGGTTGCATAATATCGTGGGTAATTGTACGTGGAAAGGGACCCTACAGTTATTCCCGGTGGTCTTTCCCGAGGCCACAACCTCATGGATTATAACTACTTGTGTGAGCTTATTGACACCAAACAACCACCAACTTTACCCTCCCCACGCTATCACAAAATAAACATGAATTTACAGAATAAAACACAAAACTAAACCAGACACCCAACAAAAAAATCTTCGCCTCCTCCCTTGAGGCTTGCATTCAAAAATATCCGGGGACTAAGAACCAACATCAACGACGTAGAAACTTTACTCCTGAAAAACTCCCCGTAAGAAATCTGACAAAAATATGCATAAGGTAGTTTATGTTCGGACCCTCCCCCTGACTGAAGAATATAGGTTAGAATCAGATGACCAAACCTACATGTGCTTTAGATTGACCTTACATCACAGAGTTAGTTACTTATATTTATTATACCGTTCCCCATCGACCCAGGACTGTAACTGGCTTCACTCTGTCTCTGAAAGCTTAGATAGAGCATTCTCACTCGACTCGAATGGCCAAATACATGTATTTCGGGATTTTAATACACACCACCGTGACTGGTTGGGATTCCCCAGTTTTACTGATGCAGCTGAGAAATCTACGTTTAATTTCTTCTCAGTTTACGACCTCTCACAGACTGTCACTTTTCCTACCCGCCCTTCTGATCGTGCAAGCCAGCAAGTCTCACTTCTCGACTGGTTCTTTACCTCACTAACCGAGGATTGTGTGGCGAATGCCCATAGCACGCTCGGAAACTCTAATCATGTGGTGGTAATGATATTATCATCTTAAAAACCCGTCCGAACGCTGATGATCCATTGCTCAAAACAACGAGAAACTATCAGCAGACTGATTTTGAATCCCTCAGGTATCACATCAGCGACGCCCCATGGTGTAAAACCTACTCACTCTCTGCTGACTAGTGTGTAAATGAGCAAACCGAATGGGTCAAAGCAAGCATTGATGATGATTATGCCCCACTCGAAAATTCTTAAGCAAACCCCACTCTCCTCAATGGCTCACCTCAGAATGTGCAGCTACTATTGCTGAGAGGCAAAAGGAATTCCAAAATTTCGGCCGCCATGAGTAAACTGAGAATAGACAGAACTTTATAGAGGCAAGAAATGATTGCAAAGTAGTGATAAATGAAGCAAAGAGAAGGTATACAGAGATGACCAAAAAACGCATTCAGTTACAGAAACTAGGTACTTGTGATTTATGGAAAATCTACAATAGTGTGATGAACAATGGACAATTCCCCCGCTATAAAATCACAACGATGTTGTTTGCACGGCAACTGATACGGATGAACTGCTTGCCCAGCGTTTCGCTTTAAACTCTACTTTGGACTCAGCTAACCACCCCACCTAAAATTCCCATTGCGGACGGAAGCCACACTTGAAAACCTGGCCATCACCCCATTTTAGGTTAGAGACATCATAAGAAACCTTGACACCTCCAAAGCCTGTGGGCCTGATCTTATACCAGTAGTAGTAATAAAGAAATGTTCTGCTAAGCTAGCCCCTATCCTCTCAAACTATACAACAAATGCCTTGCTGAATTTTGTTTCACTGATAGCTTGAAAATATCCTCTGTGGTACCAGTCTTTAAGAATTCTGGAGATAGAACTGATCATCTAACCTACCGCCCAATCAGTCTACTCCCGATCTTTGCTAAAGTCTTTGAATCCTTAATCAATCTAGCGATAGTCAGGCACATAGTTAATGCTAAACTTCTTTCTGATCATCAATACGGATTTAAACTAGCACGATCTACCGCAGATATCCTAACGGTAATCTTTGAACGCATGTATCATACACTGGACCAGGCAGGTGACACTAGGGCAATAGCGCTTGATATATCCAAGGCCTTTAACAAGGTAGGGATTCTCCTAAAACTGGGTAATTATTTAATATAATTAGATCCTTCCTAACAAAAAGAAAGATCCAGTTTGTCCTGGATGGCCGTTCATATAAGCAACATGATTAAATGCTGGTGTACCCCAGGGATCCATCCTTGGATCCTTACTGTTCCTAATTTACATAAATAACCTCCCTTATGTCATAGAGACTGAGATAAGAAGATTTGCTGACGACACCACGCTCCACTTTCGTCATTTGGGCAAAACCGACGCGCACATATCTGAGGCAATGGCTGAATCTTTAGAAACTGACCTCCAGTTAGAAGTGGATTGGGGTAAAAATGGATGGTAACTTTTAATCCCGCAAAGACAAAGCTACTTTCCTTTAATAACAAAACGAAACCTCTTCAACCACAATTTGTCATGGCAAATAACACCGTACCTGAGAGTTCATCATTCAAACTCGTCAGCCTAACTTTCATAGATAACATGAATTGGAATAAGTACATTGAAAACATTGTCAGGGCTGCTGCAAAGAAGTTGGCCTTTCTCTACAGTGCTGGGGCATAATCCACTAGTCTCTCTCCTCTTAGACAGAGTTGCCAACTTGATAAGTCCCTCACTATCAACCAAGCTCCAGCCTCTGTCCAATCGCCGCAATGTTGCTTCCTTGTGCCTGTTTTACAAGTACTTCCATGGAGTGTGCTCTGATGGACTTGCTGCCATACTGATCCCACGGCGTAAATTCACTAGAACAACCCGACAATCGTCTAAATCATATCCATTCACTTTGGAGGTCTCCAGATGTCGAAGAGCTTTCTACTCCAAAAGCTTATTTTCTCGTGCTGCTGGACTCTGGAACTCCCTTCCTACTCCCAGTTTTCCTGACGGTACTGACATGCAGAAATGTAAAACTAATGTAAACAGACATCTCGCTCCAAATTTAGGTTGAACCCCCCCCCCCAAAAAAAAAACTTTCATTCTATTTCTCAGTAGCCCCTTACGTCTACAGTGGCGGCCTGCCTTGTTCGGGTGAACTATGTTAAAACAATTATATATAATGCCACTACTACTACTTCCAATACAAATACTAATTATAATTACTTAAAGCTGAACATAATATTTGGACAGACTTAAATTACATTTAGTTTGAAGTGTCTTTGGGATGCCTGAAAGGAGGGTAATTATAATCACGAATGCAGCTTACGGGGAAACTTACATCACCTAAGCGCATTTTGGTTTAATACTTGTTTTGCCAAACGGTTGTTTCCCTGCAAAAATCGGCCAGTCGAATTCAAAGGTGATTCCTACTTGTGAAAATTCTGTTTAATTTAAAAATTAGACTGGTTAATTTTATTGTTGAAAACAATAGATGTTTATTTACTATAAGAACAAAAATAAAACATGAGGGTTTTTTTTAATGTTGTATCCAAATGTACAGAGACTGAGCCCGGAAACTGTAACAGCAAGCAGCGAAAATATAATATTACGGAACTAGCGTGATTCCGTGGAAATTCCAGAGTTGGTTATCTATCGTCTTCTCTTTCTTTTTTACTGTAGGTACTCAGCTTCCTTCCCATCGCGGGAATCTTTGCTATTTTTTAAACGTCACTTTTTAATCGACGGTGACGACATAAATTGGTTTATGGCGTTGTATTCGATTTTGCAACTTGGCATTTTAAAATGCGTCAACACTTAAGCGACACCAGCTATTTCAGGAACTTATTTCGCGTTTACATTCAAGGCGTCCTCTATTACTCTCTCTCTCTCTCTCCCACTCTTTCTCTTTCACTCTGTTTATTAACAATTAAAGTTGATAAAATAGGAGTAATATACAGATTGCAATAGTCCATTGTAAACAACAGGAAAATATATATTAAGAAGAAAAGGGTAGTCAGAATAGGCTTATTATGGATTTTTATTTTTTTCATTTAGCTGCAAACTTATTTCATGCTGATTCAAAAAAATTAAAGTCGAACTCAATGGGTGACTGAACGGGTCAGATTATTTTTTAGTATATATATATATATATATATATATATATATATATATGATGTGCATTGCGATATATTACTCACACCCCTAGATGTATTTTTTAAAGTCTAGCTGTAGCTATGACACACATGGCGGTTGGCTTCCATTTATACGTAGCTATGTTCTATCCCTGTTTACTCTTGCGTAGGTCGTTGCTGCCAAATCATAACAATTGGCTGGGTAGTCCGTCCCCCGATAGACATGCTCTGCCACAGAAACCGCGCATGTTTCAGATTGATAAATTCTAGAATGTTTTAGATAAACTGATTTTAAAGAATATACCTTACGATTGTGTACGATAGTCGCCATGACTAAAATCACAGTTATCATAGATATTACTTTGTCGAATATATATATATATATATATATATATATATATATATATATATATATATAGTCACATATATAGTCACCCACGGCAAACTATATAATTGTTCAGACAGGCAGACGCTTCAAGGCTGCATAAGAACTTGACACCTTTTTTTCAGTCAATTCAATTTAAGTCATCAGTGCAAATTAAATAAATTTTCCCATTTACATAAACAATATTAGCTACCAAAAAGTCATTGTTTTGTCTTAATTTAGAGGGTTTTTATCATCGTTAATGGTAGCTGACAATTTTAATTATCAACATGCTCAACTAACGACATGTGCACAATGAACAGAAATACGGTTTCGCTATGTCACAACACTTCCGTGTGGTTAGAGAAGCAAGTTAAGATCGAACCTTAATTGTTTGTTATTAAACTCTCAACTGAAGAAAGTGTTGACCTCTTAATTTTAATGGCATTTTAAATTTAGGCATATCACATGAATTGTATAGTAACCAAGCGTTTGAGGAACTTTGAATAATTTTAAGGGCACTAAATATGCTGTCACACTGGAAAATTAAAACAATACTTAGAACTAAGCTTTATTTTCATTATAGCAGCATGCTTTTAAATATTTGAGCATATTTTGATATCTGTTCGATCTCCAAGCGAATTATTCAGTGATTCAAGGGTCTCTGAATATTATAAACCCGGCCTCCTGGAACTCATACCGGCTGATTATATATATATATATATATATATATATATATATATATATATATATATATATATATATATATATATATATATGCTCACATTCAAATACGATCAACAGCTGTGTAATATATGAAAATATGCCAATGACTTTGTGAATCGGCATCAATCTTACGCACACGAACGACTCAATATCCTCCCAGATGAAACTTAAGGAAGAGGATAAATCAACATGTGGATAATCTTAGCAATTTACTGCAATTTAATGGTTAATCTTCACTCCCTTATACATTTGTATACATATTTGAATTTGTATTAAAACATATGAAAATGTTCCAATACTTCAGAATATTTGATGGAATAGGCAACTGTATTACATGACACACACAATACTTGTAAGGACACAATTCTTACGATGAATCAAGAAACACGAGCAACGTAATTACAATTTAATCTGCACGAAAGAAATATGTAAGCAACTGGATAGAAATGGAGAGACACAATCTTATTCGATAAAATATAATTGATGTTTTCTTAGAGAAAGGGATTACATAAGTGACTTTAGAATCACTATGAAATTCTTCTTTCTTTCCTTCCGCATTTTTATTTTCGGAAATACCGATTTCATCTCGATATCTTGTTTATCTATCGTGTTATTTATAATTGGTTCCAATGTTGTCATAGCAGAGGGGTAAAGACGAGCTTACTTGGTGCTTGAAAACCAGTGATTTGGGAGATGAGTCTCATCAGTCTTTGAAGAGAACTTATCTAATAGAAGAAAAACTGATCTCAAATCTCTGCCCCCATTTTGGTCATACCTAATTATAGGAAATGCTTCGGGGTAAATTCCGAGGAAAAATCCTGAGACGGTGTGAGTCTACTAGGTATTCCCTGGCTGTATGAAACTACGTTGTGGCAACATTTGCGACGGCAATATTACCATATGCATTGACGTTTTATTTCTCAATGGATCATTCAAACGTCCTCAAGAGGCGGTCTTCTGCATGGATAACATATCTAGTTCTTCTAGAAGTTGAAAGTTCAATCCTCAGTCGGGCAATACTAGGAATACAATTACGAATTACTTAAGACTTCTACTCGGTCATGGCTTACGGAACGAGTGCAAACTACCTCTGTGGATTAAATAAAGGGTTCCGTTCGAAATTCTGTACAGATTCCCGAGTTCGACAGAAGGATTTCCAATTTTGATGAGATAAACCTAGATAAAGTCGGAGGTTACATCGGCCGAAACGATGTGTTGATAACATTCAAGATGAGTAGAGTATTTCGAATAATTCAAATAATGCAATATTATTATTGTTAGAATTCACGTTCTATTTGGAAGAACGCTAATCTTTGAGTGATTGCTTACTTAATTTATTCCTAAATACAGATTTACTTTCAATACGTTTTATTTACCTTCGTATTTGATAGAAAAATTAACCTTTCGCTCATTGCTAATTTTTCAAATAATCAATACGCATTTTTTATCTCAATTTTTTTCACACTTATTATTTAACAGATAATTCTTGTTTATTTTACTGTTAATTTAATAAATTGTGCACATATCCTTTGTCTTGATACTTTTTGATCATTTTGATTTTAAAGAACACTTGTCATTCATCTGTGTATAAAAACAAGACTGCATCCAGTAATGAACGCCCAATTCCGAAGTTTGGGTAGTGTTGAGTCACCACTCAGTTATTACGACGCATTTGGTCCACTTAACTTTGTTGTGTTATTATCTGTCGAGACATTATCTATGAGTTAAATAGAAAGCATCGTGTACAGTGTAATTGTTTGCAAAATATGCGGCTATAGACCAAATTAATCTACAAAACAATCGTATATAAAATCTGCACAGTTTCGACATCAAATAATTCAAGGACAATTGACATGCCGTAAAACGTAACCAACAACACACTAGCGTTTTATTCAGTATTATTTTCTCTTCATAAATACAAGGTCGATACATTTTGATCAGCAATCTAATTCAGACGAGCATGAAGGTTTTGTTTCATGCATTGTTGTTTCTTTATACGTTTCCAAATACTATGCACTCTCAATACAGTTTCAGCCTTAGCTTATTCGTATAGATTTTTTAATTCAGACAAAGAACGCATTGCTAGTTGTTCAGTTTCTATACATTTTGGACACACCACATTAAGCAGTTTTTATCGATAATTTTAAAACACGCTTCGATTAATATTCAGCCTAGATACTTTTTCGATACACCTTATTCATTCACCATTTTCAATGCACTTTATAAACAAGTCTCGTTCATTGTCCAGTCAATATTTCTTTTTTATACATTGTCCATTTTCAATACTTTTTGACGCACCTCGCATGTGAACCAATGCCCTAATTTCACACATGTAAATGTCTGTAAATGGAGCATGATTTTAACTGCTTTCTCTATAATTGTCGCTAATGACACAATAAAAAAATAGAAGCAAAAATGATTGAAGAATGCAGATATCCGCCATAACCAAAAAAGGGCACTCACTTAACCAGCTAATGTGAACAATCAACTAGATCTTTTGTCTAAATTTTAACATCATTGAGTATTGTGCAAGTTCTTTTTTCAATTCTGTTACTCGTCATCGGGTTGCATGTTAGATTTTCCCTATTCTACGCACCCAAAGAGCTGGAAGTGACAAAGTGTCGTTTTAATGTGTAGAAGCTCCCCAAAAAGGGCATACCGGATGGGACAAAAATAATATGTGTCTCAGTCGAGAAGAAATTATTAATTAAGCAATTAATCTCCTCGGGTAAGTTTATTTTAATTTCAATTAATGTGTGTGCTGATTGCCCGTAGCTGTGTGGTCATGAATCTTTGTCTCATAATTCTAGCCTCAATATACGAACTGCGTTTGATCCCATGCGACTGCCTGCAACCACCACTCCTACACTGATGATGATAAAACGCCCGAAACAATATCGTCTGTAGGTAAAACACTTTAATATTCAATAAAACATATTTATTGTACATAAAGGAATTGTGTGAAATATTTAGTTTTTGAATTATTTCCTTTCACAGATAATTAAAGAAAAAAAACTGGGTTATATATTTAGAAACTACGTTTACAGTTTTCAATTATATCAGGTATAATGCTTTTTTCTTTTAAATTATTTAACTCTAAACTCTCTATTTTTATAATTGAGATCACGTATTCCTTTAGAAAATATCCTTTACGTGCCTTCTCATTTCAATATTATATTCTAATTTTGATATCGAAATTTTGCAGGAGTAAGAAAAGAAGTTAACATAAATTAACGCATGTTACCTTTATATAATTCCCTAATGCCATTTCGTAGACACCATCAGTTTCAATTATATTACCAGTAATTACATAATTAATACTTTTTAATTACTTCAAATTCTATTTGCACACAATCCGAAACAGCTAGATACGAAACTTTTCTGATCGCAAACTGATAACAACTATTACGACGCCCTCGTATATATAAAACATATTATTAAAACTCAGATGTATATACAGGGTGGGCAAAAATAAGGGTCCTATTTTTAAAAATTCATAACTTTTTTATTTATTGATTTTTTTTTTTTTTTTAGAATACGTAAAGGACCCCTTCCGAAGCAAGCATGAGCCGTATTAGCCCTAAGGAACGTACCCTCATTTAGAAAACATTATTTTTGCTTAAAAAACTCAAAACAGTGTAAAAAACAATACTTTAGTTTTTGTAAGTTTTAAGAAGTGTTTTTCGGCTAAAATTTGTTTTGTTTATTTCAAAAAATCTCGGAAGGGTCAGTCTACACACACATAAAGTTTGGTGAGTTTAACTTTTATTTTGTGGAAGTTATTCAAATTCAAGTTATTCAAATTTAAAGATAGGACCCTTATTTTGGCCCACCCTGTATTTAGAAGCGTTTAGATTTTTTAAAAATCAATATAACACAAAACTGTATGAACTCACTTCATTACTTCTTGCAATTTAATATTAAACATCATAACCACCTTTTCGTAACAATAGTAATAATAGGTATAACATTAAAAAAGGAAACCTCCTCAATACGGATCCAGATTTATTTAGACTTCTTTATCCAAAAAGTTATTACTGGTAAAACTTGCACACAAATTGAATAATCGTAGTTGCTGATATCCAGGAAACAAAATACACACAAGCAAAACATATACTTCTAGTCTCAGGCAAAAAAAAAGTATTGGCTGGTGTATAGAACTGTGAGACTGCAGCACCCCCAAGTTATTCCTGCCGAATATTATCGATTACATTAAAAATAATACGTCCTAGTTCTTTATGTTTATGTGCGCATTATACAATCCTTAAGTTTGATGTTCGTAGGCATCCCCAAATTCATATAGAAATTTAAAAAGTCTAGCATGAACTGTGAGATGAACAGTTACACTTATTTGATGTTTGCTATTATGCGCATGCGCAAGTTAGAGACAGCCGCACAAACAGCGACGGAGAACTGTCGTTCATCGCAGCGTCTAGTCTCCGATGCTAGTAGAATGGACTCTGCGTGTGCTGTGCTTATATACAGTCTGCCATATTCTTGAATGTGATATAAATTGTAGAATTCAGGGCAATATCCTGCTGAAAATGTCTACTTCATGAGGAAATCAAGGCGAACACTAGAAACTTTGTGTTAAATTTAGTGTTTGCTTACTTATTTACCATTGCATAATTATTACTTGATAGAAGATCATTAAGTTTGAATAAAGTTTTACCGTATATTGAATAAAGTTTTTCCGTATATTGAATAAAGTTTTACCGTATATTGAATAAAGTTTTACCGTATATTGACTAAAGTTTTACCGTATATTGAATAAAGCTCAACCGTATATTGAATAAAGTTTAACCGTATATTGAATAAAGTTCAACCGTATATTGAATAAAGTTTTACCGTATATTGAATAAAGTTCAACCGTATATTGAATAAAGTTTTACCGTATATTGAATAAAGTTTTACCGTATATTGAATAAAGTTCAACCGTATATTGAATAAAGTTTTACCGTATATTGAATAAAGTTCAACCGTATATTGAAAACAAGGAAAACACAACGAAGGAAATCTGTTTGACACCATCCCTTGCGCACAACTTGTTTAAGACAAATGCCGAAACCGATTTCATATTAAATATCGTGATTATAATAAGATTTAAACATAATTTGTAAGTTAAGAAATATTTGAATAATAAAAAAAAAACCGATTTCATTTTTTTTAGATGAGAATTGATCATTTATATTATTCGGATTACTATTTTCTAATTGGTTATTATTTTTACGTTTCGACCGATGTAACCTCCGTCTTTCTTTGGGTGCATATTTTCAAAATGCCTATGAATGTTTATTGAGCGTTTCGGTTGGTAATACTAGCAGAAACAACAACAGACATCTGTACTGCAACGGTTCCTGGAGCCAACTTCTATCTTACTATATTCTAATAAGTAGTTAACATCTGATTTAGAAATAGTGTAATATAATTAAGGGCACGAGGATCCCCTCCCCCCCCCCCCATATTTTACTATTTTACCGGACATTAATCAACCAAATAACATTTTTTCCTGGTCGACGTCTTAACGTTCAGGCGTCTTGTAGTGACCTTCCTGAAAATGGATAGTTCCGCACTGCAATCAAAAATCGTTTTTGCAACCACAAAAAAATACGTCAATTAATTAAACAAATGTACACATAAACATGGGAAAAGTTGATTTATTTAGCAAAGTTTTACTTTGGGCTGTCAAGGAGTTACCCAAGGAAAATAGACTTAAAAGCGTATGCCACAGTTAACACTCGATGTAAGGACATCTCAAATCACGTCTGGCATACCGGCTATCTCCATCCAATTTCACTAATCTGGTTTTCGAACATCCGCCATATGACATCATTTCCGCTGTTTTTGGTTCCCAATTTACTCGTTTGTTTAAAAGGGTAAACCGCGTAAACCTTGCCGACAGCTCGTCTACACTGTGTCTTATTTCATAAGCATAATTCAACCAAATGATTCATACCAAAGTACTCACAAATATTATACAATATGATACTCTGATATTTCTCAGAAACTCTTTTCTTAGAAACATAGTTACTTAAATAGATTTATTCCAGTAATAATTTTCACTATTTCTTAAATAAGACTTATGTGAATCAATGCTTTCCTTAGTTGTATAGAAGCACTTAGCAGACACACACGTCTCACATATAAGTATATGTAACATTAAGGTTAAAATGTTGACATTACAAGTCTTTGAATGATTGTTAAATTGAAGTGTTATGTTTTTCTGTTTTTTTTTAAAACATAGTTCACCCCAAACTAGGCAGGCCACCACTGTAGACGTAAAGAGCTAATGAGAAAAATAAAAGGGGAAAAGGTAGGGGGCGGTCAACCTAGATTGGGATCTGCGCGGCGAGATGTCTGTTTACATTAGTTTTTAATTTCTGCATGTCTGTACTGTTGGGGAAACAGGGGGCAGGGATGGAGTTCCAGAGGCCACCAGTACGAGGTAAAAAGCTATTTGAGTAGAAGGCTCTCCGACATCTGGGGACCTCCACAGTGAATGAATGAGATTTAGTTGATTGTCGAGTTAGTCTAGTGAATTTACGTCGAGGGGGCACCAGAGTAGCCAATTCATCGGAGCATAATCCATTGAAGTATTTGTAAAACAAGCACAAGGATGCTACATTGCGGCGATGGGACAGAGGCTGGAGCTTGGTTGACAATGAGGGACCTATTAGGGTGGCGATTCTTTTTTTAACCTTGTCAAGGAGGGAGAGACTGGTAGATGATGCACCAGCCCAGATGGTTTAGTCTAAATACTTCTTGTACTTTCTTCATTTTCTATATTTTCAGAGGCTCGTGGAGCAAAGTATGTGTTGAATAAACCTAAGGCTTTATAAAAGCATACGAAAATAGTATAATGCATCTTCAATTCAATCATATCCATTACAACCTTAACAATATGAGCAACCGGTATAACTAAATGAAATAATTCTTCTAATATTTTGCTCTGTTTTCTCAATAATCAGTTTATTTTTCTCTGGCTCTGTTCAGGTCAGATAATAACCCAACAACAATCGGTGTTTTGCCTCATTGAAAAATATCTCTTTGTGTTTGATTTGAGCCTCAAATGAGAAGAAAAAGACTGAAACACATCGCTTATTTGTTAACAGCGATAAATATAAAAAAAATAGACGCCAAAGAGGAAACCCGTCGTTTCGTCTTTCCTTACCGAAACAATTGCCATAGAGAACGGAGTGAACATGGCGAGCCTTTTCATCTTGAAAATTCCCTTTCTCTAGCTGTCTCTCTGTCTCTGTCTGTCTGTCTCCATCTCTCTCTCAAAATCCACAGTGAACCTCGCGTCACGTGACGATCGATAAACCTGTACTCATTAGCGACCCTCCCTATCCCTGCCCCTCCCCATTTGCCACTATTTTTATTACTCCCTCGCTACTATCACGTTGCCCGCGCCCAGCATCACGGCGGGTTGAAAACTGGTTCAATCGTCTGTTTCCTTCCAATTTGAATTTCCTAGTTCTTTTTTTCTTTCTTTCTCAGCATGTGTGCCTTTAGTGGCTGTGTCCGGGTGGTTGAGCTACTGCGAGCAAAAAAAGGGGAAAAATAAAAAATAAACGAAGCATAAATAGAAAGAAGGGAAAAATGAAGTGACTGCCGGGGGATGAAGGAGCGTCAGAAATCAAGAGCACCCCCACCCCAGCTACCAATCAAGATGGATTGCATGCTGTTAGATGTTCACATGGTTGGATAATTCTCGTTTTGAAGTTTTCAACGTTTTCTGAGCCCTGGAACTTGAAAGTATGAAAAGCTATCGATTATGAAAGAGCAGAAGAAGAAGAAGAAGAAGAAGAAGAAGAAGAAGAAGAAGAAGAAGAAGAAGAAGAAGGAGGAGGAGGAGGAGGAGGAAGAGGAGGAGGATGATGATGATGGTGATGGTGGTGGTGGTGGTGGTGGTGGTGGTTGTGATGATGATGATGATGATGATGATGATGATAATACATTTTTTTTTATTCACTAGAAGTTTTCACACAAGTACTTATCAGTGATTGCTGACGGTGAATAGCAAGTAGTTCTATCTGGAGTCTATGTGCCAACAAGTCTCGTCAGATTACCAACACTCTTAGTGTCTGTAATGAACTGTTGTAAGTCATTTTGCGTTATCGCAAGAACGGATGAACATTTATTTCTCGCTAGCACCGACTGTTTGCCCTCTTGAGTGCTAATAAACCCCCCGCAGCTTCAAGTACTTGCCGCAGCGATTAAGTCTGGATTCCGGCCGTGTTCATTATTTCTGTGTGATGTATAGTCTCAATTGTCCCATTGATTCCTATTTCTCCTACAATTGTTTGTATTATAGTGACATTTTTCAAGACAAGAGCGGCTATTTTTAAGATCTTCCCATTCAGCCTGCGGGTTTAGTCATTAACAATGTTCTTTCAACCGTGAGCGTGACATATAAGCAGACGGACGGAGCCATTTATACACATTTCTTGATGTATCTAAATTGATGTTTCTAACAAGCGCGATAAACCGACTATTTACCATGGTGCATCAAAAGTAGGCAATGTTTATTCTACCTGCGTGTTTAAAATCCAAATCATATTTCCAGCTCAAGTATAACAGATCGTCTCTAATAGAAATCCTTTGACGCATCCAAAATAAAATAAGTCTATATAATGTGCGTGCTTAGCGATGCAAATGCTATTTGCAATTAAAACGTGACAGACCGTAGAACGGACCTAGGGGTGAGCATGACTTCTTATAGAGAACGTATCTCTGAGGATAACACACAAGTAAACATTCAGTAAGGACAAAGAGGCGATCCATGATTAATATGTTAACCCCAATGCCATATCAAATTGGCAGGTATGCTGATAAGATTTTTACATGCGTTTAGATAAAACCGTTAAAAATGTAAACAGCAAAGATGGCATATTCATTTATAAACAATTTAATAGAAAGTACTTCGAAAGAAAATCATAAAATTGTTTAAAAGCCAGGTTTTGTGTTTAGATTGAAAATTGAGCAATGCCAGTACGGAAAGCATTTTAATCCCAATTTACTTTTGTTATAAACAATCCTCGGCGATTTCGAATTTGTCTAAAGTTTACGTCTACTTCGAATGGGGAAAGCGTTAAAAGCGAATAAACAGATAAATTGACAGACAAATAGACGGGCACTTTTCATCTATAGATGACGGATCAACCGAATGGCAGGGCACATATGCTTAACAGGTAATGGTGTCATAGCATATACTTTGAATGTTTTAATTAAGAGTTTTGTGAAGATTAACCAGCATTTCTTATCAGTCCAGTGTGAGTTTCGTAGCAGATTCAAGATTATCTTAAACCAGGTCCCTCTAACTCGTTATACAATCTTATTTAGAGTTCACGCACTTATCACCTGAATTACACCAATTGATAATAGGTCGGAGGGCCTCAACAACGGAAGCCTTAGAGCTCCACCCTTCCCCAAGGGGTAGGCGTGGTGACGTGTTCATGTAAAAGTATTGGGCTAACAGGGTCTAGGTGAAAATTCAGGAGGATTCAACACACAATTTGTCGTCCACTGGTCGCTGTATATCGCAAGCAATTAGCTGTTAAGAGCTGGACCGTAGTAAATTATGAACTAAGGATACAAATGTTGTTTTTATGCATGTGAAACCGACAATAATTTGAGTGTTCTGGGCTAACAAAAAATTACCTTATATGAATCGCAACTCCCTGAACAAAATTGATCAGCAATTTTTACTAGCACAGTATAAAATTATTGGTCAATAGAACTTTATACTAAAATGAACACTATTGAATTAAAAAACGAAAAAAAAACGAATAGTTAATTAATGAAATGCCATTTTGCACAATATTATCGAAATTAGTTTATCTTACGACGTTGATCGCATACATGTGAGCAATATATAGGCCGTATGAAAAAAACAATCAAATAAAAAAATTTAAAAAAATTATTTATATGGAAAATTCTAGTTATTCTCTTCTGTCCAGAAATGAAAAGGGAGTAACTTAACAAAGTAAATTATCTATGATAAATATACACACAACGATTTGGTTGGTTTTAAGTAAAAAAGTTTTAAAAAATAGGCGAACTATAAAACAAAGAATATATATTTAAGATTAAAAAGACAAAACAAAAATACTGAGTTTGCAAAATACCTATCTGATACCCGGTCATCTCGAGCCAACATCTGTGGATTGCGATAACAACCGGAAGTGAGAAAAATAAACAATTCAGCTCGCTTCTAGACTGCTCGCTAGGAGTGTGAAACCTTGGTAATGGCCTATTAAAACACATAATTTATTTGTGTACTATATATATATATATATATATATATATATATATATATATATATATATGTGTGTGTGTGTGTGTGTGTGTGTGTGTAGGAAATGAAGTGATACACACGTGGAATACTATGTTGGAATAATTAACCCAAAAATGTGCTCAGAATATTAACTTTTTCATATATTTCGGTGCCCTAACGAGACTTTTCACAGAATTACACACAAAAAATGCCGACCGTCTCCAATCAACACCAGCCGGCATCTACCCAATCTCCTTAATAACTGAAACGCATAATACATCGTCGAAACCCAGCGCCCATTTTTATTTTTCTCTTTCCCTTTTTTATCTTGTCCACTTCTGTTCCTCCTTTTCCTGCACGACCCCGCTTTACGCTATTAAAAATCCCTTAGCTTCATAAGAATTTTCTCCTACCACTCCAAACATATATTAGAGCATACTTCTGCGTTTCCCCCCTTCAACCTGATTTTTGTCCTACTTTGCTTCATTCCAAGACCCTGTTACCACACTCTCCTATATCCCACTCATTCTACCACATTGCTAATTCTCTGCATACCGATTTAATAAAATTCATTCTATGAAAACGACCCGTTACAGTGTCATATATTGAAAAACGTAAATATTTATGCATGCTTAGATGTTAATAATTCTTATACTGTTATATTGTTATACTGTTTGTGGGGTTGAGTTGATGACTTTAATCTAATGGGTCCCCTATTGTAGATTGAGGAATTGTCTTCAGATATGAAGGTTTACTGTGTATATACTGAATAAGTAGTGCCCCACTCGTTGACTTTTGAAAAAAGAATAGAAGCCTTCAGCCACCCTACCGAGGTTAGTGGTGAATTGAAAGGTCTTTGATAGGGTTTGACACAAAGGTTTGGTTCACAAGCTTGTTAGTCATCGAATGTTTTGAATTGTCCTCGTAACCATCAAATAACATTCCGGGATCATTCGTTGACATTTATGCAGAAGACGCAATTATCGATGAGAGTACTTCGAAGAGCATCGACATTCAAAATCTTTCTAAATCACTTTCATCTGACTTGGAGCATCTTGTTCATGGGGGAAAAACGTCTTTCTGCATCTGAGACTTATAACATCAAGCTTGTCCCATTTCACCACCAATGCTCGGATCCTCATTTTTACCCTCTTGAAATAAATGTATGTCTCTCTCTCTCTCTTTGAGAAAACCCTTTTCTTTTATACGCTCCTTGAACTGATTTAAACGTCAGATCAGCAATGGAAGACTTACATCAACTCTGTCGTTAGAGTCGCTAGAAAAGATAGCTAGATTATTCTACCGCTCCAGAAAGTATGTCGTCTTGACGACTCTTACTGCATTGATTAGCCTCTATGTGTTTTCAGTTATATATTTTCCAGTTCTTTTTTATGCATTCCACACAGTATTTTATACTTACCAGTCCTTTTCCCCTTCTCCTTTTTATGTAACGTTTGTCAGTACCATCCTTCGACGATCTGTTTTTAAATTTGGAGATTCCAACAAAACAGTGAGTATATGCGATTGTGGTAGATAAGAAGAATTTATGGACTTAACACTCCCATCAAACTGCACTTTAGAACTAAATAGAATTAAAACGGAACTGAAATACCAAGAGTTGACTCTAAAGGGAAACTCGATTATAATGGCTATTTCGTATAGACCTATTTGTAACTAAAAAAGTATAAAATCTAAAAACAGATCTCGATTCATTCACCAACACTTTTATCCGACCTTCCCATATACCAATATTCTGTAGGCTTTTTTTCATCGTTTGAACACTCGTTGCTGCTGCTGTTGTTTGTTTTGTTTGCTACTTCTTTTATGGTTTTCAGAATAACATGGCAATTGTAATGAACACTATGAACTGTCGAATGGATCAGTTATGTCTGTTGTTGTATTCTTCTTAGGCTAATTTACTGCATTTAATTATGCTGTGGTTTTTTGTTTCATCTCATAGTCCGCAGAATTAATATTTACTGTTTTCTTGGCTTTATCTATTTTGTATTTCATATAGTTCGGTCTTATCGCGTTGTTTCTGCTGTCTGTTCGTCGCGATTCAGGTTTTATTGCGCTTTTTATAAGCATGTTAATTGGCTTTCGTGCGCCTTCTTCTGACAAGTCTTTTAAATCGTCCATGTAGCTGCTTCTCTTCCTATTTGCCTTTTTCTCGTCTTTTTGTTTCCAGTTTCGCTGGTTTAGTTGTATTGTATTACCGGTGGAGAAAGCACACTAAAAATGAACTTTCTTAAATGTTTGTTTAATGTCCAAGAATTTTCTTTTCATCCAGCCTATGAAAGGTCCAGTACATTTTACTATGGATTCAGTCCAGGTATTTATTGCTTTTATTGTGTTTCTAAAATACAATTTCGCTCCAAAGGCTTTTCTTGTTTATCTCAAGTATTCTCTTTTAATCTTCTCTTTTATCATAGTTGGGTTGATGCCCCCCCCTTTCCAGAATTTCAAAGCACCCCCATCGCATTTCGTTTAGGTAGTTCTATTCCATCTCCTGATTCTAGGTGCCTCTTCTTCATCTATTGCAGTACACACGTTTTTATTTCGTTTCTATTGTAATCTACCTATTTCCTTAGACGACGTTACAATAAGTTTCTAAAGCTAGTATGTAAAACAAATAACTGGTACTACACTGAATATACACCCGCCCTCTTTTTCAGTGAGTGGACTACAAACCGGAATAAACATGTGTAACAGTCGAATGTGAACAAATAGTATATAATGGTTATATAGTATGAATTCAAGACAAATAATTATAGCGGACGTTTTGTTATGCACATTATAAGAACGACATAGGAAAAGAGAGTGCGGGTATTTTTGTATTATTTGTAATCTAAAACAGTAACTTTGGTAGACTGTTCTATTAGCCGTGTGGTTAATGGCTGGCATAGTGATTAACATGAAGTTAGCGGAATGGTGGGGCTATACGTAAAACTGAATAATTAGCTGTATACTGTATTTACTTAACGCTGTTATTGGTTGAAGGTCGAGAATTAATTACCATAGTTGAATTAGTAATTCCTACTCTAGAACTGAAAATAAGTAAAGAGAAAACGGCTGACCGATAAAAATATAAAAGTTGCTCAATTAGAACAAAACTATTTAAATAAAAAGTTGATAGAAATGATCACATATATGCAAATTGTCTTAAAGCGGAGAAGATTCATCTTTTGTTTAAAAATATATCCCTGAGATAGCGATATATATTTTATCTGTTCAGATGAGATAACTTACTTAGTTATTATTGATATATAGCTCTATCTAAAATATATTGAGCTCTTGTGCACAAAGTTATGCATTCTTCATTCGATTCCTTATCGGACTTGATGTTTAAACGACACTTTTTTATGAATTGGTTTATGCTCTTAAGTATGTATGTATATATATATATATATATATATATATATATATATATATATATATATATATATAAGAGAAGTCGAAAAATTTAAAACCAATTGAGAAGTCACCTTATTGTTTGCGGCATCGTGTTAAGCCTTAGGCCACGATCAAATAACATTTGTTTAATATAGTTCACCCCAATCAATGCAAGCCGCCACTGTAAACGTAAAGAGCACTGAGAGATATGGTAAATATAATGGGGGTCATCCTAAGTTAAGAACTGTGCAGCGAGATGTATGTTTACATTTCTGCATGTCAGTACAGTCGGGAAACAGGGACAAGGGATGAAGTTCCAGAGGCCGGCCGCACGAGTAAATTAGCTATTGGAGTAGAAGGCTCTTCGGCCTCTCGAGACTTCCACAGTGAATAAATAGGATTTGGACGATTGTCGGGTTGGCCTAGTGAATTTACGTAGAGGGGGCACTAGAGTAGCAAGTTCATAAGAGAACAATCCATAGAAGTACTTGTGAAACAGACACAAGAATGCAGCATTGCGGCAATGGGATATGGGCTGGGGCTAGATGGCTAGTGAGGGACCTATTAGTTTGACGACTCTTTTTTGGAATTTGTCTAAAAGGGAGTAACTAGTGGATGATGAACCAGCCCAGATGTGGCAACAATATTCTATGCGTGGGCGGATGGTGGCTTTGTAGAGATATAGGATAATGTCAGGGTTGATAAAATTACTAGCACGGTAGAGGGAGCCCACCGTCTTTGTAGTAGCACTGTCAATGTCTTCAATGTATTTATTCCGATTCATGTTACCTGTGAATGTTAGGTGTTTAACTCTCAAGTACGGTGTTACTTGCCATGATTATCGGTGGTTGAATAGGTTTCTTTTTATTATTGAAGGAAAGGAGCTTTGTCCATTGCAATATTAAAAGTTACTATCCATTTATGACCCTAATAAACTACAGCCTGGGGGTCATTTGCCAAGGATTTAGCCATTGCCTCAGATATGTGCGCGTCAGTTTTCCCAAATAACGAGAGTAGAGCGTGGTGTCGTCAGCAAATATTCCTATCTCAGTCTCAATGACATCAGGGAAATCGTCTATGAAAATCAGGAACAGTATAGGTCCGACGATGGATCCCTGGAGTACACCAGCATTTATGTCATGTTGTTAAGATGAACGGCCATCGAGGACAACCTGAATCTTTCTTTTTGTTAAGAAGAGTCTTAGTATATTAAATATTTGTCCAGTAGTACAATATGAGTGCAGTTTTAGAAGAATCCCTTTAAGCCAGATGTTGTCAAAGACTTTGGATATATCAAGCGCTACCGCCCTAGCTTCACCTGCTTTGTCCAGTGTATGATATATGCGTTCAAAGATGATTGTTTTTGGCTAAGATCAAAGTGTAGTATCTGTTCCGATGGATACTGCACGCCTGTCCTGTGCAGTTCTAGGAGGTCCACCCTCCCAGGCTTCGCCTCCCCTCTTTGGGGAGGAGTAAGTTTATTGCTTACTGTCTGAGGCGCTCCTACCGGGGAATGCCGACGGGGCTGCCCAGGCAATTTTTAAATGGCCAGAGTGCTCACCTCTCGAGCGCTGGCTTTTAACCTCACTTGCTCGACCCGATCTTGGGTCACATCTTACTTGTGGGAGTAAGATAAAACTGGCCTTGTGCCTAACTCCGCGAGGAGTAAATAAACATATTCGCAGTAGATTGTGCTTGCCTAAATCCGTACTCTTATCAGAAAGTCATTAAGCATTAACAAGGTGCCTGAATATCGCTAGATTGATTAAGGATTCAAAGATTTTAGCAACGATCGGGAGCAGACTGATTGGGCGCTAGTTTTGAGGATTAGTTTTATCTCCAGAATTCTTGACGACTATAAGGACAGAGGCAATTTCCCATCTATCAGGGAAGCAAGATTCAGCAAGGCGTTTGTTGTTGAGTTTGTAGAGAACAGGGGTCAGTTAAGCAAAGCATTTATTTATTACTAATACTGGTATAAGATTAGTCTTACAAGCTTTGGAGGTGTCAAGTTTTTATATGATGTGCTTGACATGACTTAGGGTGATGACCAGGTTTTCAAGTGTGGTTCAGTCCGCAATGGGAATTTAGGGAAGAGGGTTGTTTGCTGAGTCACAAGGGAATTTAAGGCAACACGCTGGGCAAGTAGTTCGGCCTTATCAGTTACTGTGCAAACGACATCGTTGTGGTTTGATAGCGAGTAGTTGTTGATTGCCCATCGTTCACTATTGTAGATTTTCAAGAAATCGTGAGTATTTAGTTTTTGTAACTGAATGCGTTTTTTGGTTATCTCTGTATATCTTCGCTTTGCTTCACTCGCCACTACCTTACAATCATTTCTTGAGTCTATAAATTCCTGTCTATTCGTAGTTCACTTATGGCGGCCGAATGTACGGAATACTTGCTATCTCTTAGCAATAGCAGCTGCACATTCCGAGGTGAATCGTTGAGTAGATTATGGACGTAAGCTTCAATGCCTGCTTTAAGCGATTCGGTGTACTCATTTGCACACTGATCAGCAGATAGTGAGAAAGTTTTATATCCATGGAGCGTCGCTGATGCGATCTCTGAGGGATTCAAAATCAGCCTGCTCGTAGTTTTTCGTCGTTTTGAGCAACGGCTCATCAGCTTTAAGACGAGTTTTAAAGGTGATGACAATCATGAGAAAGAAGAGAATTTAAATTATATATAATGTCGAATCAGCGGATATATACAGTAAATTTAGTCATATAGTGTTCAACAAAAGGGGCCGGAAATCGCGTCACGTATATATATATATATATATATATATATATATATATATATATATATATACATTTTCGAGGAGTAGTGTATATTCTTATTCGACCTTCAATAAATGGTAAATAATATTTCTCGTTTGTTTATTATTATGTGTTCTCTGTCTGCGCTTCCTGTATGTAGGCGAGTACGTCCTTCTCTGTTTTGCAGATGGAAATAACCTGCTATCTTATTCGTAAGTAGTAAATTCAGAGAATCTTGAAAATTTGGTTGACTAGAGTCAGCGGGTTACTGCTCTTTTGACCGGTCAGGTCAGTCGCTTCTGGTGATCTAACAAACGTTGTATTTCTGCGAACTTCGTTACCCGAGGCGCTCTGCTAACATATGCCGACCAATGTGGTTTTGCATCAGATCTAACCTCTGGAGACTGACCTCCAGTATAACATCAACAATGTTCTCTCTCTCTCTTTCTTTTCCAGATTTGACACTCACAAACGTCTATGCAGCCAATATGCAAGTGTCCGACACGAACAGATATCAATATTAGACTAGAGTTATAGGTTAAGAGTCAAGAGACCGTATATATCACGTCGGAATTAGTTGGATTCTAATAAAAGTTTTCAGAATTTTAAAATTGATTGAACTCTCTTTTTACTCTTAAAATGTAGTCGAGTCGTTCGTATTTTTGTGGAATGTTTAATAATGCATATATATCCATAGATCGATATTTATATATATATATATATATATATATATATATATATATATATATATATATATATATATGTATATATCGATATATATATATATATATATATATATATATATATATATATATATATATATATATATATATATATATATATGCATGTGTGTGTATCCATCTTCGTGATAGAGGATTTTGGTAAGGGAGGTTGCTGGTTGCTATTTACGATAATGTATTGCTTTCGTAAAAAAGGAATATATTTCTTTCAGTTGCTAAAAAATACATCATATAATCTAGATTTCGTTGTGCTACACAATTTCTGTGCGCTGATAGCATAACGAGTAATAAGCTCGCTTGTTGTCAAAACGGTCGGGGTTCGATGTCAACTTGAAGCACTCGCCTGTTAATCTAAATTAAAGAGCTGTAATACAATGTAACAGGCTCCCCGTACATGATATATATATATATATATATATATATATATATATATATATATATATATATATATATAAGTATAAATTTGTATCTATACCAACATTATTGGTTACATATGTGAATACATGTTTCGGTTGCACTTTTCCAAGAAAGTCAACCTCATCAGACCAAGAATTTTTCAGGAAAAGTGCAACCGAAACATGTATGCACATATGTAACCAATAATGTTTGTATAAATAAATATGTATACTTATAAACAGCTCTACTTGGTATTGAGCACTTTTTATAAACACTTGAGTTTCTACGGATTTACATTTACAGAAACTAATACAATACATATATATATATATATATATGAAGGTTAGTGGGAGATAACTCTAGCAGAGTGCTCAATTATTAAGGAAAATAACAAAAGTAAGAACGTACTATTTATATATTTATTACAGAATATCAGAACAAAATCGGTACCTTCAGTTTCGAATCCGAACAATGGTGACATATAATTCGTCTCCTTTACCGGATTCTGAAGCTGAAGAGAACCCGGTAAATGAGATTAGTTATAGGCCTGTGATGTACGTGTGACCCGTTGGACTCCAACCTCAATCACTAGTTATTCTAATTAATTTTATTAATAATTCACTTCTATATTATTATTATTATTATTATTGACACGCTAGACGTTCTCACACATGTTATCATCAGTCATTGCTCACCCCTAATGACCTGTGGTGTTACCTGGAGTCTGATTGACAAGAAGTATCACCTCTTTCAACAACCTTTGCAAATGACTTTGTGTTATCACAATAGTTGTTTACCAGGGATTTCTCGCTGGCAGCAACCTTTGGTCTTCTCTGTAATTTTCCCGAGGTCCCAGTATTCTACACACTTTTCCAGTGGAGTTGTATTTTGTGCTCTTCCTGGTCGCTCTTTCCATTCTTCTTGACCCGTCGCAATTATTTTGTGTGATATCAGCCGAGACTGATCACATTTTCTTTTTTTTGGGGGGGGGGGTCAGTTTGTAAGAATTCTTGCAGTTCTCTTGCGTTAACGTGGTGTTGTGGTATTTCTTTCCATGTTTTTGTTTACTCTGGTTGCAATTTCTTGTGGCTTGTTAGTGTTCGTTGTTTATGTGTATTTGTTTCTGCATTCGAGGATTTTCCTAATTATCATCATTATTATACAGTAGTATTACTATTTTTATAATTCTTATGGGAAATCAAAAAGGGAAAAAAACAAGAGATATTTATATATATATTCATCAACGTTTCGTCTTTATTGTAAGACTTCCTCAGGATGATAATTTGAAGAAAAATGTCATGCAAGTACATCAAAATTTCCCATTACGTGTGATTAATCTAATCCTTCCTTTCGCATAACTCTTATATAGCGGTAAAGCGACATTTTAACTTGCCATCTAATTTGCATACGTGTTACGGTGTGTACAGGCACGGATATGTATATTAGACAAAACAGAGTAAGTATTTTTCTAAATGCTCATAAAGACATTGGCAAATAACGTTGTTAAATAAACAGGGACGTGTAAGTGGCGAAAAGAATATGGATATCTAAAAACAAATGAGATGTTTTCTTTGGTCAGTTAATTATGAATTACGGCTCATTAGAGAAAAAAAATCAAACAACTAATATTAATTTAAGGATGAATCTTTGTTATTAAATTATCTAGGAAAATAAGCCACAGCGAAATACATTTTGATTGAGTAACATTTTGTATAATAATAGATTAAGTCGAAAATGTTTACATTTATTCTGTTTATTTCCGAAAGATCAACAACTAGTATTTACCCTTGAGGAGTTTTTTAAACCATGCGACTTCAGTAAGGGTTTTTTTTATGGTGAGTAAACGTGTTTTACATTATTATTTACTCACTAGGAGTTCCCACACAAACCATTATCAGTAATTGCTCACTGTATTCCTTGCAGTTTGAGTGATCCCATGTCTCTCCTGCCTTCAATTCTATTATATACTCAGTGGGAGTTCTCGCACAGCACAGCATCACTGATTGCTCACTGATGATAACCGGTGGTGATCACTGAAATCTGGGTGATAACTAGTTTCCACAAATTTCCAGTACTATTCAACTCTTTCGATAACTATCGCAAAATGATTTTGCGTTATTGCAAAAGCAGCTTTCCATTGATTTTTCGCCGGCAACGACCATTGGTCTTCTCCAGGATTTGAGTGCTTATGAGACTTTCCAAGCCCTATATATTATCCACACTCTTCCAGTTGAAGTCTGGGTTTTTTTTGTCACCATCCTCGGTCTGTTTATCCTTTTTTACCCTTCACGACTATTACGTGTGGTATTACCACATTGTTGTTGTTGTTTTTTATGTTTTTGTTATTATATCAACTCACTAGATGTTCTCACACAGGTCATCATCAATGATTGTTGACTAATAATCATCGTTGGTATTCCCTGGAGTGACAACCGACTATTATTCTTATTATCATTCATTCTGAGTCCCCCCCCCACACGCTTATCACTGATAACGACAGGTGGCAATAAGTCTACTTACAATTCCAGTACTTTACATTCATGTCCCAAAGAGTTCGATATGTCCTCTATGTCTTTCCGGTCTATCCATCATTTCATAAAATGCATACCCACTTTTCCTGGTACCAACCGATGTTTTGTTTATAGAAGCCGCGTTCGAATTTTTTTATCACATATCTTAAGAATTTACTCCAGTAGGAACAATTTCAGGCATTAAATAATGATATACTTTATAATGATATACTTTATGGTTTAAATAATGATATACTTTATAATGATATACTTTATGGTTTAAATAATGATATACTTTATGGTTTAAATAATGATATACTTTATAATGATATACTTTATGGTTTAAATAATGATATACTTTATAATGATATACTTTATGGTTTAAATAATGATATACTTTATAATGATATACTTTATGGTTTAAATAATGCTATACTTTATAATGATATACTTTATGGTTTAAATAATGATATACTTTATGGTTTAAATAATGATATACTTTATAATGATATACTTTATGGTTTAAATAATGATATACTTTATGGTTTAAATAATGCTATACTTTATAATGATATACTTTATGGTTTAAATAATGATATACTTTATGGTTTAAATAATGATATACTTTATAATGATATACTTTATGGTTTAAATAATGATATACTTTATGGTTTAAATAATGATATACTTTATAATGATATACTTTATGGTTTAAATAATGATATACTTTATGGTTTAAATAATGATATACTTTATAATGATATACTTTATGGTTTAAATAATGATATACTTTATGGTTTAAATAATGATATACTTTATGGTTTAAATAATGATATACTTTACGGTTTAAATAATG
>OY744515.1:2460000-2475000 GCA_963556195.1 Sepiola atlantica
AAGCAAATAATTGACATATTACTGTTTCTGTTCATACTCTTTTTACATTTTAATGGTAAACTGATCCTCGAATGGTATCAATAAATTGTGTCACAATTTGAGACACTAAACACTTAAACTGTATTTAAAAACTGTTTGAATATAGAAGTTAGTGATACAAACATTAAGAAAGGAAAACTGCCCATGTATCAAACTTCACAGAGAACTAACTCTCTTATTAAGGAGCCTCATACAAAAAGGTGTATTGAACATTTAATTTTTTAGGAAAATTGAAAATAAGGGAATTTGTGAAAATTATGAAGTAAGCCTTTCTCCATTTCTTCTTTACTTGAAAGTGTGCAAGTGAAACAAGTATTTTATTTTTTATTTTCTTGATACAGAATCAGGAGTTATCAATTTGAAAATGTAAAGAATGCTATTTTGATATCAATTTTCTAGTAGGATTATTATTAAAATTTGAGGCTGCAATTTGTATCAGATGTATTTAAAATATTTTACTCGATAAAAATAATCTTAATAAAAATTATGAATAGAATTTATTAAATACATTGTTGTTTCTTTTTAATCTCATATAATCGAGTTACGTAATTCTATTTTTTGATATAAGGTTGTTTACTCACGTACAATTATTCCATAAAGAGAAAAAAAAACAATAAGGCTTGAAACAATTGTCAGAGAAAGATCATATATATATATATATATATATATATATATATATATATATATATATATATATATATGTATCATATACCCGCTGTGCTTACATCACGTACAGCCGCACAAGACCCCTTATAATAATTCATCAATTAGTGATAAAATAACAATAGAATCCTATTCCGCAGATTGAAAACAAATTCGTATTCAATGTTTTTATTACAAATCCTATAATAATTTTACCATAGCAAAGCCGTATTACGAATCTTCCATCTTTTCAGCACCAATTTAAACCATACTTTCAGAAATGTTCGGATCATCTATTATATAAATCATTCCGACCGGCCAGCGCAGGCGCGTCTAATATCTCGGAACCGGAAAAAAAAATTGACTCTTCCGGGGTCGACTGAGCACTTTTCTCCAATGGGGGGTGGCTTTTAACTCCATTTTTCAACGTTATTTATACTAATTTGAGAAGAAATCAAATGCAAAGTCACGATAAACCAGAAATGACGTCAGAGAGTGGCAGGAAGAAATTCACTCACACTACAACCAGTTTTTAGACGCTAATATTCCTCCCCCCTCCCTTCCTATACCTCCTCCTTTCAGGCCAAATTGGGGGGGGGGGGTCGGCATTCGCCGGTGTGAGCGCCTCAGACCAAATTTGTAGGGAGAGCGGAGTATCGGTATTCGCCGGTAGGGCGCCTCAGGCCAAATTTGGGGAGGGGGAGTGTCGACATTCGCCGGTGTGAGCGCCTCAGGCCAAATTTGGGGGAGGGACAGTGTCGGCATTCGGCGGTATGAGCGCCTCAGGCCAAATCTGGGGATGGGGGGAATGTCGGCATTCGCCGGTATGAGCGCCGTAGGCCAAATCTGGGGGAGTATCGGTATTCGCCGGTGGGGCGCCTCAGGAAACATTTGGGAGGGGGCGTATCGGTATTCGACGGTGGGGCCGCCTCAGGCGAAATTTAGGGGAGGTGGAGTGTAGGCATTCGCCGGTGTGAACGCCTCAGGTGAAATTAGGGGGAGGGGGGGGAGTATGAGTAATCGTCGGTGAGAGCCCGACCCTTGGGAGCGTATTAGCCTGTACTTTAGGGGAGAAGAAATGCCCAAAAGGAAAAGGGATTAAAGATTTGCAGATGAAAAGGAGGGAGGATACCTAACTGATTTCAGTTGTCCCCAGGAGGCCTCTTTGATTTTCAAAGTACTCGGCGTTGTCCGGGAGAAAAGTGCTCAATATCCTAGATAGAGCTACTGTAGTGATAGGTTTGGATAATATTTTAACGCCATCTTCGTTCCCCTTTGGACAATTTTGCTGATAGAAAAGGAGGGAGGATACCTAACTGATTTCAGTTGTCCCCAGGAGGCCTCTTTGATTTTCAAAGTACTCGGCGTTGTCCGGGAAAAAGTGCTCAATGTCCTAGATAGAGCTACTGTAGTGATAGGTTTATATAATATTTTAACAGCATCTACGCTGAAAAGGATGGGGGAATGGATAAGAATTATTTCAGTAGTCCCCAGGAGGCCTCTTTGATTTTGAAATACTCGGCGTTGTCCGGGAGAAAAGTGCTCAATATCCTAGATAGAGCTACTGTAGTGATAGGTTTAGCAAATATTTTAACGCCATCTTCGTTCCCCTTTGGACTATTTGGCAGATCAGAAGGAGAGAGGATACCTAAGGGATTTCAGGAGTGCTCATGAAGCCTCCTCGATTTTCAAAGTACTCGGCGTTGTCCGGGAGAAAAGTGCTCAATATCCTAGATAGAGCTACTGTAGTGATAGGTTTAGAAAATATTTTAACGCCATCTTCGTTCCCCTTTGGACAATTTTGCAGATAGAAAAGGAGGGAGGATACCTAACTGATTTCAGTTGTCCCCAGGAGGCCTCTTTGATTTTGAAATACTCGGCGTTGTCCGGGAAAAAGTGCTCAATGTCCTAGATAGAGCTACTGTAGAGATAAGTTTGTATAATATTTTAACAGCATCTACGCTGAAAAGGATGGGGGAATGGATAAGAATTATTTCAGTAGTCCCCAGGAGGCCTCTTTGATTTTTAAATACTCGGGGTTGTCCGGGAGAAAAGTGCTCAATATCCTAGATAGAGCTACTGTAGTGATAGGTTTAGAAAATATTTTAACGCCATCTTCGTTCCCCTTTGGACTATTTCGCAGATCAGAAGGAGAGAGGATACCTAAGGGATTTCAGGAGTGCTCATGAAGCCTCCTCGATTTTCAAAGTACTCGGCGTTGTCCGGGAGAAAAGTGATTAATATCCTAGATAGAGCTACTGTAGTGATAGGTTAGAACATATTTTAACCCCATCTTCGTTCCCCTTTGGACAATTTTGCAGATTAAAAGGAGAGAATGATACCTAAGTGATTGCAGTAGTCGCCAGGAGGCCTCTTTGATTTTCAAAGTACTCGGCGTTGTCCGGGAAAAAAGTGCTCAATGTCCTAGATAGAGCTACTGTAGTGATAGGTTTGGATAATATGTTAACAGCGTCTACGCTGAAAAGGATGGGGAATCGATAAGAGTTATTTAAGTAGTGCTCAGGAGGCCTCTTTGATTTTGAAATACTCGGCGTTGTCCGGGAGAAAAGTGCTCAATATCCTAGATAGAGCTACTGTAGTGATACGTTTGGAAAATATCTTAACGCAATCTTCGTTCCCCTTTGGACTATTTCGCAGATCAGAAGGAGAGAGGATACCTAAGTGATTTCAGTAGTCCCCAGGAGGCCTTCTTGATTATCAAAGTACTCGGCGTTGTCCGGGAGAAAAGTGCTCAATGTCCTAGATAGAGCTACTGTAGTGATAGGTTTGGAAATTATTTTAACGCCATCTTCGTTCCCCTTTGGACTATTTCGCAGATCAGAAAGAGGAAAGGATACCTAAGTGATTTCAGTAGTCCCCAGGAGGCCTCCTCGATTTTCAAAGTACTCGGCGTTGTCCGGGAGAAAAGTGCTCAATATCCTAGATAGAGCTACTGTAGTGATAGGTTTAGAACATATTTTAACGCCATCTTCGTTCCCCTTTGGACAATTTTGCAGATGAAAAGGAGGGAGGATACCTAAGTGATTTCAGTAGTCCCCAGGAGGCTACTTTGATTTTCAAAGTACTCGGCGTTGTCCGGGAAAAAAGTGCTCAACGTCCTAGATAGAGCTACTGTAGTGATAGGTTTGGATAATATTTTAACAGCATCTACGCTGAAAAGGATGGGGGAATCGATAAGAATTATTTCAGTAGTGCTCAGAAGGCCTCTTTGATTTTTAAATACTCGGCGTTGTCCGGGAGAATAGTGCTCAATATCTTAGATAGAGCTACTGTAGTAATAGGTTTGGAAAATATTTTAACGCCATCTTCGTACCCCTTTGGACTATTTTGCAGATCAGAAGGAGAGAGGATAGCTAAGGGATTTCAGGAGTGCTCATGAAGCCTCCTCGATTTTCAAAGTACTCGGCGTTGTCCGGGAGAAAAGTGCTCAATATCCTAGATAGAGCTACTGTAGTGATAGGTTTAGAAAATATTTTAACGCCATCTTCGTTCCCCTTTGGACAATTTTGCAGATGAAAAGGAGGGAGGATACCTAAGTGATTTCAGTAGTCCCCAGGAGGCCTCTTTGATTTTCAAAGTACTCGGCGTTGTCCGGGAAAAAAGTGCTCAATGTCCTATATAGAGCTACTGTAGTGATAGGTTTGGATAATATTTTAACGCCCTTTGGACTATTTCGCAGATCAGTAGGAGAGAGGACACCTAAGTGATTTCAGTAGTCCTCAGGAGGCCTCCTTTATTATCAAAGTACTCGGCGTTGTCCGGGAGAAAAGTGCTCAATGTCCTAGATAGAGCTACTGTAGTGATAGGTTTGGAAAATATTTTAACGCCATCTTCGTTCCCCTTTGGACTATTTCGCAGATCAGAAGGAGAGAGGATACCTAAGTGATTTGAGTAGTGCTCATGAGGCCTCCTTGATTATCAAAGTACTCGGCGTTGGCCGGGAGAAAAGTGCTCAATATCCTAGATAGAGCTATGATAAAGACTATCATGAGAGGATTGAAAATGATGAAGACTATCATGAGAGGATTGAAAATGATGAAGACTATCATGAGAGGATTGAAAATGATGAAGACTATCATGAGGGGATTGAAAATGATGAAGACTATCATGAGGGGATTGAAAATGATGAAGACTATCATGAGGGGATTGAAAATGATGAAGACTATCATGAGGGGATTGAAAATGATGAAGACTATCATGAGGGGATTGAAAATGATGAAGAATGTCATGAGAGGATTGAAAATGAGGAAGAATAGACTGACAGGATTGGAAATGATGAAGAATACCATGAGGGGATTTAAAATGATGAATAATATCATGAGGGGATTGAAAATGATGAAGACTATCATGAGAGGTTTGAAAATGATGAAGACTATCATGAGAGGTTTGAAAATGATGAAGACTATCATGAGAGGATTGAAAATGATGAAGACTATCATGAGAGGATTGAAAATGATGAAGAGTATCATGAGAGGATTGAAAATGATGAAGACTATCATGAGGGAATTGAAAATGATGAAGACTATCATGAGGGGATTGAAAATGATGAAGACTGTCATGAGAGGATTGAAAATGATGAAGACTGCATGAGAGGATTGAAAATGATGAAGAATGTCATGAGAGGATTGAAAATGATGAAGAATGTCATGAGAGGATTGAAAAGGATGAAGAATGTCATGAGAGGATTGAAAATGATGAAGAATGTCATGAGAGGATTGAAAATTATGAAGAATAGACTGACAGGATTGGAAATGATGAAGAATACCATGAGAGGATTGAAAATGATGAATAATATCATGAGGGAATTGAAAATGAGAAGAATATCATGAGGGGATCGAAAATGATGAAATATACCATGAGAGGATTGAAAATGATGAAGAATATCATGAGGGGATTGAAAATGATGAAGAATATCATGAGGGGATTGAAAATAATGAAGAATATCATGAGAGGATTGAAAAAATGAAGAATATCATGAGAGGATTGAAAATTATTAAGAATATCATGAGCGGATTGAAAATGATGAGGAATATTACGAGAGGATTGAAAATGATGAAGAATATTATGAGGGGATTGAAAATGATTAATAGTATGAGGAGATTGAAAATGATTAATAGTATGAGGAGATTGAAAATGATGAAGAATATTATGAGGGGATTGAAAATGATTAATAGTATGAGGAGATCGAAAATGATGAATACAACGAGGGGAGTTAAAATGATGAAGGATATCATGAGGGGATTCAAAATATATAGTATGAACACCGGGGCGGTTATAAGTACCTATATAGAAGGCGCAGACAGTGGTGGTACTTTTTATAGAAATAAGTCATACTATTGCCCTGTGAAAAGTAGGATGAAATGGTGGGGAAGAAACAGCTTTCGCAAAAGGCAAAATTTAAAAGTAGCGACCAGGGTAGATAAAAGTAGAAAGATAAAGAGACAGCTATATAGAGAGAGGGAGAGAAATAGAAGTTTTAATATAAAGATGTTACACACGCGATTTTTCTTCAATTATGTTTTTATGACCCCGAGCAACGACGGGTAGCCCCGCTAGTCTTGATATAAAGCTGTAATCTATATGCATTCGACCTTCTTTCATTTCTTATACACAAATGATAACATTCACCATGAAATTAAATATAATGCTATCAACTCCCATTATTTTAAGTTTGTTTATTTTATGGCATATGAACGCGTTGCGTCGTTATTTCACCCGGGATGCAATACCTATTTGAAAGATCACATTTGGAATGACTCATTAAACACGGGTTGATAGTTTACACCTTAATAGAAAGGTATGTTCATGCGACTTTTATTTGTATAATCGAATGCAAAATATCTAACTGTATTTTATCAATTACACTAATCGTGAATTTATACTTAAATAATTTCTATTCGACTATTAACAGTGTCTTACCAGATAACTTATAAATGGCAATGTATCTATTTATCGTGTATACACGATAATAAAGGACCTTAAAATCATTACCATTTGCTTTTGCTATCTTTATGAATTAATAAAAATACAAATATTTGAAATTAATTTTTTTTTAAATGCGGGGTTACACGCATGAAATCACACACATAGAATCTTTAATTTACGTCAGAATCGTTTCTGCAATTCAATCATATTTGAGATAAATAAATTTCCGTTCATTACTCACTTGTCTATCAACTATCACTCATGCACTCGTCCAACTACAACCACTATCAATACATTTCCATGTTTCCCTCTGTCTTCCTTAAACTAAGCGAAACTTCTATAAGCATCGTTTATTTCCTCGAACTGCCTGTCCGTTTAAAAGAGCACCGCGGGGCTACTTCCCGGCTGACTATAACATTGCCGGTTTTAAGCCCGATGCAAACAAATTCTTGTTTAGCCGTCCTCTTAAATAGTCAATTTCTAACCAGTTACAACCATCGTTACTTGCTTCTCCGGTGTTCAACGTCTACCTGTCAAACGCAATAACCCGTATCCTTGAGTGGCCTGTGGGTCTTGATTAGCTGGGATTCGTTTGTAAAAAAATGAATATCGTAAAAACATTTTAGTGATCATCTAAGGCAAATATGAATGTTTTATGTTTTTTTTTTAAATATTCGCTGTAAAACCATTTTTGTATTTGTCTAAATAAAATCTCATCAGCCGGAAGTATGATTCGGAATTGGTCTTACACTCACCGGACGTTAACCCCTATTTTGTTATCCGTCAGGTTATCTGAAAGTTAATATCTATCAAAACAATTCCCAGACAATTGGTAACATGAAAGAAGCTATCACAGCTCAAATCAGTGCAATATAAATATAGGAGTTTGTTAGAGTTATGTCCCATGTAGCACGTCGTATCCATTGAATAGCGACACACACAACTTTTATATATTCATGACTGAAACCTAGTGGACAACTCACGTATAGACTGAAGTTTATTTGCACTAAATATTGTAAGACTGCAGAAAGGATTGTGGATTCTATTAACGATTTCATGGGTAGCATTTGTAGGGGGAGGCTCACCCTGCATTCTATAACTCAATATTTACTCAACCAATTATAAAAATCGTACCATCAAAATTGGAATAGACTAAATACAGTACAACTATTTATTTTAAAAGTTGTAATGTTCAATATAGATTCTGCTAAATTGGTTCGAAAGTTCATATCTAATTATTTTCAAAATGTAATTCCATAACCGTTATTTATAGTTGGCATTTAAATTAAACGAATGACAATGTGTCGATGCTATGTTAATTGAGGCAAATTACCTTCACTTTTGTACATTTGATTGGCTTTAAGATATAACTGATAACATGAAAGCGATATTTTCTCATAAAGTATTTTAAAGTGTTTATTATATTTACTTATAACCAAGCTAAAGTTGCTGTGTTCTCCGATGCGTACTGTGTTAGGTTCGAACCTCCTGAACGTATGGACACGAAACTGAACGTCATAACTGGGCGCAGTCCTTAAAAGTATACTGTAAAAATTTATCTCTGCGATTTGACGTTTTATTCTCAACTAAACAGTAGAAATTGAAATACGTAATTAATTCATCGTAATTTAATTTAAATATAAATGCTAATTTAATAAACGTGTTAATTTAAATGCTTACATAATTCATTATCAGAAGAATTACATTCATAAGAAACAAAACGGAATAACGAAATGTTATTTATTGCTGGGAAAATGGTATATTATTTTTCATGTTTTATTACTTAACATTGATAGAATAAACAGTTTATATTATTTGCATATTTGAAGTTTACGATGTTATGTCTAAAACTCTGATCTTCTTGCTAGCTTACTTGTTTGCATTTTGAATGATTTTAATTGTGTACGGTAGTTCGAATGAGATGAGACGTGGTGTGAAGTATTAGAAGAGAAGGAAACTAGTGTTGATAAAAGGAAGGTGATATATAGAATAGTAATGATAGCAACATAATAAGAGAATCGGCTAAATAAATAAATAACTTAAATGAAGAAGAAAATGAAAAATAACAGAACATGATTAAAAATTATTATATCGGACTCAAGATTGGGATCTGGAGTACAAAACATGGATCTTCTAGTAACATTTAAATATACATTTCAAAACTTAAATCAATTGGATATTCTATTCTTGATATGCTTTATTCACTCTTTTATCATTTTATATTTTATTAATGCAAATTTATTTTGCATTCAATTACATTCATTTATTTATTCACATTTACGTGTTAAATTTACTAAGAAAAATTACGAGTTATATGACTTGCTCTATTCTCCTATTGTATGAACAGTTTTTATTATATTTAAGAAAGATTTATTTATTAAAAAGGGCTTTGAACATTAATGGTAATCGCATAAAAATCTCCATAGAAAACGTAAATAGTGCCCGTTTGATGTAACCATTAAGGGGGGAAAGTGACAAAAATTAAACGATACAATAGCAGTAAGGAAAGGGTAAAATAATCCAAGGAATTGAATGAAGGTCAATAAACTAATTTGAGATAATATAAAAAAATATCAATACATGAAAGGAAAATACTCGCTACCTATGTTTGAAGGAAAATGATTAATATTGAACGATGAAAAAATATGGAAATTTTATCGAACACGAAGAACAGATTATGTTTAAAATCAATAATTATTTAATCAAAATTAGAAAAAAATGAATGAAAGGAACATATTAAATGATGATCATGATGATTATTTTCTGTAGAAATCAATGATTTAACATAAAAAACAGGTTTTGATGAAACAAAGTGAGCGAGAAAATTGGATACAGAGATAAAACGAAAGGAAAGAAAAGAAACAGATGGATACAACGAAACAATCAAGGATGTATTTGTATTTTGTGTCCACTATGCAAAAACAGAAAGAGTTTAGGGGAAGGTAAATATCAGAATAAAATAAAGAGCCAAATAATTATACACGTGCGAAAGAAAGAGATTGGAAAAGAAGATAACTAGACGGTTATAAGGAGTATTGATTTACTCCTCTCCAGGAGTTAGGCACAAGGCCAGTTTTTATCTTACTCCCACAAGTAAGATGTGACCCAAGGTTAGGTCGGGAAAGTGGGGTTTAAAAATTGCCTAGGCAGCCCCGTCGGCATTCCCCGGTAGGGTCGCCTCAGGCAGTAAGCAATAAACTTACTCCTCCCCAAAGAGGGGAGGCGAAGCCTGGGAGAGTGGACCTCCAAGAACTGCACAGGACAGACCCGTAGACCGGAGTAAATCAAGCCCCGAAGGCCAAGACAATACCAGTCTATGGGGGTGCAGTATCCATCGGAACAGATACTACACTTTGATCTTAGCCAAAATGCCAAGATACGGTTATAAGGAGTAGACATGCATATACATAGGTATATAGGTAGATAGAAAGTTTATCAAAAGTGGAAAAGAGGATGGGAAAAAGTAAATTGCTAAAATTGTATGTAAGGCTTTATCATTTGCCCCTCTGAAAGGAAAACGTCACAATGATGAATTATAAAACTAATATGTTCAGTTAGAGAAATCAATTCAGAGAAGAACGAATGAGGTGTGCATTTCTCAACATTATGAGAGATTTGGATCGTAGAAGACCTTCGGCTGATGTTCAGAAGCTTTTGTCTACATAGAAGTATTAATAACTTACGCTTAAAGGATATTGAGATGATAGTTCGACCCAGCACTGTGTGAAACGGGAAAAAACACTCATCGAAATACTGTTTGAACAAATATTTGTGCCAATCAGGTGAGTACCGGTGAAAGATTCACGTGCCTGAAAATGCACGGATGTTCTCGAAACTATTTCAGAACGAATATAATGTGGTACGTTTTGGAATATTCTAATTTCTAACCTTTTGTGAAACTGGAAAGCTTTTAGAAGAAAATAAATATCGCAGAAGAAAGAGATAGTCAAATAACTATGCGATATATGTATATATATATATATATATATATATATATATATATATATATATATATATATATATATATGTCTCTCTCTCTCTCTCTCTCTCTCTCTCTCTCTCTCTCTCTCTCTATATATATATATATATATATATATATATATATACAAGAGAGTGGGAGAGAGACAGCGTAGAAGGGGGATATAGATAATTATATAGATAGATAGATAAATCGATAGATAGGTATAGAAAGAATATAGAGTGTAGAAATCTCTCTCTCTATATATATATATATCTATCTATATATATATATATATATATATATATATATATATATATATATATATATATATATCGGGAGAGATGGAGGCTGGGAGAGGGAGAAAAGGGGGCTCAATTGAATTATTTTTGTATAAAAGTAGGAAAGGTTGTAGGGGTGGTAAACATCAAGAGCGACAGCGAGTAAGCGTAAAAGAGAGTAGCAGAAACAATGAGAGGGAAAGAGGGCAATAGACAAAGAGAAAGAAAGAGATATTGTTTAGTTAGTGGTATTTGTGTGTGTGGATATGAGGGTGTTACTGAATACCTTTGTAGGTCACGCTCAATGTCGCAAATTGCAAGCCGTTTGTATGACTCGTGTGACGTTCAGGAATGATCGGCGTCACCCTTCTGTGGCTGCCTGCCTGGCTTTTAAGATACAAGACGCGCCGAAAAGGGAGGGAAACGAAAAAAAAAGAAGGAAATAAGACGTCGGAATATGTTGAGTCATTCTCACTCTGGGGTCACGGGATAGATCAGAAAGTTACGGAGATAACGGCTAGGGTGGGAAGGGAATAGAAGTAAGAGACAGCGAAGAGTGAGTTTAGGCCATAAGGCTTACTGCGTCTCTAATGTACATGATATATGTATATCTATACATATACATAACTGTAGACGCATGTAAATATTCATATATTTTGAAGCACTCTGACAAATGTAGATACACACGTATCCACATACAATAGCAAGCACGTGTATACTTTCCTGATCACATCTCCAATAACGCACATTATATAGCGCAGCAACCAAATACATACTCACACCATCCACTATGACTATGCAATCTCTACAGCTACATATCTAGAAAACGGAGCTGTTAAACCTGACATCGTAATATGGGACAAAAGGGAGAAAGCAGCAACCCTAGTTGAAGTCAGTGTCCCTAATGATGCAGGATTGAACAGAGCAGAAAAGGAAACGATTACGAAATACACAGGTCTTATGGACGACATGAAAAGAAACTGGAATCTTAGGAAAATCTCCATCATACCAGTAATTATAAGAGCAACAGGACTAATGAAAAATAATTTCAAAAGCTATCTGGCGAGTATACCCGGTGAACCGAGTGCAAGAGAACTACAAACACCTGCACTTAAAGGGACGGTTAGAATCTTAAAACGAACATTAGGCTGGAGTGTCTGGAATAGCTGGTGAATGTCAGGCATCCGGTAAGATGGCTTATCTCCAGCAAAAACAGAAAGATAAGAAAAAAAAAACATACACATATAAAATGAACATGTGTGAATGTTCGATAGATCTATAGATCTATCTTTCTTATATTTGCATGAAGAGGTATGCACCTACTCAAAACATATATTACATTTTCCGAATGAATATCTTTCTATTTATATAATTTTAACATATAATTGATAATATATATTTTTTCGGTCTATATTCAATGAAAGGTACCCCCGTTTAATACTATATTCATGCTTTTCATTGATATGTCTACCTATCTATTTATATATGTTTTTATATTAGTAGTATGGTTTTAAAAGACTGTGGTCAATGCACATTCCGGGTAGGATGTAAGCTGGAAGGAACAAAAATAATAAATCGAATACGAAATGGGATATACTATTAATTTTTTCTTAAAATCTTACATAACAGCAAATGTGGTGCTAGCTGTTTGTGTGTTGTTCGAATGATTATTAAAAAAACATTTATTAATATTTCGGGAAAAGAAACTTCCCTTTGTCAAAAATAATTAACATCAGAGGAAAACTCCGTCCGTGCAGAGAATCTATCAAAATGTAACAAAATAGATGCCAGAAGACAGAGACAGCGTAGGAGCAAAAATGAGTTTTAATAATCATCCGAACAACACACAAACAGCTAACACCACACTTGCTGTTATGTAAGATTTTAAGGAAAAATAAATAGTATATCCCCTTTCGTATTCGATTTATTATTTTGGTTCCTTCCAGCTTACATCCTACCCGGAATTTGCATTGCCCACAGCTTTTTAAAAACATACTACTACTATTTCCAGCAATGCTTAAAGCAAACTACTATTCTCTGTTATCTTTTTATATGTTTAAAATAATCTTGTATTATTATTATTATTATTATTATTATTATTATTATTATTATTATTATTATTATTATTATTATTTGTACTCACTAAGAGTTCTCACACAGATCATAGTCAGTGATTGCTCACCGACAACAACCAGTGGTATTTCCTGGAGTCTGAGTGACAACAAGTCTCCCCAGACTCCCAGTGTTCTTCACCTCTTTTCGATAACGATGCGGTATCGCAACAGTCTCTTACCATTGATTTCTCGCCGGTAAGGACAATTGGTCTTCTCTGGGATTTGAGTGGCAACAAGCCTCCCCAAGGTCTCAGCACTCTCTGCATTTTTCCAGTAGAGGTCTGGTTTGTGCTGCCGCTCCTCGGTCTTCTCATCCTCCTCGACCCTCTAAAAATATGTTGTCTGGTGTCAGCCTAGGCCGGCACCAGTTAAAAAAAAATGAATGAAATAATATTTCTTTAAATTAATTAAATAAATAAATAAATTAAAAAAAATAAAAAATTAAAAAAAAAAAATAATTTTTTTTTTAATTTTTAAACTTTTTCCCTTCAATTCCTTTTCTTTCTTTTATTTTTCCTTTTCTCTTCCCTTATTTAAAAAAAAAATTTTTTTTTAATTCTTTTTAATCTTTTGGGGGTGGGTGGGCGGTGGAGAGGGAGGAGCTTATAGTGTTTCTTGTAATTTCTGTTTCTTGGTTCATTTTTTGTAGTGATAGCTGAGGCCGGTGTAATTTATTGGGGAGGGGGGATTATGAAGTGCTGTTTCTTGCAGTTTCTGTTCTTTGGTTCTTGTTGTGGTGTTCTTCGTGTGGTCTTGTTTTCTCCGTTGTAAATTCCTTGTGACTGGTTAGCCTTTGTAGCTTATGTGTGTTAGTTTCCGCATTCGAGGATTTTCCTTAAGATTGCAGCTGTTTTGACCATTGCCGTCCTTTGTGTGGTTTCGATAGTCCCTTTGATTCCAATTTCTCCCAATCTTTTCTCCTAGCTTTTTGGGATTGTTCCTAGTGCTCCTACGATTATTAGTATTATACTAACTTTCTTCATGCTCCATATTCCTTTCAGTTCTCTGGCTAGTTCTGTGTATTTACTTCGTTTTTCCGTGTCTTTGATCTTCACTCTATGGGCTGCTGGAACGGCGAAGTCTACGATTTTACAAGATTTTTTTTTTTTTGTCTATTATAATAACATCAGGTCTCCTTGCTTGTTTATCTGTTTGTATATCCATATCCGAGAGGATTTTGTGTTTTTCGTTTTCCAGTACTGTTTCTGGTTTATGTTTGTACCATTTGTCTGCATATTCGAAATTCAATTGTTTGCACAGTTCCTTGTGTATTACTTTCCCAACACAATCATGTCTGTTCTTGTATTCTTTTTGAGCAAGTTTATTACGTTCACTTATTATTATTATTATTATTATTATTATTATTATTATTATTATTATTATTATTATTATTATTATTATTATTATTATTATTATTATTATAGATTGCATATTAATTTATTTATAATATTTCCTTTCATTCACTTCCTTTGTATGCCTTGCCAGTCTATTCCTATTCGATTGCCTGGACGTTTCCAATATATATATATATATATATATATATATATATATATATATATATATATATATATAATTTATTTCGATACCGTATATTACATATTTCAGCAATGCACCGCAGTTTCATCCAAAAGGGCAGATTTAGACATCTTTAGTAAATCTTCGTGCCCAGTGGAATCATCGGCAAGCTGAAAGGATTGCAGGCACGCCTGACAGGGAATGTTGACGCCATTCCCTGTCAGACGTGCCTACAATCCTTTCAGCTTGCCGATGATTCCACTGGGCACGAATATTTACTAAAGATGTCTAAATCTTCCCTTTTTGATGAAACCGCGGTGCATTGCTGAAATATGTAATATACAGTATCTAAATAAATTATATTAGCTCACTTATATGATCGAGCACTTTATTTAATTTCTTTTCATATACAACCTGACTCTCTCTCTCTCTCTCTCTCTCTCTCTCTCTCTCTCTCTCTCTATATATATATATATATATATATATATATATATATATATATATA
>OY744515.1:2477500-2487500 GCA_963556195.1 Sepiola atlantica
TATTTATTTTTATTGATATGTCTATCTATGTATTGATTTATTTTTATTGATATGTCTATCTATGTATTGATTTATTTTTATTGATATGTCTATCTATGTATTGATTTATTTTTATTGATATGTCTATCTATCAATTTATTTATTTTTTATTGATATGTCTATCTATCTATTTATTTATTTTTTTATTGATATGTCTATCTATCTATTTATTTATTTTTTATTGATATGTCTATCTATGTATTGATTTATTTTTATTGATATGTCTATCTATCTATTTATTTATTTTTTATTGATATGTCTATCTATCTATTTATTTATTTTTTATTGAAATGTCTATCTATGTATTGATTTATTATTATTGATATGTCTATCTATGTATTGATTTATTTTTATTGATATGTCTATCTATCTATTTATGTATCTTTTTTATATGATTCCATTACTTACAGCGTCTTGCATTATAATTAGTTGTTGTTGTAGTAGTAGTAGTAGTAGTAGTAGTAGTAGTAGTAATACAGTATATTAATCAATTATTATATTATATTTTTTCCATTCATTCACTTTTTTCTCTTCATTCTATTTGTTTGTTATTTGTTATTTATTATTTTATTTCATTTAGTTTCTCTTCTATTTCGCTCAATTCAATTGCTTAGTGCCATATAAACTATACATATTTAGAAAATCAGTTTCCCTTTAATGTTAATGCATAACGGTACGCGTTCATTTTTTAAAAGCCACCGTATTTTTTTTCAGAGAGATTTAGCGTGAATTTACTTGAGCATTAACACAAGGAATGAATGCTGCACGCTTTTGAAAATTCCAATTGCAATTTTCTTCATTTTCTTCGTTTCGTATCATTCTTTGACGAAGAGCAGAGGGCTGCTCGAAATATCAGAATAAAATATAATAATTACAAAAACAGCAACATCGTGTTTATACTTCATACATTACCAATAAACATTAAAACACTTCTCTAGAAGCATACTTTGAATGACAAACACATTTACATGTATATATTATCTGGTTCGATAGCTCACCCAACAAAAACAATGTAAACTCAAAATTTAATATAACATAATGTTACTTCTCCATTACATATACTATCCTAGTAGATATCTAGAAATTATATTGCATGCAGGAAAAACAGTATTATTTTACGACTGTCAACTCGGGTATAAAATAACATACTGGAGACTCGTTTAGTGTCAGTATGACTGGAGGTTATTCTAGTGTGCTCAACTATGTATTAAACCGATTTTAATTGTTATTAACGTATAGTTTAATGTGTATTAATGCAAAATAATTTTCCTGAATGTGCAGACAAATAATTGTTATATTATCTTCTAAAACTTAATACTTCGAAATGACTCAATGGTCTTCATTTAAATTTACATGAAGATGAGCTCTATATTTCCAAAACCTTTTACTGATCCCTGAATTCACAACATAGATATAGTTGAAATATGTTATCTTCTATATAAAATTGAATGTCTGTATGTTTGTGAGTTTGTGTGTGTGTGTGCCCTATAGAAAAATGTTAGAGAATATAGATACAATATAAAAGTGTATTCTAATGTAAAATTCACAGAGTAAGTTGCTGGGCGTATTCCCGAATCTATAAACCCACGCCTTAGGGGTCCATGGGGCAGATTTCATCAGGGGGGGGTCCTTTTCAGTTATATTTCAATGTTAATTAGTACTAATTTGGAAATTATCTAATGTATTTATGTTTTATCCGATAAAAATGTTGAGTCACTGAAAACATCCAATAATCCCTTGCCGGATGTACCCGGTCTTGCCCTAAATTGTGTCCGGTTGTATCAGGTCATCCCATAACTTCTGTCCGGATAAATCAATAACATCATAGGAAGGCTACGTTAAGAGTGTGTAGTGAAACAAGGGTTGCTCAATCACATCCGCACCTGACCACCGGTAAGAGTTATTTCAGTAGTGCTTTGATTTTCAAACGAATGTTGGTGCTTCTTAAGTATAACGGTCCCTAGAAATATTGGTGCTTTTTAAGTATAACGGTCCCAAGAAATATTGGTGTTTCGGCCAAATTTATTTTTTTCCGTGAACTTAAAATATTTCTCAGGGTTGTGGGAGAGTGAAAAAAAGTTGGGGGGCTAGAGAGATTAGGGGGTGGGGTAAAATTTTAGGGGTCAGGCCAAATTTTTTAGGGGTCAGGACAAATTTTTATTTGAATTTTTTTTAAATTAAAATATTTCTCAGGGTTGTGGGAGAGTGAAAAAAAAGTTGGGGGGGGGGGGGGCTGGAGAGATTAAGGTGTCGGGTAAAATTTTAGGGGTAGGCCAAATTTTTTAGGGGTCAGGACAAATTTTTATTTGAATTTTTTTTAAATTAAAATATTTCTCAGGGTTGTGGGAGAGTGAAAAATGTTGGGAGGGGGGCTGGAGAGATTAGGGGGTAGGGGAAAATTTTAGGGGTCAGGCCGAACTTTTTAGGGGTCAGGCCAAATTTTTTGTTTTCTTTTTGTTTTGAACTCAAAATATTTCTCAGAGTTGGGGGAGAGTGAAAAATTAGTTGGGATGGGGGCTGGCGAGATTGAGGGGTCTGGGAAAATTTTAGGAGTTGGGCCGAACTTATTAGGTGTCAGGCCAAATTCTTTCTTCTTTTTTTTAAACTTAAAATATTTCTCAGGGTTGGGGGGAGAGTGAAAAACAAGTTAAGGGAGGCTGGAAAGATTGAAGGGTCGGGGAAAATTTTAGGGGTCCGGCCGAACTTTTAAGGGGTCGGGCCTAATTAGTTAGGGGGGGGATGGCTGGAGAGATTGAGGGGTCGGGGAAAAATGCATTTATATGTAAAATTCACAGAGTAAGGTGATGGGAGTATTCCCGAATCTATAAACTTACCCCTTAGGGGTCCATAGGGGTCAGGTCAAACTTTTTAGAGGGTCGGGCCAAATTTTTTTTGTTTTTGTTTTTGTTAACTTAAAATATTTCTCAAGGTTGGAGGAGAGTAAAAAGCAAATTCGGAGGGTGGGGTTAGAGAGATGGGGGTAGGGCGTCGGGGAAAATGTTAGGGGTCGGGCCAATGAATTTTACATAACATATAAAAGTGTATTCTCATGTAAAATTCACAGAGCAAGATGACGAGAGTATTCCTGAATTCATAAACCTACGCCTTAGGGGTCCATTGGGGCATATTTACTCGGGGGGGGGGGGCTTTTCAGTTATTGTTCATTATATTTTATAGTTATGTGAAATTGCTGGGTCATATTGTAATTTAATTACGTAATACCTCAAGTTCATGAAACAATTCATGGTTTATAATGACATTTATTTGTTAGAAGATAGCTAAGGAAGAACGATAACTCATGTTTAAAAACACAATTTAGTTTTTTAAAACAAAGTTAGAGAATATACATAACATATAAAAGTGTATTCTTATGTAAAATTCACAGAGTAAGATGATGAGAGTATTCCTGAATATATAAACCCACCCCTTAGGGGTCCATTGGGGCGTATTTCATCAGGGGGGAGACTGTTTTCAGTTATTTTTCATTATATTTTATAGTAATTTGAAAATCCTGAGTCATATTTTAATTTAATTACCTAATAATTTGAAATAACTTTTAATTGTATTTAACGTTTCTTAGCGCCAGGAACGCGCATTTAAATTTTTAGTTCTTTGGTATTGTTTTTTAAATAAGCGACAAACGCTAATCAATCTATTGCTACTATTTTACGAGAGAAAATTATAGGAAATTACAACATGGCCGCCAGCGATTAAGTAATTGCATTCAAATTCAAGTTTAAAGTCTTGAAAAAATCAAATATAATTTTATTTCGGGATCAAAAATACAATGTAAGAATAATTAATAACTTTCATCCAAAATGTTTGTTTGTTTACATAGCATATTTCTTAAAGAAAATCCACAGTTACATAAAATACATATTTAGTAAAGAGAATTTACGTGAATTACATTACTATAAGTTTTTAACACATTTAAACAAGATTAGAATCATATGTGAAAAAAGGGAAATGGAGGTTTGAAGGAGGGAGGGAAATAATGAGGACCAAGGAAAGAAAGACGGCTACAGAAAGAAGTAAGATTGAAGTGTTTATATAAAGATGTTACACACACTCTTTAATTTCTACTACTTTGTTTTTTATCGCCCCGGGCAGCGTCGGGTGGCCTTGCTAGTTTAATACTAAATTCATTGAGTTGATTTTTTTTTATTTTGATAACATAATTTTGGCAAACTAATTAAAACGTAATAAAATAGTGTTAGTTATCAACCTTAAAATATATTGACCCCATGTATAGTAAGAGAATATAACAACTAAAAAAATATATGTTACACATGTATAGTAAGAGAATATAAAAAACTAAAAAAATATATTGACCCCATTTATAGTAAGAGAATATAAAAACTAAAAAATATGTTACCCCTATTTATAGTAAAAGAATATAAAAACTAAAAAACTATATTGACCCCATGTATAGTAAGAGAATATAAAAACTAAAAAAAATATATTGACCCAATGTATAGTAAGAGAATATAAAAACTAAAAAAATATATTGACCCCATGTATAGTAAGAGAATATAAAAACTAAAAAAATATATTGACCCCATGTATAGTAAGAGAATATAAAAAACCAAAAAAATATATTGACCCCATTTATAGTAAGAGAAAATAAAAACTAAAAAAATATATTGACCCGATTTATAGTAAGAGAATATACAAACTCAAAAATATATTGACCCCATTAATAGTAAGAGAATATAAAAACTAAAAAAATATATTGACCCCATTTATAGTAGGAGAATATAAAAACTAAAAAAACATATTGACCCAATGTATAGTAAGAGAATATAAAAACTAAAAAAATATATTGACCCCATTTATAGTAAGAGAGTATAAAAACTAAAAAATATATTGACCCCATGTATAGTAAGAGAATATAAAAAACTAAAAAAATATATTGACCCCATGTATAGTAAGAGAATATAAAAACTAAAAAAATATATTGACCACATGTATAGTAAGAGAATATAAAAACTAAAAAAATATATTGACCCCATGTATAGTAAGAGAATATAAAAAACTAAAAAAATATATTGACCCACTTTATAGTAAGAGAATATAAAAACTAAAAAAATATATTGACCCCATTTATAGTAAGAGAATATAAAACTAAAAAAATATATTGACCCCATGTATAGTAAGAGAATATAAAAAACTAAAAAATATATTGACCCCATGTGTAGTAAGAGAATATAAAAACTAAAAAAAATATATTGACCCAATGTATAGTAAGAGAATATAAAAACTAAAAAAATATATTGACCCCATGTATAGTAAGAGAATATAAAACTAAAAAAATATATTGACCCCATGTATAGTAAGAGAATATAAAAAACTAAAAAAATATATTGACCCCATTTATAGTAAGAGAATATAAAATCTAAAAAATATATTGACCCCATTTATAGTGAGAGAATATACAAACTAAAAAATATATTGACCCCATTTATAGTAAGAGAATATAAAAACTTAAAAAATATATTGACCCCATTTATAGTAAGAGAATATAAAAACTAAAAAATATATTGACCCCATTTATAGTAAGAGAATATAAAAACTAAAAAAATATATTGACCCCATGTATAGTAAGAGAATATAAAAAACTAAAAAATATATTGACCCAATGTATAGTAAGAGAATATAAAACTAAAAAAAATATATTGACCCAATGTATAGTAAGAGAATATAAAAACTAAAAAAAATTTATTGACCCCATGTATAGTAAGAGAATATAAAAACTAAAAAAATATATTGACCCCATGTATAGTAAGAGAATATAAACACTAAAAAACTATATTGACCCCATGTATAGTAAGAGAATATAAAAAACTAAAAAAATATATTGACCCCATGTATAGTAAGAGAATATAAAAACTAAAAAAATATATTGACCCCATGTATAGTAAGAGAATATAAAAAACTAAAAAAATATATTGACCCCATTTATAGTAAGAGAATATAAAATCTAAAAAATATATTGACCCCATTTATAGTGAGAGAATATACAAACTAAAAAATATATTGACCCCATTTATAGTAAGAGAATATAAAAACTTAAAAAATATATTGACCCCATTTATAGTAAGAGAATATAAAAACTAAAAAATATATTGACCCCATTTATAGTAAGAGAATATAAAAACTAAAAAAATATATTGACCCCATGTATAGTAAGAGAATATAAAAAACTAAAAAATATATTGACCCAATGTATAGTAAGAGAATATAAAACTAAAAAAAATATATTGACCCAATGTATAGTAAGAGAATATAAAAACTAAAAAAAATTTATTGACCCCATGTATAGTAAGAGAATATAAAAACTAAAAAAATATATTGACCCCATGTATAGTAAGAGAATATAAACACTAAAAAACTATATTGACCCCATGTATAGTAAGAGAATATAAAAAACTAAAAAAATATATTGACCCCATGTATAGTAAGAGAATATAAAAACTAAAAAAATATATTGACCCCATTTATAGTAAGAGAATATACAAACTAAAAAATATATTGACCCCATTTATAGTAAGAGAATATAAAAACTAAAAAAATATATTGACCCCATTTATAGTAAGAGAATATAAAAATTAAAAAAATATATTGACCCTATGTATAGTAAGAGAATATAAACTAAAAAAATATATTGACCTCATTTATAGTAAGAGAATATAAAAAAACTAAAAAAATATATTGACCCCATTTATAGTAAGAGAATATAAAAACTAAAAAAATATATTGACCCCATGTATAGTAAGAGAATATAAAAACTAAAAAATATATTGACCCCATGTATAGTAAGAGAATATAACAACTAAAAACTATATTGACCCCATGTATAGTAAGAGAATATAATAACTTTAAAAAAATATTGACCCCATGTATAGTAAGAGAATATAAAAACTAAAAAATATATTGACACCATGTATAGTAAGAGAATATAAAAACTAAAAAAATATATTGACCCCATGTATAGTAAGAGAATATAAAAACTGAAAAATATATTGACCCCATGTATAGTAAGAGAATATAAAAACTAAAAAAATATATTTACCCCATTTATAGTAAGAGAATATACAAACTAAAAAAATATATTGACCCCATGTATAGTAAGAGAATATAAAAACTAAAAAAATATATTGACCCCATGTATAGTAAGAGAATATAAAAAACTAAAAAATATATTGACCCCATGTATAGTAAGAGAATATAACAACTTAAACAATATATTAACTCCATGTATAGTAAGAGAATATAAAAACTAAAAAAAAATATATGTTACACATACTTTTATATTTTAATAGTAACACATTCAAAATTAATAAGGTTATAAATACAAAGATAATTTTCAATACATTTCAGTATACATTAATGTAAGTTATTCATACAATTGAAACAACAGTTGTGAGTATAATTCTACACAATGGCACGCAGTTAATTCTGGCAGAATCCTACTTCCCTGATAGCTGGGAAATTGCTTCTGTTGTATCAGTGTTCAAGAATTCTGGTGAAAGAACAGACACGCAAAATTATTGCCGTATAATCCTGCTCCAAAATATTTAATCATTAATCAATTTAGCGACAGTTTCTCACTTCGTAAATGCTTTACTTCTGACTGACCAACAATATGGATTAAGGTGAGCCTTTTTACTGCAGATATCTTAACGGTCATCTCTGAACGCATATACCATACACTGGGCAAGGCTGGTGAAGCAAGGGCGGTAGCGCTTGATATATCTAAAGACTTTGATGAAGTCTGACATGATGGTATTCTTATGAAAATTAATACGTATGGTATTACTAGACGAATATTTAATATAATAAGCGTCTTCTTTGCAAAAAGAAAGACCAAGGTCGTCCTTTACGGCACTACATCTGAACATTACATTAATGCAGGTGTTCCCCATAGATGTATTCTCGGATCTTAACTATTCCTTATTTTTTAAACATTCTTTTCTGATTCAATTGTGTCTGAAATAGGTATATTTGCTATGTTCAATTCTCAGCATGTGGGCAAAACGAGCATACACATATACAAGGCAATCGCTGAATCCTTAGAATATGACCCCCACTTTTTTTTCTAGATGGGAACTTAAATAGATGGTCAGATTAAATGTTACTAATACAAAGTTCCCTTCCTTTAATAATCATAAGTAACTTTTCTGAAACAGGTATATTTGCTATGTTCAATTCTCAGCATGTGGGCAAAAAGCACCATACCTATGAATCAATCATTAACACTCCTCGGCCTAACATTCACAGTTTACATGAATTGGAATAAATACATAGAATACATTGCCAAAGCGGCTGCAAGGAAGGTTGGCTCCCTCTTCCATGCTAGAAAACATATCACACCTGCCAATATCTTATATATCTAGAAAAATATCATTCGTCCATGCCTGAAGTAATATCTAGGTTGGTGCATACACCACTAGAGTCTCCGTCCTAGACAGAGTCCGAAAAATAGCCCTTTCTCTAATAGCCCCCACATACTTTAACAAGATTCAGTCTCTGTTCTATCTCCTCAATGGTGCATCTCTGTTCTTGTTTAACAAGTACTTTAATGGAATGTGCCCCGACAAACCTGCTGTACTGGTGCCCCCCGACGTAAACACTCTCAACCGACCCGACATTCAGTAAAATAACACCGTTCCACTGTAGAGACCCCTCAGATGTCGTAAGGTTTTTTTGTTTTTTTGTAATCTCCAATAGCTTTTTTCTCTGAACTGCTTGCCTTTCGAATTTCCTCCATGCTCCTTTTTTCCTGACATAATTTTAATCTAATGTGAGCAGATATATCGCTGCACAGCTGCCTACTTAAGATGTCCCTCTAAGTATGCCCCTAATTCACATTAGCCCCCTAATTCACGTATGAGTGAGAAACACAGACACATGGGACCTTGATAATTTTATTAAATAACAGAAATAAAGTATTCAAAATAGAAAAAAATGGAATTAACATTTTAAAGATTTTTACGTTGTTAAAAAAGTAATCATTTCAGTTAGTAAAAAAATTCTAATTCAATTACTTCCGGGAAGAAAGACAAAAGGTTAAATCCATTACAAATACAGATTGTGTGTCTGTGTTGTTTTTGTTTTACTCTTTTGTGAGAGCGGATATTTAAAAATCAGTTCTTTTAAAAGTAAAACTTTGATAAAAGATGGCAACACTTTTGAAATTAAAACAACTTTAACTTTCTTTTAGACACCATATCTTGATTATTCAACAAAAAATATAAAAACGATTTAAAACTCAAAAATTATTTTTTTCCAAAGCCCAACATTCTATACGGTTATTCGATTTAAACTTTCAAATTTAAATTACTATATTAAGATGTAGTAACAAATATAAATAAGGATTTAATTCAAAATCACTTCTCTTATTATATTTGATTTGCTTAGCAAACAACTCTTAAATCACATACACAGGAAAAGACGATAACATATATGCGAGAAATATGATCTTAATGGATTTACTTTGTAATACATCTTAAATTGTAACGTAATTTCAAACTAGAAATAAAAAGGCGGTCTTTTAAAGAGTATTACGGACGCTGAAAACGTATGCAACATTTATTTTTGTTTACGGTGTCTTCAAAAACACTGTTTTAACTATATTGTTTTATTGAATAATCACTTTCGGATTTAATGTATGTTAAAACAATTCAAAATAGATGTTATTTTTAAATATATCAGTAAAAATATTTCCTACTTCATAAAAAAAACATTTAATTGTAATTTTTAAATTGAAGGAATTGATGCAGCGTATCCAGGCAGCTGCAACCACTCAATCTGCTCGGCATACCAGACAACAGGCTTAATCGGTCATAAGGAGAGAAGATGTCATAGTTTCGACGACATCTCAATTTACCGGCCCTCCTCACTGAGATGAAGTCCATCACCTGGAATAGGTGTTACTAATTGGCCTCCTTTAACCAACTCA
>OY744515.1:2492500-2737500 GCA_963556195.1 Sepiola atlantica
CTCCCTGCAAAGAACTATTTTTATTTTAAAAGATATAAGTTTAGGTTGCTAGGTGCGGATGTGATTGAGCAACCTTTGTTTCACTGTTATTGATACATCCGGACAGAAGTTATGGGGTGACTTGATACAACCGGACAGTGTATTTTTATCAAATTGTTACATGAATACATTGGCTGATTTCAAAATCACCAGTAAATAACATTGAAAAAGTTTCAAATAACCAGACCCGCCCCCGAAAACTGGCCCTGTTGATCCCCGGGGACATTTTTTTTTTTTGTAATTTTGAGATATTATGCTCCCAGATGTTGTCCGGTCCTAAAGATGTCAACTTGTTGACAGTTTGCCGAGTAGTTTTTGAGGAGTAGCTGGACATACAAACAAACAGACAGACAGACATACAGACAAGATGTTAAGCTTGGAGTAATGCAACGATATGTCTTTCACATTGCATTTAAATTACAGCATGTTTATACAGTCGGGGAAACAGTGAGCATGGAGGGAATTCCAAAGGCAATTAGTACGAGGAAATACTCAATTAGAGTAAAAAGCTTATTGGCATTTGGTGCCCTCTACAGTGAAGTAATGGGTGTTTGCTGATTGTTGGGATTGTCGTAGTTATTTACGCTGAGGGGGAACAAGTGCAGCAAGTTTGTTAGAGCACATTTCATTGAAGTACTTGTAAAACCAGAACTGAGATTGTATAGAGGCTGGAGCTTGGTAGACGGTGTGGGACCTATTAGGTTAGAGAATCTTTTTTAGGACTCTGTCCAACAGGGAGACACTAGTGGTTGGTGCACACGCTCAGTTGTTGAAACAATACCCCATGCATGGGCAAATGGTGGCGTTGTAGAGATATAGGATACTCGCAAGTGTGAGACGTTTTCTATTCCGGTGGAAAGAACTCACTATCCTTGCAGCAGATTTTGCAGTATCTTCTATGTATGTGTTCCAATCTATGTTACCTGTGAATGTTAAGCCGGTGAGTGTGAATGCTGAACTGTAAGGTAGGGTGCTATTTGCCAGGGTAATCAGTGGTTGGAAATGCTTCCTTTAATTATTAAAGGAATAGAACGCTGTCTTAGAAACGGTAAACGTAACCATCCATCTTTGGCCCCATTCCACTTCAGACTGGATGTCATTTCCTATGATGTGTGTGTGCGTTTTTTTTGGCAACATGTCGATAATGGAGCGTTGTATTATCAGCAACTTACCCATAACGGATACAATTGTGATCAAGGAGGCCGTTTATGAATGGAAATCAGGAATATCATTCTGAGGAAAACCTCACATTGACGTAATGTTGTTTAAATGTGCGGCCATCGATGACGACCCGACTCTTTCGTTTAGCTTAGAAATATCTTATTATATATATTCGTCCAGTAATCCAAAACGAATGAATTTTTATAAGAATACCTTCATGCCAGACTTTGCCACGAGCTTTGGATATATCGAACCCTACCCCCATAGCTTCACTTGCCGTATCCAATGTATGGTATATGCGTTTAGAGATGACCGTTAGGATACCCTCAGTAGAATGTGTATGTCTAATCCATATTGTTTGTCAGCAATAGTTTTAGCATTTACGAGGTTGTGGACTATCGCAAAATTGATTTATGATTTAAAGATTTTAGGAAAAGTGCGAGAAAAGATTGATATGTCAATAATATTGCAGGTCTGTTCTTTCACCTGCATTCTAAAACACTGTTACTTTTGATGTATCAGGGAAGCAAGATTCGGCAAGGATTATTTTATACAGTTTGAAGAGGTCAAAGGCCAACTCAGCATAGCCTTTATGTTTATTACTATAGCAGGAATAATGTCAGGCCCACATTCTCGGGAAGTGTTAAAGTTTTTATATCAAAAACATGGGAAAGGGTGATGGTCAGATAACCATGTGTGGCGTCTGTTCGTATTGGGAAATTAAGAAGGGGGTGTTTTTAGAATCTTAGGTGGAGTTTAAGGCGAACCGCTGAACAAGCAGTTCAGCCTTATTAATTGCCTTGCAAGCCGCATCATAGATGTTTGATTGGCCATTATTCTACATAAATCTGGATTCCTAATTTCTGCGAATAAATGCGTTTAATCCCAATGATTTTTGATGCTATAAATTCTATGTTACCATCGATTGGTGCTAATACTTTAAAATATATTTTGTGGACGCAGTATATTATCGCATTGTCTTTCCGACGCTTCCGTTTACATACCCAATACATAGGGTAAACTATTGTCTTTTCTTTGTGTATACATATATTTGAAAAAAATAATTGTGCCTTGAATTTACACCAACCAAAATAAAATTTACAATGTAATCTTATTTCAAAGAGAAATATGTAATACACTAGGGTACGTTGCTATAGTCATGATTTATTCCTAGTAACATCACTACTACTACTGTTACTACCTTAAAAGTTATTCCTGTTTTAATGATTAATTTATTATATTTTGTTGCATTTTACTAGTTTAAAAAAGATAACATTACTCAAATCAAATGAGACATATTTTGATTAATTCAACGCGTATTAACATAAACGCATAACAAAACAAGATGTTTTCCAGTCATGCAAATTATTAACACCTACAAAATAAACATTTTTGGGAATTTGTTTTTTTCGCTTTCTAATATTGCGCTTTGACTCCATGTCGCCAATTCGTATTATTTTAAACTCAGATTTAGAGAATGGCAAAAAGTAACGCATATCTAATTACACTCAACGATGCTTTTATATTGTATTCAAACACCGAACTATTTTGTAGACAATGTTAAATTGAATTAGATAAATGTACCTTAGTCTCAAAATGTATTTTGTCATCATTATAATTTATTCAAATTGAGAATGAAAATTTGTAATCTGAAATCTTATACACTATTGGCAGTTGGTATCGCTTTCCTATGATACCCTATATCTCCTTAAAAATAATAAGCCAAATAAGCCATGAGAAAAACAAATCTCCAATATTTAAACTTATCACTTCACTATTAATGGTTAAATTAAATTCTCTTTAATATAATGATCTAATAATAACTCGCCAGAATTCCGTTGGCCCAACTTCGCATCACGTTTAAACTATTCCAGACAATCTATGACATTTTATGCAGACGTATGTTCGGTGCGCCAAAGTGTTTTAGGCTCGTACAAATAGACGACACAAATAGGTTTAGTGCGGACCAACAGTTTAATGCAGTGGTTCATCGCATGAAAACTATTCGAGAGAAACCTATTAATCTTACTAGAGATTTGTTTACTCACTGGCTACGTTTTATGAATATAAGTATTTTAAATACAAGCAACTAAATAATTGTTTATGGACGAGAAATTCCTAAAGCATATAACTTTCTGGAAATAGAAGCCCTAAATACTCATATATTTTAAATCGACCCTATAGTTATTCATGAATATAGTGAATTTAATTTGTTGGATAATGCTTTAGTAAACTTGGTAGGGCGAGTCATTTGGCTCGTTTCGATAATATCAACAATTTTGAATCTTCGATGCTAATAAGTATATATTAAATGAAATGTAATATATATATATATATATGTATGTATATATATATATATATATATATATATATATATATATATATATATATATATATATGTAGTCATCCACATATAGACTGTTTCGCTGTTTCACAGCTCATCAGTGCGGCTAGACCAGTTAGGACATCAAGCCGGGATTAGAACGCAAGCGTCGAGCTGATATATAAATATATATATATATATATATATATATATATATATATATATATATGTATATATATATATATGAAAACAATTTCGTCAGGCATGATCGGCTTTAAAAACTTTCTAGAAAATTCAAAATAAATATTAGTTAAACTCTGTTTGAATTGAAACAAATTTTGTACTAAGGTATCACCACTTATTAAGGCTCATAGTCTATTTGACGATAAGGGTTAATGAGTTTGCCAGGAAGACAGTGACAAAAAACGTGGTTATTGGATACAACGGTTTATACTGGTCAGAAATATGATTATTTAAGTGGATGGCTCAGCAATAATTTGTAAACATTGGACTGATAACGACAATGCTATAGTCGGATGTGTGCATATATTTCTGGGAAAGGAACTTTACACATGAAAGTTCTGTTTTGTTTAAGAGACGCAGAGGGAGAAAGGAACTTTATTTACATTTGTTGTAGCTAGACGAGTTTTTGTTGTAATTATTTTAACCCTTATTCTAACCCTAACCCTAACCCTAACCATAACCCTACCAATGAATAACGATAGAGTTAATAAAAACTAGCGACGCCTCTTCTGCGAGAGAAGACTGTATGGAAAGGAAGAGGACACTCCAACCAGATTTTATAGTAGGTTTTTTACTGTGTCAGGAATGCGTCAAGAAAAATATACTTTCTGAAACGACCTTAGCTACATAATTGATGTAGTCTTCCATTTGAGGTCTTAGAAGCTTAATAAAGCAGGGGTTTCTTCAAGGAGAAAACCATTCATTTCGATCGGTGAAAAGTCATGCGTTAGTGGTGCAAGGAGCGGAGAATAGTTTCAGATGTATTAAATGTAATCAGAAAAACATTCCCCGTTGCAGTACGTGCTCTAGGTCACAAGCGGAGATATTTTTATCAGTAATGCTCTCTTAAGTGTTGCTTTAGAGTGTTGTGCCATCTGCATAAATATCAACGAATTAACTTAGAATGTGATTAGGGAGATCATTGCTAAAACAAGGAAAGGAGTTTTGCACAGAATCGATCCCAGAAGCACACAAGCATTGCTACTATGTGCTTCAGACTTCTGCCAATCAGAAACTACTTTTATACACATATCAGAGAGGACAGAATGTGATAGTTGAAATGTCCAGATATTTCATAGCTAACTAGCTTATGAAGTAAGGCTTGGTGTCAAACTTCAAAACAGGGTGTTTACATGAGAAGAGCTATTGCTCTAGAGACGAATCCTCACTGATCCTGTGTTATATCATAGTCAGTACATCAGCAGTTAATGTTGCAGGACAACATATATATTGCTTGTTACGGAGTTGATTGTATTTCCTGAGGTCGTTCACGATTTATCACAGATTCAAACGGTATACTCATGGCGCACAGGTGACTGATTGGTCTGTTCTGAGACGCATGAAATCGATGTTCAGTACCTTTAATACTGGTCAGACTGACGAAGTTTTCCAATGTGATAGGAAGAATTTCTCTTTTAACCCACGATAGAACAGCTTTGTCAATATAGGAGCGAGTTCAGGTTGTGGCTTCTTAAGCACTATAATTGAAATATTGTCAGCAGAAGTTACCTTTCTGGCATCTATGATAAATTTAACAATATTCCGGACAGATATATGGATGCCATTCAGAGTGTATACCATTTTAAGACGACATTCAGGCGATAGGCAGCCTTGATTCGAAGGGGCGGGATTTGGTGCAAAAGTTATGCTCCATCAGATGCTGAGGAGATCGCTTCTGGTCCAGTGATGATGGTAGGAATAGAGGTCATCCATCTGTTCAGGAATCTGTTTGTTATTCGCCAACTCTTGGGAACTAAGTTTCTTCGTAGCAACTTTACATCTATAAAAATGGATATAGGCCCATTTCGCGCCTTTTATAACCATTTCGCAGTGGTTGTGAAAAATCCTAAAGACGGCTTTCGTTTAAGAGTAACGATTTCTCTGAGAAAATGTATTGCATTAAACATTATAACATTTTAAACGATAGGATAATAAATAACGTAAATTAAGAATGAGATTTGAAAAGTAGTTTTCATAATTAATTTTAAGCTAACAAATGTATCTGCTGAATCGAGATCAAAAACAATGTTGCAATGAATGTTTCCAAATATCAGTTGAAGAAAGCCTACCGTCATTTTAAAGAAGAAAAACATAGGAAAAAACATCGTCTATCATCAACAATCCAATCGGATAACACAATCTTGATAATATATACGATATATTTACTCTTTAACCAATGTATCACCGCTTAAATTCAAATTGACTAACCGTAGCAACGTCATGGTGTCAGAGCTATCCCGTCTGGAACTTCAATTTCTTACAGGACAAAAAATGTTGGGCATGTTTGACACCTATCTGTGTCAGGGCTGCAACCCGTTAAACGCCGCTCTGATGAAAATCTAAGAGGAATCGGCATCAGGATACGTTGTCATCTAGTCGTTTCTGCCTCCGCGTGTAGCAATCAACGACGTGGCAGGTGCAGTACTGAACATTAATGGAATTAAATAGCTACGGCGTTTCTGGGCTATTCCATTGTTTTTTGTGAGAAAAACCTCTCTCGGCTTCGCATGCAAACACTGAGCCTTCGTGCTTTTAGTGTCGGTGGTAAAGCTTGCACTCCTGTAGTTTACCGGATAGCTGTGACCAAATCCAGATAAAGACGGAGACGGGGTAGATAATTGTCTAAAAGCACCTCGCAATTTTTGATACCCTGTTTGTATTATAGGCTGACATGCAGAAAAAAACAATCATATATATATATATATATATATATATATATATATATATATATATATATATATATATATATATATATACATATATATATATATATATATATATATACAGAGAGAGAGAGAGAGAGAGAGAGAGAGAGAGAGAGAGAGGAAAGAGAAAATGAGAGAGAGAGGGGTATAGAAAAAAGCATATATAGAAACAGGCCATCTGTTTTGAAGGATGAAAAAGGCGTGCGTTTTGTTTATGTGATGCCACCAAGTTAATATCTCAGCACCTTACATACTACCACTCCCCCACCCGACAAGAAATGATGATTAATGTGATTTTCAGTTACCAGCAAACGAATCAACGAGAGAACACCTAGCAATACGAAATAAGTAGAGCCAGACACGTACAGTTAGTTATAAGAAAGATGATTCGACGGCTAGGATTGCATTTCGTGTGTCATACGGAATCACGCTTATTACATAAAGATTATTAAAAAATGTTTCAGAAAATAATAATTAATATTAGATTAAATCATGCAATATGTGTTAGTAAAACAAAACACGCAAAATGTGTAATATGATAATTATATGATACATTTGAAACGAAATAATGTCGACTGCTATTAAGTATTTTTCACGCTTGCTGATATATATTTATACCGCTTAACTTGGCATCTTCATAAATATTAAATGTCACACAAATACACCAGAAGTAAACAGAGACACATCATAAACATGCACCCTTTTAGTTCCGCTGAAGAACTAACAAACATGTCCGCCAAGGAATGTAACTGACTATTGAACATGGTCAGTATACTGGTGTGAAAATGGCGACATTAAAATAAGCATAGATACACATTTCTTTAAAATCATTGATTAGGCATATGCATGCCATGTATGTCTATTAACGCAATTAACGCATCAATCGATTAAAATTTGAATAAAAAATGTTGTCCAAATGTATTTCCTTTTAATTTCTTGCCAAAATGTTGTATGATATGAAATAAAACTATCACGTAAATGAACTTTATATTATCTCTGATCAAGTTTTTTATTTGCTGCAATAAATTATTAGCATATATATTCAACTACAACGTCCACGTTAACGGTGCTTTATGATTCTGCCTGGCGTATCGTATCCCGGATGTTTTCCTAATTGCAGGGTGACCGAACATAGGACACTTTCGTATCTCTAGCAAACACATTAATATTAATGTATAGTATTTAATTAACATATTAATATTAGTATGACTTACGATTGAGCACTTTGATCGTTTTTTTAAACACGAGACGCATCTTATATATATATATATATATATATATATATATATATATATGATACTTTTTATTTACACAGACATGTACAATATCTACGACACTGGCATGTCGATGCTATCGATCAACAGTTATTGTAAACTGAAGTCTCATCAGACAGAGTTAGAATCCGAACTTAACATTAGATCAAATTGGGAAAGAATTAAATGGGAAGAAAAAGAAGAAGAGAAATGTGAAATTTCAAAATTTGGGAAGTCATGGGTTGAGACCGTTAAGAATCAACAAGTTAAAATCAGAATCAAAACCCAAATATAAAATATAGAATAAAATAAAACAAAATCAAATAAAATAAAATAAAGTGGAAAGAGATATAATAAAAAGGGTAGAAAAAAAGAACCTGGTTTAAATTCTATGATTATTGCCATGTGGATGTTTTACCTGGATAATATATATATATATATATATATATATATATATATATATATATTGCATTTTTTTGGAAACTCGACTGAACATACAGTAATGTTTCAAACTGAACTCTGCAAACTCCATGAATAAGATAATCATAATACGGGAAACTTTACATGCACCATTCGCGATTCATTTAATAAACATATAAATTTCCTTAAGGATAGCACGCTGGTAGTGATGTGCCCTTCTTTGTGGGATTGATTAAAATAAACTCAACCCCGCGTACATACGCATGCACTCAAAAAGAACGAACAATTAGTTAATTATTAAACTAAGCTAAAACCCATTTCACTTGTAGTAAGTTAAATGATTGAAAAAGAAATTACTCTAAAATGTATGAGCATTAAAGATACATTTTTAAAATCCTCATGTCTGTGATGATTGACTGTTTGGAAAGTTATTTAAACGAAATAATTGTATAGTGATTAAAACAACATTACGTTATCAAAAGTAAGGTAAGTGGTTATTTGGAACATTAGGCTTGTTTGGAAAAACGTCCGTTACAAAAACATATAACGATGACATTGTATTCTTTTTTTTATGAAAACTGGTTTTAAATTACCGTTTTCAAAAATAAAATAAGTTACCGTTATGGTAGAAGTTAAGTAAACAAAATTTAATAGAATAAAAGTACATTTCTAAAGGTACGTTTAAAAATACTAAGCAAGCGGAAAAGATTATTACTACCATTTACAGTGCTCTACTTTTTAACGAGGAGCTTTAAATATATATATATATATATATATATATATATATATATATATATATATATATATATATATATATATATATACTAGCTGATTTATTACTTACAATTTAGTGTTCGTTTTTGTTTTCGAATTATTAGCATTGTACACAAAACGAGATATAAATAGACAAACATTGGTAGCAATTACTTATGCGTCCATGGGTATCTCATTACTGAAAAGTAAAACAAACAAAAAAATGTTCAACATTAATTAAATAAGGAAATGCATTTTTTTTTAAAGTACGATTTAAATTAGAAAATAAAATAAATCAGGTGAAGACAAAATGTTTCTTATTTTGCTCTCTCTCTCTCTCTCTCTCTCTTTCTCTCTCTCTTTCTATCTCTCTCTCTTGTTCTTTATCTCTCCCTATCTCGCCTATATTAAAATTAGTGCTGGCAATGAAGAGGAAATAATATATATTCAAATTGCGTCTGCACACTGCAAACATACGCGCACACACACGTACACATAAAATAACGCGCAATTGTCGTTCCAGTGATATTTTTTTTCATTTAATTCAATTTCTATATATTCTTACGAATGAAATAAAAGAGGACATTTACTTATTAGGACAGTAATCTTCTATATAAAGTTAAGACGGTTTTTCCCTGTACCTTCGACAAGAGTAAGAAAATAACCACATGCACCGCAGGCTACTAAAATCACCACTATATTAAGCTTATTCACTTTAGTATTCTTTTGTCCATCTAACACTAAATATACTTTTGCCCATACCATCGTAGACACTCCCCAAAACATACTCACTAGAGGTGGTAGCAAACACTGTTCCTTTTAATATTTAACTACTAACACTCTCTCCATCTCCACCGGAAACTAATAAACAACGGCTTCTTTATAAAACGTAACCGTTATTGTTTTCTTTTCATCTGCTATTAATTTAATACTTAATACAATACATTCTACACAAATTTGATAGATATTCCTTCACATTCCGCTGATTTTCGAGAATATCAGATTACGTTATTTCTAACTGAACGTATAGGCTTATTTTCATTCCGGTTTTTACAGAATACATTTAGCGAACATAATTACTTAGCGTTCCTAATTGAAAATGGCGGCTATAATCTCTCCAGCGAATACACTTGAGACATTCCCCTTATTATTCTTTGTTGGCTTCAGAGATAATTTTTTTAGTTAAAAAATTAGATAATTTCATACATACCACATTTAAAGCTAGAAAAATCAGTTTCCAAATGCTTACAACGTAAAACGAACTGCAGTGTTCATTTTCACAACACTTATTACTAGTATTTTCAAATTTCATATATATTTACGATATTTTTCTATAGTAATATTAAAACAAATTATTCATAGCATTAATTAAATACATGTTATTAAAAAACATTGCCGAGTAAGCACAACAATGTTTGACAATAAAGCAATGTATTAATTTGGAAAACTGCAGACTAGTTCTTGCGGTAATAATGCATTGTATGTATATTTATTTATACTACTTTTCTCTTATTTTACGCTTATTTAATTTCAGAAATCAAACTTGCCATTTTTTTAAGCAGACGTTAAAATCAGAAAACGAGGCTATAACTATAATTATTTATCATCTACTTCTCATTCTCTCTCTCTCTCTCTCTCTCTCTCTATCTGTTTCTCTCTCTCTCTCTGTTTCTCTCTCTCTGTTTCTCTCTCTCTCTCTGTCTGTTTCTCTCTCTCTCTGTTTCTCTCTCTCTCTCTCTCTCTATCTCTCTTTGCTGAACAAACACACGCACACAATATTTTCGTTCGGCGTTCAATTCTACGATTTGTATTATTTGAATGTCTCCTTTATTTTGGATAAAATTAATTAATTGCAAAATTATATATAATATAAAATTGCCCATGCTTTTCAATAGCATGGGTCATCTCGCCATTTTCAAACCACACCGAAAGCTAAAGAATTACTTTTATTTGGAATTAAATCCTATTTTAGTAACGTAATTCATTTAGAGGGAAATATGTTTATAGTAAGGGAAATATATTAAAGCGTTCAGTGAATATATTATTTGTATTCATTCATTTTTATCATATTCACATTTTTGTTCATTCTTGTTATGCTAAGTTCTATCGGACACTTAAAACGCCGAAAAACAATTTACGTCAGAAAATATTGTCGCCATCTAAAAAAGTCGAAAAAGTCTAGGTAAGGTAAAACGATTTTTCTTTGTTTATAAAGATGGTGACTATATTTTCTGACCTGATTCATATTTAGGGATTTCAGGTGTACGCTGAAACTTAGCACAACAAAAAAAGATTAAACACACTTAATTGCTTTTTTATATACGAGAGTATTTTATTTTAAAGTCGGGGAAAATTTTGTCGGGTCAACACCGAACGTGAAAAGGTAACGAACTACTTTGATTTGAGATTAATTCCTATTTCAGTCACGTACATTATTCAAAGTGAAATAAATGTATATTAAGGGAGGATCCTCCCATTTTAAAAACTTAAACCATGTTTTATTAAAAAAAAAACAATTTAGTTTTTTTAATATTTTTTTTGTTATGCTACGTTTCACCGGGCACTTTACACGCCAAAATACGACTTAGGTCGGAAATATATAGTCTCCATCTAAACAACTCGAACGAAGCTTGCTACGGACGAACAATTTCTCTTTGTTTATGAAGATTGCGATTATATTCTTTCGACCAATTTTCATTTCCAATGTTTTAATGTTATCTATTTTCAAAATTTATTTGATTAAATTGCCATATAATATTTTAGATTAAAGCGATCAGTGAACCTTATATTTTAGTTTAGTTAACACAACAAAATATAATAATTATTATTTATTTTGCTTAAATGCATATTTTTGGATTCAATCTGATTAGTTCAAATAAATATTATGATGAAATACACTTTAAAAAATGATATTTAACAATAATTGTAAAAATAATAAAACACATTGCGAATTTACGTACAGACAATATTTGTCGCTTTTCGTAAACAAATTTTAAAAAAAATCAGTAAGAAAAAACGTTATTTCCTTTATTTCAATTTTGATGAATATGTTTTATGAAAAATAATTTTCTTGAATATGTTATATAAAAATAAATTAAAACAAGTTATTTTTATTTGAAGCATATTTACTAAAAACAAATACAAACACATTAAAACACAATTCTAGCAAACTTCACACGTCTTACAGTACTTTAAATAACAGTCAAAATAAGTTCATTGTTTCACTTTCGACCATCCATACTAACCAAAGAGTAATTTAAACATTTGTATTTCATTTTCACGTTAACTATTTTTTTATTCTTTACCGTCAATTTTCTCTCTCTCTCTCTCCCCCCCCCCTCTCTCTCTCTCTCTCTCTCTCTCTCTCTCTATCTATCTATCTATCTATCTATCTATCTATATATATATATATATATATATATATTCAATTCCTAAAATAAATCGTTTGCATTTTTTCAGCCAATCAACATCACAAAGATGCGTACATTACTCTCTTCTCACATACAATTAAAATTAGCATTCGTCGATTTATTAAATTATATTTTCATGATAACAAATAACGTTCCGTTATTTAACTCACGACAGAATCAATTTCGAACACAAACCGGCGTAACATTTAAAATAATTTTTCACATACTTTCGTCGGTAAAACTGGTACTCATAATTTGAAATATTTGCAATACGAAATAATCATAGGGTCGTCTTTTAACACTCATACTGCATTCAAACACTATTTACTAATCGACACATCACATTTGTTTTCCATTTCTAGCTCCATACGAAATTGGGATTTACGTGACGGAAATACCAATTAATCAAAATCTTTATTTGCGCAATTCAGATCTAAATTGATTACAGTTTTTTTCTTTTTTTATTATTATAAAATATATATTTATCATACTTGCCTAAAATATAATTTGCTTACAAATATCCCGGCCCGAAACAAGTAACCGTTTCATTAAGCGGTCCATGAAGGAGATATCTTTCTACACAGTGGCAATTTCTATTTTTGTTCAACTCAAAGGTAACCCTTTTCGTGGGTAAATACATTTTCCACAATTCAAAATAGACATTTCTTCTAAACATTAAAATTATCCGATGTGAGCTATGTTCTTTCTGTCGGATGTTGACAACTTTTAATACGTTTACCTAGTAGAAAAAAAATGAAGAGATTTCAAAAGAAAGACATCTATTTCGGAATACGAATCTTAGTACCTTGATTTATACCGTTGTATCATATATATATATATATATATATATATATATATATATATACTGAATTGCAGTCGGGTATCTTTTCCCTCGGCCGGCGAGAATCCACATGATAATTAGAGGGGATTTAAATCTATAAACGCCAAATGCAGTGAACGCTTTTAGTGAGCAATTGAAAGTGATTTCACAACAACATTAAATGGGGTCGGAATCTCGCTTTTAAGCTATAGTATTAATGCTCGTTTATACATTCTCTGTGAGTGAACCAAGAGGGTATAGTTATATTTTTGACATAAATATTCATTATTTTTACATACATATATCGATGTTTCAGTGTAGGGATGTTAATTCACGTCGGTCGGAGGGCTTGAACCCGGTTTTTAAAAATCGCCACAGATTTGCAGTCTATATACGAGGCCAGAAAAATATTTCAAATATACGACGGGGTTAGGATTCTAATTCTCTTTAAAGTAGGCCCATTGTGCTTGCACGCACTTAGCCCACCGATCCATCAATCTTCTTTTAGAAATTGTGTTCACCAGCGCCGTCGCAATCCGCATTATCTCTTTTTTCGCACCCGCTAAACACGATGAGCCGTTTGGGACCTGCAAGATCGCTACCCACTCTCCGCTGATGTGCGGCCATTTTTGAATTGGTTGAAGCACTCCTTATATCGTGTTATTCATCGCATCTTCTCCAAACATCTGATAAATCTAACGGGACGGCGGGGATAAAATAAGACGTCCAGATGTGTTTCCGGCAGTGGATGGATCGGTGGGGTAAATGTGTGCAAGCACTTTGAAGGGGATTAGGGTCCCTAACCCATCACCCATTTTAAATAATTTTTCTGGCCTAGGTCGGATACTTTTTAGACATACTTCGTATATATATATATATATATATATATATATATATATATATATATATATATTAATTTATAAATATTATTATTAGCTCCCTTCACCAAAGGCCGGGCACTTTGAGTGACTTTAATAACAAGCAGTACTAATAGCTGCATGCACGATCCGAATACGTTCGTTGATCACTCAAACTGCTTGTGTAAATTTAGCCGCCGATTTGCTATTTACAAAGTTAAATTCCTCTCTAATTATTACCTAAATTTCTATGGCCGAAGGGTTAAGACTCTTGACTGCAGATCAGTGGCGATTTGTGATCGGGGTTCGCGCCCGCCGAAGATTGCGTTAGCATGAAACATCGATGTCTGTAGGTATTAAAATAATTAATATTTATTTATAAATATTATATATATATATACATATATATATATATACATATATATATATATATATATATATATATATATATATATATATGCCATTAGCGATAATGCATTGTTCTTGGTAAAGCAAATACACCACTTTTCAGTAGTCTATATTATTCATATTAATAGTTAGAGGTCAAGTCCTCGTGGTTCCTGTGATATATTTCTTAACTGGCGGAATAAAATGATCGTGTTTACAACTCATCTTTAAGAAATTTCCGATGATCTTTGATACAACGAAAAAGTGTGCGAATGACAATATCATTTTATGCGAGAAAAGCTTGAATACTTTCAGATAACGTTTCGGTATATTAAATATTTTCTTAAGAGATTCAAAGACCAGTAAAAAAAGATGAAACATTATTATTATTATTATTATTAGTAGTAGTAGTAGTAGTAGTATTATTAGTAGTAGTAGTACTACTAATTCAGTATGTATTTCTACTAAAATGGGAATCTTTTATTTGACATTAGATTGTCTTCGCATATGCTTGACAATTTTCCAACTACTTAATATTTTATTTAAAAATCTTTCAGAAATTCCACTACATCAAGTTTTAAAATCTTCTTCATTGATTAATAATTTTGGGCAACTTCTAAGTCGTTTTCCTGAGCTGTAATATCCACCTGCCCAGTTTTAAAACCAGACTCTTTCGAGTATTAAAGTGCACGTCTGCCAAAATTCATATATTCCAATCAGCTTCAAGTTTTCTTGAGGTTTGCTTTGCACGCAAGCAAGTATAACACACTGAAATCATGAGCTGAATGATTTTTGTAAGCAAGTAAAGAAACGTTGCGAAATCACCGATAAACTGAAAACAAAATGAAAACAATGACATCGGATGGCGCAAAATAATAACAATTTATTGATGCGTGTGTAGTGATGTAGCTGTAGACTGTAAACAGAAAAAAACATCGATTACAGAGTAAGAAAATAATAAGTATAAAGTTATTGTCAGAATTATATTAGAGAAAATAATATCACGTATTTAAACAAAAAGATGAAAGCCAATAAGCCGTGTCGTAATAAGTGGCATAAAAAACGCTTAATTATGTTTGAAATATTTCATTTTCGGGTGGCTGATTCATGATGCATTTCTATAAGAGAAATATTTCTTTTTTATTTGCATTTTATTTAATACATAATAGAATTACGGATGTCAACCATGTTCTCTCTTCATCTATTACCTTCTTGGCCTTTTGGCTAAGATCAAAGTGTAGTATCTGTTCCGATGGATACTGCACCCCATAGACTGGTATTGTCTTGGCCTTCGGGGCTTGATTTACGCCGGTCTATGGGTCTGTCCTGTGCAGTTCTAGGAGGTCCACCCTCCCAGGCTTTGCCTCCCTTCTTTGGGGAGGAGTAAGTGTATTGCTTACTGCCTGAGGCGCCCCTACCGGGGAATGCCGACGGGACTGTCCAGGCAATTTTTAAACCCCACTTTCCTGACCCGACCTTGGGTCACATCTTACTTGTGGGAGTAAGATAAACACTAGCCTTGTGCCTAACTTCTGGAGATGAGTAAATCAATACTCATCTATTAACCGGACACAATGCTAACTATATTCACGTCTGGCTGTGTGACACTGGTCATTCGATTTAACTACACATGTGAATACATATAATAATCCATGTGTTTAAACCATGTTCTTTTAAACTAATATTTCATTTGTCATTTAAACAAACATGAGATTGTGATTATAGTATTAAAAATACAGTTAAATTTACCCGGCGTTGCCCGGAATTTCACGTAGAATATTTAGTTTTGGCTTTTGTAAATGATCGTTTTGGTATTAATTGCCCACTAAAGATTAACTAAAGAACAAATCAGTCGAAACCCGTAAAAATAATTTAGTTGACTGAAATAGAACTAAGCTTGTAATATTTGTAAACACATCGATTAAGCATACATCAGTTACATTTAACTGGCAATGATAATACATTTGAGATGGTTACGTTGTTGAAAAATAATCAGTTTGAAATATATAAATAAACAAACAAGTTTAAGTTTACTTTTAAGAAATTCATGATTTTAAGAAATAACTTCTAATCAATAAAGTGAACTTCTCTTGCGATTAATATGTTTTTTTCAGTTTTAGGCTGCCACTAATTTAGTACAAACGCAACGATTGGTGAAAAGTATAACAAATGAAAATGCGTCTTACAGAAAACCTAAGCAGAAACCGGTACATACAAAAATACGTAACTTTTTATACTGAGTATTTTAAGGGAGTGTGTGGGTGGATGAAACCTGGACCCTTCTTTCAACATTAAAATATTTTTAATTCGCATGACATTTGCACATTAGATATTTGATAAAAATTTAGCAAGTTTCTCACGTGTTCATTTGTTTTTAAGAATTCACAGAATACTAGAGAGTATGTTACATAAGCACACTATTTCAAGACATCTGCGAAAATTTAAATATTTCCGATTTTATAGAATTACTATGTAATATTACAATGTAACAACACCGTTTGGATGGAATATTTATCGGTTCTATAAAAATATGTGTCATTTACTTAGAAGTTTTCGTACGTTTAATGACGTTTTCTTTTTATTTTTCTTCTTTTGTTTTTATTTTCATTCTTTATATCATATGAAACAATAAGTAAAGTGGCTATGAGAGAGAAGTATAGAAGTGAGAATAAATATAACAATAGATTAGACGTCTTATATCTCTTTCCATCGCACAGTGTATAAATACTCGATGGCTGATTGGGACAGCCTCAGATCTTTCATATCATAAATTATTCTGCACTCCATTTTTTAGAATACTGTATCCAGTAACACATCCGATATTATTTGATAGGTGATCGGTAGTATTGAGAGCTTCACAGCTTCCAGGAAATTCCAACAAAAACCAAACAGCCACCCTTGGTACAGATTGGAATGTGCCGCTTTCATTGCTCTAACAAATATATGCTTTCAAACCAAAGCCGATTTTAGGACTACTGGCAACCACTGCAAACCGGTTATAAATAACACGAATTAGTCCTATGCCCGATCCGTTAAATAAAAAAATGTCTGGGCAGATGGTTGGTTCCCTAAAGTTTTGGCGAACCAAAAACAAACTCCTGTACCGATGTATGACATATTAAAACCATCATCAATGGAACAGAGGTGAGTTTCTCAGCATCTGATCAAGCGAAACATTTTGCAAAATATTTTGCATCTAATTCAACTCTGTTTGATCAGGGCTGCTTACCGCCTGAATGTTTCACCCAGGACGGTACAAACTCTGAGCGACATCCATATATATGTCCGGGATGTTGCCAAACTTATAACCTAGATGACAGCAAGGCAATCCGCTCTAACAAAATTCTGATAATCGTGCTTCAGAAGCTGAAAGCATAAGTAGCTCCTATTCATACAAAGCTGTTCCATCATTATTTCAATGATACATGCTTCCCATCACATTAGGCAACTTCATCAGTCTGCCCAGTATCACAACAAATGTGTGCGATCGGTCTTCTGCTCTCTAATACAGACACATCATTCTCCTGCGCGCAATTAGTAAGTTTTTTTTTATTTGTGATGAATCAAGAAGTTGTCAATCACATAAACAAAAACAATCTACTCAGTCACTAGCATGGATTTCGTACTGCAAGATACAGTGCCGATTTGCTAACTGTTATATCACAAGATAAGTGAATCTATTTACGAAGGTTGCGTCTCTAGAGCAATAGCTCTTGACATATCAACCACCTTTGATTGAGTTTGGCACAAACGTTTGCCTCACAAGCAAGTAAACTATGGAATATCCGGAAATATCCTTTTAACTAACACATTTTTTCACTCTGATACGATAGAAAAGTAATTGTCGATGGGCATGAGTCTGTAGCACAAAGTATCATGCCTATTCTAGACCCAAGGCGCTTGCTTATCTTTATCAATGATCTCCGAACTCACATTCTAAGTAAATTCGTTCACATTTATAAAGATGACACAACTATCTATGGCAAAACTTCGAAGGGCATTAGTTATAAAGAACTCTCTGTTTCTTTCTCTGCCGACCTAGAGAACGTAGTGCAATGGAAAGAGAGCTAACTGATTACTTTCAATACATCTTAAACAAAGCTTCTCTCCGTTCAACACCAATGCTCACTTTACCCCAATTGGAAAAAATGGTGCTCACCTTGAGGAATATCCTTGCTTGGATAAGCTTCTGGGGCTGACCGTCACTCCAAATCAAATAGAAGACTTACATCAAACCACTTACCAAGGTCGCTTGAAAAGATGTTGTCATCATCATACAGTTCTCAAAGTATCTCACTCCTGACGCAATCCTCTACATGTATCAGTGTCAAATACGTCTTAATATGGAGTAACGTTGCTACATCTAAGGAGGTGTCTCCCAAGTCCCCCTTTCTACCCCTAACCAGACCCCTTCCTATAAACCTCTTTCTCATAGAAGAGCAGTTGCTAGTCTTATCGTTATTTTTATGGTAGGTGCTCGACTGAGCTCCAATCTATGGTCCCCCCATAAAACATTTACAACAAAAAGTCTGTAAATATTCTTCTTTTTCCCCTTTGTGTACCAAAAACTAAACGGAAGTTTCATAAGTAAAGTTTCTTTCTAAGATCTATACTATGCGGAACACAACGCATCGGGGCTGCTCCCCAGTTTACTATAACATGGTCGTTTTCAAGTCTAATGTTAACAGATCCTTGTTGAGCCATTTTTTAAGTAATCTAACTCGGCCCAGTCTCAATTATTGTTACTAATACTGACTTATCATCGAGTGGTGTTTGGGTCTTGATAAGTTGTGACTCGTTAGTACATAAAAAAATACGCGGCTTCTTTTCATGAAATTAATACCTCGAAATGAGACATAACAGAAACTGTAATGATGCATATTTGATTTAATTTTATGGAACGCATACTCACGCTTCAGAGAATAAATATACCCATCGATTAAAGAACTACTGGATAACTTTAAATCAGATTTAAAAGATAGATTGAAGACATAAAAGGGGTTTTATTGAGCAGTGTTTAATTTTAAGGTGAGAAATTGAACAGAACAAACACTTCGAAAATAAATATACCTTACTAATAAATCCTTAATAAGCAGTTGTACATGATGTTATACCCTGTCGCAACACCAGTGAATCACTCCGTAGCTATGTCAGTAATTATATATAGAAAGATATCCAATAACACACAGTTTGAGCATACGTTTAACAATATAGTGTATATCTCATGTATATTGACGACTGTACAAACATAAATAAAGTAGTATAGTAAATAAACCTATTTTACCGTGTTATTGTTGAATCACTCTCCACTGCTCGCTATACGCGACCGCCGATTTGGCGTTTATAGATTTAAATCCTTCCTAATTTTCATGCTGATTGATGCCGTGATATTTGTAAACCGGGTTCGAGCCCTCCGATACACTGTAGATTGCGTAAGCATGTAACATCGATGTCTTTAGGTAAAAATAATTAATATTTACTTTAAATATATATATATATATATATATATATATATATATATATATATATAGTGAAGAGATCGAAACACGCTAAATCCCATGTGTTTAAACAATAAACTGACAACAATATAAAATCTAGACTCTTATTAAAAAATAAATTTCAATTAAAAGCAAATAAAATGTATGTCGATGTCACATTATGTAAAAAAAGTATATGCTTGTGTGGTCGAGCCGACGGGTCGAATCACGGAAGAAACAGAAGGGCACGTCAAGTTCTAAAATACGTTAGGATAAGTAGCGTCCGGTCAATGTTCTGCGCAGATTGGCGCTATTTGAATGAGTAAATTGACAACATCTTTGAGGCGCGCATGAAAATGTATTTAAGTGAAATATTTTTGAAAATCAACACATGGTGTAATTTAAATGAAAATATCATTTATTTAATTTTTTTGCAACCTTTCGTTGTAAAACAACTTTGTCAGGCGAGACTGTCTTATAGTTGTTTTCTTTTCTTCTTGTTTCTCATTTTGATGGTATTAATTATTATGATTTTTACGTCTGTACCGTCTGTAAGTTTTCATGAATTCGTTCTTTTTTCAAATAGTGAAACACGTGCCAGAAACATCTCTTTGTGTGTTCTTCTCTTTTTTTTTCATATGTTTTACCGATATTCACACAAATTTTAAAACTTCACTTTTTCTGAAAACGTTCATTCAATCCGAACGAAACCAGTAACATCTCTCGTTTTTAGATGATTTTTTCCTGTATTGGATTTGTTTTCCATTTATCTTTTTCACACAGCATGTCTTCAGGGCATTTCATTTTATGATATATCGTACATTTTATGCTCATATATATATATATATATATATATATATATATATATATATATATATATATATATATGTGTGTGTGTGTGTGTGTGTGTGTGTACGTGGGTGGATGTTTATGTACGTGCAGTGAGATATACACACGGAAAGGAAAGATAAATGGTGATTGTTAGTACCGTATGACCCCCCGTAGTTAAAATGCGGTCGAGCGACTCAGGGTGTCGTAACGTGATACGTTCACACATACGCTCATAGCCACGATCTAGCACGCGGCAAGCTGGTGACAGAAACAAAAAACACAAAACATACAACTATCGCCGTCATATTTCCGCGCATGCGTTGCCGTTGCAAAATACCTGGTGATCGGCAGACGCGCACATTTTTTCAAGTCTGACGAAGGATGCCGTAACGTCAAGCTAGACATTTACCGATGTTAGTCATTGTTTGAAACAGCAGGAGGGGCAGCAGGGAAGGATGGAAAGACGATGAAGTGTTGCAGGGAAATGAACGTATCTTGAGTAGCCAAGAAGGTTGTAAAGCGTAACTATAGTAGGTTGAGACTTGAAGGTATTTGTCATATTCTATGTCTCATATATAGGCTGAAAAACAGGCTGACAGAATTGCACAACATTTGGATATGTCCTTGAAACTCCAAGTCTGATATATTCTACTACTACTACTACTACTACTACTACTACTACTACTACTACTACTACTACTACTACTACTAATGAAACAATAAACAATTACAGGCTGTATAAGTATCAGATAGAACTGTGGTATTGTATGACACAGTGAGCCGTAGGGGATAAAATTGATACTAATTCACATACTACTGTTAGTAATACTAATACTAATAATTCTATTTTACTACTACTACTACTACAACCACTAAAAACGTAGAACATCGGAACGTATTGCACATAAATGCACACTATTTAGCATGATTATATATTCTTGTGTTATAAGGAGTCAGAATTAACAACACACCTCTAATAATAATAATAATAATAATAATAATAATAATAATAATAATAATGATGATGATGATGATGATGATACTAATAATAATGATGATGATAAAAGAAAGAACCCAACGCCAACCAAAAGGAAATGAAACTGCAAACGATCTAATAGGCTACAAAAAACCCAAACTCACACAAACACACGGACACTATGATAGCACCAGCATCGGCTGATACCACACAAATTATTATGACAGGTCAAGGAGGATTGAACGATTTTGGAGGAAGAGCCTTTACAAAAACTCCACTAGAAGGTATGGATAAGACTGGGACCTAATGGGCCTATGTCACCCAAATCTCAGATGACCAATAATCGGTGCAGCGAGAAATCAATAGTAAGCGACTGTTGCATTAACACAAATTGCAATCGAAAGAGGCAGAGAGTCCTTGTTGTAACTCAGACTTCAGGGATCACCACCGGTTACTGTCAGTCAGCAATCCCCAATGACAACCTGTGTGTGAATGCTTAATAAATAACAATAATAATAAATAACCCCAGTAAGATATGACGGACACTTGATAAACTGCCAAAATTAACACGGACGCAGCTGAACAAAAGAAATACGAAATAATGACCATGCCCAATGCATTACGCCTTAAAGATGATACTGACCGATTCTATATAAAACCTACGGAAGATGGAAAGGAGCCGATAAGTCTAAGAGATTGCGATGATGATATGATAAAAGAACAAGGAAAAGAGATCGCCCCAACTAAAGAAATTCTTATTACCGCTGCAAAATTTACTGCAATAAAAGAGTAGCGAACCTGGAAAACAAAATGAAAATTAAAAAGATAAACAGCTATATAGACTGACCAGAGAATAGACGCGGGCAGCTGGTGACATAATAAACCTGTGGACAAGTGGGATAGGTGCTGAGCGCCACACAAACGAACACTACCAGAAACAAAGCAAACTATTCGAAACTCAATATAAACAAACCCCAAACCAAAACGCAATGTAAAAATTAAAAGATGACTGCGTGGGGAAAGCAATCAACTGGGAACTAATCACAACAAATAATACACATAAAAAAGAAGACAGTAGTGTGAAAATGAAATATTACAAAATCCTATTGTACATGGAAGTACAAGCGTACAAACTCATCCAAGCAAAATGAATTGATGTGATAATTATGATCAAAGAATGAAAAACATACCAAAACGCAAATTTTGCCGTCCCAGTAGAAACAAGGTGAAGATAAAAATCTAATAAAACACAGAAAACTTGCTATAGAGCTGAAAATAATATGAAATTGAGAACCATACAACGAACAACATGGATAGAAACAGCTGAAATATTAAATAAAAAAAGTGTTACATTCATAAATTGTATATATATATATATATATATATATATATATATATATATATATATATATGTATATATATAATATATATATATATATACACATTATTATTATAATTATTATATATATAACTTGTACTTACCAAACCGGTCACGGATAGTCAACTGCATATATATATATATATATATATATATATATATATATATATATATATATATATATATATATATATATATATATATATATATATATATATATATATATATTAAGGAGAATAGAAAGTGAACCTTGAGTTTATTTTCAGCAGTCTTGTAACTCTTGCTTCCCTTTTTTTGTCCTTTAGTCCTCACATTTCATGTGCGATGTTGCTGTATCCTGGTCGGGATATATCCATCGTTGGCTTAATCTTGATTTTGAAGTAGTATATGTTATCTCCTTGCATAAAGTGGTTTCATGTCTTTTCTGAGGTGATTTCCATAATATATATATATATATATATATATATATATATATATATATATATATATATATATATATATATAAAGGACTGCGTGATTTATTGTCAACACGTTTGCTTTTGAGTGTCGAATCAAAATGAATGAATTTGGTCTAAATCAAAATACCGCTTCTATTGCCTTTGCCAATTTGAAATCGGAAATTGTAGCATCTGTTTTTTTTGTTTTTGTTTTTACGCAAATTCAGCAAAAGCCCCCTTGTTTATGAATTTGAATAAATTGTTTTATGTTTATAAATTCTAAATCGTTGTAATTTGCATTCATTGACTTTTTATTGCCAACATCTTGTTATGAAATTAAAGAATATTGCACCGACACCTACTTCTCACATCTTGTGCCACTTATTCCTGTTTTAAGGACTCATTCCGTTTTCGAGGTGTACGTTTCGGTACAAGGTACGTTTAATTTGTAAATATGCTTGTAGGCCTCCTACAGCAGTTATTTGTAACCATCTTTAAGAATACTGATCCATCCAGATATGGATCTCATTGAAAGATATCTGTTGTTTAAATCTGATTTCATAGAGACGTCTTTGACCCTTGATGAAAGTTTTATGTATATCCTCGCTCAGTCGGGATTCCCCATTTAATTATGTTTACATTGACATATTTAAAAACTGCATGCGTAAGCGTTATGTAAATTGATGTATCGATTATATAAACATATATGCAAAAAATGTATTTCTAGGGGCTGTTAGGCTTAAGTTTGATGAAGCATAATTACAGCCATTACTGCTATTACAATAGGGGATTTCGTGTGTATGTAGTTTTCAACAGACCTTAAATATTATTTAAAGAGAATAGGTTCGTATTGATCAGTTTAAAGCTGAAGATTTCGTGTATTATGAATTCATCTATTAGGCACAAAGTTATATAAATATAATACATCTACGTCATAAATCTCCAGCTAAAACTTATGGCCTTTAGCTGAGTCAAGGAGCATTGCATACCGCTAAGTTTTCTGAATTTTAAAACTCAGCGCGAATCATAATGATGTTCGTCACTTTCTTAGAAGATTTATGTGCTTTAACTAATAGTACACAGAAACAGGTACTCCTTGAACTTTATGGCTATTAAATACTTCAAATAATGAAAGAATATCAAAATATGATAAATCCTATTCCAAACACCTTCTAATCTAAGTTTTGGTTATAAGCAAACGCTCAATGTTCATCATAATGAGGATATATTGAAAGAATATAATTAGATATGTTCTCTCCATATTCCTACTCATAGGAATACTAAGCAATAACTTCCAGTTTAAGAATTACTATGTTTTCGAAGGAATAGCATATTTCTAAACGGAAGGTGAGAAATAGATGAGGTTACTTGGCGCATGCGCATACTGTATTTGTTAGTAACGCGCGTTGGTTATCTAGTTTTGTTCTTTTTTCTGATGTGAGAGGCTCATTCAAATATCGCACTGGGCGGTAAGAGTCGCGGTGATTCATGCAAACTGGCGCGTATGTTTGACAAAATAATGAACGGACGCAATTTTGGCGACATGTTAAATAAAGTCCATTGTGTTGGTATGTTAATAGAGAAAACTGGCGAAGGGCCAAATACAGAAAACACGGTTAAAAGATCTCTCGCGAAAATATTTACGTTGTCCGCACTCGTGTAAAAAAGAACACGAAACAAAAAAAAGTAGACTTTCAAACAGCTCTAAAGCAATGTTCGCCGAACTCTCTCGACTAGTCTTCTGTCTGTCCCCGCTTTTAGGTACATATAGATCTTAATTTCCCTTATTCACGTGAAAGTTTCCGGTGACCGCAAGGGTAGGGCGACTGCTTTTCAGATTCTAGGTCGACACTTTGAACCGTGTTCGCGCCTCCCAACCATCTGAAAGTGTTACTTTCCTGCACTGATGAGAATATTAAAATAGATAATCAAAAGCTCTAATGCAAATATCCTAATACGTTCGGCTAACCCTCTCGATTAGTCTTGTGTCTGTTCCCGCTTCTAGGTACATATAGATGTTAATTTTTCTTAATCACGTTACAGTTTCCAGTAGTCGCTAGGATAGGGCAGCTGCTTGCAGTTCCTAGACTGGCATTGTGAACCGGGTTCCCGATCGTCTGAATTTGTTAAGTCTGGTTTACGACCACGTTATTTTCGCGTTTTGTAATTTTATTTTTATTTTCCTGACACGGCGAGCAAGCTTTCCGATCTCGGGTTGTAGGATTCAGTATGGCTCTGATGTTTTTTTTTCGGTCACCTCAAGCGCTTTCGATCATCACGATCGTCATCAAGAGTTTGTTTTTTACTATGTGGTTGGTGTTGTCGTTAATTCGTGCGTGTTTTTATTATTTTTTTCTGAAGTTCTTGCGGGAGAAGATAACCCGAAACTCGAAAGCTTGCTCACCGTGCCCGGGAAATAATTAAGAACATTACAACACGTGAAAATTCCGTGGTCTTCAACAAGACCTGTATAAATAACGACTTGCTGTCTAAACACCCCACACACACACGCACACACTAAATTATATTTTAATAAATGTACATATTTCCTAGAAATTAAGAGAAAATACAATAGGAAGTTGAAGGCGGAACATAAATGAACGTAAAAAGATTTCCCAGCAACGCTAGATAGATACACCCAGTTTAAGATCACGTAAAGATTAAAATATTTAAATTAATAGAGAAGGTTATCTGTACTAATTTATATACATATATATATATATATATATATATATATATATATATATATATATATATATATATATATATATATAATATGTATGTATATAATAAACAAATATATAACAAATATATATATATATAAAACAAACACACACACACACACACACATATATATATATATATATATATATATATATATATATATATATATATATAGAGAGAGAGAGAGAGAGAGAGAGAATGAGAGAGAGACAGAGATTTAGATTTTTCACAGATCGTTTATTCAGTAAAGACCGGGATTAGTCCAATAAAAACAAGCTCGATGATACTCGATTACGGGGTACAGAGCATTATTTAAACCTTCAAAACACACACACACATACATATATATATATATATAGAGAGAGAGATAGATAGATAGATATAACAAACATATAAATATATATATATATATGTATATATATAACAAACATATATATAAATATATATAGATAACAAACATATATATATATATATATATATATATGTGTGTGTGTGTGTGTGTGTGTGTGTGTATAGCCTCAGTCTTTAATTTGATTAGGAATCGACATACGTAACGCTTTGTTGTGTAATAGAATGTAACATTAAGAAATAACCTACAAATGGGCCACTTTATAATTTCAATTAAAACACAATTTACGTTCTTATATCTCTGCTCTTAAAAAATATTCTGTGACGATTATAGTGTCTATATATTCTTTACCGGGCCGTTGTTTGTTATTTTATACGTGTTTCTTTTTTAACTGCGTGATAGAGATTACCCCTCTACGAGCGCCATCATCCCTTCCCTAGTCGACCTGAACGCTTTCCCTTACTTGATTAAGACAATCTAGAAATTTCTTCGTTTCTTTTTCTTTCCATTTTCAGTCAGCATCCACATGATGTGGTGAGTTAGCGACATCAGCCTTTTTTGTAAAATATGTATATTGCGTCATTTTAAAAACGGATACTCTCCTAAAGAATTTTTTCAAAGTTTGAAATATCATTCGATGTTTTATTTAGTTCATTCAGAAAATCCTAACAAAATATGTCGATTAAGAAACAAGAAAATACGTTCATAAAATACAAAAAAAAAGAAAAGTTAGATTCAATGTTTTTGTCATTGGTATATATTTAAAAACTATGGCCTCTGTATGACAATAAGACTGAAACAAAATGCGGTTTTCTTTTTGAAGTAATTTTTTTTAAATCCATGCGAGCAAAGTGTAGTATCTGTTCTGGTACTACACTTTATTTTTTTTCTGTCAGAAATCCGTCTAGACTGAGACATTTTTAATTTTTGTCTCAATTCAAAGTGCCCCATTTTGGGGAGCTTAATTTTCTCCAAATTAAAAATCGTTTGAGGTAAGAAAATAGGAACACAGATACCATATGTGGCGATTCGACGCTTCCATATTCCTTCACTATATAATATTATAAGAAGAGGTTGTCTTCTCGGATATTATTTGACGTTTCAATATAATAACTATAATAAGTATATTATTTTGTTTTACACGAAATAATATAAAACTAATAAAATTAGTTTCCGTGAGGATGGAATCCGTGTTGCACTTGAATGACTGCTTAGTGTACTGTGGTTAGTAAATGCAACAGTAAGTTTAAGTAATTTTCGTGTTCAACGATCCTTGCCTGACAACCAATTAATTTGTTGTTAATCAATTTGTTGAGGCTGGTGTTTGATGTAATGCACAGCATTTATAGGATGCCCCATGAAAAAAACAAAACAACAGGAAATAATGATTTGGTCAAACACACGCATTTTACTAAAATGTATTTAATTACGCGTGTGTATTATATTTTAGCAAATAATGAAAAGAGATTGATAAGCATGCCAACAAGATTAAGCTAAAGTCAAACAACATTGTTGTGCCTTGCTCCTGACGATATTGAACCGCAAAAGCATGGATGTCAACGTAATGCATTTTACTGTTGTCAGTTTATTGTACACACCAACTTCAATTATAGAGGAGAGATACACTCATGAAATCCTTTTGCTTGCAGTGCCTATTAACTTGCCTCTCTACAGTAGCACATTTAGAAATAAGGACGGTTTTTAATGTGGGGGAATCCAGCTTCCCCAAAAAGGGGCAACCTGGATTGGAACAAAAATAGAAATTGCCTCAGTCTAGGAGAATTTCTTCTTCACTGATCTAAAACAGAATAGACTAAATGTATCATCAGAACAGATACTGCACTTTGCTCCTAGTGAAAAGGCCAACGGATGCTACGAAATTATTAAGGATATCTCGCTTGAAGTGATTCAAATTGCGTCTATGTCGTTGTGCAGCTGCTTACGGAAAGCACATGGCACATCTCTACTGTTTAAACAATTCCACTGTTATTAACAACTCTATTCTATTTGAACTTTCACACGTGTAAGTGACCCATTTCTATTTTGCTCACACTAGTGGTTGCTTCATTTAAAAAAATGTTACGTTGCAGTATATGTTACAGAATAATTGTATACAGCTAATTGAACACAAAATGCTATTTTATCCGCAGTTTGGGGGAATAGTCAGTTCATACCTTTACTATTGCATTAGTGATACGTGCTAGAAAACTTTTCACGCCTGACAGTATTCTATATCTCTACAAAGCCACCATCCGCCCATGCATGGAGTATTGTTGGCACATCTGTACCGGTGCACCATCAACAAATCTCTCCCTCTTAAACAAGTCCAAAAAAGTCTCTAATCTGATATGCCCCTCACAATCCACTAAGCTCCAGCCCTTGTCCCATCACCGCAATATTGCATACCTGTGTTTGTTTTACAAGTACTTCAATGGAATGTGCTCGGATGAATTTGCTGCTCTGGTGCCCCCTTAACGTAAATACACTCAAACAACCCGACAATCAGATAAATCCCATCCATTCACTGTGAATATCCCCATATGCCGGATAACTCTCTACTCCATTAACTTCTTTCCTCGAACTGCCGGCCTTTGGAATTACCTCCCTGCTCCTTGATTCCCCGACTCTACCGACATGCAGAAATTTGAAACTAATATGAACAATTATCTCGCTACACAACCCCCAATTTAAAATGAACCCCCAAACTATCATCCTAATTCTCACTAGACCCTTATGTCTACAGTGGAAACTTGCCTTGTTTGGGGTGAACTAAGTTAAAAATAAAAAAAGGTGAGTCATTGAACACACGAGAGGAAGTAAACTCGGCAATTTCATGGAAGGTGTTCAACTGAACTTACATCTCTGGTTTCTCCTCATACGAAATTGACAGCGAGAACCCATCTGCTTATCACAACTGAAAAATCATTTTCTTTTACTCCGTGCGCCTAGCGCCAAGCGGAATTTATATGAACAGAGTTTTTTTCAAGAACTTTATACCTGAGAAACACATTACCAGGTTACTTCCTCCCTACAGACTATAACATGGCATCCTCCCTAATCTCAACCAATACTGATTATAAATCATCCTTATAAGTAATCACACTTTGTTAATCCCATTCATTAATTGTAATGCTCCTAAAATTCTCTGTATCTTTCAACTGATAATTCATCTATCTCAGTAAGCTTTATCCTCAATTAGTTTTGTCCTTAATAAGTGGTGATGCATTAGTAATACAACACACCAAATATAAGTAAATACATATCAAACACCATAACCAAAAACAACGCCAAGCAAGGAATATATCACAAAACGAAATTAGACTAATGATGGAGTGCTGTTACAAAAGAAACCCCACGTGCTCCGAACCAATATATAGATATAGAATATACACCCAAAAGTATGCCACATATTTTTCAAACACCGTGTGTAATAAACACACACATGTTCTCAAAAACTATTTCCTTTAATTTACCGTGGAATTACCACAGGTCCCTTTTATATTCTACAAAATTCTTTGCTGTTTGTTTATGTCTGATCCTTTTGTTTATTTGTTATTTATACAAGTCGTTTTAGTGGTCGTACTTTACGCAATGTTATCGGATATGTTAAAGCGTTTGTTTACTGGTAAATAGTGCGCGCTTCCTGAAAGCGTCCTCGGGATTGTTTCGTTATTTTTAATTCGTTTCTTTTATTTTTTGTTATTTTTATACTTCTATTTATTCGTCGTGATAAATGTTTGCTGTCTGGAAAATACACGAGACGATAAATTTTTCTTCTGCGATTACAAGGAGTACACAATGCAGAACCAAACGAATTACAATAAAATAAAACGAAAATGAAATCATCAGGGACATTTGTAAAGATTTAATAAAAAAATAAAATTAGTCAAAACCACAGTATCATATGAGTGACAAAATTATTTTTGATTTGAGCAGAAAAATTCCCAAAATAGTTGAATATATATATATATATATATATATATATATATATATATATATATATATATATGTATATACAAATTTAATAATAACATTTAAATCAATATATATATATATATATATATATATATATATATATATATATATATATATATATATATGTATATATAAATTTAATAATTAAATATTATTTAAATCAAGACAAGATTGTTTATCTTTTTGAATGATCATCAGAGTTGGTCTACAACTATATATATATATATATATATATATATATATATATATATATATATTGGTACAGAAAAATTAGTACAACATTCGTACCGTCGGTTTCAAACACGGAAGGACTTAGCCATCCGGCTCTCTTCAGCTTCTGTTGTCATCTGTTTCGGAAATGTGAAGTCACGTGCCTCTCTTGTTTGGACGCGTTATTAGCTTAGAGCGTTGTGTATGTTTGTTTAAATTTAAATTTAAATTTAATGTAAGGAAGGTTTGATAAAAAGGGGGGGGGTGAAAAGTAACATCTGAGATTTGAACCGGAGGAGGTTTAAAGAGATATAAAATAATATAAAAATAAACATAATGATAATAAAATAAAAAAATAAAAACTAATAAATAAAAAATAAAAAATAAAAAATAAAAAGGAAAAATAAATAAAAATATTTCTATATAATTCCCGTGGGTCAATATTATAAAATTCGTATATTTAGCCGTTACTGTTTTGAGGTATAATGATGTGTGTTCTAAAGAAATTAGGGGGAGAGAGAGGGTGTAAGGATTAAAGGCGTTTAAAAGGAACAACATTACTTAATATCGTGTTTACATCCTGGATAAAAGGACTTTTGATCAATCCCGAAGTAATTTAAATAACTATATCATCCGGGCGGTCTAATGGCAGTAACTCTGAAGGGATTTTAAATGGTTTGAAATCTTTTAGGGACTTATGGGAGTAATAATAATGTTGTGATATGGAGGTGTTAGCTACTTAATGACTGGAGAAATATTTTTGGGAAAGTTGAAATAATTGCTCTTGAAAATTAGTGTGGATATGGGTTGATTAAGGTGTTTGTTCGTATTTTTAAATTTTATTTATATTAATAAAGAGTGATAGTTGGGAAAACTTCCTGGAATGGAAGTCTGTATTCAATAGGGTAATAATGGGCTTATGTATTTAGCAGAGGGGGGAGTAGCTAGGCTTTTATATGTATCTGTAAAACCAGTTTATGAGTAGTGCTTGTCTCATGTGGTTGCATCCCTTAAAGATTTCTTCACGAATATTCAAACAGGCTGTATTCGGGTCAATGATGGCCCTTGATATATGGTATTTTTCAGCGTCACACAGACGACATCTATTTATGACTGGAGAGAAGGATCGTTTTATCTCAATGACTTTCCATTTGATGGTGAAGGGTGTATTCTCTTCTTTAAGTTGGCATATTCGGGTCGCGAGTGCCGTATTTGCCTTGTTTTTGTATCTGAAGGTGTTTCTGTGTGCGTATAATCTTTGCTTGAAGCTTCCCTGCGTCATGCCAATGTAATGTTCTGCTCTACCGATAGTCTGGCTTGTGACCGTGGCTTCATATACGAGTGAATCGATTTTGCAATTCCCCTCAAGGGAGCAGTTGTTTTTGTTCTGGCATGAGCAGCATGCATTTGCAATTGCTTTAGGTTCCGTAGAGATGATTGTTCTTATCGATGGGGCAGTGGAGTAGCTAACCTTAATAGAATTTATGTTATAAAGTGTGTGCAGGTTATGTGTGAGGGGGAGTGTTATGTCGAGTAAGTTAAGGAAAAAGCGGCCTACCATTTGTCTTGGTATTGGTGAAATAGGGTGGGGAAAACCAGATCACCGACCTCCTTCTATTGCGGGTCCCCCGTGGTTGGTCTCGGGTGGGGGTGTATAAGATCTCTTCTCTAAACCCGCTGTCGTGGAGCGCTTTGTTGTAATAGGGTGCTGCCTGGTTGAAAATTTCGGGACTGGATGAGAGGTTTGAAATTCTTTGGCTAACATTATTGACTAAATTTTTAAGACAGAATCCTTTATGTATGTATTGGAGTGTTTCATTGGGTTTGTGGAAAGGCATGTGTGTATTGTTCGTAAGGTTCAGTGTGGTATCTAGGAAATCTACTTGGTCTAAATTTGTTTTAATGGTGAGTTTGAAACCGAGGATTTGTAAATTCTTTTCTATATCTATCTAGTGTGCTTCCGTTGTGGTTGCGTGACAGGCAGAGTCCGTCATCTCTGTAAAGACCAAAGAAATGTCTTCGGTCTTTACAGAGAGAGAGAGAGAGAGAGAGAGAGAGAGAGAGAGAGAGAGAGAGAGGGTGGGGGGGTAGTTAGAGAGAGAATTAGGTCACTGCTCCGCCAGTTGGAGAAAAGAAATAACAAATCAAATAAACGGCGTGTTTCGCTTCTCTTCAATCAAACCGGCATATATAATATATATATATATACATATATATATATATATATATATATATATATATATATATATATATATATATATGACGTGAAATGAATATATGTCCTTTTTTTAAAAAAACACGTAGACGTTAATATGTAGTATGTTATGAAATGATGTTTTTTATTTCTTAATTTATTTTAATTTTTTGGGGTCTTTTATTTATGTTATCATCGATATTATGTGCAAACCTATATTGCGATGTAGTGTAAAATAGCTTGGCTTGATGTAAATGTAAATTCTCTTTGGATATAAAAAAATAAAATAATCCATTTCATTTATAACATATTACACATATAAAATTCTAACGTCTATGTTTTGTCCGAAAAAAAAAAGAACAACATTATTCCTGTCACATTATATGTTGCATAACATTGTTTTAATTTTAACGACGTTAGAAAAACAACAAACCCGCATTCTATTTCATATACGCAGTACACATATTAAATTGTAAGTGCTATATTTCGTTCCAAAACAGAAAGGTAAACATTGTTTTCTCGCCACAAACAAACTAAACTTTTTCAAATATTTCTACTCGTGTCATTTCTTAAAATCTATGATTCAAGGAAGTCATGAAATAAAGACGGAACTATTTTTGGTTTCCCTTTTTTCATTTACCATATATATATATATATATATATATATATATATATATATATATATATATATATATATATATATATATACTTTTTAAAACCATAACAATGGTGGTGTAAAATAAATAACATTTATTTTAATCTTAGCTTTCGAGAATATATTTCTCATTTGAAAATGAGAATTATATTGAAAATTAGAAGTATATTCTCGAAAGCTAACATTAAAATAAATTTTATTTATTTTACACCACCATTGTTATGGTTTAAAAAAAAAAAAATATATATATATATATATTTATATGTATATATATTTTTTAAAACCATAACAATGGTGGTGTAAAATAAATAACATATCTTTTAATGTTAGCTTTCGAGAATATACGTCTAATTTTCAATATAATTCTCATTTTCTGTGTAGCTTGATTGCCATACATATTTTTATTGCTTACTATATATATATATATATATATATATATATATATATATATATATATATATGTGTGTATAGATATAGATATAGATATATATGATATATAGATATTAATATATATATAGATAGATAGAAAGATAGATAGATATAATAATATGTGTCAGCGTAAAAATGAAGGTTTACGTGGCACACTTACACACTGCTAGAAGTTAAGCCAGTCAAAGAAGTGAAAAGCCAAGCAGACATTAGTCGAGATAACACAAAATAAAAACAACATTTAAAGGATGAGAGGATAATGAAGTAAAAATAAAGGATATATTAAGTCAGAAAGAACATTTAAAATTAGAAATATAAAACATTTTAAAAGATAAAAAGAAAACTACGTAACACATATTCCGTAAACAGCAAAATAAAAACTTCTGCTGTCTTAAAAAGAGAAATGTACACCCTGAAACACTTAGTCCATACTGCCATCACAATTAATCGTGTTAAAGGTATGGGCAGTCTATGTCTGCTAGAGAAAGTTGAAATGATAAAATTAATCGACAATAATATTTTTCTGAACGAGTAAAAACAGCTAATATCAAAATACAGAAGGAGAAATAAGTTACAACTAACTTAATGTAACCCTCTTGAGAATGTACATGAACTATCTTTTTTCTTGAACTCTATCTACCAAAACATTCTTTCGCGACCCCTTTCTGGACACTCAGATATTTATTTTTATTTCTCATTTCCCTTGGTGTTTACATACTAAGTGTTAGATAGTGTACTTTCTAACTTTTATTTATGTGTACTCAGCCACTGACTTACGTTCTTTTAGCTTATACCTATCATAACTATCCTCTTAACGTAAGTACCCTTTCATCCCACTCGCCCTATCTGAGAAAAACCGACAAAGAAGTTTCTTTGATAAATATATAGAGAATTCCGCGCGAATTTTTGTTCAATCCATTTTGACTTGATTTGGGCCCGTTTTTGTCTTCACATTTTTATTGTTTGAAAATGTGTGAGAGGTAGCTGCCCAAATAACTTACTTATATATATATATATATATATATATATATATATATATATATATATATATGAATATTAAAGTGTTTTTTCACCTACAGACGATATCGTTTCGATATTTTTACCCTCATTAGTGCAGGAGTAGCGGGTGCAAGGTGTCGCATGGGCTCGAACGCCGTTTGTAGATTCAGTCTAAAATCACGAGACACACAATCAGGACCACGCGGCCGCGAGAGATCGACACATGCAGTAATTGAAATTGAAGTACACTTTCCGGGAGGTGGGAGAAATGCCATTATTTTCTACAGTATTCGACGCTCGAGCAGAACTCGCTTATCGCAAATGACAACAAACTTTTCAATCTCAAACAAGGTTCTACTTTTAAGACTTTTACATATTTTAAGGGGCTTTTAACTATAAATATGTATTTCAATGTGAAAGTCTGTTTTCACTTACAGACGATATCTTTTCTGTTTTTCTTCGCCCTCACCAGTGCAGGAGTAGCGGTATATATATATATATATATATATATATATATATATATATATATATATATATATATATGATTTTATGAAGGCTTACCAAAGCATTCCTTTCAAGACACCAATGATCACCATTAAAGATATTTTTTCTTACAAATACTATTTATTCAAATTAAATGTTTTTTCCTACACGTGTTTCACTACCAAGCAGTTACTTGCTTGGCAGATCATCAGGGAAATTAAATGTCTGGAATACTGGTTTCAACTGCCGACAAAACACAATGTGGCGTTGTAATAGTTGAGGTCACTTAAAAAAAGAAGAGGAAAAAAATAAAAATAAAAATAAAAGTCAAACTTAAAAAGCAAGGAAGAACAACGATAAGAAAAGAAAGTCCTAGAAAAGTCTTAGAAAAGTAGCTTGTGCATTATTTCTTCCACCAAGCCAACAAGCAAGTAGTCGGTCCCAAATACATTCAATAAAACCACAAAACCGGAACAATGTGCGATAATACACTTTCACGTCAGCCGGTACAATGATGAATAAATCCCCCCCCCCCACAATAAAACAAAAGAACTAAATCATTCAAGATTCCGCTCATAAGTTACCATTCCAATCCAATGATAGTATGGGAATTCTAAATCCAACTTCTCACAAAGAAAAGTCAACACAAATGTTCGTCCGAGTTCAAAGAGTCTTATTTCAATTGTTGATTTATTACCCTTCGAAATAAACACACGACGAGTTGAATGTCAATCCCGCAGAAAACTCCCTTCCATCAAGAAAAAATCTTAATATAGAAACTATTTATTCAAAATACTGTTTCTAAAAATATTTATTATTAAACCTATTCCTTATAGAAATTAATCATCTAGTGTCTGGGACGTCATTTTACATTTTGGGAAAATATCCTTCATTTAATTAACTGCCGAATTATTATCGTTTTGTTGTTTAACGAAGCGAAAAAGCCTATCTCGCAGAATTTGTTTTTAAAAAAATTATTCATATATCAAAAATAAACTGTTATTATAAACAGGCCTTCTACAAAAATCTAGTTATTATTTTAAATCATTTAAAATATTTCCTTAACGGCTGTGTCTGTTTGTAACTCTCTGTGGAGAATATTATTCTATATTCCATAAATAAATGTTACAACGGAATATCGTTATCAGAAATCTATTTTCTATTTTGAAAAAAAACAAAAAAACTTTTTTTTTTAATGGACCGGTTTATTTTTCTGTCAACTTTACGGGAAAATATCACTCTTACTCGTTAAATGACAGGAGACTTTATTATTACTAATTTAAAATCCCGTACAAAATACTTTTTTTATAAAATTCAATTGTTTCTATTTTTAGAAATTAAGTCCGTGTCGGCATATAAAAAAAGTATTATTTATTTTTTTCCTCTTCTTTTTTTAAGTGACCTCAACTATTACAACGCCACATTGTGTTTTGTCGGCAGTTGAAACCAGTATTCCAGACATTTAATTTCCCTGATGATCTGCCAAGCAAGTAACTGCACGTGTAGGAAAAAACATTTAATTTGAATAAATAGTATTTGTAAGAAAAAATATCTTTAATGGTGATCATTGGTGTCTTGAAAGGAATGCTTTGGTAAGCCTTCATAAAATCACATATAAATGCTCTGTACTCTGTAATCGAGTATCATCGAGCTTGTTTTTTATTGGAACAACCCCGGTCTTCACTGAATGATCTATTTTATAAGTGAAAAATTTAAATCTATATATATATATATATATATATATATATATATATATATATATATATATATATATATATATATATATATATATACATATATATATATATAGAGTACATGTATTGTATTAGTTTCTGTAAATGTAAATCCGTAGAAACTCAAGTGTTTATAAAAAGTGCTCAATAACAAGTAGAGCTGTTTATAAGTATACATTTTTATTTATACAAACATTATTGGTTACATATGTGCATACATGTTTCGGTTACACTTTTCCCAGAAAGTCAACCTCATCAGACCAAGAATTTCAGAGAAATTTCTCTTAAATTTCTCTGAAATTCTTGGTTTGATGATGTTGATTTTCTGGGAAAAGTGTAACCGAAACATGTATGCACATATGTAACCAATAATGTTTGTATAAATAAAAAAATTATACTTATATATATATATATATATATATATATATATATATATATATATATATATATATATATATGATAATAAAATACCTTTATATTTAATGCTTTAACTAAGTTTCAAAGTAGCACCGATCACCAGTGTTTTGTTACCAAGCAGCATATAATTATAACCTATCAGAGTGTGTTCACATGATGTGGCATCCCTCCTCATAATGTGAATCACATTATGCTATATCATTTAGCGTGGCGAACAAGTTTCTGCCACTACATCGCTATGTTACTCCTGGATTTGTATATAAAACGATAACAGTTCATGTTCGCATGTCTTAAACTGCCTGGATCCGTCTTTTACTTTTCCAAATATCCCTTCGGTAATGTTTATGTTATTTATAATGTAATATGATTAATTCAAGTAAACTTCAGGATTGTCACGGCTTTTATAATTTGTGAAATAGATGCAATTGCATAACTTATGAAAGCATACATTTTACCCAAATGCCTATAAAACAATGTTTTGTGTCAACGGTTTACTTCCGATATTAGTGTGATTAAGTAAAATTAAATTTAACTAATTAAGGAAATAGGCTATTAAAATAAAACTGGTTAACGCCCTTTTAACTGTGAAGAAAGTAGGGAATGTATAAGTGCCCTTTTAATCATTTTAAATTGCAGATTATTACAACATTTTGAAAGGTCAGGGACGCGTTTTCGGGAAATCTGGGTTAAATTATTTCAACCTAATAGTCTAAAAAAAGTCATTATCATCTGAAAGTTCCGGATGTGTGTCTCGAGAAAATTTGCGTGTTTTGAGTGTAAATATTTCAGACATATAAAATGTGAAAACATTAGCTAAAAGGCGTGAAAAAATATTGTTAATTGGATACTTAATATAAGAAGGTTCGTCCGTTTTATTCGATTGAATTAGATTGGTCATACCACGTGGATTTGTTTCGGATGAGAGATAATTCGGTAGTGGGGAAGTAGTAGGGGAATGGATTTGGACGAGAGAGAATGAAGGTCTTTAGGAAATCTTATATTTTACTGAGGGAATTAAATTAAACTATGTTAAAAAAACATATTTGCCTTTATTTATGTCTACCATACTTCCTGTTGGCCTGTAGATCGAAGGAATAAAACAAGACGAACGCATTACAACAGAATAACACGGAGAGAAGAACAAAGGGTCGACGACATGTGGCAATTTCAAATATCTCCGTGAAACCAAAAGAAATAAACGGAAGAGCAAATTGATATAGTGTCAATTAAAATATACAGTAGTTTAGTACTCTGGTTATTTCTCCGATAACAATAAATCAAACTACACACACACAAAAGCACACACACACCCCCCCACACACACACACACACCCACACACACACACACACACACATATATTAATTTAATGACATAATAAAATGAGAAATTTATCAGATTTTATAAAATTTCAAAAACAAGGAGTGATATTGCGTCCTAAACTCATGAGTTTTCAATGAAAATCTTCTCCTCGGAGGACCTTTACCGCAATGACATTTCTGCAAGAAATAAAATTAACCTATATTGAGCTTTGTTCTTATCCTGATAGTCTACTGGTTAAAGATATTATTTATATCTTTAAAGTATTATCTTACTCTCTTTCTCTATCTCTCTATCTCACTCTCACTCTCTATCTCTCTCGATATATATATATATATATATATATATATATATATATATATATATATGTGTGTGTGTGTGTGTGTGTATGTAAATATATATATAAGAGAGAGTGTATCAATGTAAATAGAATTTATACATATCTAAATAAGTTACAAACGGATCAAGTTTCAATGACAAACAACAAGCTCAATACTTAGCTTTACATAGAGCTTATACAAGCTTAGCAAGCCTCACATCTCGAGCTATTTAAAAAAATATGTTATAACTTTATGATAATTTATGCCCAATTGTTTCAAAATTGCTGCATAGTAAACAAAACGTCTTGGTAGTTTACGATGAAATACAAACATATCTAAGCATGATTATGAAAAAGGTTATGAGTTATTAACGAATGAACATTTATTTCTACTTCATTATCCATCAAGCGAACACTTAGATTTATTTTTATATGGAAAACTATTTAAATGCCTTGTTTACTATGCGGCTTTTGTAAAACAATTGTAAACCGGATAAATTGGTTTCGGTAGAAACTACTGTAATATAATGTAATACTTATATATATATATATATATATATATATATATATATATATATATTACAAATAAACTATTTAACATGCCAGAATACTCCCAACTTTGTCGTAAAGACTCTGACTAGAATATGCATGGGAGCAGAGTCTATTTAACCTAATTCTCTTTGAATAGAGTACATAGCAAAAAATCATACGATCAGGCTTACATCTAATTAAGATTAACGTTACAACACAGCGCTAGTAACTTATATTTTCTCTTCGACTCAGGACTTATCCCAGCTCGACTAAAACTCTGATATTGTGAACGCAGCACTCTCATTAGATCCTAGTGCCTATATCCATGTATTTAGGGATTTTAATGTCACCAACAGTGATTGGCTTGGTTTTCACGAGCTACACAGACGCCGCTGATAACATCATTACTATGTTGTCTATTGCAAATTCCCTTTCAAAAACAGTCACTTTCTCGACCTTTTAATCTCCGATGCTTGTGCGAAAGTTCCAATAGTGCACTAGGGGACATTAATTACCTTGTGATAAGGATTGATATGATCCTAAACCTCCGACAAGAAACCGAAGCGCCGTTTCTCAAAACGACGAGATACTTATACCGGTCTGCATCGAAAACAATCAGAGATCTCATCGCCCCATGGAATAACACGTTTTATCCCTCTGCTTAATAACTCGGAAATGAGGTAACAGAATGGCATATATCTACACGTGGAAATTTTATCGTAAAAACCAGTCTTCTAAATGGTTCAATACTATGTATGGTGTAGATATTGCGCATAGGCAGTTATCATTCCACCGACTCAACTGCAGGTAGTCAGCTATAAATAGACACACCTATATAGAATGAAGAAATCATTGCAAGAGAGTAATAGCTGCAGCTAAAAGAGAGTATACCAAGATGACCAAAAAACGCATTGAGTCGGAGAAAGTAGGTACGGATTTCTGGAAAATCAACAAAACGTGGTAAACAATGAGCAATCAACAGCTTCTCAACTACGTAACCACCATGATGTCGCTAGACCGGCAATGGATAAGGCTGATCTGCACATCCATCAATTCTCCTTAAACTCCACCTTAGAATCCTAAAACCATCCCTCCCAAAGTTCCTACAATGGTCAGAAACCATACTTGATTATCTGATGAGCACCCTTTTCCCATAGCATACACAAGCCTTGACACCTCTAAATTATGTGGACATGAGCTTATCCTTGCTAAAATAATAAAAATGCTCTGCTGAGCTGGAACCTGTCCTCTTCAAAACCTTATAACAAATGTTTTGCTTAATCTTGCTTACCTGATGGCTCAAAAATTGCCTCTGTGGTAATTACTCTCAATATCTCTGAACTTACTCGCAAATTTATTGCTATATTAGTCTTCTCCCGCTCTTCGCTAAAATATCTAAATCCTTAAACAATCTAGCGGTAATCCACCATCTCGAGCGTGCTAAATTTCTTTATAACCAAAGATATTGATTAAGACTATCCCGTTCTACTGCGGATATCTCAACGGTCATCTGTGAAAGCATATAATATACACATGATTGGGCAGGTGGGGATAAGGGGTTGCGCTTGATATATGCAAAGCCTTTAACAAGGTATGGTATGGCCTTTTCATTAAGATTACTTCTTACGGTATTACTCGATAAGTATTTAATACAGTTAGACACTTCTTAGCTAAATAAAAGATACAGATCGTCCTTGATAGCCGTATATTTTAACAATATCACATTAATGTATTAATGCGTCGATCCTAAGAACTTTATTATTCTTTATATTCATACACGACGTTCGAACTCACACACACCCTCGGCAATGTATGAATCCATTAAAAAAGAGCTCTAGTCTATAGTAGAATGGGACCAAAAAATTATGGTATAATTTAATGCCAGTAAGACAAATCGTATTTCCTTTAACAATTATAAGAAACCTTTCAAACCAACGGTTGCCATGGCTGATAGCATTTTACCTGTTAATCCAACATTCAAACTCTTCGGCCTAACATTCACAGATAACATTCATTGGAACAAATACATAAACTATATAACCAAGTTCGCTGCAAAGAATGTAAGCGTCATCTACAATGAAGAATACTTTTCCCACCTGCCAGTATCTTATATGCTTTCAAAGCCCGCATCCGTCCATGCGTGGAGTAGTGTTGTCATATCTAGGCTGGTGCACTAAACACTAGTCTCGCCCTCTGTGACAAAGTCCAAAAAAAGAGCCCATGACCTAAAAGTTCCCATACTGTCTACCAAGCCTCAGCTACTGCCCCATCGCCGCAATATTGTATCTATGCGGTTGTACTTCAGAGGAATGTGCTCCGACGAATTTACTGCACTAGTGACCAACCCGACCAGCAGCAAAATCACACCTCTTCACTGTAGAGATTTCCAGATTCCGAAAAGCGTTCTATTCTAATAGCTTCTTTCCTCAGACAGCTTGCTTTTGGAATTCCCTCTCTGCTCTCTGTTTTCCGACTTTACAAACATGCAGACATTTAAATGTAATGTGAACAATCATCTCAGTGCTCAATATTCAACTCATGATGTTCCTATAGATATGGCCCATACTTCAGAGTATCTCGTTACGTCTTAATACCAATTTGCCTGGTTCAGTGAATAAAAGTACAAAAAAAAAAAACCGAAACATCAATTCTATCGACCATCGATATCTGCATTTTCATAGGAAATTGTGCCCGTTGTGTAAAAGAATAACGAGTCTATCCATTCTTGAGCTGAATGGTCTGAAAACTTGTATTCCAACATATTTGGCAGCTACTCGGTTTTCTTTATACTTAACTGGCGTGATTTCGAATGCCTCAGTGAAAGAGCATTAATCGATGGTCTATTAAATGAATGTATAGTGTTATTTGTAATGAAATTGCATACTCTTAAATACGTAAGTGAGCACGCTGTACAAAACACAACATTTAAACTATATATATCTATCTCTCTCTCTCTCTCTCTCTCTCTATATATATATATATATATATATATATATATATATATATATATATATAATTTAAATTAATGTTTAAAGGTAAAAAGTATATAAATACTTTTGAAAACAATTGGCTGAAAAAAACTTTCTAGATCTCTTTCGATTATCATCTCGTCAGGAAAAAAAAACGATAGTTTGAATAGAAACAATAATATCAAATAAAATAAAGAGCACAAGGGGGATTGAAGTGCTAAGGAAATAAGAATAAGAAGTTAAAGTAAATAAATTTAATTAAGTAGTCGTTTACACAACGATTAAAAGAGCATGGCGTGAGATAAGAAAACACGAGGGAAGGGACTCAAAGTTCCCCAAATATATTCAACGCTTTTATAAATTAGGTCGGCAAGAGGAAGGTTTATGTCTTGCAATACAGACAGATTCCAGCATTTTTCAAATAGTTTTTAGAATCTTCTCCATGCAGTACTGTAAGATATATATATATATATATATATATATATATATATATATATATATATATATATATATATATATATAGCGGCTCCCTTGTTTCATCCCCGGGGGAATCGTCAGGCTAAATGCATGGAGTTATTTTTGTCAGGTGTTTTTATATACATGGCTTGCTAGTTAAACAATCAGATTCTTTGTTGTTCCCTCAGCCAATCGTTGGGCTTCCCGCGGACAAAGGCTTTGTTGGTGACGGGAGCCTCTGTGTAGCTTGATTGCCATATATATTTTCATTGCTTACTATCTAGCTCTACTTACGTATCGAGCACTGTTGAAGTAAATACTGAAAACTGATACATAAAAAATTATATCTCCTTATACTATTTTATGTGGATACATGAAGTAATACTATTCCCGAAACAGTTTTTCATGGTAAACAACTGATGATCCCTTAAAATAGTGTCAGAAATACACTAATATAATAACTGTAACGAATAAATTGACTTACATGAGTGATTTTCCACTGGAAGACTTGGGACTATAAGTTTTTTTGTTTTTTTTTTTAATATAGTTTTAATGGGTGAGAAACTTCCGAGACTATATATATATATATATATATATATATATATATATATATATATATATATATATATATATATATATATATATATATAAATGAAGGAGAATATATATATATATATATATATATATATATATATATATATATATATATATAAATGAAGGAGAATGGAAAGGAATTAGAGAAAGCAAAAGCCAAATCAAAATTCAATTCAAAAGTTCAAAGCAAGGTATATTCCGCAAAAAGGCAATTTATTCAAGTTAAATTTTCCTTAAGCCAGGCTAAATATATATATATATATATATATATATATATATATATATATATAAGTCCTTACGGCCGGACAATATTTCCAATATTTCCTGAAATACTTCACACTCCCACATCTAATGTCATTTTAGTTTAACTTATTGGTTTGAACGCCGAATTGGTATAGGACCACAATGGGAAATACATGATAATTATTTCCTGTAAAGCGCGTTCTCTCCTCCTTATGCACCAGTTGGAATTAATAAGAAACTTTTTCTCCTCCCTCATATCTCACATGTACTCATGCACTTGTGTGTGCAGTGATGTTCGTATAGCCCCAACTATACTCCTATTCTATTACATCCCTTAATTCCTTGTCACCCTTGACCCGTCTCCTATAATAATTATTCATAAGGTGTTTTTCTCCCCCTAAAAATAACCGTTGTCCATACATTTCCATGTGCTCTTCCTCTTCCCCTCTTACCCTACTCATCTCCTTGCGAGATGTTTTCTTTAAAAAAAATTTAGGAAAAGAGCCTTGACAATATTTAACCTTCGTTTGCTAAACTTATATATGTTTCTATCTTATTTTTATTTATATTTCTAAGTTGTTATTAATTCATACTATTATTTTATTTATTTTATTTTATTTTAATATCAATTATTTCTTTTATATTTATCTTAAATTTTCATTTTGTATTTCTAATTTTTATTATCATCTCCATATTGGTACTTTTGTTTTTATTTTTATTTTTGATTATTTCTAATTTTACCGTAATTCCATATTATTAGTTTACTATTTTATTCTTTATTTTATTTTTTATTTACTTATTTATACTTTTATTAACTTTTTAAAAATATATTTTATATATATATATATATATATATATATATATATATATATATATTCTTTTATATTTTTCTTATGGGACTTACTTTTGTATTTTTTTTCATTTTGTTTTATTTTACTCTTTTTTGCTCTATTTTTTATTTTATTTTTTAATTTTTTTAATATTTTTAATTTTTAATTTGATTTTTCCCTTTATATATTTTATTTTCTTTAATATTTTATATTATATTTTATTTTATTTTTTGTTCTTATTTTTATTTTCATTTTATTTTGATAATTTTGATAATTTTTATAATGTTTTATTCTTATTATCATTTTATCTTTCTACTTTTATTTTATATGTGTAACTTATTCCTTTTTCTAATATTTGTCTCTGTGGCTCCTCATATCAATAGATGTTCCTCTACGACGAGCTTGTAATTTCTTCCTTGAATTTCTGTAAGACGTGGTGCTAAAGGCGATGATGAAGACCGTTTTCGAGTAGCTTTGCCAATTTTTAAACAATAAAATGAAGTATTTTTAGAATGTTTTGGAAACGACCGTACGCCCCGGTAGATGTTATGTTCTAATTCTTCGAACAATTGTAATGTTCTAATTCATTAACTCCTTTTATATATATATATATATATATATGATTATTTTTTATTTATACAGACATGTACAAAATCTGCGACATTGGCATGTCATGTTCTTTCCAAATATGATCTGACGTAAAGATCGGATTCTCATGCTGCCTGATGAGAACTCAGTTTCTAACAGTTGTTGATTGATAACATCGACATACCAGTGTCGCAGATTTTGTACATGTCTGTATAAATAAAAATAATCATATATATATAAAAGCCTTTTTTTATATTGAGACATTTTTATAAGCCCGGTTGAAAATCTTTGGATTACTATCCTGTGGATGTTTACCTGGCTATGATTATATATATATATATATATATATATATATATATATATATATATATATATATAGCAACTGAAATACATAGAAACGTTTGTATTTTATTCCTCAAACGAAATCACTTGGCATATAGAAAGAAAGAGAGAGAGAGAGAAAGAGAGAAAAAGAGAAAGAGAGAGCAAGAACAAGAACAAGAACACTGAATGTATTGGAAGAGTAAATGATTGATAAAGTTAAAAAGATATGAAAGTGAAGAAAACCAGTTTAAGGTAAAGAAGAAAAAGAAGCCGAAATAGTAGGAGATAATAGAGAAGAACCTGCGAATGAGAAAGATGAAGTCTATAAAGAAGTCAAAAATAGTACAAAGACGAGATCAAACAAGGAAGAAATATGAGGAATCTTTTTGTGTAAAGGAGGAAGAGAAAGGAATTCTATAATGAAGAAAATGAGACGCTATAAGGGCGCGGGTAGCAAACTTGTATTTAGATGAACGAGAAGCCAGTATGTTCTAGTACCCATTATTGGTACTACCGTCTCTTCCTTTGCCTGATGACACGTGCCTAGAGACTCACTCCCCCGCCTACCTCTCTTTTAGGATCCCAGTTTTGTCTCCCCATTCACTACTGTCTATCGACGTAGACTTGCAGCCATATTTAAGTCGTTCTAATTGTTTCGTAGGTTACTGTGGCTGTTAGTGTTGAGCCCTGATGACTAATTGGATTTACGTATGCTAGCTTCTCTCTTTTCTTCCATCTCTCTAATTTTGTGCCCGTGCGTGTGTCTCTTTTTCATTTAGTCTTTTTCTCTTTCTCCCTCTCCGATTTGCTCTCCTATTCTTCACGCCTCCTATGTATCTATCTATCTATATATATATATATATCCGTCTCTCTTTAATTCAATCATTATTCGTACACATGAAGGCAGACACATAGGCACGCGAACACATAGAGAGTGCTCGTGTGAATGGTTTTGAGAGACAGAACAACAACAAAAACAAAACAGAGAAAGCGGAGGAAGAAACAGATAGCGAACATATGTTTTTGTTTCTTTATCTCCCATTATCCCCCTCTCTCTCTCACGCGCATACGTTGACGCATTTCTGTCTGTCTGTCTGTCTGTCTGTCGGTATGTATGTCTGTCTGCCTGTATGTCTCTCTCTCCCTCTCTGTATGTTTCTCTCTCACACTTCTCTTTAATACCAGTCCTACTTTTATGACGTCCAGATAACGCACATTTAAAAAGGTACATAGGTAGATAGAGAGGGATGTAGAGTGATAGCATGAATGTGCACATGCACGCTTCTGTCTTTCTCGATTTTGCTCTCTCAGCACACGCACACTCTCCACCCCCCTCTCTCACTCTCTCTCTCTCTCTCTCTGTCGCTCTCACTCTCTCTTTCGCTACCGGACAGGTAAAACGCATATCCAGTTAACGAGAGAGAGAGAGAGAGAGAGAGGGTGGGAGAGAGGGAGGGGTATATATACATATATATATATATATATATATATATATATATAGAGAGAGAGAGAGAGAGAGAGATTGCGCGTGTCCGAGAGAGAAAGGATATATATATATATATATATATATATATATATATATATATATATATTGATAGCTATACACCCAACATGAGAGTGAACGAGATAGATAAATAGATAGATAGATAGATAGATAAAGAGAGAGAGCGAGAGTGAGAGAGAGAGAGAGTTGCTTACTAATATCAAATCCACATCTATTCTTCTGAGCTCAAAAGTAAATTAAGTGCGGAATGGATACACACATGTTCGTCATTAGAGCACGCATCAGAATATTTACCTACGTCAGATTTGTCTGTTTCACGGCGAATCGACCCTTTTTTTATTTAATTTTTAAATGCAATATTGACAATTAATCGTAAACCAGTAGTAGAACATATGCTCGCACAAATATTTTACAGGTGAAATAGTGGCTTCGTTCCTTTCCCAACGATATAAGTACGTAATTAAACATAATGCCTTCAGTTACAGGATTACGATGTCGCCAACTTACGATGACTCGTGGTTACGCGGACTCACAAAATTTTTAAGTTATGAAATGTGATGTGGCTATATGATACCATCCATAGGCACAAATGAACATGAGTGTTAATGATTTATTTAGGAACCAATGACATTTCGAAGTGTACTTATCGATTGAGTAGCTGGTTTGTATAAAATAAATAAAATAAGACACCAGTTTTCAAAAGGTTAAAACCGCATGACACAAAAGGAAACTACATGGGTACACCACATTTGAAGCTAATTAGACTTCTATTAGATGGCAGAGACTGTTCTCAGCTACAACAAAGTAAGTTAGATTATATATATATATATATATATTTATATATATAATGGAATATATGCGAAAGTTTTTTTCTATTTATCCTAACTCTATTAACATGAAGACAATTTAGACTTAATTAATTCTAAGTGCATACAATTATTTTGAAATACTGAATAATCCTTAAACGCCCTGAAACTAACCTCGATATGCTCATTTAAATATTTTTAACGTTTCTAATAAGTCGATATTCTGTAAAATATATTTCTAATTTGTATTGTCAAATATGTTTTATATACACACTCGTTTTATCATTAGTTCTATTACTATAATTATTAATACAATTAGATAAAGAGATTTAATAAATAAATGGCTAGCGTTTTAAAAACTTGTATAAATTTCATTTTCAAGGGAGATAATTTACTTCCGGCATTAGTAAAACTTTAAATGCTACTGGAATGTGGAAAAAATATTATACTTTGATCTTACCGAAAATGCCGAAGAACCATAAAAAAGTATTTTTATAATTAAGCGATTTTAAATGAATGAAAGAAAAATAAACAAAAAACTGATTTCATCTATTATTATATTTTCTTTTAACGGGTGGATAGTGTAGTATCGGCTATGTTGCCATAAAACCTTCCTTCGAGGTATTACACCCTCCATGAGAGCTAAATATTTCATCCTGAAAATTTATAAATATTCATAGTCTGTAATAACAACGTTTTTCACTTGTAATGTAAACCAATAAAATTGAATATTGTTTCCGTCCAATTTTACCGTGGACAATGAAAGTTGCCATTGTTTTTAATGTTATCTAAACGAATAAATGCGAAAGTCCTTTCAAAACAGTTTATGCTTATTTAATTCTGTGTAGTATATTTTCATTCGTACCGATATATCTACCTTAGGCATTACCTCCTCTTTTGAGCAGGGGGCAGTGTAGTATACGCTCATTCCCAACGATAGCATCCATTCAGAATTACCTTTTTAATATTTGTGGTGGTGGGGGTTCTGTACTATCTTTTCTGTTGTCATGATATCATGATCTCAGGCATCAACTTCTACTTTTGGGAGAATTGTTTGTAATGATATCATCATCTTAGCCATTACCTACTCCTTTGCAGTCAGTGTATATAATTAGTTCATCATGATATCGTCTCATCTTTACACAAATATGCCACCGAAACGAGCATATATTTACTAATATATATATATATATATATATATATATATATATATATATATATATATATATATATATATAATGAGACAGAGTTTTCTAATTTGTAGAAATACCCTAGAGGTGTGGGATATTAAACATTTACTCAGTGCATGTGTACCCAACCGGTATAATAAAGATTAATCACGTTACCCAGATAAGCAAAGTCACTGCGAATGCGGAACTTTAAGGTAGAATTAAATTAGATTTGTTCCGTGAATTTGACTGGCAACCAGTTTTTTCTTCTCTCACTATGATGGAATGAAATGCCATTATATATAATTGTCTTAAATTTTGAATATGTTGGATGGAATCATGAGAGCGAAAATAATCATTGCAAGTAAGTTACATAGATACCTTTGTGTTTCGTTCCCTGAAAAACTACACAACTACCTATACATATATATATATATATTTATATTAAAGAGGGAGAGAGTGAGAAAAAGATAGAGGCAATATTAAGTTAAATTCAAGTGCCCAAGATTTTATTCAGTGTACTGTTTATATTTTAAAATCAAAAACATCGGTACACTTTGACAAGCTGTTTAGCCTGTAGACGAACAATCAAAAGTATGACGTAAACTCCGAATCTTCGATCATATGCTCGTCAGAGTTTTAAAGTTCCATATCAGAAAATTTATTTCAAGGCAGCAAACAAAGGAAAACACAAAACAAACAACTAAAATTGAACACAAGTTTCTCTCGCGGACAAAAACATAGATGTAACTACGCATTAAGGCAGAAATATATATATATATATATATATATATATATATATATATATATATATACAGGGTGGGCAAAAATAAGGGTCCTATTTTTAAAAATTCATAACTTTTTTATTTATTGATTAAAAAATTTTTTTTTTTAGAATAAGTAAAGGACCCCTTCCGAAGCAAGCATGAGCCGTATTAGCCCTAAGGAACGTACCCTCATTTAGAAAACATTATTTTTGCTTAAAAAACTCAAAACAGTGTAAAAAACAATACTTTAGTTTTTGTAAGTTTTAAGAAGTGTTTTTCGGCTAAAATTTGTTTTGTTTATTTCAAAAAATCTCGGAAGGGTCAGTCTACACACACATAAAGTTTGGTGTGTTTAACTTTTATTTTGTGGAAGTTATTCAAATTCAAGTTATTCAAATTTAAAGATAGGACCCTTATTTTGGCCCACCCTGTATATATATATATATATATATATATATATATATATATATATATATATATATATAAATTAATTAAGTTCAAATATTAACTAAATGAACAAACACATTATTTTTCAAAAGTGCTCAATATACATTAGAGCATTTATATTAAAATAAACATAGTTGGAGTATCCGACAATTGTTTCAGAACCTCTTCTGCAGGGAAGATTACGTCCCTGAAGAAGAGCCGACCGTTTCTGAAACAATTGTCGGATTCTCCAACTATGTTTATTTTACTATATATATATATATATATATATATATATATATATATATTACTATTTCATGTATCCACATAAAATGTTATAAAGAGATATATTTTTTTTATATATCACTTTTCAGTATTTCCTTCAACAGTGCTTGATACGTAGTAGAGCTAAGTAGTAAGATATAAAAATATATTTATGGCAATTAAGCTTAATTGCCATAAATATATTTTCATAGCTTACCGTATATATATATATATATATATATATATATATATATATATATATATATTAGTAAAATATTTGTCCTTAGACGAGTATAAGCAATGCAGGTAGCATTAGTTTTTAATTTTAATGCGTTTTGTTTCTTTGGAGGGTATGCTATGGTTTCAGTGAAACCTCCATTAAATGGTAAGTTTACAACAACAAAATAATGTACATACGTTACTCACTCTTTTGATTAGAATACATATTCTATAATTCATAATTCTAATTTAATACTTTATGATTTTACCAAGCACATACATATTATTGACGCTCATGCGCGCGCACTGATTCTTTCAACTGTGTATTTCTTAATATAACTCAAAATATATGTAAGTCTATTTTTTCTCGATCTTTTGTATCTAACTTATTTAATAAGTATTTTAAGAAGAAGCAGGTTTCGGTAGTAAGGTATTTTGTCGAGAATTTCTATTCAAAAAATCAAGATAGGCGGGTCATTAGTTTAGGACTTTTACTGTAAAACAACATATATGACTTTATTAATATGCTACTCCTAAATGTAAAACTATTACATAAAGATGTGCCTATTTAACTCACCGTGTTTGAATTTTACTACAGTTTAGAAGCGCCGTTTGGAACAATAACTTTGAAATTTTAGAATCAGTTAACATGACTCGCGTCATGTTAACTAATTCTAAAATTTCAAAGTTAGATATATATATATATATATATATATATATATATATATATATATATATATATATATATATATATATATATATATTAATCAGGCATGATAGACCAGATAAAAGATGTGAGAATTATTGTTTTTAAAACATTATTTCATATATATTTCGGTTCAAAACAATCCTTTATTAGTGAATATACATTATTTTTTTGTTTTTCATCCTCATGAAGTTTATTTATTGTATAAACTACGTTGGCTGAATAAGCCTTTATCGGTGAAATAAATACATTTCCCGATCGGTATTTCTGTTGGAAAATGGATTGATATTTAATGTCCGGTTTTTGTAGCCGACGCTGGAACGTGAACGTTAAACAAGACAGACAACGATAAAAGCATATTTTAGTAAAAATATTAATCAGATATCAAATACCAGTTCTAAGATTGAAGATTTATTTTTTTTCTAAAATGAAACATTTATTTTATATATATTTCGATTTTACGCACACCTGCATCGATGAATAGAAATGTTGTACTGTATCAAGGACGTTGACAAAATATGTATTAACTAATGAAGGTTTGTTTGAAATCGAAAGATATATAAAATAATTGTTTCATTAAAAAAATCCAGCTCGCACTTTAATCTGGTCTATTTTGTTTATTAATATGTTTTACTAAAGGATGCTTTTATCGTAGCCTGTCTTCTGATATATATATATATATATATATATATATATATATTAAAGTGTTTTTTCCACCTACAGACGATATCGTTTCGGTTTTGTACAGCAGTGCAGGAGTGGCAGTTGTAGGCGGTCGCCTGAGATCGAACGTAGTTCGTAGATTCAGGCTAGAATCATGAGACAAACGCTCAGGGCCACACGGCCGTTGCCAATCGGCACATACAGTAATAGCAATTGAGATCCGCTTACCTGGAGAGGCAGGTGGAAGTGTCATTGCTGCCTACAGTGTTCAACGCTCGTGCGGAACTAGCTTATCGCAGATATCTACACACTTTCTCAATTTCACGGAGCTCCAAATTTAAGACTATTACATTTTTAAAGGGGATTTTATCTATAAATATTCTTTTTTAAATATGAAAGTGTTTTCACCTTCAGACGATATCGTTACAGTTTTTTTTTATTCATCAGTGTAGTAGTGGCAGTTATAAGCCGTCGCATGGGATCGAACATAGTTCGTAGACAAACGATCAGGACCACATGCTCGTCGGCAATCGGAACAGGAATTGAAATTGGATATGTTTACCCTGGGAGTTAAGGGGAATATATATATATATATATATATATATATATATATATATATATATATATATATATATATATATATATATATATATATATATGTGTATATATATATATATATATATATATATATATATATATATATATGTATATATATATATATATTGTATGTTGGACTCGTTTATGATAGAGTTTTCTGGATAGGAAATCTCAAGTAAAAGAGCCCAATGCATATGCAGATAGATGAAAAGGTTTTAAAAGAAAACAATTCTAAACAACATTGTAAAACCTTTACAATCAAATTTATGATTTATTTTACCCGGATGGGCACGTCAACACCTCCCCATAACATACCAAACTATCAGCCCCTACTATATGTACTCCCTTAGGGCATTTTCTCACCTCTTCATTTCCTCCTGCCCATACGAAGATATGCAAGTAATTTAATATCTATTTATGAATATTAGAAAGCTCCTGTACGGAATTAAAGTTACGCACTGTTAGAAGATATTAAAAACATAATTCTCTTAAGCTTTAAATCAAGATTCCAATTAAGTTCGTTGAGTCCTCAAGATTTGTATGATGTTCTATTTTGCATTAATATAACTTAATTTCTCTCGTATCACGTGATAATTATCACCTTCATACATTGATAAGAGCATAAACTCGAAACGATGTCCTATGTAGGTAAATATAAGTATTTGTTTAAGTAGATAAAATTATCATGAATCTTAAATAGATCTGTTACTATAATGTATATATTCGATGTATTTTTACTTTATTTTTTTATAGTTAATTGGTTTATAGTTATGATATTTTATTTATAGATTTATTATTATTGTGAATATATTTGGTATTATAATTTCACTTTATAGTAAAATCCGCATCCAAATTAAAATAATACTATTATGATATGAGAGTCAGAGCTAAACGACGTCAGCGCTATGAATAGAAATAGGTTCTAAATCAGGCCAGGTCTAAGACACGCCGAGATCAAATAAGTGACAAAAGTGTGGGGGACGACATGTCGCTAGAGGTTAGATTGCTTACTGACTAGCTCCAACTGCTGTTTCTTTGAACTTACTTTTCCCTATCGAAATGATAAACTTTTTCTCTCATCCCCGCTATATCCAACACGGTATAAGCATATCACATTCTCAGTACTTTTGTAAAAAGCAAGTCATTAGCACCTGACGAACCCACCCGAGTGAAATAAAATATAGTGCAAAAGCTTAAAAGTGTTGATTTTAATATTTTAAAAATATATTTAAAATATTATATATAGATATATGATAAAAAACTTCCCCATAACCAATCCCCTGCATAAAATATTCAATAAAATAACCTGAAACTATCCTAAAGCTGCTACTAAAACCTAGAAAATATAATTAAGGCACACAACAACAAAATACTAAAAGAGAAGAGCAGAGAGGAAAAAAATAACAAATTGCATAAAAAAGTGACAAATATAGCAAAAATAACACTAAGGACAGAAATATAAACAGTACAAATAGAAATAAACAACACCATAATAGTAATCACACGAATAGAAATGTAAAAAGTAGCAATGAAGAGAAAATATAGAACTGAATAAATCGTACATTTTGTCCACTACAAAATAAATGCCTAACCAAAAGTATTGTTTACGAAGCAACAATATTTGCCAAGGAAAGACCAAATAACAAAAAGCATTATGTGGGTATGACCTCCCTAGATTTTAAAACCAGATATTACGACCAGAAAAGCATATTAAAATAACAGAGAACGTTGAATTAAAACAGCCAGAGAAAACCATTATTGGGAGCTCAAAGAAAATAATGCTCACCAATAATTGAGTGGAGAATACGGCAGGCCAGTATATATTGAACCCGTGTAGATTAAGTCTGAATGGAAATTTGAAATCCTAAACTATAAAGACTCCAGAAATCTATTAAACTGTAGAAGTGAGATAGCAAACAACTGCCTGGACAGAATCATATTTACCTTAAACTAACAATTCATAAATAAATAAATAAAAAAGTTTTAAAAAACTGAACTAAACCCTAAGATACTATAAAAATACCTAAAATAGAAATACAAAAGAACCACGTGTTAAAATAAGGTCACACATTATATTAACACAAGAAAGAAACAGGGATAGGCCACTCTATAGAAATAAGAACAATAGAATAGGAAATAAGAAGTTACATATACTGGACCTTTGTTCGTGAGAAGCCCAACGATCGGCTAAGAGAACAACAAATAACCTGATTGGTTAACAAGCTAGTCGTGTATATAGAAACACCTGGCAAAACTACCTTCATGCATTTTAGCCTGAAGATTACCCCCGGGGATGAAACGCGGGAGCCTTTGTGTAGCTTAATTGCCATAAATAATTTTCATAACATACTACCTAGCTCTACTTGCGTATCGAGCACTGTTGAAGTAAATACTGAAAATTGACACATAAAAAATTATATCCCCATTTAAAATTTTATGTGAATACATGAAATAGTAATATTAATATATATATACATATATATATATATATATAAAGTTAATCCAACAGAAGATATAAAAGGCAACTAATATCTTTTAATTAGTGAAACATCCGGATAAAAACTAAAGCTCAATATACTGGATAGAGCATTAATAGCATAACATGAAATGAAATAATAAAGTAAGGTGCAAATCAAATTTTATTAGAATTCAAAGTTGAGGCAAAGTATCTTAAAGTCCTTAACTCATGTGTTTTTAAACATAATTCTTCTCTTAAGAGGACACTTAACGCAGTGACATCACTGCAGTTGATAAAATTACACTTTGAAAATATATAAAAATATATGCAAAATGCATAAAATATGTATCAAATATATCAGCCCAAAACATACTTTTGTTAAAGCTATACGATCTAAGTCATACAATTTAAAACAAATTCAGGAAAGATATCCATGAGGTTGATTGAAGATTGATCCAGGTAGTGAGTGACAGTCCAAAAATGAAAGAATTGATCAAATTGAAAAAGTGTATCCAGTCGGGAAATGCGTCCGCAATCGATGCAATAAATGACAGTTAAAAATGCATCCAATGTTTATGTCAAATTAATAAAACGATAAAGGAATCAAATCAAATAAAAAGTTTAGTAAATTCACTTAGTGTTGAGATCATGATGTTTAAAATTCAGGGTTCTAATGATTTGATCGGATTAGTGCAAACCATAATTCGCTGGTTAAATGGCAAATCCGCTAAATCCGATTCGAAAAAAGTTAAATCAAATTGAGCTGACATATTCGGCCATTTCTTCTTCCAGGTCCGACAAAAATTATTCCAATGAAAAAAGTCAAATTTAAAGGTAATCACTCCCCCGCAAGCCAAATAAACAGAACCCCTTCACGCCGATTAGAAGGTAATACTAAAGTCGTTGAATGCCTACTTATTCAAACAACGTTATCAGAACGGATGTTATATGTTTAAGTTAACAAAGAAATAGCGTCGTCATATATTGACAGATATGTCAAATCAATTTAACCGATACCGGATGTTACTTGTCTGGGTCAAATATAAGTCCAGGTCAACGGCAGAAGGATGTGTACATTTTGGTCAAAGCCTCTAATCGCCCTCCCCTCCCAAATAGCTTCTTAATTGTCCGCTCAAAGTATGAAAACAAAATTCACAGATCTAGCTCCATCAAATAATTTAGAAGATTTATGAAATTGATAATTACGAAGTTATTGAAGTAATTAGAATTTAATAATTAGATAATTTAATTTAAGATTTAATTTTATCAAATTAAGAAGTTTAATTTAAGATTTTATTTTTCCTAAGTATGCAGTTGTAAAAATATTTAGAGTTTAAAAATTAAAATATTTCGATTTTTACAACTTAAAAAATTTAAAGAGATATTTAGACACTTTCAGAGTCCAAATCTTATAGGCAGAGAGGATTTAACGAACATATCTCCAAAACTGGACACCCCCGTTCCCGACACTCCCGGTCCCGACACTCCCGGTCCCGACACTCTCTCAATCAGCGTCGGTGGAATTGGTGGTTGTCTCCACTGGGTTTACTTGAATTACTTTCTATGCCGACATTTGGAAACTAATTCATTTCTAGAATTGATTTAAACGTTTAGGTGCAGTGACGATCATCATAGCCTCTGAATTGCATAGACCACAATATCTAGATCCTGGGCTATAAGAGTTTGATTTTTTTAGGATGGACCATTTTATATTGTGTGGAATATTATTGGATCTTACATTTTTAACTAAAGTGGTCAGTGATATTTTGTTGTTGCGGACATCGTTATTGAAGGAGTAATTATGCATAGATATGCGGGTTTGAATTAAATTTGCGGTAGCCCCAATATAAGTGTGGAAAAGTCTTAGGATTTACTATTGTTCTGTAGCCATTTATATTCCTATTCACGGGTCTACTTCAATTTACTGTATTTTCATGATGTGGATTAGGTTGGTTAATTGATTGTATATTATTGTTAGCGTTAGTGTTAATTACATTTGGAAACTCATTATCGGCTTGCAGAGGTGGAAGGTGTATAGTAGAATTATTAGGTATAGACTTATGGTGCTGCATTTATGTGATCTCTAGGGTTCATTGTAGAAATATTTTGTTCAGTTACGGTACAAGCATACACAATGTCAGAATATGCGCATCTATTATTCAATGGGCAATCACTTGTACGCGTGCAGTTGCATGTATTTATGGGATTGGAACAACTTACATTAGATTGGATATATTTTATTGTTTTGCTATTTGCTGAGATTATTGTTTGGGCTATGTTAGGCACCGTAGAGTAGGACATTTTGATTGAGTTTTTATTAAGTATGGAGTTATATTTATGTGGATATTCAAATGAGTTTTCTAATATTTTAAAGAATTCCTTAGGAATATTGGTTTTAACGTTGTTATTAAAAGGTGGGTTAAACCAAATGTTGTTTTTCCTTCTAAGGCGTTTACGTGAATTCGGTGTTGGCCTATCTATATGTTGCTCGTTCTCATCAGGTATGAAAGAATGCCTCTGCTGTCTATGGTTATTTACATTCCTATTGCTAGTAGTCATATTGTGTGTAATAATATTTACAGTTATATCATCCTGTTTGTTCTGGTAATACGTTATTTTTTAGAATATCTTGATTTAAGCAAGGCATTGTTATAAAATTGTGCGTTTTGGTTAAAATGTTTTTATTAGCGGAAAGTCTAGATATTCTATTGGAAACCGGTATATATATATATATATACATATATATATATATATATATATATATATATATATATATATATATATATATATGTGTGTATATATATACATATATACATATATATGTACATATATGTGTATATATATGTATGTAAATCTATCTATCTATCTATCTATTTATCTATCTATCTATCTAAGTATCTATCTATCTCTCTCTCGCTCTCTCTCTCTCTCTCTCTCTCTCTCTATATATATATATATATATATATATATATATTATTACAAAGACCACACACCGGATTTCTTAAATAAGCTTATTATCACATTAATTAACCTAACAAAAAAATTATATCCCCATGTAAAATGTTATGTGGATACATGAAATAGTAATAATATATATATATATATATATATATATATATATATATATATATATATATATATATATATATGTGTGTGTGTGTGTGTGTGTGTGTATGTATATATATGTATATCTATCTATCTATCTATCTATCTCTCTCTCTCTCTCTCTCTCTATATATATATATATATATATATATATATATATATATATATATATATATATATAATATTGTTAGACCACACACCGGATTTCTTTAATAAGCCTATTACCACATTAATTAACCTAACAAAACCTAAAAATGGACAAATCAAAAAGAATGATCCTGGAAAATACGAATAAGGTCATAAAAAGCTACATCAGAACCAATGGATTTACACCAGATATATATGTAAGTTGTTTAATACAATTGAATAAAATAATTATTATACTTTCATTTAATTCAATATAATGGACTAATACCCGTTATTCTAAAGACGTAATTTCACAAAACTTTGGATTTTAGGATATCACTTTCGGACATAACACGCGAAGTAATAGATGTCATCTGCAAGTTCCGTAAAACGGTACTAATTTGTACTAATGCCCAATGGGTGGCAACATATTATGCTAGATGTCTGATTTTCTAGGACTCTTTATTTTATGTAAACTAACAAAGTATAATGTAATTAATGTTAAGGTCATAGAATTATACAGGGATGATGGCCTAGCTATACTTTGATATGCTACTGATTCCAAATCTTAAAGAATTATGATGTTTGTATAGAAAACTATGAAAAATCAAGACTTAAAGTTGAGATCATAGCAAACATTTAGATGACTAATTACCTAGATGTTATATTTATTTTCACCTAGGGAATATTAAAACCATATATAAAAGATAAGATAATACTCAAAATATGTTAATCTCAAGTCAAATAACGCACTTATATTCTAAAACATATCTGAATATGTATTAACCATAGAAGTTGAAATCATTTGATCATTGAAGACAATCATTATACATACAAAACGCTTTAGAAAACAACGGTTATGTTTACTCTAAAATTCACTATGATAGTAGAATTATTAGGAGCCTTATAAGGAAAATAGTAGACCGAACAATATTTGGTATACCCTCGTCTAATCAGCTAGTTAAATCTAAAATTATACATATTTTACATAATTCTTTTTTGTGGTTTTCTCTGCCAATAACATTCTAAAAAAGATATTAAAACAATACTATTAAACTTAACTATAACTGTACAAATAACTTAGAAAACATAATTAAGAGCTCTAATAGTAAGATCTTAAACCGTATAAATATCAGTAGAATTAACAATACACAATATAATAATAACTAAATTTATGTATGTAATTGTAGAGATACAAATGAATGTTCGTTGCAAGAAAAGGGTTTAACTAAAAGTATAGTATATTTAGGAACCGTGTTCTCAGAATATAATACACGTGTGAAGTTTTTTTACATAGTTTGCACAAGTACTGTTTTTAAAGCTATGAATTATCATCTATTAACCTAGATGAGAAATGTTCTGCCCTTATACAGAGGTTAATTTTGCTGAGTCATATTTCTATTTTATCTGATGACTTCTAAGACAATTAAACATTTAGTTGTCTTCCGGACCTGTAAAGGTGCGCTAGCCTGGAAACGCAAGTTAATTTGCGAAGGCTATTCTGACGTTTATATGAAATGAATTTATAAAGTTTTACTTTGTTTTGTGCACTTTTGAATAATATTGGTTTTTAGTTGATTTTATCAATTTGTTTGAATTTAATAAATTATATATATATATATATATATATATATATATATATATATATATATATATATATATATATATATATATGCGTGAATGTATTTATATATATACATATTTATATGTATATATATGCGTGAATGTATTTATATATATATATATATATATATATATATATATATATATATATATATATATATGTATGTGTGTGTGTGTGTGTGTATGTGTGTATGTGTGTGTGTGTGTTCCCATTAAGCAATCTCATTAGAAATGCATTTTGCTTTAACTTCGGGGGTTAAAGATGCCACACGCTCGTAGTAAGCGCCGCTAACAAATATTGATATCACGTGACACTTTCTTTGCGTATGGAAATGGATAATGTCGCGGGAATTATCCATAGGATTCAACTTTCTTGATTCAACTTAATGCCTACTCAACCGTCGCTTGAAGACGGCGTGAAGCACTTTTCAAGTATCTACCAGTGATGCTTATTTAAAAGAAATGAAAATGATTAAGTGGCCTAGAAATCCATTACATCCAACCTCAATTACAATCACATAACATGGCCATATCTGTTACACGCAATCGGTACGCAGTGACATGAATTAGATGTTCGTTCGCTAGTGCCTCCTCCTCGTTCTCTTCCCAAGGGATTGTTAACTATATTAAGAGGACACTCGTCTTTAAGTCGGACCACGCTACAATGTCAGGATGCCTGTCTCTTGGGAATATGTGCTCTAGAAATTGTAAGGATGCCATTAGATCCATTGATACTTTTCGTCTGTGGTCTCTACTTCACTTTGAGAATATTTGACTTTTTTATTTGTCATGGTATTCAGCGTCTTTATGAAGTTGGATTTTGAATACCTGCCTATCGCAGACTTCTAGTTTATTTCGTAAAATTGTACTCTTAGTTAAAGTCATATGTCGCCCCGTATAAATCCAAAGCGACTTATGATGCAACACCCCTCGATATCATTTACATGAAGAACACAAATCATTATCAATGTATCCCTATTATTGGAATGTGATCGCATTCTGCAGAGCGAGTATTGATTTACTCCTCTCCAGGAGTTAGGCACAAGGCCAGTTTTTATCTTACACCCACATGTAAGATGTGACCCAAGGTCGGGTCGGGAAAGTGATGTTTAAAAATTGCCTGGTAGGGGCGCCTCAGGCACTAAGCAATAAACTTACTCCTCCCCAAAAAGGGGAGGCGAAGCTTGGGAGGGTGGACCTCCTAGAACTGCACAGGACAGACCCATAGACGGGCGTAAATCAAGCCCCAAAGGCCAAGACAATATCAGTCTATGGGGTGCAGTAGCCATCGGAACAGATACTACACTTTGATCTTAGCCAAAAGGCCAAGAGTAGCTTGAATTTTGCTTTTGTGTGACCTCTACGTCTGACTACTCTTTGCCATATTATATATCTGTACAGGATTTCAGTACAAACTCGTCGGTTTCTTATCATTAGAGAGCGTACATTCCTTATCCTTGAAATCTTCCGTTTGTCTAAAGAGTTTGCAGATTTCCATAATTAGCGTATAAATTCACTTTGAATGAACGAGAAAGAAACTCAAAGCCGCTTACACAAGTACTTATTAATATGTTATCAGTATGCTCCATTTAATGAGGCAGGCACGTTTTGTCTATGGAAATAAGTTATTTAAAAGACTATCTTCTACATCCCCGTACATCGAGGTCGATCAGTTAGTGTGTTCAGTTAGTAGAAGGCTTATATCATTTTTGTATTGACTGTCAGAATAATATCAGTGTTAAGCGCACCTCCCGGACAGACGCCGCAACTAATGTTAGACCTCACCTCATCCTGGGCTTAGGCTATATTCTAACCCATGTTAATATATAGTAGTATTGTTGTAACAGTTTATTGCCAGTGTTTTCAAAAACGAGATCGTCGATAAAAAAGCGAAGACTAGTTATTTTGCAGCCATCAAAACTTTTGCTGTGTTAGCTTTACTTTGTAATATGGGATTCAAAGCCAGAATAAAATGAAGCGTGGAAATCACACAGCCCATCATGATTCTAATCTTAAGTGCTTAACACTTCGAGGGGTAATTTTTAACTTAAGGAATCCGAATCGTTATATTTCATTATTATTCTATGTAACATTCAACACACAAGAAGTAACACATTCATGTGTTGCTTATTTACTGAGGAAAATGATAGTTCAACCAGGAAATAGATTTCCCTTAAAACGAAAAAAATACATAAAGCTTTCTCCCTTTAATGCAAACTTTACCACTAAACTATATATGTTAAATATTAAAACGCAACTATCCACGTGCTAACCAAGTTTTCATATGTTTTCATATGGGTCACCACTCGAGGATAATGTTTAAGGAGATCGTAAGGTGGACGATGATCACCTCCACAAGAAGACCGGACACAAAATGGGCGATCGCAGAAGATTACTTAAGAGGAATTAATTATCTTAAAAGTGTCCACATTAGATTTGAAGACGACTAAGCTGTAGTCGGTTGGGTAGCATGCTCGTGGTATCTTTTACACAGGCGGAATGTTCTAGAAAATAAGCTTTGCTCATGGACGCTCCGTTTGTTTTTTGTACAAAGAAAGAGAAACACAAGTTTTTTTTAATGTGGTTATTGTGAGATGATTTCGATCTGTAAATGTTTTCCAGGGAGTACCAGGTACCATAAATATAACGATACAATAGATATAGTCTAATACTCTCTGTTCTGTGTGAACGAGGCTGTAGGGATGAGAGGAGTAAATCTCTCACTATATTTCGAAGTCAATTTTATCAATATAGGAAATAGTGCTTTTAGCGATGAATTTCCAGATATAACAGCTATATACTCTATATTAGGATGTGGGTGACTCTAAAAAATAGATTATTTACAGAAAGGCAGAATTATCTCACTATTTTTCCAGCAACCTTAGCAACAAATGTAATGTAAGTTTTCTATTTAAAGTCTGAGTTAAAAGTCAGTCCAAGAAGCTTATCAAATAAAGCAATTATTTGATGAGTGAATAATTCATTTCGATTGCGGAAAAGTGATGATCCGAGCGTTGGTGGTGAAAAAGGAGAAGCCGGTTTTAGAGGCGTTAAAAACGAGCCACTTTTCCTCATTGCCCCATGTGCTCCTAGACGGGAGAGAGAGCGAGATAGGGAAAGGAAGAGAGAGAAAGAGAGAGAGAGAGAGAGAGAGAGAGAGAGAGCGCGCGTCAGAAATATATTGCTCATCAATGTTGTCTAAAGTGTTTCCATAAATATGTGTTTCGTCTGTATAGATGTACACGATTGATCTCAGGAAATGATTTGAATGATTTTTTATGAAGATAAAAAGAGACTTGGGCCCAGAATGGATATTTGAGGCAGGCCGGTATTTAGGCTATGAGATTTGGACTTTTGCTGGTCAACAAATACTTTAATAGACTTAGCGGAGATAAAAGGGTTACAGATATTCCATAGTTCAGAAGCTTGTTGAACAAACCTGTGTGTCAGAATCTATCGAAGACCTTTAATATATCAGGAGCTATTGCCCTTGAAACAAAGCCCCCGGCGCTAAATTTACTCGTCTTGTGTGAAATTACAGTCAACGCCTCACATGTATATTTTGCAGGACATAATCAGTATTTATTCCCACTAAAATTATTGTTTTCGTTAACATAATTACTTCCATGTTTTAGATGAAATTTAAATATTTCGATGAACTCATTGTTCCAATATTCAATTTTGCTTACCTTTTTTAATGAATGTCCGTAAAATAAAAATAAAAATAAAAATACTTACACCGAGTCTATTGTTTTATTAGAATATTTTCTTTGAATGGGAGTAAACAAAGCGGTACATCTTAATAGGCAAACATTCTTACCATGTTTTATCTTCCCAATTCTAATAGTCCAAAACAAGTATGAATACACACACCGCTTATATATGAATAAATGATTAGCTACATATGTATATATATATATATATGTATGTTTATATATTTTATGTGTTTACTTGCGTATCTATTAATTTGTGTGCACGTGTGTATTTTATATTAAGACAAGATATTTATGCTTGAAAATGTATATATGTGTATATATGTGTATATCTGTGTATGGATATATGCGTATATATATGTTTTTTTAATATATGTATGTATATATATATAAAATATTTTATAAATAAATATTAATTATTTACTACCTACGGATATCGATGTTTCATGCTTACGCAATCTTGAGTGCAGGAAGCTAATTCCCGATAGTCGACGGATGTGGGTTTATGTATGTATGTGTATCTATTAATTTGTGCGCACGAGTGTGTATTTTATATATTGACCAGATATTTATGCTTTAAAATGAATATATGTGAATATATGTGTATATCCGTGTATGTATATTTGTGTCTGTTATTTTTTATTTTTTTATGTTTTGCATATATATATATATATATATATATATATATATATATATATATATATATATATATATATATAAATATATGTTTGTTTATATATGTACTTGTGTATCTATTAATTTGTGCACACGTGTGTATTTTATATAAATATCATATATTTATGCTTGAATATATTTGTAAATAGATTTCAACTTCGAAGTGTTAAATAGAGAAGAAAGGAATACATGCTAAGTAGGTAATAAACTAATAGAAAAAGAAAAGAATTAGAAGACAGGTAATAAAAATGATGAAAAAGATAGACACTAATTGAAAGAGTTAACAAGTAAAGAATGTAACTCGATACTAAATTATAAAAAAATATCTTATCCCCCAAAAAGATTTATTTAAATAGAAAAAGAAAAGAATTAGAAGACAGGTAATAAAAATGATAAAAAAAGATAGAAACTAATTGAAAAAGTTAACAAGTAAAGAATGTAACTCGATACTAAATTATAAAAAAATATCTTATCCAAAAAAAGATTTATTTAAAGGGACAGTTTTCCAAATTCATCTCACTTCTCTGTCTTCTTTGGTCTGAAGATGTTTACTCTCTGTAAAAGGTACAACCGAAACATGTATGCACATATGTAACCAATGATATTTGTATTACTAAAAATGTCTACTTAAGAACAGCTCTACTTGTTATTGAGAACTTTTTATGAACACTGGAGTTTCAACGGATTTACGTCTACAAAAACTAATACAATACGTGTACTATATATATATATATATATATATATATATATATATATATATGACTATATTAATATATATATATATATATATATATGAATATAGTCATATATATATGTATATAGTCATATATATATATATTTATATATATATATATATATATAATTATATCTACCCTAAAATACATTGTCACTGAGACGTAAAGGGCTACTGTGAAATAGGGGCCAGATTTATCGGGGAATCCTATGTGGGGAATTGTGCAGCGAGATGCTTGTTCACATAACATTTAAATTTTGGCATGTTGGTGAAGTCTGGAAAACAGAGAACAGGGAGGGAATTACAAAGTAAAGCAGCTAGAGGAAATAAGCTATTAGAGGATAAAGATGTCCGGAATATGGGAACAGCTACTGTTCAGGTTTGGGATTTTGCTTTCGTGTTGGTCGGGGGTATTTACATTAAGAGAACACAAGTGCAGCAAATTCGTCAGAGCGTATTCGATTAGGGCATTTAAACAAACACATGAATGCAACATTGCGGCGATAGGACAAGGGCTTGTGCCTGTATAGAGTGAATCGACCTGTGAAATTAAAGGTTCTTTTTAATCCTTAATAAAAAGGAGAGACTAGTGGTTGGTGCACTATCTCAGATGTGGGAAGAATAACTTCCATGCATGGATAACTGGTAGTTTTGTAGAGATATATTTTACTGGTAGGTGTGGGAAGTTTTATAGCCCGGTAGAGAGAGACCACACTTATATTGCTGCATACTTGGCAGTATCTTCTATGTATTCTTAGTAATGTTTCCTGATAATGTTAGGCCGATCATTTTGAATGTTGGGCTTTCAGGTAAGGAACTAGTAGCCAATGCAATCGGTGGTTAGAAAGGTTTCTTATGATTTTTAAAAGAGTAACTTTGCCTTAGTAGCATAAAATGACCCCCTTTATTTTTGGCACCATTCTACTGGAGACTAGAGGTATTTTTTAAAGTTTTCAGCCATTGCCTTGGATATGCGTGAGTTCACTTTGTCACATGTCGGAAATAGACGGTTGTATCATCAGTAATATACCGATCTCGGAAGCAATTACACCAGGGAGGTCGTTTATTAAAATCAGATATGATGAAGGTGTAACGATAAACCCCTGGGAACACCTTTATTTATGACATGCTGTTTAGATGTACTACAATCGAGCACGACCTGGATCTTTCTTTTGACTAGGAAAAGTTGAATCATTTTTAATATTCTTCCAGTAATACAGTAGGGACCAATTTTCATGGGAAGACCTTCATGCCAGACTTTCTCAAAGGGTTGGATATATCATGGGGTATCGCCTTAGGTTCACCTACATTTATCCAGTGCATGATATACGCTTTCAGAGATGACCGTTAAGATATCCGCAGTAGAATGGCATTGACTGAATCAATACTGTTAGTCAGAAAGGTTAGCAGTAACGAGGTGATGGACTAACGCTAGAATGATTAATGATTCTACAATTTAGCGAAGAGCGGGAGGAGATTGACGGGCGATAACTTTGCGAGTAAGTTCTTACTATTTCATATATATATATATATATATATATATATATATATATATATATATATATATATATATATATATATATATTTATGAATAAATATACCATCATTTTATACCTACAGGCGCTAGCGTTTCAAGCTTATTCCTCTTATCAGTGCAGTAAAATAACAATTTTAGACTGCCAGTGGAGGGTTGCGACACGGGTTACAGGGTAAGCCTAGAATCTGCAAGCAGTCGCTATATCAACTCGGCTACCGCAAACTGCCACGTGATTAATGGAAATTAATATCTATATGTATCCAGAAGCGGGAAAAGACAGAAGAGTAGTTGAACGTGTTCGACGAACTCATTCGAACCTTCGATTCGAAGCTTTTTGGCCGTCTTATTTTAACATCCCGAGAGAGCCCGAATTAAATTTCTTAAAGCAGATTATTAAAATATTTTTTTAAATATTGAATTATTTTATACATGAAGACGCTAACGTCGCAAGTGTTCATAAAAAATCAGAGAATAATATACACACATATGTTTATATGGGAAATGAAAAAGGAAAAAGCAAGAGATATTTTGTATATATTCATCAACGTTTCGTCTTTATTCTAAGACTTCCTCAGGATTATAATTTTAAGAAAAATGTCATGCCAGTACATCGAAATATTGGGTTGACATGATGGGTTGATAAGGAAAAGTAGTAGCCATGGCTACTGAGAGCGCTTGACAAAAGTCCATGCGGCGAGTGGGTACAATTAAGGCCGCAGTGAAAAAGGAGAGGGGTGAGAGTATTAGTGAATTTGCCTTTGAGTGGAAGAGAGGAAAGCGGGGGACAGAGGTGTTTGTCGTGGTGATGTGTGCCATGGATTTTGAGAGGCTGAGAGAATGAGGAAGGAAGGGGGACTGTGTGTTTGGTGTGTAGGTGGTATCATAGTTTTAGAAAAATATTTAAAGAAATGAAGATGAGTTGAAAATGGGCGGCGAGTGGGTAAGAGTATGCAAAAAGTAGTCGAAAGGGTGAGATGGGTGAGAGGGGCGAAGAGATATTTTTTGAGGCTGGAGTAAGGGAGGGTGGGAGAAAGGGAGGGAGAGAGGATAGGAGTATTGCCCAACTGGCTATGTCAGGAATGTGGGAATATAAGTGAGTTTGAAAGAATGTGCTGAAGTATGCTGTGAACATGACAATTAAGAAAAAGAAAAATGATTTTAATTTTGGGGAGAGATAAGTAAAATGTACTTTCGTTCAGGATGTGCTGATGGTTTCAGATTAAATTACCTTACAACGTAAAGGTGGGCTTAATTCTGATCTACGCCTTACTTCTCCATATTATATGAAGAGTCCCTGAAGTTAGGCCATGGAAACTTTGAAAACTCAAAGGCTAAACGGCTTAATTTTGTTATAAAATAGCGTTAGATCCTTACATAAATTTGAGTACATATCGAAAATAATAATTCCGCTAAAATTTCGACAATGACTGGAGTTTTTAAGGTAAAGATTAAAGTTCATATTGCACGTATGATTTCATTGGATACAATATCGGACAAGTGGCTAGTCACTGCTATTAGCAGGATTGTCGGGATCGCCCTAACTGTGAGCGACTTTAGTTTGACCTAGATATCTCCAAATTAAAGAAGTTTAAGTTTTCCCATGACTGATAATTTTATCAAGCTAGGTGTCCATTGGTCAATCGGTGTAGACACAAGACTGTACAAAAACAAACATAGTTACAAACTTACAACCAAACTAGAACGAAAGCATAACATTCTTGGTGGAGGTAATGACGTATTTTTCTCATTAATATTTGTGAAGAAAAAGAAAGATACAGAGATTAGAAGGAAAAAGATAGAATGAGAAAATGAAAGTAAAAGTGATGTTTACTTAATGTTTACTTATTTCTGTTTTTAACGTTCTTGACATGACAAAAAATTATCACCCATAAAATGTTAGGGTTGTAGCGACCCTTATTGACTTGCCTCTGCACCATGGCTAAGTAAGACATTAGTTTTTAAAATTTTAATATGAAAAATTGCAGCTTCCCAGAAAAAGATGTTATAGATTGAGACACTTATGGGTGTTCAAAAATATTGTAAATGTAAATAAGAAATGACCATGTAAAACCATAGAATTCAACAAGGTGTTATCGTATTTTGTAAGTTTTGCTTGAAAAGGTTTGTGTTAATTAGTCGCGATTGATAATGAAATAAACAAGCCCCCATTCCCTTCTTAGCTATACATGTATTTCTCTGGGTCTCTCTCACCGATATTGATTCAACTACTCTAAAATTTGGCTTAATGTCTATACGAGCATTTAGGAAAATGTTCCGTTTTTTTAGCGTTGCGATCTAATTCACATGGGTGCACCTGTACACGCCACACACCCCTACATATATTAGTGTTTTTAGTTTTATATTAGACTAATAGTATTAATACGTCTTTATAATAATAATAATAATAATAATAATAATAATAATAATAATAACAATATTAATGATGATGATAATAATAATAATAATAATAATAATAATAATAATAATAATAATAATAATAATAGTAATAACAATCATAAAAATATAAAAGTAACGAGACTTACTTTTTTAGTTGTGCAAGAGGAATACCTTCATAGATAAGTTATAGTGTTTAATACCCCCTAAAACGGGGGGGCGATCTTATTATTACTATTAATGTTAACTAATCCTCCCGCACTGAGACAGTTCTCCGAAACCACTTCAACAGTTCGAACTAAATCATCTCCGAGCCGAAAACAATACGAAAAGTTCATGAGAGGATTACTAGTGATTTCAACGTTTTTGTAAAACACTTTCTGTAGTCAATTTTAAACGCATGTTTTTAAGAGTCATTTTAACATTACATTTTTAACACAGACGACTTCTGGGCATCTGAACCGTCCACCCATTACACATTTTCCTAGGCGAATTCTAAGCATAGTCTCTTATAAATTCGTTAAACATTTTAAACACAGTTCATTAACAAAAGAAGTTATCTTACACGCTCATCTTTGTTGCTGGCTCGTGATCGTCGTGGAGTATTTGTTTTGGGAGCAGATTCTGTTCTAAGCACGAAGACAAGGACATTCGGAGACGATTTTTTCTGAGAGAGATTTTATCACTTATTATTACACTTCGGTTCCATTGTCGGTTCTTTATTCCACTCTTTTTCTTTCATTCATACTGTGGGACGTTGGATGCAGTTAGCTATTTTCTAGCACGTTTTACTCATGTCTGGCGAATTTCCACACGACTGCACATTACAAAGCTACATGGCTAAAGCGTGTTGACTCTCTCGCTACCTAAGTCGGAACTGACTGGTAAACTAAATCTTCACCCAAAGGATATGTGACGTTATCTGTTCACGTGGACCCAACGTGCAAAATATTTCCGTCACTCATGTCTTTTCTGACCTTCTTTGACCCTGGCATTTCCTATCGGCCAAACATACCTCAAATTTGTTATGACTTTACAAAATGAGTCACTATGATATATGGTTGTTTGTCCCCAAATCACATATACCCTTAAATTGTACTTAATCCTATTTCTTTCACAATTCATACTAGTTTATCTACACACTTTTAAATACAGGGCCCGTCATAATCTAACAATAGTTTACCAATTTTAGAAATAAATACATTAAAATAGAATAAATAGTAGATGTAGACCACGGGTCACGCTTACACCTAGTACATACAACTAGTATACATATACATATATATATATATATATATATATATATATAATTACATATATATGTGTGTGTGTGAGAGGAGAATGGTGCATCGTGCGTAGTACGTTTAATAAGACACAAAATAAATAATATTGAAATATGTCAATAATTTTCGAATAACTATTTATTTACAACCACAATTTATCGAATAAGAATAGAAACAGTGGTGTTATATTCATTTACTCTTTTAGGTAAATTCTATCTTTACAGAAATATATATATATATATATATATATATATATATATATATATATATATATATAAGATCACTTGGTTGGAATGTGCATATGCAAGGTAGCGGCAAATTTCGGGATGTCTGTTTCAGTAACCTGCAGAAAAAATATTTAGTAATTGAGCTGGTATTTTGTGTTTTATATTATTAAATTATTTTACAAATATTTTCGAGTAATAATTATCTTATTATTACGTTTTTCTACTTAAATGTAATTCTAATGTATTCATTTATTATCGTCATGCGCGTTTTATATAACTCGTGTAATGCCTGATGTAGGAGAAATAATACGCTGCAACTAAGCAGATGAAAGTCAAATTTACTTCATTTGAAAAATAAGCAGTGGCTTTGTTTGATTTCCTTGAATTAGTTTGTTTTCTTTACATGTATATAAATATATATATATATATATATATATATATATATATATATATATATATATATATATATATATATATATATATATATATATATGAAGAGGAATGGAAAGGAATTAGAGAAGAAAAAGCCAAATAAAAATTCAATTCAATTGCTCAGAGCAAGGTATATTCCGCAAAAAGGCAATTTTTGCGGAATATACCTTGCTCTGAGCAATTGAATTGAATTTTGATTTGGCTTTTGCCTATCTAATTCCTTTCCATTCTTCTTCATATCCACCTGCTCTATCCTGGATATTGAGCTGTATACTCTTCACAATAGGTTTTACCTTTCCTAAAAGTTCGCTTTTAGTACACCACTTTATATATATATATATATATATATATATATATATATATATATATATATATATATATATATATATATATATGTGACAAGTTGCAAAGAGGTGCCCATGTTTTATCACAGCAGGAGATCAGCATGGAAAGTAGTGAGTCCTGTTAAAGTAAATACTAATAATCTATACACTATATATTATATTACCTATTAGTAGTATATGTCTAGGTATATGAAATAATAATACATTATTTATGTATACATTTATGCAAACATTGTAAAACACAACAGAATTATACTGTTTAATTATAACTTTTATATTTTCCACCGTTTGAAAATATATTTATTAGGTTCAAAATAAAAAAATAGTTATATATATCTCCCATGTACTACGAGAATTTTGATTCGTCGTCTAATTATCTGTGAGTGTCAAATAAATGAATTGAACATTGATAAAAATTAAATACCAAGAACAACTGAGAACACACACACACACACACACACATATATATATATATATATATATATATATATATATATATATATAATGTAAAGAAAACCTGTATACGATAGAGTTACCAAATGTCTTTCTTGACAAAGCGTTTAGAGTTCAGAGTCTCAACTATCGGTGGACATTTTCTCATAGCTTATTGATTGCCAATTGAACGATTGTTGGTGATGCTGGGGCAACATGACTTAATTCGTCCGATCAACAAAATAATAAAAGAAAATGTGGAGGTCCAGGAACGGATTGTGCTGACCAAGGGAAGAAGTTGTGTGGGTGGCCATTGGATACGAGATGTGCGTTCTCGGTCGGCCAAAGAACGGGAAAAAATATATGTAAAAACTAAAATTGCTGAACGAACATGATGGTGTCCAATTCTGAATGCGTTTGGTTGCAACCGACGACAATGGGTCTGGCTCGAATACTGCATTTCGGAAAGTAGAGGCGATGGTGTTCGCTTGTTGATGCTTTGGCATTTTCTTCGAAACGCTCGGAGAAAATGTTAGCTACTGTCCACTTCAGAAAAGAGCATTTTTTCCTTCACTTTTTATTTTTATTAGTCAATATCTGACAAAAATGTAAATGAATAAAAAATATGTATATATATATATATATAACTAATAACCGATATTCGTAAAATGTGTCCATTCAATCTGCGCCTTTAGCGACGTAAATAGTATTTTAAGCTTTAGCGCGACATATCAATGAAAATACTATTCTGAATTTAAGCGTTATACATTTTCGGAAATGCAACAACAATGATAATTTGTACGTAAAAATAACAACCCAACGAAAATACTATTTCAAATTTAAGTGTCACAGCCCAGTAGTAACGTTATTTACAACTTAAACATTACAGACGGGTGCACATTTTATGTCGAGATTAAGCGTGACAGAGTGGCGAAAATTCAATTTCATCTTTAATTAAACGTGGCAGAACAGCAATTTCCAAATTTTGCAGACTTAACCGTATGAAACAGTCGACAATGCCATTTTAAACGAGCATGAGAGACCCAAGAAAATGATGTTTACATTTTAGCCTGACTGACTACGAGACAGACCTGGAAGAACTCTTTTTAAATCTTAAGCCTAAAAGAAAAAAGAAAATAGTATTTTAATCTTAAGTACTACCCACTAACGAACAGAATATTCCAAAAGGCGTTACAGATAGCCCGCAGACACATTGTGGTTCTAGGACGCATCTAAATTAAGATGCGTCCATCAAATGTGTACGTTCAGCCATGTAAATGCTATTTTCAACTGAAGCATGACTGGCCAACTGGACACCGCCTCTTATAAAAATGCAACGGAAAATTAAACAAATAAATCAAGAAATATAGAAAAGAAAAGTTGGTTATAAAAAATCTAAATCTTTCCATGGAAAGAAATTGTATTTTTTCCGCCATTTTCTTTTATTTGACGCAGTATTTTCTCCGCATCCCCCCTCTCACCAAATAATTCCAACAAATATTTTTATACGAAGCGAAACCCGATGCAAGTAGATTTTCGATACACAATTTTCCACGAAATATTGCCTTTTTAATATCAACACATTCTCATGCTTCATTTTTTCCAGACGTTTTAGTTTTTCTTTGGCTATTTTCATGTTTCTTTTTTGTCAATCTTTTACCTTATAATGCATATTTCTCCATCTTTTTTGGTTAAGACATATTTCATTGTGGTAAACTCTCGTCTATTTTGCCTCGTCTTCACTCTAGAAATAGATAACCTGAAGGATCTGGAAGTAAGAAATAATGAGAAAGTCAATGCTAGCTTTAGAACTATATTGCAAAGATAAATTAATAAATGTGTTCGTTTATTGTTTTACTCAACATCATTGGACGTTTTTCGATTGATGTATGTTCTCTATTTGATATGCTTCATCCGATTTTATCTCATAACTTTCGGCTTTTTTTCTAACAATTGTTCTATATAGCTCACGATATCTTACGTACTGACATGAAACTAATTGTTCTATCTATCTATCTATCTATCTATCTATCTATCTATCTATCTGTCTATTTATCTATCTATCTATCTATCTATCTATCTATCTATCTATCTATCTATCTAAAGAAAAAATTACCATAATAATCGTAGTAATATTTAAAGTGTTATGGAACGGCTATGAAAAATTAGATGTAAACTTCTAAAATTAGCACCGTTATCGGCGACAAGTGCAATCATTGTAAAAAATGCCAGGAGCCGTTAAATCTAGCGATAGACTTATACTAATTATTACAGAAATAACATACAAATGTATTATAGTAAAAAAATAATTTATTTCATAAAATTATTACAGTTCGTTATATAACTATATATAATGAGTGAGATCGGAACGGCTCCTCTAAGCTTTGACACATGCTATACACTCCTCTGCAAAAACTGACGATAAATAGTCAAATGATTTATATTGTACTTTTTCTTTTAGCGAGCTTATTCCAGTATGTATATATATATATATATATATATATATATATATTTGTGTGTTTCTGTGTTTCTGTATATGTCTCTAGTAGTATATATATATATATATATATGTGTGTGTGTGTGTATACATGTATATACACACATATATATCTATTAATAATGGAGTTTATGTATCTGTCTGTCTGAAGCCGAAACTCCATCAGAGTAGCATGGTTATTTACGAAGTCCGCCAGCTTCATTATATACTACTAGAAATACCGCCTGAAACACTATGCGAATTTCTAATAAATTAATATTCACAAATATACACTCATGATTGTTTGCTTCAGATTTCCACATGTATTTAAGCTATTTTGCACGCATATAATCTTACTTATAAATTATAATTCAGACAGACAGATACATACATACATGAAATGCGTTACGTAGTTAATATAACTATGACGAATGGATTAACGCTGGCTGTTTAATCAGTGGTTCCCATCCATCCCTCCGTTAATTCAATATGGCGCAACTTATTAAACAGGCAGCGTTAATAGGGCGCTTAATTTAAAATGTAAACAACAACGCTGGCGTTCACCGTGATAATTTTCCTCTTATTTATTTTTTAAAACCGTTCTAAGTTTGTTTATTTTCTTAATCTTATTAGCCATTAAATTCACTGAATGAAATTACTTGATTAAAATAATAATTGATTTACAAAATACTATTTAAAAACACACACCTTATAACGAATTTAGTTTTCACTTAAGGACCCGCGCTAACTTTGACCCCGTCGTTAGTGTTAGGGTCGGTATTTTGTTTGATTAATTCTTGATTTTAATTTACGTACACCTTTTGTTCCGCTTTGAAAGGCATAAAATATTACTTATTATATTCTGACCTGGATTTTGCGCAAAACGATTGTGTGTAAAGAAATGCGAGCAGACGACACCTTTTACTGGGTAAGTAAATAAATGTTTATATAATCGTATATAAGATTACAATTATTTCTTTTTTTCCTTCTCTTATTAACTTTCATTCGTTACTACTACACTATAATAAATACTACATTCAATTTTTATTTAAGTGTTTAAATTTTCTTTACATTTATTATTAATGCAGAAACTGTTTACGGCTGCTACAAACCAAAATAATGCAAACTTAATTAATCTTTTTATTAATGATGTTACTTATCGTGTGCAATATATTATTTAAATTAATTGTAGTGATAAAAACCTCTACCCAAATTACAGACTAGCGTCATTTCTGATGCGGCAGCCTAGCAAAAATATGCGACCGGATGGAGCGTATATTTGCTAGTAAATATAATTATTTATAAATATTATTATATAGATCCCTTTACTAAGGCTGGACACTCTGAGTGAATTTAATAACAAGCAGTACTACTAGCTTCATTGCGAGATCCAACACGATTTGTTGTTGTTGTTGTTGATTACTCTTCGCCGTTTGCTATGAATACTCGCCGAATTGGTATTTACAAAGTTAAATTCCTCCTAAATCCCAGGCAAATTTCTGGTGGCAAACTGGTAAGCCTCTTGACTGCGAACCAGTGGCGATTTGTGATCGTAGTTCGCGCCCGTCGACCGTCAGAAATCAGCTGCCTGCACTGAAGATTGCGTAAGCATGAAACATCGATGTCTGTAGGTAATAAATCATTAATATTTATTTATAAATATTATGATATATATATGGCAAGCAAGCTACACAGAAACGTTTGTGCTCCATTGCTATTTTGCCTTATGCTGTTTTCCGTAAAATTAAGAAATATATCTGTGTAACTTACTTGCCATAAGTATATGAAATACTACTACTACTACACACACACACATATATATATATATACATATATATATATATATATATATATATATAAAAAATTATTGTTAAGTGTTTACAGTAATTAACGGTTTCAATGATTTTACACACCTCCGTAAGCACACGTCTGTGTTATGATAATGAAAGTATTACTCTGTATGTGAATAGATTAACAGATGTATTGATACATACACACTTTCACGGGAAGCTAGTAGGCATGCAGCCATCCATTTTGACTGTACTTAAAACAAGAGGAACGCATAAATTGGTTTAAATTGTATCGCGATAAACTGCACAAAATGTTAAACTTTAAAATCCACAATTATGATTTATTTTTACACAGAGGGAGTTGTTCTTATGTTAGTGTGTTCTTATAGCTTTAATGTGTTACTTCCTTGCACAGGGACCTTTTTTAATATTATGAGCTCGTCCTGTGATATGTCTGTCAACTAGTATTTATAAATAGGACAATGAGAGCGCTGCTTCTCAAGAACAAAATGATTGGAATAAAGAGTGAGAGATTATTCGAAGAATATAATCTCCTAATTCGATTATCTACATATCGTACTAAGCCAGAGCAGGAGGTACTCGGTAAGACTCTAATTAATGTGCATTAACATACGGCCCGGGGAAAGGATTCGACAACTGTCAGTTTTAGTCAGACCAACAAACCAATTTATAACATGATTCCTGAAATTGTTCAACTATTCTGTAAAATATGTATCCAACGCTTGTGTTTAATATCGGAGTTTGATTTCCGTTTTCATTAACACCAGTCTATGTATTTTTCACTAAATGTGTTTCTCGTGTTTAAAGACAAACGCTGGGCATGCGGCAGTGTCGGATTGGGGGACGGAAACGATAACGATACGCCTGTCTTCTCGACAGATTGGCATTTCAGTTGATCGCAGTTAAGACGAGGATTGATTTGCTCCTCTCCAGGAGTAAGGCACAACGCCATTTTTGATCTTACTCCCACAAGTGAGATGTGACCCAAGGTCGGGTCGGGAAAGTGGGATTTAAAAATTGCCTGGGCAGCCCAATTGGCATTCCTCGGTAGGGGCGCCTCAGGCAGTAAGCAAACATCTTACTCCTCCCCAAAGAGGGGAGGCGCAGCCTGAAAGGGTGGACCTCCTAGAACTGCACAGGACAGACCCATAGACAGGCGTAAATAATACCAGTCTATGGGGTGCAATATCCATCGGAACAGATACTACACTTTGATCTTAGCCAATACGAGTAAAGCGATTGGTTTTATTTACTCCTCCCAGGAGTTAGGCACAAGGCCAGTTTTATCTTACTCCCACAAGTAAGATGTGATCCAAGATCGGGTCGAGAAAGTGGGATTTGAAAAGCCAGCGCTCGAGAGGTGAGCACTCTGGCCATTTAAAAATTGCCTGGGCAGCCCCGTCGGCATTCCCCGGTAGGGGCGCCTCAGACAGTAAGCAATAAACTTACTCCTCCCCAAAGAGGGGAGACAAAGCCTGGGAGGGTGGACCTCCTAGAACTGCACAGGACAGGCGTGCAGTATCCATCGGATCAGATACTACACTTTGATCTTAGCCAAAAGGCCAAGAAGCCCAATTTATGCGTAACTACCGCCTACGTCTGCTTTTTGAGTGTCGTGTCACACTTGGAACCATCGTGAATTAAAGTGTATCTACAAGCGCATCTCAAGCGCATCTCGAGCGCCTTCATTTAAGAAAATGCTTTGCGCCTGCTCTTGACCTACCAAGTCAGCAGGAACATAAAATAACACTTTATAATATTTTCCATATCGCCATAGAGGTGTTTTCTTTTATTAGGCAGTTGAAAATGATCAGTTGGAATAGAACAGCAACACTTAAATGTTTTCATTATTTTTGAACATATATACAATTTAACCTTCCAATTTCAATAAAATAATTACATTTTTCAAATGTTTAATTATGCATTTATTAAATACATATTTATGTCTTGCTGCATTCATATCATTTACAAAAAATGAACGAAAAAATACTGTAACTAGGCAACTTATTTCTAAGTAATCAATATATATATATATATATATATATATATATGTTTGTGTGTGTGTGTATGTGTGTATGTGTATGTACGTGTGTGTGTGTACAAAGCATGTGTTTCGATATACAAACTATATATATTTTTATATGATCATCTTGAGACACCGGTTCCTGTAAGATTACCGAAGTTAAGCGACGTTCAACCTGATCGGTACATATTTATTGAAATATCAAATGCACTACATGGGAAGATGACGACATACTATTTGTAAAACTTTATGTTGTCAAAGCTTTTGCGAACTGACAGTCAAAAATGGAGGTTATATTCTACACAATGCGTATATTTTTGTGAAAAAACATGAAGTTACAGTGTAATATACATGTCAAGATGAGATTAATTATTTGGTGATCAATTTCTATCCTATTAAATTATCTGCTTTTTTTAAAAAATCTTTTACGTAATTGTTTTAGTACTCTCGCTTAACCGACTAAACTCTCAAAAATTCATTCAAAAACAAAAACAAAAAAATCCAAATTGAAACCGACAGAACGAATGGAAACACCAACTCCACCATACCAATTATACAGTACTACAATAAATAAATTATATCACAAAGCAATTTCTTTTTAACAATGCAATAAAAGACAATTAACCACAATACCTAATTCAACAATAAAAGCAAAGAAAGAAACGCGCCCGACACCATAACGGGTTGATATGCCGTCAATCTCCGATACGGGCAGCCCCGAGTGTCCATGCTGGTTTGCAGCAGTTGTCAGTCTCAACACGAATGGAGAACCATGGCTGCCTCCTCGCGCCGTTTCCGTTCCCTCTCCTCTCTCACTCTTTTCTTTCTTTTTTTACTTCAACAGTCAAGTTCACTCATTTAACGGGTTTATTTGTGTAGATCATTCTGAGAGTATAAAGTCAAAAAAAATCCTATTTCTAAAATGATTTCTTTGAATTTTCTTTTCATTTAACACCTTTTGTTCGAATATTTTTATCTGGCCCTCGCGATCTAATTTATACTTTAACCCCGCAAGGGGAAACGTTTTTGCCAGCACTGTTTTTATTCATAGCCGTAGCATCAGTCCTGTTAACCAGCCTCCGAAAGACTTCTTTCGACGATCACCTTGAGACGTTTCCCGAAGTGTGCGGAGAAAAGCTATTTACTAATAACTAAGAACTAAACTCATAAAATACGCCTTCAGCTATTCAGTCGTGATCGCGTGAAACTATATTGCTCAATACGAATTGAAGCTTACTAACTTATACTGTGGAAAAAAAAGAAAGTGATACATACTGATTGCTGGTGCCGGCCTTCGGGTGGGTGGAGATAAGACCAAGATGAGCAGAGACAAAGAGGTGATATTTATGTATGTTAAGAATGGGAGTAGCAGGTTGTTACAAGCCTATAAATTGAGGTTCTACCTCTCACCGGTAGTGTGGAGTGTTAGTGTGTTATTGTGTTCTGGAGCTTGGTGGTGATCAGAATTAGTACGTTATTCGACTCACTATAGACCAGACGCTGGATCGTTGCTCCTGCAGAGAATTTTGTTCTCTGCCCCATTACATATTGTTACCAGACCTATTGGTTGGGTCGCTAAGGAAGCGATTCCTTTTTGCAACCCACCCCCGACTGCTGCCTTGACCCCTTTCAGAGTATTGACTTCGTAGTGGATTTTTCCTAAAATACGTCATGCACATGCGTGTTTTGAAAAGATGCTTAAACCGCAAACGAAAGCGCTGTTTTCGAAAACGACACTAACTATTTACAGGAAACGCGTTTTAGAATCCTTGCTTAATAGTCACGCTTCAATTAGATAACATCTTTAAACGCAAGGAGTCGTAGCTTTCGGCAAACGGGTTGACGCCATTTTCTCTGTAAATATAATTCCCTCGAATAAACAATGACCAATAAAGGTATTCGCTTAGGCTTCAAAATAAAAATAATAAATTTAAAAACATCAGTAAGATTGCATTTAAAGATTCTTAGGATTATTACTGAAAGAATACTTTTATTAAATTTATATTTATTCTCCACTTTTACGGCTGTTTAATCGCTTAGATAAAAGAGATTGTGGCTGTTCTTCTTATGTTTATGAATTTAAAAACAAGAAGAAAACGTTATTGTTTTTGCCATTTCCAGATTTTCCAGAGCTAATATTACCGATGTGAGATAAGAGTAGACATTTTTTATTTCTTTGTTTTAAAGAAATTCGCGAGTTATTTAATGCCAAATTTAATTATTTAAAAAAAATGCTTTAACTCATTAATATTTTGAAGTATTCAATAAAATCTATGTTATATACAAATAGTTTGTAGTTTAACAATGAAATAATAAAGAAATAACGTCAGTCTGGTTATTAAATACCTTTACACAAACGTATCAGGCAATAATTAATATCAATCACACTGACAAAATTTGAATATATTTTATGTTGTGTGAACTGAATGAAGATTTTTTTGTTAACATAGTTCACCCCAAACAAGGCAAGCTGCCACTGTATACGTAAGGGGCTACTGAGAATTAGGGTGTCAGTTTAGGGTGTCATTGTAAGTTGGGAGCTCTGCAGCGAGATGTTTGTTTACATTAGTTTCAAACTTCTGCATACGGGTACAGTCGGGGAAAAGGGAGCAGAGATGGAGTTCCAGAGGCCGGCAGCACGAGGAAAGAAGGTATTGAAGGGGAAGGCACTCCGGCATCTGGAGACCTCCACAGTAAATAGATGGTATTTAGCTGATCGTCGTTTTGGTCTAGTGTGTTTATGTTGAGGGGGCACTAGAGCAGCTAGTGCATCGGAGCACAATCCATTCAAGTATTTGTTAAACATTCACAAAGATGCAACATTGCGGCGATTGGACAGGGGCTGGAGCAAGGTAGATAGTGAGGGACCTATTAAGTTAACGACTCGTTTTTGGACTTGTCTAAGAGGGAGAGATTAGTGGATGATGCATCAAGGAAAGATAGAGAACGAGGGAAAGAGGAGATTTAATTCTTGACTTATAATATGAATATATTATAATATATCGTGTGTTTGTACGTGTGTGTTAATACACATTAAAGTTATATTCTTAAATTTAAAACAATAACACCCGATAAAGTAATTATTTCAGTAAAATAAAAACTTAAAATACTGATTCTTATCTGTTTTCGATGATTGAAAGATAAGAATAGAAAAGAAACGTTATCAGATATCGTGTGAATACGGGTGAACGTGTTATTTATAATTAAAGTTATGAAAATCAATTAATGAATAATTTCCTCGCAATTGTGGGCGTACAAAAACTTATACTGCATATTCTGAGTTTCTTTCTGTACACTACCGACCCGAATTTTATTATCGCCACCAGAAATATAAAAAGAAATAAAAAAAGCAAGACATGTTTTATGTGAAGTAAATACGTTAAAATAATTACTTAACCTTATTTTACCTCATACTAATAAATGATAATTGCAATAGCATGTGCTACAATAATTGATTGTAACTGTTTTACTTTAGAATTCACCGTGGTTCTTAAAAAAATCATATTCACAAATGTGACTCTCTTTACGAATTTAAATCCGTGGTCAGAGGGTCAGAAAATGGTGGAAAGGGTTAAATATAGTTTGGTATCTCTTGATGTGTCTCAGCGAAGCAAGTAATAAAAAGGAAATATGTAAATTGTATATCAATTCTCAGATTTTAATAGATCGTTTACGCTCTAAATATGTATTATCCAGTATATATTAAGGTTCATAATATTCTTTTGTCCTATATATATATATATATATATATATATATATATATATATATTAGTACTTCATGTATCCACATAAAATATTATAAGGAGATATAATTTTCATGTAGCTTGATTGCCATATATATTTACATTGCTTACTAAATATATATATATATATATATATATATATAATAACGTTAAATAAAGAATAGTAAATTATGTTTACTTACATACGCCAGTGCTTCAAGTTTTCGCTCTCAACAGTGTAGGGAAGTATAATATCAGGCGGTCGTAAGATTCGAACCCATTTACAGAATCACACTATACATTGCAATCAAGCGGCATAACCAAGTAGTCACGACACATTAACCCCTCAAGAAAAGTAATTTAAGTTCTATTTATGGGAAGGAGGCACATATAGAACGATTATCTTGAGAGTGTTTAACAAACATTTAGGTATATATATATATATATATATATATATATATATATATATATATATATGTTAATATATATATATATATATACATATATATATATATATATATATATATATATAAATGGATAATACAAAGATCAATAATTATATAGATCCTATCAACTTCTTTGTTTAAACTATGTAAATAGTTTGGAGGATTCGAATTTGATACAACTTTCTGACTATAATACGAGGCATGAGTTTATGTTTTTGAGGAATTGCAGTTTTGATATTTTTCAAAATTCTTTACATTTAAATTTTCAAGGTATTCACTTCTAATTGTTATTTAATATCCAGTTACTATTGGTTTGACCTTCTTACAATAAGAGCGTTATCTTTAGAAAAAGGCATGGTTTAAAGTATTTGTTGTTTGTATTCCATATTTGAATACTTGATGAATAAATAAATATATAAACTATAGAAATGTTATCTACTTCACCACCCCATATATATATATATATATATATATATATATATATATATATATATATATATATATATGTATATATATATAAGAGTAAAAAATTTATTTTTATTTTTATTTTTATTTTTATTTTTATTTTTATTTTATACTTTCTTTTCTTTTTTTTCTTTTTCTTTTTCTTTTTCTTTTCCTGTTCTTTTTTCTTTTTCTTTTTCTTTTTCTTTTTCTTTTCTTTTTCTTTTTCCTTTTCTTTTTCTTTTTCTTTTTCTTTTTCTCTTTCCTTCATACATAAATATACAAACACCAACATAACGGCTTTCTCTTCAAGATTTCTCCCGATTAAGCGTCTTCCCGCTTTTTCATTTAACATTTTCTGCATATAGCATTTCATAACAGTAAAAACTGAACACAGATATTTATTATTCTTTGAAGAAATGTTATTATTTACCATTTCAGGCAGTGCTGACGAAGTCGGGGTTTGGGGATCCAACCTTTTTCCTGTCAGAAACCGCCGGTCCATATGTCTGATTAAAATTTGTATTTATAAATAAATAAATAAATAAATATATATATATATATATATATATCAATATTTTGATTTATAATCACATGTAAATTTGCCGCTACACTGACATGCCGATATTCCGATCTGCATATTCAAAACCGAAAGGTGACATTATCAAATTTTAAATGGTAATAAAACAAACGTTTGTCTGTTTTTCTTTAAAACGTTTATAGACTGGTCCATTTCTAGCATTGATCTTATTGTCTTGTCTCGATTTTTAGGCGTCGTATTGTTCAAAAAGGGGAGATAAATGATAGAAAGCCAGATGTGACAATTGCTACGATAGGTGGGGAGTTGTATGAAAGCATATATTAAAGAAGAAAGAGAAAGAGGAATAGGGCTTAAGCATAACTTCTATACTTGTCTTAACATTTTGATTTAAATAAAAAAAAATATTCAGTCTATGCAATTTTAAAAAGAACGAAACTACTAACATTTGTTTTTCTTAAGTTTGTATAGAAATAAAGTAAAATAAAATATAAATTAATTTGATAATGATTAAATAAAAAAATACGATTACGTTTCATCTATAATACAACCAATAGTAATACCAGGAATTCCAGTGATGACAGTTATATTTCTATATAATAATAATAATATTAATAATAATAATAATAATAATAATAATAATAATAATAATAATAATAATAATAATAATATAACAACTAATAAAAATAATAAATGACTAAAACTGTGTTTGTTTATAATATAATACATGATAATTGTAGTGTTAATAGTAATACCACAGTGATAATAATAATAATAATAATGATAATAATAATAATAATAATAATAATAATAATAATAATAATAATAATAATAATAATAATAATAATAATAATAGTGATGATATAAAATAATGATGCAGACATGTTGAGTAATAACGCATAAGACGTCACGGGGAGGCTAATGGCATGACCACGCAATAATGAAAACAAACCGAATACTAGATAGATTGTCAATTAGGTTAAAAGAACAACGGAAATACACCGGTGACTATTGAATGAGCACAGGTGTGTAGGGTCGACGAGTTCATTTCAGAGTATGACGTCGTAAGAAAACGACTTGGTAACTTTTAAAAGGGTTACGTGCACGGGATCAGAAGAAGGCACGCGGAGTACAAAGCCAGAGATTAAAAAGGCGGTTTTAAACGAAGGAGGAAAGAGTGCTAACGTTGCAGAAATCGAGTTCGGATTATATAGAGAAAAACTTGTCGTGGGTCCGCCCCGAGAAAGGTAACCCCACCACGGCCGACCTCCCGTAAACAACTGGCTTGGAGATCACAAACATTCCCTAGATTCCGGGAGCAGACTGCTACAGAACGTATTGTTGCGTTTCCCTCTAGATTGCAAGGTAACTCACTCTGCCTGGTTTTCGTGAATATAACCTACGTTGGGCAGAGTCGAAAATCAACCGCCGTCAAGGTAAATGAAGAGGTTTCTTCGTAAGACAAGGGAAAGAACAATAATGCCAAAAGACTTTAGCCACCAAACAAATATTTAATTATATATATTTGTATACTCAACGTACACAAGCTGGTGGTGAGGAATAAAGAAACAGAGTTTCTCGAGCAGGTACTTGTCTCTGTCGTTGTGTTATGTTTCATGATACTGGGTCCTCCGAAGGAACGGGGATTGTAAAAATGATAATGATTAATAGTGTTAATTATTATGATGATGGTGATGATAATAATAATTGTGCCTATACAATAATAATAATAATAATAATAATAATAATAATAATAATAATAATAATAATAATAATAATAATAATAATAATAATAATAATAATAATGTGTATGTTTATGGTAGTAATATTAATAATGATGATTATAATAACGGTAATAGAATTGTAAATCAAATAGTAATCTTGATAATAATGATTTTAATAAAAATAATGATAAGTTTTAAAATAGATATGACAATTGTAAAAAATAATGATATTAATAATAATAATAATAATAATAATAATAATAATAAAACAAAAAAGTAAAAATAATAATAGTAATGCTAATTTAGTAAATACCAGATAATTTTGAAAAATATATTAAACATATGGTATATGTAGATTATGAAGTCCACCGTTAATATGTTTCAAGTATAGTAGAACAGGTCAATAAATAAATAAATAAATATTGAGAAGGAGGGGTTATATCAAAGGCAATATAATGTGTGTTCTTGATAGCCTTATTTCATAGGAGTAGTATAGATTGAATTGGTTATATGTAAGTAACCAAGAAAGCGTCACTTACTATGCCTATAATTAATAGAAGTTTCATGCTTTTTTATTTACAAGTTTACGCCTATCACAATATCTACTTATCTTCAGCTTTTCATTTAGGTAAAGATAACATGGCGTATTAAGAGATCTACATGTTCTAGTCTTTCTAATGACGTTTCATTTTACTATTGGTGTTTTATTGCTATTGGTAAGGCTTCAGTGGTATATAGACAGTGCATATTTTTTTACATAATTAAATTTATTAATAGAACATTTATAGTTAGCGCATGTATTTCTTTAAAGGGATTTATAGCAATGCCTACATAGTAACTGTTTTGGGTTGAATTTTCATTAGTTCTAATTGTAGCTTGGTCAGCTATTGAGGTTGATAAACATGTCTGCATTAATGGGCAGTGTGTTTTCTTCATACAGTTACACAGCTCTTAATACTTTTGTTTGATTATTGGAGTTCATGTCATTTTATATTATATTATTATGTTTTTAATTATTTAAAATTATCACTGCAACCATAACTTTGTTATATATATATATATATATATGGGTTAATGAAAAAGGAAAACCAAAAAATGGATGTTTTTTATGTGTACATCAACGTTTCGTCTTTATTTATAAGACTTCATCAGGATGATAAAATAGAGAAAAAATGTCATGCAAGTACAGATACATGTAGGGTAGACATATTGGGAGGAAAAATAAAATGAAATAATGGCCACTACTGGGTGGACGTCCGTACTTGTTGGAGAAATAGAAATGAATGTTGAAGAAAATGAGTGGGGAAAAAATAGAAGGATAGGGTGAGCAAGGACTACTGTGGCTGGTGGTAAGAGAAAGAGGTGGGGGATGAGTAGGGGTAAAGTGGATGGCAGAGAGGGAGTGGAGGAAGAGGGGGAGGGAGGTGTTTGACCAGATGGCTGCGGTCAAGATTGAAGGGGAAAAGTAAGTTTGAATGTTTGTGTATGGGGGGTGTATGCAGGGAAAGCAGGATGGGTAGAGAGGGAGGGGGCTATGATTTTGGTGGATGGACGAAAGTTATGGTCTTAGAGAGCGTTTTGAGAAAATGAGGGAATTTAAGAAGGGGTATGGAAGAAAATAGTTGAGAGGGGGAGGAGGAAGAGGGGGGAGGGATGTGTTTGACCAGATGGCTGCGGTCAAGATTGAAGATTTTATTCAATCGCAATGCATACCTGTCTATTACGAATTCTATTTGAATGTCCTAGCTGAAGATTTTGTCGTATTTATTAGTTTGTCCAGTTCTTTTCTGCTTTTAGATTACTTCCATTTGTCCATATACATAAGGTAGTTAATTCTTTTTTCTGCATCCGTAAACTTGTATCCGGCAACGCATTTTGTGATTATGTAGTTAAGTGGTATAATAACTATAATTAACAGTAGTGGTTATATTCTCTCCTTGTAAGTGCCTCTTTGTATTCTCATCTCTTGTACCACATAGTTCCAGTACCCATGCCCCTATTACTTTCTTAATTATCTTTATTATTTTCTCAGATATTATGTACATCGTTAAGCATTGATTATCGATTCTTGAGGTATTCTGTCTATTATAAAATATGTTCTTGTTTGTTCTTTCCAGAATCCTTTCCTTCCTTAGGAAGTAGTTCACGATTATTAAGAAAGTGGTTAGTCTCTTCTCTCACTCGTGCTGTTATTATTATTATTATCATTATTATTATTACTATTATTATTTGTACTCACTAGGAGTTCTCACACAGATCATCGTCAGTGATTGCTCAGCGACAACAACCAGTGGTATTTCATGGAGTCTGAGTGACAACAAGCCTCCCATGACTTCCAGTATTCGTCACCTCTTTTCGATAACCATGCGGTATCGCAACAGCCTCTTTCCATTGATTTCTCGCTGGTAAGGACAATTGGTCTTCTCTGTTATTTGGGTGGCAATAAGCCTCCCCAAGGTCCCAGCATTCTCTTCACTTTTCCAGTGGAGGTCGGGTTTGTGCTGTCCCTCCTCGGTCTTCTCATCCTCCTCGACCCTCTACAAATATTGTGTCTGGTATCAGCCTAGGCCGGCACCATAGAAAAAAATGAAATCAAATAATATTTTTTAATATTAATTTAATTTTTTTTTAAATAAATAAAAAAATAATAATTTTTTTAAATTTTTAATTTTTTTCCTTTTTTTCCTTCTAATTCCATAATGTTTTCCTTTTCTCTTTCCTTATTTAAAAAAAATAATTTTCAATTCTTTTTAATTCATTTTTTTTTCTAATTTTTTTGGGGGGGTTGTGGGGTAGGTTGGGGTGGGGTGAGGTAGAGAGGGAAAAGCTTATAGTGTTTCTTGTAATTTCTGTTTCTTGGGTTCATTTTTGTGTAGTGATAGCTGAGGCCGGTGTAATTTATTGGGGGGGGGGATTATGAAGTGCTGTTTCTTGCAGTTTCTGTTCCTTGGTTCTTGCTGTGGTGTTCTTCGTGTGGTTTTGTTTTCTCCCTATTGTAAATTCTTTGTGACTGGTTAGCCTTTGTAGTTTATGCATGTTGGTTTGCGCATTCGAGGATTTTCCTTAAGATTGCAGCTGTTTTGATTATTTCCGTCCTTTGTATGGTTTCGATGGTCCCTTTGATTCCAATTTCTCCTAGTCTTTTCTCCAGTTTTTTGGGGATTGTTCCTAGTGCTCCTACAATTATTGGTATTATACTAACTTTCTTCAAGCTCCATATTCCTTGCAGTTCTCTGGATAGTTCTGTGTATTAACGTCGTTTTTTCTGTGTCTTTGATCTTCACTCTATGGGCTGCTGGAACGGCGAAGTCTACGATTTTACAAAATTTTTCAGTTTTGTCTATTATAATAACATCAGGTCTCCTTGCTTGTATGAGTTTATCTGTTTGTATATTCATATCCCAGAGGATTTTGTGTTTTTCGTTTTCTAGTAATGTTTTATTCATTTATTCTTCTTCTTCTTCTTCTTTTTATTATTATTATTATTATTATTATTATTATTATTATTATTATTATTATTATTATTATTATTATCATTATGGAAATCACTAAGAGTGTTCACACAAGTCATTATCAATGATGTTCTAAAAGAGTCCGAGTGATATCAAATCTCTCCACAGGTCCATACCTCTGTACATATTTCAACAAAATTTTCTAATTGAATTTGAAGACATTCTTATCGATGGGTAAAAACAATGGCCGAAAAGTAAATTTCGGATCTTCCATCTCGAACCAAGTATTAAGATCTTCTTCCTTGGTTCTCTGACTCCCTCGACACCTAATAATATATTGGTCTTCTGGATAATTATATGACTTTACATTAATCCATGTATTTAACCGTGTTTGTTTCGCCATCTTTGATTTTATATTTCATAGTAGCTAATCTGCGTGACTGAATCAATGATTTGGAATATTTAAGTAGTATGTCATAAATTCTTTCATTTTATTAATTATTTTGTAATTATAACCTACCATCACTGGCGGGCCTTTCATAATTGATCGTTGCTTTCTTTATAATTTCATTATCCAGTCTTTGCATGGCTTCTACATCGGTATATCTAAATGAACATTCTAAAATGCTGCCTTTTAACACGTGCTCTCGTTTAACCAAACGATTCTCGTCCCCACTTCCACCACAGTGCTACTCTCGAGAGCAGCTGTATATTCGTTACATAGTAAAGACGACATAAAGAATTGGTAAGTGTGTAAAAAGAACAACGTATTCCTTTAGCGACATTTTTCAACAACTCAAAATGTGCTATATCGTTGAACATGAATAACATGCTGGCTTCTACTTCCGGTCTCTTAAAAAACAAAAACTGTAAAAATAAATTGCAGATTAAACGTGTATTACATTGCTTGAATTAATTTGGAACAATAGTTTGAAAAAGAAAGTTAAGCAAATAGACCCTAATTCCCCATAATAGGGGTCAAACGTGGCAATATGCATTTTTATCCCAGCATGTAGCAATTGAGTCAGGTCGCAGGCGCTCCCACAACAAACTGTCACTTTTATTTCGGTTTGATGTCAACAAGATTCCTATTCAGAAATCTTCCTGAAATTCGATTCTACTGTTTTTATTTTTCATACATTTCCGTTTAACCTAAAAAAATCTGAATAATTTTTACTTTTTCATATTTTAGTTAATATTTTGAAATATTATTCCGATATTTACATATATCTTGAAGTATGACGACATATATTTCTTCAGCCTAGTTAAAATTTAGTGCATTATAGATATAATAGTTATTTATTTATTCTAATATAATAAAACAACCAGATCAAACAACGTGATACATATTTAAAAATATAAATAACTTAGAGCAAACTTTTTCCAAAATGAGCGGATTTGGCATTAAATAACCTGCAAATGATTGATAATAAACAACCAAACCAAATATCATGGATGAATATTTGAAGATATAAAGAACTTGAAGCATAAAAACGTTTACCAAAATGACCGGATCCGGTATTACATAACTCTAAAAGGGTTGATATACCGTAAACCAAACAACAACCAATCTAATGTAATAATTTCCCTTTATAATATTTGCCTCTGTCTCTGTCTCTATCTCTCTCTATATATCTGTATATATCTATCTATATATATATATATATATATATATATATATATATATCCTACTAAACTTATACAATTTATCTTGGTAACAGTTGAATTCTGGTGTTAAGCCAACGGGAATAATACCAATGTCTGATCGCCTAGTTGTTCTGCTTTAGAAGTAATGAGATTAAGTTCGTGACAAATGCTAATGAGAGGATTTGCAATCACTCTAAAGCAACAACAACAGTATTAAAATAATAATAATAATAATAATGATAATAATAATAATAATAATAATAATAATAATAATAATAATAATAATAATAATAATAATAATAACAATAATAAATCTTGTAACTAAACGAAAATTATAAAGAAAATAGTGAACATTTTCAACACGAATTAAAGGTCATCATTGATTGATTTCTTTTAGACCAGAGATTTCTTAATTAAACATTTAAAATAAATATCAGTTTTATTTTTTAACGATTAGCATCGCATACACGCTCATGTTATACGTGATATCTTAAACTCCAGTTAGATGTATTATTTCTCTCATTCTCTCTGTTTCTGTCTCTGTCTCTGTCTCTGTCTCTGTCTCTGTCTCTCTCTCTCTCTGTCTGTCTGTCTCTCTCCCTCTCTCTCGCTCCCTCTCTCTCTCTCTCTCTCTCTATATATATATATATATATATATATACATATACATATCTATACATGTTTGCGATGCCCTTCATTTAGCAATGTTCATTTCTGTAAATCCGAGATAAATTTGTCCATGACATTCTTACAAACCGATTGAGGTATGGTTCTGATCTTCTTTGATGATCTTTTCCTTCAATTTAGTAATAGTCTTGTGTTTCTGGTAAGCCATGAGAAAGAACACTTGGAAAATAAAGTCTTAGTCTCGATGTTTCCCCTCAAAATACAGTTTCAAAAATCTTTTTCAGCTGATGTGGGGATTTTTTTGAGAGGTAAGAGATATTCAATTTCGTTGTAACTACAGCTCTATACAAAGTGAAGGCTACAAAGAATGCAATTCATTTTGCTGATAATGTTTGTGAATCTATTGAACTGGCTCCCTTGCGCTATCGATCAGCTCAGCTGTATACTATTGTGGGCGTCTATATGGCGTGCACGATTGTCACAGGCTGTAGTGGTGCTCTTCACTGTTCCATAGTTCTCGAAGTCGTCGACCCAGTCTTTTATGTTTCTCTTAAAGTTTTTAATCACATTTGAACTGACTCACGAAAGTGTTGTGCAATTTATTTGAACTAGTTCGTCTTGTAAATCTGACCTCAATTTGAGATCTAGTTGTGTTCACAAGTGTTCTTATATTATGAAAAGAAAAGAGAGTGATTGATTAATTAATGAAGCATAAAGTACAAATAGTGCATATAATAAACGACGAAAGTGCTCGTTTATTATATGCAAGAAGAAACGTATTTTAGAATTTAGATTAACACTATACTATACACATATATGCGTGAAAATATCTTCATATGATTTTAATACTATTACTAATACTCTATTAATATTCCAACAAACCACACGATTCCCACCCAAACCATTACTAAATATTTAAAAATGCATGTTCTTTACTCAATATCCACTCCGTGTAGATAGCTCTGAAAGGAAGCGAAATTACTAGGGTACACAACGAGTACAAAAAATCCAACTGCCAGTTCCAGCCCGAAATTCAAGCGATCTGGAATTGGCAGAAATTAAAATAATGTATCTTTGTTTTATTAAAATAAGTAACAAATTTAGCCTAGTACAACTGACACACGGGATTGGTAAGTGGAGTGAAAGAAAAGATTAACTACTAATTACCATTAGAAGGAAATGTTCATCCCTTTCTGATATCGTAGGGATTCACTGCAAATGTTTGTTTTTAATTACATATAGAGAAATGTGTAATACAGGATATATCCAGGTTTTGTTTGTTTGGAAATTGACTTAAAATTAAAATGTAATTATTTTGAGCTGGGATTGAATGTTTAAACCAAAGTTGTAACTCAGTTCCCATAAACTGTCGGCGTTATTTGTAATTTACCATTTATAACAAGCGGCAAATCTCTGCAATGTTGTCTTACTGTAGTAGTCATTAAATGTGATATCATATGCAAACGAGCAATGCTATTGCCATTTTCATTTTTTCTCGCAAATAATACAAAGTGAAGAATGCGATACATAACTGTCTGGTCAGAATTAGACATCGATTTTGCAGATGCATTGCTATGTAAATCTGACATCAAAAATATTTATTTTGCCGATTATTTTATTAGATAAACTTTGATATACACCTTGCAGCGACTGTTACTTCCGATGATGTGGATTGTTTTCAAATTAAGATTTGGGTTGCAGTCGTTAAGACATTAGGATTAGTTCAACGCTTTTCCTCACTTAAGAAAATCATGCATAAGCATAGATTTGCACTTTCATTAGTCAAGCTATAACAATGATAAAACTCAAGTTACAAACAACATATATGATGTACAGTTATTGATTATTATCAATATATATGATTATATATACACATATATATATTTATATATATATATGTATATATATATGTGTGTATATATTATCATATAAATATATATTTATTTATATATTTATATATATATAAATATATAAATAAATATATATATATATCATATATATATATATCTATATATAGTGATCCTCATACAGATTGTTTCGCTGTATCACAGCTCTTCTTTGCGGCTAGACCTGCATCCGCTGTAGGCCGTGATCAAACCTACACACACCTAGCTGATAGTCAGTGATTGTAACCACTTGACTATAGTTCTACGCTTTTCCTCACTTAAGAAAATCATGCACAAGCATAGATTTGTACTTTCATTAGTCAAGCTATGGCAATGATAAAACTCAAGTTACAAACAACATATATGATGTACAATTATTGATTATTATCAATATATATGATTATATATACATATATATTTATATATATATATATGTATATATATGTGTGTGTGTATATATTATCATATAAATATATATTTATTTATATATTTATATATATATATATCATATATATATATATATCTATATATATCTATATATAGTGATCCTCATACAGATTGTTTCGCTGTATCCTAGCTCTTCTGTGCGGCTAGACCTGCATCCACTGTAGGCCGTGATCAAACCTACACACACCTAGCTGATAGTCAGTGATTGTAACCACTTGACTATAGTTCTACGCTTTTCCTCACTTAAGAAAATCATGCACAAGCATAGATTTGTACTTTCATTAGTCAAGCTATGGCAATGATAAAACTCAAGTTACAAACAACATATATGATGTACAATTATTGATTATTATCAATATATATGATTATATATACATATATATATATATTTATATATATATATGTATATATATATATGCGTGTGTGTATATATTATCATATAAATATATATTTATTTATATATTTATATATATATATATCATATATATATATATATCTATATATATCTATATATAGTGATCCTCATACAGATTGTTTCGCTGTATCCCAGCTCTTCTGTGCGGCTAGACCTGCATCCACTGTAGGCCGTGATCAAACCTACACACACCTAGCTGATAGTCAGTGATTGTAACCACTTGACTATAAGGGGAGTGCTGTTGGTTGGTCATATCTTAATGCTTTTATGAACATTTGTGTATTTACAAAGATCTTTGCATTACACTAATAGTAGTAGTAGTAGTTGTAGTAATGGTAGTATTAGTAGTAGTAGTAGTTATGGATATATCTAACTGCAGTGTTCAACATTCGAAAAGGGGATTATATATTTATCTACAGACATACTGTGTCGCTGTACAACAGCTATTCAGTTCATTGTCTGAGAATGTTTCCATTCATGTGTATTCATATAATCAGAATAACATATAAACACAATCGCATATATATATATATATATATATATATATATATATATATATATATATATATACTATTTTTATTATATATATATATATATATATATATGCAAATATATATATACATATATATTTGTGTGGTGTGTGTGTATGTGTTGTGTGTATTGTGTGTATTGTGTGTGTGTTAATATAAATATACGTCTGGTGGCCGAGAGGGCAACACATTTCCCCAAGGCGTCAGTGGTCTGCCTGAGAGCTCACGTTATAGAAAGGTCTCTGAAAAAGATTTCAAGATTGGCTGACCATTCCTACTTAACGCAACTCAAATCTGCCAGATTGTCTTATTCGCTTCACTTTAACCTTGCAGAAAGGAAAAAACAAACATCGATATCTACATCTATATAGATACATATAAGAACGTGTATATAGACATGGTTAAATTGCGTTTCTGTAATCTGGAAAAGGAAGACGCATCGCAAGGACATAAAAGCTAAAATAAATGTTATACATTTCTTGAGCGGCACTTAGCTTCGGAAATATCCATACGCATCTCTATTAAATTGAAATGGTCGCAGGTACGCGAACTTATAGACACAGACACAACAACACATACAAATACATCCACACATACATAGATGTACACTAATACGCACACATGCACATACGCACTATTAATGTACGCACACACACATTTAGATCTACATACCCTGCGTTGATGGTATTTTTTTAACGTTCACTTTAATTTCGCCCATTTCCCTTTCCCTACACACACCGATTTGTCTTTTGTCTTAATTAATTTATTTATTAAAAGAAAATACTTACATTTCAACATTTAATGAAGGAAATTATGTTATTTAAAAATCGATGTTGTTCTAAAATCAATGATACGTTTTTTGATCTCATAAATACTTTTGATTTACTTTTAAACCCGTGTTTTTATCAAATCATTTGTTTACAGGATCTTTGAAGATATATTGAATTATTGCGTGAGGTTTTGATAAGTTAATTATTAATTGAACTTAGTTATTATAAAACTATATCTAAAATCAGAAAATATAGGTTTTCTTTGTCTGGAAAGATTAATCGACCGATCTAAAAATAAAGCTGTTTACAATATCAGCAGGCATGCTGGTAGACAAAGAAAGCGAATTAAGATTTACATGACAAATAAGTAGACGAAAGACGGATTGCCATTCTTGTGGTTCATCAAAAGATAGTACATTTAAGAAACCGTGATCGATTCTGGCGGATTTAATTACGTTATTAAATTTTTTTTGTTAAATATGATTGTTTAAATTTCGTGTACTTTTATGTTAATTCCTTACATGCGTAGAGACATATATATATATATATATATATATATACATGTTCATTCATACGTACACGTAAAATGTCTACAACGAATTATATTGTATGTATATTGTATTAAAATATCTCAAAAACTGTTGATAAGCCGTAAAACGCACAAATCAAACATATTTATTCATATTGATCTGCTCTATACAAATTAATAATCTATTTCTATTCACCTCATCCCCAGAAGGTTAGACACAAAGTCAGACGTGTGTTTACATGAAAGTGTTTCTGTGGAACGATTTGTATTCGAACCCGGTCACCCACGTTCTCAGTCCGCGTCTTTAACCACTCAGCCACCGTACCATTTAAGATCTATTCATAAGAAAAACCGAATACCAAAGTTGGAAGAACGTCAGACTGAATATCTCATGGTTTTGGTTTCGGCTTCCGGTCATGGAAATGTATTATTTATTTAGTTTTATCTTAATATCAAATTTATTATGTAATATTAGTGCGATATTTACTATTTTTAAATGAAGTTTAGATATTCGTTAACAAATTCCGAGTCACGGGCCAACAGAGAGAAACACACATCCACAAAAAAAGTGCCCCTTATAAGTGGACTATGCATAATTCTCTTATCTCAGAAATGAACACACACCTTATGCACTAATACTCACACATATTCTATCCATCAGGATATATATATATATATATATATATATATATATATATATATATATATATATTCATGTGTTCCTGCTTTATTATATATGTAAAAATTTGTACGGCCATATCGATATTTCAGAAATAACTGATCACGTTCAAACTGTCGTAAGATGTACATTCACGTGTATATACTTAGATATAGATATTATTTCGAAAATCATATAAACATGAATTAAACCATTGTAGTAAACTCCTTATTCTATATACATGTATAAAACTGCGTACATATCAGCGGATATTCGCATTTAACAAACGCTTTCACGCACACAGATATATACCAGCACAAACCACTCATTCTGTGAGTTTCTGAACGAACAGTTGATTCACGGATGAGTACCATATCGGGTGACAACATCCTGAATCAAACTAGGCGTGGACCTGTTATATCTATATATTGATAAAGGCACGCAATAAAAATAGCAAGTAGAAACACTTAAGAGCAGAATATCAGTGTTATTAACAAACAGGCTTAAACCAGCCTGTGGGATTAACTCTTTCACCGCCCTATAACTGAAAAGTAATACTGTACGACAATAAATTACTTCGCATGACTACAAATTCAACGAATAAGGTAATCCTGTCATTATTATATACCTCGTGTTGGGTTCGTTGTCATCGACATCCTCTCTATTTACCAATATAAATAATAGCCAGCTGAAATGAAACTGGTGTTTCAACGCCATTCTGACGTCAGACACTCTTATACAAACCCTATGAGATTACATCTGCTTAAGCCTTTTGATCTGACTAGAAAAAAAGTTTTTTTTAAATGACTTGTCTGTAGCAAAACTATTGTATATATGTGTAATGCGATACATATATAGCTAGGCTAAACTTCATACTAATTTTAATAATAAAAACAAATATACATTATTTCTATTTCTGCAGATTCCAGATCGATTGAATTTCGGGCTGGAACTGACAGAAGGATTTTGTGTACTCGTTGTGTATCTTAGTAATTTCACTTCCTTTCAGAGCTATCTCCTATAGAGGCGTAATTATGTGTCATGACTTGGATGTATTTACCTGACAAAGTGATGCATTATTGACCTTAATGATACGATCGCAGACAACAGAATATGATTTCGCAAGTTCAAATTCAATCGTTTCCATTGTGATCATTTACGCAGTAATACTTTTGATCAACGAATAGACTTCCATGTATGTGCAGAAAAAAGTAAAATCAACTGTCTACCATCAGCAAAATACCACAAGCGCAGGCGGCTCAGGTGACAGCTTGCGTTTAATGACTATGCACTTGATTCTTATGAAACATCTTGTTATATTGTGAAATTGCCAGAAGGATGTAATGTGACATGCTCATATTAGTCGAACAGGATGACGTTTTAAGAGAAAGGGTTTATTTAAATAGTATAAGTTAATTATTTGGTGTTTAGTATTGGTGACTTAAAGAATCCCGAGCAGACTTCTGTTCACATCTCCAACATAGAAATGAATATAACAATGTAATGGAAGGTCTTATAACTTCATATGTCATCAACTATCTTGCCGAGGGTAATGTTCTGAAGAATCAAATTAATGTTGGGAATATTAAACGTGTCGTATTTCTCAAATTTATTCCAAGCACATTTACATGTACGCTGAATTAAATCCAAGATTGTTATGTCATTTATAATCCGTGTTTATATTCCCATTCGTAGTGTCCAAGATTTTCAGATCTCGGTCCTGTCAGACAAGTCGAAATTTAGATTTCAAAAATCCTCCCCCAAGAAAAGACACTAACTGTAATAGCTACACGAGCTTAGGGCGGGTTGCCATCTGAATATGTTTATGTGCGGGTTGTAAAAGTACTAAAATCGTGCGATTATCTTTTGATGTTGGTTTCTCCGTAGTTAGACCAATTCAGTTTGCAATAGTAATTTAATCTCTAAAAGCGCAGATTGAATGGATGCATCATATTTTAGATGCGTCCTAAAATCACCCTAATATATTGCTCAATAAGTCTCTAAAGAAGATCTTAAATTGCCATACATGTGTTTCTGACTAGCATAGACTCACAACACCTCAGTCATATGTAACCTCTATTGCCTCCAATATAACGGAGGTTCAATCTTCAAGATTGAGGATATCTTGTCTGTCATCCCCCCTCTCGACATTCCTGTCTCTAGAGATTTTCATGTTCACAATGCTGAATGATTAGTCCACTCTAACAAGACAGATAATGAAGGGAAGATTTGTCACGATTTTCTCTTGCTTACGATATAGCACAGATTGTTGGTTAACATACTCGTGTAGCACATACTGACGGACATTTTGCGAGTCTGCTTGATTTCTTCCTGACAACTTGACCTGAGCTGTGCTCATCCAATGTTCTGTCTCCGCTGGGATCTTCCGATCATTCAGTTGTTTTAATTAAGATCAATACAAAGTTCATCAAGACCTCTGATATCATTCTTCATCGAACAGTGTATCGACATTCGACGAATGACTGCGATAGTCTCAGATCGTTCGTACAAGAAATTCCTCTGCATTTCGAGAATGTGTCCTGTATTGTATCCGATTTAACTGATTGGCTAATCCTTGGTATAGTAAAGTTCATACCCTCCAAGGTATTCGAATAGAAACAAAACTGTCAACCATGGTACACCCCAGAATGTGCCGCTATTACTCACAGCAATAACTATTGCAATTGCTTTCAACGAAATATATGTTCTAAAGTTACTTTTAGGACTGTCATCTTACACTGCAAGAAGTTTATAGAAAACGCGTAAATGTCATATGCTGCATCCGTTAAGTCCAGAGTAGTTGAGGAGAGGCTGAATCTCTAGGAGTTTGGGCGAATAACAAACAGGGCCCTGAAAATATTTGTGACCTCTATCACAACCCTCATCGATGGATCTGAAGTGATTTCGTCGGCATCTAACAAAGCCTAATTTTTTACAAAGAACTTTGCATCAAAATATACCCTTTGGAATTAGGAGAGCCTACATTCTTGAAATCCTTTTATAGCTGAATATACACTGAGCGAGGGCCATATATCTGTCCGGGATGTTGCCAACCTTTTGAAGATGCTCGATGCCAACAAAGCAACTGGTCCTGACAACATTCCTATCATAGTGCTTCAAAAATGCAAAAAGTACTAGCTCCCATTCTTACAAATGTGTTTAATCGTTGATTAAAAGAGTAACGTTTCCTAACATCTTGGAAAACCTCGTCAGTCTGTCCCGTATCCGAAAATACTGGAGATCGGCCTTCTGCTTCTTTGTACATACCAATCCGTGTCATATGCGTCATGAGTAAGTTGCTTTAATCTGTAATACGAAATTGTCAATCACCTCAGTAAAATACAGAATTGAATAACAAGCAATATGAAATTCGTCCTGCTAGATCAACAACTGATTTCCTGACAGTCAATTCACGCAGGATCCGTAAAGCTATTTACGAGGTTTCGTTGCTAGAGCTATATCCATCGACATATTTAAGTTCTTTGACAGGGTTTGACATACAGGTATATTTCACAAGACTTTTAGATATAGAATATTTGAGAATGTCCTCTTAACCATTACATTTTTTCGGTTTGATAAGTTCATAACAGTAGTTGTTGATGATCAAAAGCTCATAGCACATCAGGGATAAATTCTAGGCCCAACTCTCTTTCTGATCAACATCAATGATCTCCCAAATCACATTCTAAGATCATTCGTACACATCTATGCAGATGACACAATGATCGGTGACAACACTTCGAATCACGTTGTCTAATGAGGGAATGGTAACTGGTTACTTTTTGTACACTTAAAACCAAGCTTCTCTTCTTTAACCACCTTGCCCCGATTGAAATAAATAGCTCTCACCTTGAGGAACCTCTTTGCTTTGATTAGCTTCTAGTACTGACCTTTAGTCCAAAACTGAAATGGAGGACTTACAGCTAATCCGTTGCCACGGTCGCCGGCTCCAAATATTATCTTACTACTGATGTAATTATCGACTTGTAAAATAGTAAAATAGGTTTTAATATAGTGTGGTGTATCCACATCTGCGCAGGTACCGCTCAGAACATCTTTCCTGCCTTGACAGAGTACAATATCGACTTTGAAATCTAGTGGGCGATGTTCTCTATTTTATCCTCCAGTCTATTTCTTACACAAGAGACGTTGCTAGTCTTTCTCTGCTCTGCAATTATTTTCACGGCAAGTGCTCGACTGAACTGTAATCTATGCCCCCACCCTGTAAAACAGTCACAATAAAAACTCGTCTAGGTACCCACACTCTTAATAAATTTCATTTATCCCTCTGTTTACCTAGAACGAAGCGTAACTTTCATAGGCAAAGTTTATTACCTGAAAACGCCCGTCTGTAGAACACATTACCACAGGGCTGTTTCTCTGCTGACCATACCATTTTCGTTTTCAAGTCAAATGAAAACTTATTCTTGTTAAAACGTCCTCTTAAATAGTCCATTTCTGACCAACTATAACAATCGTTATTAATCACTTGGTTTTTCACTGTCTACTTGTCACACTCAATACCCATTACCCTCGAGTGGCCTGTAAGTGGTGACCCAATTGTTTTAAATGTAAATGGTGACCCAATTGTAAAAAAGTACCGGGCTTAACTAATGAAGCCATCATTTAAAATAAATTCAACCTTTTTCATCAAAATAGTCTCGTTCTAGAATGATACACTGATTTCATCACTTCTCCAACAATTTGAAACATTTTTGGAGAACGATTCATCATTGAACTCAAAATAAGCCTCAGTTTTTTATATTAGAGCCAACTCTTTTCCCCTTGACTATTTGTTTTATGTTTGCAAACAATCAGTAATTGCTAGGGGGTCAGATCTGGAGAATATTGTGGGTGTGGAAGCAATTCTAGATACTATTCAAGTAGATTTGCCATCATTGCAACCCACAAGTGACAAGGTGTAAGACCCCTTTTTTCGTCTTCATTTGTAGGAATTGCTTGCCGATGTTCAACTTAAAATGCACAAATAATAAAATATAACATTCGAAAAAAATTACCTGCTGATGCTTCCTTCTTTGGGCGATTTGAACGGCTTTCACCCGCTGCTGTCTACTCAGTTTAGTACCGATTTGACACAGGAGTATAGTAGTTGATGCATGGTTAATTCATTGTCTCATATTGAAGCAAACACTCATTTTTATTGCGTTTAAACTGTTTCAAAAAACAATCTAAATAGTCGAAAAGTTGTTGTTTTTAATCAATTGTGAGCTAACGTTGATTAACAAATATTGAAGAAAAATGGTGAAGAAACTGCCTATAGTGTCATCAACTTGTCTGTTATTTCACGCAACTTCAATTTATGATCGGCCAAAATGAGTTTGTGGAATTAAATAAAATAATTTCGGGACAACTACTGAATTTGTTCAGCATAATTTGTGTCTATACAGCCTCGTCTAAATTCAGCATACAACTTCTAAACTGTTGACTCCGAATAATACTTATCACGCTATTACTTAGCTTGGACAGAAAGTAAAAAGTTTATCAACACAAGGAATATACCAGTTTCTATGTATTGGAATTTGCAACATTAACTTCACGTGAATAACTGTAATTTGTAAACCAATACTCCGATTTGACTCAACGTTTGACAAATGGTATTTGAAGAGTAGTATTTAAACTAAAGTAAACAAGTATTACAATTAATATAGATTTATCAGTAGTGCCATCTATTTTCAAGCCCGCAACTTATTGAGTGATGTGTTATAAGATCATTCATCTGTCGGCCTGTCTGTAACGCTTAAGTTTGAAATATTATTTTCCTTGGTTTATTACACTGTAATTTGAAATTTCCATTGGTCTGTCACGCTAGAGATTGAACCAGCAACTTCGTTGATCTCTCATATTTGAAATAGCATTTTTGTCACTAAACCTTAAGATTAAATGATAACATCTGGGGAATATCCGGTCTTGTTCGTGTCATGTCTACATCCGCTGCGCACGAAATGATTTTTGATGTTTGTTTTCGGTCAACGTTGAAAGATGGACATTATCGTCTGAAATCAGACAGGATTCGTTGTTTCAAACTCCTTCATTATAGAAACAAATGAAAAACAAACAAGGTTCTTCGCAAATGTCAAGCGACAAAGATGGCGGAGGATCAGAAAAAATACGATTCATTATCACTGTATAATTAAGAAGAAAGAAAACAACATAGATAAAGAAAGTTAGAAAATGTTAGTGAAAGAAAGATCAGAATAGAAACGAGAGAGAGAGAAAGAGAGAGGGAGAGGGAGAAAAGAGATAATGAAATAGTAACATATATCAAGAAAATAATATAGAACAGTAGAAAGCAATATGGAGAGATGAGAGAAAGGATAAACATCTAAGGTAGTAATGTTAAACTAGAATTTAAAAAATTGACATATATATATATATATCGTTCTATCTCTACCTCTTTCTCCATCTTTCTCCTCTCTCTCTCTCTCTCTCCCTGTTTCTACCAGCCTCCTATTCGTTTCAGTTACTCGGTTATATGAGAGAGACACATATTCAGCTCTGCTTAAGATTTAACAACTATCACAAAAGCGATCACGGACAATTCCTTCAATTCCCCGCTCGCACGGCACTACATCAAAATCAGACGATCAAAGAAAATATTTAGTTCCAAACGACACTGCAGAAGAGTGGAAACTAAATGAATACATCAAATTGTACACACACATATAGATACACAAAATTCGCTTCTATCGGTCAAAGAACTTGATTTTTTTTTCAAGATTAAACCGCATCCAGAAGTTCTGAATAATCGGATGAGTTTTTAACAAAAACACACCTGTCAGATCAACGTAAATTCTGGTGTAGCTTACTTGCTATAAGTGTATTTCTATAGGCTCTACTCATATGGATACTGAAAGAAACAATATGTGCCTCCTATATTATCTTATAATAAAAATGAATATATATATATAAAATGGTAATACATAATATGTATATATATATATATATATATATATATATATATATAAAAAATATATATATTCATTTTATAAGTACATAAAAGTAATCAATGTGAACGCGTTTCTGGTTCACAGGCGTCATCAGCATGGCTAACTTAGACAATGATCGAACCATGTCAACAGTCTGACGTTTTACCTCCGGACTATGACGTCTTGTCTCGAAATATGTATATATATATATATATATATATATATATATATATATATATATATATAGTCATTATATACGTACATAAATAAATCAAATATATATATATATATATATATATATAGTCATTTTATACGTACATAAACGAAATCAATGTGCACGCGTTTCTGATTCCCAGGTGTCATCAACATGGCTAACTTAGACAAGGATCGAACCTTCGATGTCTATGTAAACAGTCTGACGTTTTACCTCCGGACTGTGACGTCTTGCCTGGAAATATGTATAGTTTTAATTACTAATTAATATTTAATGTATTTTTACGTAATTGTTTTTTTTTGGTGATGGCAGTGTTTGTTAATTTGCTACGCTTTGCTACGCTTCTATTATAATTGGTCACTACCTAAGTGATACAGATTAACGCAAAATATTTTATTATTAAATGCTCTTAACTTTATAAGACGTATTTTTTCGTTAATAAATATATTTCTATTAATTTTAATGTACATAAAATTAATCCATAGACGCGTGCTTCTGGTTCACAGCCGTCATCAGCTAACCTATATATATATATGTATATATATATATATATATATATATATATATATATATATATACATATATATATATATATATATTAAAGAAAGATGAAGATAAAAAAATGCATAAAACCCTGTAAAAATTGTTAAAAAAACTTTCTCGAATTCTAGAAACGTTTGCTATTTTCCTATCTGCATTATAGCGCCACCCTTTTGTCTTCGAAAATGACTACTCAATACTGCTAATTTTTCCTTCCCGCCCATTAATTTATTTATCCCCAACCTTTCTAGTTTTATTCTTCAATTTTTCAAAGTGAAATGGAACTAGGTAATATTTATTTATTATAAATACCACATTACAAAATGTTATCCTCTGACGAGAAGTGTTTTATCTTTGAAGAACCATGTTTTAAGGATTAACGTAACTCTTTGCATATCAACTTTCGATGTAATAAATTTTGTATTAATTTTATGTCAATTTATGTAATTTTATGTAGTTTTATGCAATTTTTTATCTTCATCTTTCTTTTTTTTAAATCGATTGCTCTACTCAACGTATTGAGCTTTACTTTATCGAGATAGATCACTTTACGATACTTCACTGATCGTTAATTCTGTTATCATTAGTATATATATATATATATATATATATATATATATATATATATATATATATATATATATATATATATAGAAAGAGAGAGAGAGAGATGGATGGAAAGAAGGATATAGAAAGGAATAGAATAACATCGTACAAGAGTACAAAAAGCAAATGACGTAAGAGAGACGAAGAGAGGAAATCGTGAAAAAAGAAGAGAATAACACATGCCTAGAGAACGTAAAAATTATATTGAGAGAGTGAATCAATGCAGTATTTCATCTTGTATCTTAGGTTTATGATTGAAGTGCTGACGGACATATTTTTAAAAAATGTATATCAAATATTACATACTTTTCAGTATTTGTGTATTATATGTCCCCTCTCCTCTCAAAATATTGTAATAACCAAGTACGTCGGTGTGAAAATGCCTTTTCGTTGTAATGAAATAATACTAACGTTTAAATTGTATTTAAACATTTAAGACTTACAGAACACTAAAATTAATATGCAGCGCTAAGTGAAAACATCGATTGAAATGATTTATATGGAGTTCAGATGTTGAAGAATTAGTTTACTGGGTTATTTGATTTTCACAAGCCACGCCCATAAATAGGTTCTGCTAGTAGTACCATAACAACATCGACACATTTAGTGACCAAAAAACAGATAATATACTAAACTATATATAACTAGTACGGGTAAAATGAATTCTCAAACAGAAGATTTTTTCACAAATTGTATGTCTCTTTAAAAAAATCAAAACCAAGATATAATTATATGAACCTAATGTTTAGAATCTTAAGTCTAATTTTGGTCAAACTCTATTACATGCTTTGGATTCTAGAAATTGTTTTCAATTTAAGGCTTAAGCGAAAAGACACTAGTAGAAATTGAAATTTAAGGTAACTTACTTAGTTTATGTTAAATAAGTTGATCAGATTACATGCAAATTTCTATTGTGCTCATAGTATGCCCCCCCCCCAAAAAAAACCTTAAATACTCCAAAGAAACCGAAATTGAGGGTTTCAGAATATATATGGTATGTCATTTTCATAGAAATGCTTAACCATTTTTACCACCATTGTATTAAGCTAAATTAAACAAAACATACTCTACTTTACGCCTACCATGCGTATTCAAAAATTTATAATGACCGTTTAATTGGTTTCGGAGTAACTCCTGTACATATCAATTATATAAACAGAGACATACTTACGTGATGTAAATACTATACGAATAACTGTCCAATGACGGGGGAAATTAATTCCACCATAAAAACCAATTTTGCACTAATTTTACGTCCTGATACGAACTTTACGTTTAGTTTTCTTATTCTAATTTCAATCAAAATGCATTACATTATTTTGTATTCTAAGAAAGATTTATTAATTAAGGCTTCAGCTTGAAAGGTCTTAAAAATAAATCGAAATTCAGGAAATTTTACTTAATTAGTGTCTAATGATATTCAAAACGGAACTATTTTTACTTCAAAGTAGAAGGTTGTGCGCATGGTTTGCCCCAAAACCCCTTTTAAAATACACCAAATAAACTTACATTTGCGAATATTTATTAATTAATGTTCCATACCTAATATTTAAATTTCACAAAAAAAATATATATATGTAAAATTTCACGAAGGGCTTCGACTCAATTTTTACCCATTTTTAATAAAACAAAATGTAACTAATTATAGCTTACTACTACCACACTTACACTTAGTAAATGTGTTCAAAATTAATAATGATCGGTTAATTAGTTTGAAATGAATCCAGTATATACAAACATATAAACATATACACATACCTAACTTTATATACATAGATATATAGAGTGTATAATTCATCTGATTAATGTCAGTTAAGAGAAACTCTTTTTAGTCGCCAATTTAAAGATGATGGACTTGTTCCATCGGCTGCGCGTTGAACAGATTTTATTCATTCGATTCACACGCGTGCTAAGAATAACATTACAACCTGATGAAAAGCATCTAATGTTATTGCAGAACACGTTCGCCAAAGAAAATGAAATTGAATGAATCTACCACTCAGAGGGTCACTCCTGTCAATAAACGAAGTTTTACTGAGTCTGCCAAATTTAGAACATCATTTAATCCCACTTTGTTTCAGCTTATCGATACATGAAAGAGTATCCGTATTATTAACAATACAATTGGCAGATGTTGACGGTATGTGTTTCAAAAACAAAGTATTACGAGAACATACATATAAGCCATCGTTTGTTGTTTATTTTGATCTATTCAGTGCACGTTTATAGAAACTGATTTGTTTTATAGACATCAGGAAGTCTCACTATTATAACAAATCACGTATACAAGTTTCTAAATATATAATGAAAATATAGAAATGCGATACTTAGAAGGCAATACAATGCAGAGGTGTGACGGATAGACACAAGTTGGAGCAAATAAGACATATAATGGTGGAACAAATTAAATAGTTTCACCCTTAATACAATGTATACATACACACACATATATATATTTATTTATTTATTATCATTATTATTTTTTCACAAACACATATATATCTGTCCATCTACACAATGTTACAATGTTATGTAATACCTGTATCAAGATGGTCTGGTGGAAATTCCGTATGATATAATATTTTTTTTAATATTTCGGGAACATTTTCTTCTTCAGAACCGTGCTCAACTCAAGTTCAAGCGTGCATATTTACATAAACTACATAAACCTCATATAATAAAAAGATTTGAGTAGAATTATCTCATTTTCTACGTTGGATGTTATCCTATTAATTCTCGCACATTTTCGCATGAAGTTTTTTAATTTAAGATCGTACACACTTTTTGCTTTGATTTCAATAATTTTTGACCAAGATCTTAATTATGTTCGGTGAGGTTTTACTCATTTTCGACGAAAATCTTACTCATTTTTTTGTTAGGATCTTATTAATTTTAAGGTAGGATTTCACTCATTTACCACCATACTCGGGTAAGTTTTCATTTGATTTAGGCTAGGACTCATTTCCGTGTAAGCTTTTCTTCATTTTAAGTCAGATTTTACTTATTTTCAGAGAACATTTTAATCAAGCTTGACATGATATTACCAATTCTAGACTAGGATATTTTTTACTTTGACGAGTGTGCACTACATATCTTAAAACTAATTCGTGCGATTAATCGGTATATTCTATTGGTAAATATTCATTGGTAAATACTCATTAGTAAACTACTCTAAAAGCAAGTCAATCTGGCACCATCTTTCTGTAACAACATTGGTTTAAATCATATTCATTCGTGTAAAGTACTTGAGAAGTAAGACTTTTAAATAAAATATTTATCAAATTATTATTGCTCACACAAAGTTATATCTGGCATATGTTTGTTTGTCTCTCTTAAGACAACGTCTAAATAACACGTACCCATCTTTGCTAACATGAAGACTATGATAATAAAAATCAATACTGATATATAATATTTAAGCTCACCGGACGATGAATATAATGGCTCGTGAATCTATAATTAATAACCAGACACAATGGACTTTTAAACGGGACACATGGGTTAAAGAATCGGTGACCCCACTAACAGTCGAGTAATAGTATTTGCATTGTTTACGAAGATTAATTTATTTTAATTTTCGTTAACGATGCAAAATAATTTTAGTCGACTTTTGGTGGGGTCACCGATTCTTCAACCTATGTGTCCCGTTTAAAAGTCCGTTTCTATTTAAAAACAATAAACGTTGCAGACTTTATTGTAATAATTCTTAGAGGTTTAGGAAATGCTTTATGTAGACATTCCTATAAAAACACGGCGATAATAACAAATTCCAGGGCAATTAACGCACACTGACAGAAGGTCGCACACGGATTAGAGTTAACTGTGTAAGGTTTTACAATTTTACATAAAATGATAGAACTTTGGCCCACGAAGTCAGCTACCTACGTGTAAATATTGGATCGTGGCGGATGTGGTTGTTCTCCGAGTGTTTTTTTTTTTTTTTTAAATATCTTTGCTTGGAAATCTTTGTATTCCTAAGTGTTGAATTAAAATCAAATTATCAGGTTATTTAGTGATAAAATCGAGCAGAATATCAAAGTAGACAACAATGTTTTGTATGAATGTGCGAATCTACAAACGTAAAGAGAACAAGATAGAAAGAGATAGAGACAAAGAAAAAAAAGACCGATAGAAAGATAGACAGAAACATATACAGATAATTAGAGATAGCGATACATAGAAAAAAAGAGATATATACCAAAAAATAAAAATACAGAGATGGATTTAGACAAAGAATAACCATAGATATATAGATATATTCATAAATATGTGGATAGAAAAACGTATATATATATATATGTGTGTGTGTGTGTGTGTGTGTGTGTGTGTGTGTGGGTGTGTGTGTGTGTAAAATTAGATATAATCGGACTACAGTTCTCATCTTGGGTGTTTTATCACCACGTTTCGGCCGAGATAACCTCTGACATTCTTCAGGTGTACTTTGTCGAACTCGGGAATCTTTCTGTCGAACTCGGGAATGTGGACGGAATTTCTAACGGAACCCTTTATTAAATCCACGGGAGTAGCATTCTTTCGTTCTATCTGCCATGACTGAGATCGACTAAGTACACCTGAAGAAGGTCGGAGGTAACATCGGCAGAAACGTTGTGATAAAAACACCTTAGTTGAGAACAATAGTCTGATTATACCAACTTCTACAAATTATCAGCCCTCATTTAAAATATTTCGAAAAATGATATATATATATATATATATGTATATATTTCATGATTTTGGGGGGTGTACAACATTTTATTATCGTAAGCAGGAATGAGAAGTCATGTTTTCTCTTTCAGGATTGAAATTAAATAAAAAGGAGCAGCTAAACGGTTTCGTCATCACTCCGCAAGACTGTATCGAATAGCTTTTTTGTAGAAAGATAGAAAAAAACTGTATATAAAAAAACAGTTTTGTGGTGTATTTGCAATATAAATATATATATATATATATATATATATATATATATATATATATATATATATATATATATATATACATATAGAAAGTACTAATGTAAATTATGTCTTTAGATTGCTATTTGCATGGACTTTGGAAGTGTATTAATATTATATATATATATATATATATATATATATATATATATATATATATATATATATATATATATATATATATATTAAATATATATATATGTGTGTGTTCGTGTGTATATATATATATATATATATATATATATATATATATATATATATATATATATAATCAGATATATAACGATAGATAACTATGTAGATAGAATAATAAAGAGGGAGAGAGAGAGAGAGGGGGGAGGAGGATATAGTGAAAGAGAAGCAATAGATACAGAGAAATATATAGATCTATCAATAAAGATAGATAGACAAATAGATCACTAACGAAAGAAAGAGAAACGCATAGCTTGATGCATCTATTGAGATAGACTAAAAGAGATCGGTAGATAGAAATATAGAGAGAGAGACAACTCGACAGCGAAGGTGATGTATGATGAAAGATGAACTTGATGAACGTTACAAAGTATCACCAACGGCGGCCTATTTTCTTTTGACTTGTTGCTCAAGATTAATTAAAGAAATGAAACTCCTAAAAGTAAAAATAAATGACCAGAAAAGTAGAAAAAAGTAAAGAAATCCTGCTGATAGAATCAGATTTTAAGTGTATTTCATTCGAAAAGAATGGATGGGGAGGTAATTAATGTGAATTAACTCTAATTACTTCTGTTAGCGCGTTTCATACGGCGTTCACTGCGGGGGTGGGTCGGAAAGTGGTGAATCAGTCGAACCCAGCGGATGCAATCCGAGAAAATGTTAATGTTTTTAAATGCAATTTATTCTCACTTTTCCCATTTACTTTAATTCTCAAATCATATATATATATATATATATATATATATATATATATATATATATATATATATATATATATATATATATATATATTCATATATATATGTGCATATATATATACATATAAATATATATATATACATATAAATATATATATATATATATAAATAATTATATATATATATATATATATATATATATATATATATATATATATATATATATATATATATATATATATATACTGGTGACTGTGTATCGGGGTTTTCTTTGACAGAGCTTTATAGTACTTAAAAGACTAACGTGTTTACAGTAGGTCACGATTTTAGCGATCTTCAATAAACTTAACCCCCAAATTCTGAACCACATTTGTGTCTGTTAGTGTCCCCTTGACCCGATAACGAGCCGAACACACCTTATTAAACATATCTCTGACTTGACACTCTCACATTTTCCGGATTACAAAATGTTTCCATTGCAATAGATTAATAAAAACTGAATTGTTTGGTGATTTTTCAGTAATTATATATATATATATATATATATATATATATATATATATATATATATATATATATATATATATATATATATATATATATATATATATATATATGTATATGTACATATATATGTATATATATATATATAAATATATAGTCATTTATATACATAGTGTTTCGTTATATCACAGCTTTTCAGTGTGATTATTAAACGGTCTATGAAAGTACGTCAGTATGAAATTGAGACTTGATCGTTTTTCCGGAAGTTCTAAACTCTATCTAGTGCGCCATCCGAAAAAAGTACGAGAAAAGTAGCTCTAACCGTTACTTTTCATAGAAACACAATCAACTGCCGAATAATACTGACGTAAAACATAGTTAAGGGACTGTTATAATATTCAATGTGTGTTTTTGACGAATTGCTATTAATTTAAAACTAGAGCAAAGCCATGAATAAGTAAACTTTCATCATGATACAAGACTAGAAGATTTTGTCTATATATTACGGGAGGAAGCCATGAGATGATTACAAAACAAGATTAGGCAAATTCAATTCAGGATCAGATTGTAAGAATTTTATTCTTGGAACAGCTTCGCGAGAATTAGTTGAACCCCGATACTGAGTTGGATGTTGATCATAGTGATGCAGGTTAGGGGTTCGCATCTACCTAAGTCTACAAACTTGACCTAGACATGCTATAATTCATGCATCAACTCCTATTGTAGAAAAAGTAGATGAATAAGATCACACGAAAGTAAGAAAATGGAAGGGAAAGCATGGAATAACATTATATTAATTCATGTATTGATGATAAACGTTGTATTTCATTGAAAAGATCAGCGTTCTGGTTGATGATAAACGTGCATTGTTGAGATAATATTCCATGTATTGTTTTTACATTTTCGTTAAACTTAGTCATTTTAACTCTGAAAGAATGTTGAAAATTTGATTGGAATTGATTTACCTATCATGCAGCCTGGAATAAGGAATGTATCTAAAAAATAATATTCGAGAAACCAACAATGAAGGATCAGCGTTTCGGTGTGTGAGAATCATCTAGTGGCAAGTTAGTTTAAAAAATGATAATGATTTTAAAATCTGACTAAAACTGCTGGTAAATAAGTAACTATCCACTTCATTATCGTCGTTGTTGCTATTAGTTTTAATATTATTTACACACAGGAAGTTTTCAGACAAGTCATTCTCAGTTATTTATTTAACACTAGTAACAAGTTTTGCTTCCTGCAGTCTGAGTGACATGTTGTTTCAGATTATTATTATTATATGTACGCACTAGAAGTTCTCACACAGGTCATCATAAGTAGTTTTTCACTGATTATCACCGGAGGTGTTCCATGTAGTCTTATTTACAGCAAGCCTCCCCAGATTTCCAGTATTCATCACCTTTTTCTATAGCTATTGCAAACAAATTTGCTTTATCACGACAGAGCTTACCATCGATTTCTCGCTGGCAGCGACCATTTGTCTTTCCTGGGATTTGAATGACAATAAGCCTCCTCAAAGTCCCAGTACTCTCCCACACTTCCAGTAGGGGTCTGGTTTGTGCTCTCCGTCCTCGTTCTTCCAATCCCCCTTGACTTTTCACGGCTATTCTTTGTGGTATCAGTCGAGATTAGTACCACCACTTTTTTTTTGGGGGGATGGGGGTATTTTATGAAATTTCTTTCAGTTTCTGTTCCTTGGTTTCATTTAGTGGTATTCTTTCTGTTTTCATTTTTGTTTTCGTCCTATTGTTACTTCGTAGCTTATGTGGGTTGGTTTCCGCATTGAAGAATGTTCATTAAGATTTTAGCTGTTTTCATCATAGCCTCAGTTATTCCTTTTGATTTAAAATTCTCTCAGCCTTTTTTTATCACGTTTTCCGGGACTGTTTCTCATGCTCCTACGATTATTGGTAATATAGTGCCTTTGTTCATACTCAATATCTTTTTCAATTCTCTGGCGATGTCCGTGTATTAGCATTGTTTTTCTGTCTCTTTGATCATTACCTTGTTGTCTTTTGGTACAGCAAAATCAAGATTTGGCAGTATTTTCCTTCTTGTCGATCATTATAAATCTAGTGTCCTTGCTTGTATGAGTCTATATGTTTGCATCTACATATCCCAGAGGAGTTTGTGTTTTTTTGATTTTTCCAGTACTATCTCCGGTTTATGTTTGTACCATTCGCCCGCGTGTTCGAAATGAAGTCGTTTGCATAGTTCCCAGCGTACTGCTTTCTCTATAGAGTCATGTCTGTTATGTTATTATTTGTTGGCTAGTTTGCAGCATTCACTTTTTATCTGATTTACTGTTTTGTCTCGTAAATTACGCAGTCTGCATTTACAGTTATCCTGGGTTTTATCTATTTCAAGTTTAATTTAGTTAGTCCTAATCGCATTGTCCTGTGTAGCCGTCAATAAAGATTCGTTTCTCTGTTCAAGTGTCAGTTTCTTAGCCATTATCAGCTATTTTCGTAAGTCTACTCTCGTTCCAGTCTTATGAAACGTCCATGTAGTTGTTGTCAGACTTTCCTTTTATTGTCTCCTTGTTTCTGGATTCGGTGCTTTCTGAGTTGCTGATTGGGATTGTGGCGCTTGGTGCGATGGTCAACCTTTCTATGTTCTGGATGTTATGAATTTCCAGCTCTTTTTGTGTGGTCCCCACAGTCTTCTATACTTACCAGTCTTCTTCCCTCTTAATTTCTTTTCACGTATAGTCTTTCCGTATCGTCTTTTCGGTGTAGGGCGTTGTAAATAGTCATCAATGTTCTAGTCTTTTGCTCAAGGTTCCGAAGTTTTTCTTAAGTCCAGCCTATGAATGAGCCAAATTATCGTTGGGAAGATTTATTCCCTCTTGCTACATCATTAGATATTCTTTTTTTTGAAAAGGTGTCTTTCAGTTAGTATGAATTGTTACCTAGAAGAATTAAGAATTAAGTGCATGTTTAGCTGACACCAAACCGAACAATCACTGGTTGTTGTCAATACGAGGGTTTCGGGGATGAAATCGACGCAACACAAACGCCCCCTCCAATGGTCTGAATGCTTTCAGTTAAGTCCCGGATGACACGGAATGAACGAACCCTCTCCCCCTTCGTTCAACTCAGGAATTATGAGGAATTAACTAAGTCAGGAACTTAGAGAGATAGACCAATTAATCTAGAAAATGGCAATTTCTCTCCAAGACATTACCACAAAGAAGAATAATATGACTTCTGAACCTGTCTCAACATGTGCCTTCCAGCTTTTTCTTTTGTCATATGTAACAGGTTTATTCACAGTAAACAGGTACTCCACACAATACGGTCAGAGAACAAAAACAACGGCACCAACGGCAAGCGACAAAAACGAGTAACCGATAAACGACAACAAATTCGAAGAAAGCTAAATAATCCCCCCCCCCCCCAAAAAAAAACACAGGTAAATTACTTACTTACTATTGGAGAAACTTGTGCGCAGCGCAAAGCAAAAATCAGACTACAAGTTACGACGGCAGAAGATACATTAGAATATTTAACAACGTCTAAAAGAATGTAAAGGATCACATGTTTAACCGTGTCCACATTAAAAGACTAAATGATTGACCTCTCACCACACACGCGCATAATCCCCACTGTAAAAGGTCCACTATGACACACGAATATAAATGTAAAAATGTATCACGGTTGAGCGTATTGGCAGTTTACATTCTTTATATTACCCAATAAAAACATTGTAGTAACGTTTCTCCCTTTCAGCTTTAATAGACGTTACATGGTGTGTTGTGACAACGGTAATTACGTACGAGAGGTGAAATACGCGGTAACGGCGTATGTTACCAAGAACGCGAAAAACACGTCAGTTAAAGAAGAACGCGAAAAATGCGTAAGATAAGGAAATACGTAGAAACGTCTTCTAGCGTTTGTAAAATATGATTTAGCAACGAACCATGAACCCGGCTATGAAACGCTCTGTCGTCTCCAGTTTTCCCCTTTTAATCTCTAGCAGTGCCCACTTTTCAATTTCGAATTTTATTTGAATGTCCTGGCTGAAAATTCTGGTCGAATTTATAATCTTTCCTACTTTTTACGTTTTGCAAATAGGTTCGGGTCGTCCATGTACATGAGGTGGTTTATTCTTTTTTCTGCGTCTGTAAACTTGTATTTTATCCGGAATTATTATTATTATTATTATTATTATTATTATTATTATTAGTAGTAGTAGTAGTAGTAGTAGTAGTAGTAGTAGTAGTAGTAGTAGTATTTAGAGTGTGTATCAATGTATCTAAAACTTTGGATAGAGTTAAAAAGGAAAAAAATAACACGCCTTATTATATCCATGAACTGTTGTAATTAACGGTAATGCCAGCTGTTATTTAAGGTCATGTTACTTTTAAATAAAATATAATAATATTGGTTATAATCATACAGACATTATATATTTATTACAGTAATGATATATGAGATCACCTAACTATTTCGATAAGAATGGAACTTCTGACCATATATGGAAAGATTTATTCTTCATTTGCTTTCAATATATACAGAATTATCACCCGTTTTATCAGTGTCTACTTGATAATCTAATTAAGGAACGCTGGCGTGTGATACGATTGGTGGGTGTGGATAAATCTTCTGCGACATGATATGATTGGTGGGTGTGGATAAATCTTCTGCGACATTCACTCCAGGAAAATCGTGACAGATATTTTTGTTTAGCACTCGATTGTTTGTCTTTTCTTCAGCACATCTGAAAAGTAACTGTCTTAATTTTCACAATGATATAAGCAAGTCTGATGAGACTAAACAAAATAATAGAAAAGGCGCATTTTTGAATAATCAGAAAATCAATGAGGTCACCAAGGAGATTCTAAGAAATCAATAAGACCCAAAACAAAATAAAACAAAGAAAGATCAAACGGAATACAATGTGAAATATTTAAGAAAGTTTTCTTTGTTTTAATACTTCTTTTTTCCTATCCTCAAGAGTTATTCACTTTCTCATCTGCTCTTAGTTTCTTTACAGATTCTTTTACAAGTATAAAAACTCCTAAAACATTAACATGTTTGGAAATTATCTCCTCCCTCGCTCCTTTTCTTCCTATTGTTGATTATATATATATATATATATATATATATATATATATATATATATATATATATATATAAATTCCCGAGACAGTTTTTCATGGTAAACAACTGATGATCCCTTAAATAATGTTAGAAGCAAACTAATATAATAACTGTAAAAACTAAATTGACTTACATGAGTGATTTTCCACTAAACGACTTGGGACTTAAGGGTTTTAAAAAAAAATTGTTTAGTCTTAATGGTTGAGAAACTTCCGAGACTATATATATATATATATATATATATATATATATATATATATATATATATATATATATATATATATATATATATATATATATATATATATATGCATGTATTAATGTGGTTATGTTAAAGAGTGCGTATTTATGTTACTGTGCGAATCTGTCCACGTCCGTTTCACTTTTTCAAACATCGATCTTTCAGTGCAGATATGACTGTCTTTTCGGCGGTTATATTTTACACCTAACCACGAAAATATTCTCGTTTTAAAAATAACATTTAAATATCATAGTCTTATATTATTATTATTATTATTATTATTATTATTATTATTATTATTATTATTATTATTATTATTATTATTATTATTATTATTATTATTATTATTATTATTATTTTTATTTTATTATTATTATTATTATTTATAAAAATAATAATACACATAAAAAATAAAAATAATATTAATAATAATAATAAGAAGAAGAAGAAGGAGAAGAAGAAGAGGGAGAGGAAAAGGAAAAGGAAGAAGAAGAAGAAGCATAAGAAGAAGAATAACATACGTAAAATGTTAATACACGTCCTAAGTTTGTACTATGTAAATTAGGCGCAGAGTATGTGAACGGATAGAAGGGCCGGGGAATCATAGCAACGTGTAGACATTGTCATAAAAATGAGCGTTAGGATAAAAATGAGGAGGGTTATTGTAACTCTAATTTCAGGGGAAAAACATATATATATATATATATATATATATATATATATATATATATATATGTATAGAATATATATATAAATACATTTATATATGTATATAATATATATATATATATATATATATTATATATACATATATATATATATATATATATATATATATATATATATATATATATATCACGGCTAATTCGAGAACACCAATTGAGTCATGCTAGTAATTGAACTGGACGATGATTTGCTGTTAGTTAAACTGCAGTTAACACTAGTGTTAATAATAAGCAAAAACCTACTGCTAATAAGTGATTAGAGAACTCAAAATAGCTGTAGTAGTATTAGTATTAGTAGTAGTCGTAGAAGTTGTATCAGTGGTAATAGTAGTTATAGTAGAGTTGTGAGAAGCAATGAAGTTGCAATGCCAGTATATAAATTATTTACATCCTCGCCAGGAGGTTAGGCACAAGGCCAGTTTTATCTTACTCCCACAAGGTAAGATGTGATGCAAGCTCGGGTAGGGAAAGTGGGACTTGAAAAGCCAGCGCCTGAGAAGGTGAGCACTCTGGCCATTAACAATTGCCTGGGCAGCCCGTCGGAATTCCCCGGTAAAGGCGCCTCAGGCAGTAAGCAATAAACTTACTCCTCCCCAAAGAGGGGAGGCAAGGCCTGGGAGGGTGGACCTCCTAAACTGCACAGGACAGTCACATAGACCGGCGTAAATCAAGCCCCGAAGGCCAAGACGATACCAGTCTATGCAGTATCCATCGGAACAGATACTACACTTTGATCTTGGCCAAAAGGCCAAGATCTAAAAAAGCGTGCAATGCCAGTATATAATGCAAGAAAGTATTTGATATAGCTTTAGATTGATTGCCTAATCGAGACATACAAAGAGGAAACGTGATAGACCAGGATCAGACCCTGAAAACGAATTCAACCTGAAAAAAAGTACACATACATATTTAGAGTGTGTTGAGAGTAAGTTTAGTTTATCATCCACAGAGTGAACGCATGTATGCTCTTAGTACAAAAAGTATACAAGAACCGTCATGGTTTCGGACGACTGCACAACCAAAGTTGCTTGGTTATGAAATATTCCTTTGAAGAAGACATGCTAGCGCCACAAACCGTAAAAAGCTGATGTACTCATTGATATATCTACATAGTTATTATCTACATAGTTTTTCTAGGTCATCATAGTCTGGTGAAGGGAGAGCTCAAAACAATTAACTATTATTTGGAATTCAGAGAAAACTTAGTCAGATTCTCAGGCAACAAGAGATAGGTGGTATCAGCTGTGATTGGAGCTCTAAGGTTAATTCCCAGTTAGATTCGAATTATTTGAATGAATTATAATAGAACAGCATTGTAACTAAAATCTGTATTACACAAAAGAAGCAAAAGTCTAGAAAAACTCATCTCTGGCTCTGACAAAAAATTGATCGAGGGATCTATAAATAGATATAAAAGGCTGTACTGGATAATGAAAATAATATTTGTGAATAGAATAAGCATGTGGTAGTTACATGAATTTACTATTTTCCCTCAGGCTGCCCTGTCAGAAGATAACATTCACGCGGTCTATACATTTGTCGATGTTATTTCGTGTATATTTTCATGTCGTTACTTTTACACTGTTAATATAAATTTCTATATTGCTCTCTCCTATCGCCCCCTTTCTCTCTCGCTATCTCTCTCTATATATGTATATATTTTAAGATATTACTTTACATATTAAAGATGACTTGTGTCTGCATATTTTCCCTTTCTTTTATTTTAGATGTCTGAAGATTGCTCCGAAAGATAAATACAATACAAACTTTCAAAACTAGTATAGCAAATTTATCTCACAGTTCCCGCCTGAATTTGAACATACATCAAGCATTTAGAAATGATACAGTATTCAGACAAAAGTCATCTATAATATTAATCTGTATATATATATATATATATATATATATATATATATATATATATATATATATATATATATATATATATATATATATTGCTTTGGGGCGAGTAGATACTTGGATCTTATCAGCTAGAATCTCATTGGATGTTTAGCTCACTTTTTCAAACTGAGTAGTGCTTGCAAAACAGTACCACCTTCTTTTGTGCAACACTCCATGGTTGGGCTTTTACGCCTCTTATGTTTTTTTTTGTTGCTGCATTTGATAGAGATAGGGGGCAGGAACTTTTGTCTCAAGGCTTGATGGCTGACCCTGGTTGGCCTCTGTATTGGCTGGAGCACCATTTCCAGTGGCAGGAAGGTTTACACCATTGCTTACATTTTCCCGCCAGGTGTATGAACGGGTTGATGGGCCCTTTTTATCTTTGGTTCTTTCCTGCCAGTATTCATTTTTGTTTTTATTCATATTTTTCATTATTCCTTTCCTCATTGTCAATGGCTTCTAATTCTTTATTCGAAGCTGCCCTCTATTAATAGAGGATGTGCCACCGTTCGCAATTCGGGGGACGTGCTGGATGGCTTGAGGAGACAGCACACTATTTTATTTGAATATTTGGTCGGGGTTTACTTCAAGTAAAAACTATCCTCATGTAAGAGTTTCTGACAAATCCCTGTGCAGACAGACCGAATACCCCCGAGGGTGGTGTCTAGTAGGCATTAAAGTCCTCCCCAGTAGGCATTCAAGTTCTCTATATGTGTGTGTGTGTGTTTTACGAGAGTAGAAGTAGACATTTGGTTTACTTTCGGAAGCCTCGAGCCTCTCGCTTCGTTTATTTTGTCTTTCAGTCCTCACATTCCATTAGCGATGATTCTGACAAAGGGAGAAGAAATGCCGTTTTTCTTAGTCAGACTCTATCTATCTAACACTTAAGTGGCCTCATAACTTGTCTGGAGCTATTTCTCTCTCTTTCTTTCTTTCTCTCTCTCTCTTTCTCTCTCTCTCTCTCTCTCTCTATATATATATATATATATATATATATAGCATATATCAAAATTAGTTGAAAACAGAACATGGTGTTCTGTCGTAAGTCCGACAAGTGATGAAAATTATTTTATCTAAAACTTATAGGAATAAAAATAAAATCATTAGAATACTCCCTTATTGATTATAGGTTATGCTATCACATCTAGTATTACTATTTGAAACGTAACTTTGGGAGATTAATTGTTAGACAGAAATGAAGCGAAGGCGAGAAATAAAGAGAGAAAGAGAGAGTTCTAAAGATATAGCAAACAGAAAGTGAGTAACATTTTATTTCGTTTTATTTTTCATTTCATTATATGAACTGACTTTACAATCTCAGTTTTTTCATAATTAAAGTTATTACTCCTTGCTAAATAGGTGACCCACTATATATACTCTATAAAACTATGCAGGCAGAATTTTATAATTTCGTCCTAAATAGCATATAAGCTGATATATCAAACTTTGATTGTGACAAGCAGATTTGTATTTCTTATTGTGGAACCTTGTTATTTACAATACACTTAAGTGCATCGATACAATTTATTGAAACATTCTTAATCTTTCCTGATAGTCCAGTAATATGTAGACATTCTTGTATACTTACCATTTAATAAAAATCAACGCAGGGGAATAATTATTATACTTTTAGCAAGAGTTAGTGTTCCTTCCTTTCTGCCACTCTATTCTTAATACATAAAATTATGGTTAAATTAATTCATTTTCCTTACTTGGATCTTGCTTCGTTCTTATTGTTTCAAAACTAAGTTCACTTTTAGCTCAAGGAACTGGACATAATTAACCCGCGTAGTTATAGAACATAGACATATTTATAACACACATTTGAACGTAATGGATGCGGAGCCGGTATAGCTAGTACATATCATTTAATGAGAAGGTGTAAAAAAAGCTAAATCTTTTTTTATGAATGAGATCACATATAATATATATATATATATATATATATATATATATATATATATATATATATTAAATGAGATCACATATAATATATATATATACATATATATATAATTTTATTTAAAACTCAGGCATTACACTGTCTGTTGAAGAGTATCCGGGGTTTCATCGATTCGGATATGCTGGATTTAGGATAAAATCCGGTTGGCCATCTAAGACAGATTCATCAAACCCCTTTCGTTATCAATGGTTCTGAAAACGTGATAAACCGTGACATTTGTTAAGAAGGCTCATTCACTGAGTCGGATTTATCTGCTAACGTCACGGCGGTTCGTTCAGACGCTTTTAAGAGTAAGGATATTACACGCAAACACATTGGAAAATGACTGTGGTAATGTCTGTCTGAAATTATTTCATCTATGATCTAGTAATTGATTGGTATTTTAAATAGGATAATTATGGATTTGTTCATGTCGTTTTCCTGGTTGTAAATCTCAAAGTGATTTGAAAATAAAACAATAACAAAACTTATAGACTAAAATTCAAGATGGTTTACAAACCTGTCTTGATAGAAAAGGCTTAAATAAAAATACCACTTGCTTTTCTCTATAATTTGAAATCTTTTTGAAGGAATAACAAGTCTGTTTTACATAAAACCTTTTGTTGATCTTGATACACACATTATTGGCATGCTTACCCGTCGACTGTCATGAAATAATATCAACTATATATTCGGTTCGAACTTGTCTTTTTTTGTATAAACATACTTTATTTTTCGTGTCAAAACGTAATACAATGTTAAAACTGTTCGAATATGTTTTGTCCAAGAAAAATATTAAAATATTGAATTAAAGTTCTCAACACTTAAAAATAATTTTATTTTGGAACGAGAAATACAATTTAAAACATGTAAAATTGACTATAAAATAACTTTGTCTTACGTCTATTGTAACACTTACATAATCACTATTTAATCTGTGTTTATCATGTATCATGTACATGTTTTCTTCTATTTATTGTTTCTATTTTTTGGTATAATTGCCGTGAGTGAGCTGTCTAGTCTTTATGAAAGGGTTGGGAGGGTCTTAATAACCTTTTTTCTTTGCTTTTCTTGTCCCACTCAAATCTTTTGATGAATTGGTACATATAATTTTTTCTATAAATAAAATTTAAATTCTCAACACATTGAGGATTTTGACCTCTAGAGTAAATGTGGTATAGAATAATTATTCTACCAAAGAGTATGGTAGACAGAGGATGCCCAACGACATTCTCTTCCCCACACCTTTGATGGTATTGTGCCTAATTTGTTTTACAATTATATTATATTTTTATATTTTTTACAACAAAATATTAAAAAGTGTAATATCTGTTCTGATACTACACTTTGTCTTATATGCTCTCGGTCAATGAAAGTGAATGGCGAATTCTTCTAGACTGAGGCAATTTAAATTTTTGTTCCAATCAAGAGTGCCCTCTTTTGGGAGCTTAAGTCTTTCCGCATTAAAAACCGAACTTCTGTTTAACTCTCTCCGGTCCTTGTGGAGAGATAAATAAATAGAAACCGTGACCTTCGTGAACACAATATCAGAAAATAATCGTCAAAAATATGAAATTTGGACAAGAATCAAACGAAATAGTTCTTCTATTATTTATTATTTTATTAGTTCGTACTTTTTTTTACATAGGCTGATCAAAATTGAGGTAAGTTGGCAAATTTTAAAATATGCTTGTTTTCCTAAATTTGGAAATATATTTTTTACACAATCATAAGTTTGCATAACATAAACTTAGAATCGCATTTACAGTATGTATTTAAAATTGTTATCGCAAGGAAAATCAATATGTTCTTATTATCTTTACGTTGGTTCTAACAATTATGGTTAAATTAATATCGTCGTTCAACTGTCGTGTCATCTCAATACACGCCAACATACTTCCATAAAACAACGTCTATTAAATAAAACGTAATTTTACATACATTGTGACTAACAATGTCTTCAACACAACACAAAATAAGTTGATATTATTGTAACTTTATAAAAATTATCATCGGTACAGCTTGACTTTGTATGTTTTTATTTTAATAACTTCTTTAATAACAAATTGTTTTCAGATTGTTCTACAATCAAAATAATAAACGGATTTTAGCATTTAAAATGAATTAAACAACATGATATTTATTTACTTTAGCGGAGATATAACACACAATTAAGCTATTTATTTTAAATTCTTGTTATTTAAAATTCATATTGAATAAAGTCAGGTTCATTATAAATTGACTCGTGTTATTTTCTTTTCTTTTTTAAAATGCAATTTTTAATGATTTCTAATGTTTCTTTTACAAAGCTCTCATTCATTATCGACAGTCTGATTGTTCAACAGATCGAACTTGCTACTTACAACCATGACGTCACTTTCCAAGTGAGCAGGTCTTACGTACCGAGGGCACAGATAAAAACGGATTACGGGGTATGTTTGGCCAATGTTCAATATTAGTGTTCCCCCATAAAAGAATCCGTCTGAGATAACTAGCCGGATATAATACTATATCCAGGGTTTCAAAATCGATGAACCCGGGTACCCTCAAAGGAACGCTGTGATGTATAAGTTTAAAATAAAAAAAATTTCATCACTTGTCGGACTGACGACGAAGCACCATGTTCTGTTTCCAACTAATTTTGATACATGCTATATATATATATATGTATATATATATATATATATATATATATATATATATATATATATATATATATATATATATATATATATATGTATATATATATATATATTGAACTTGCTACAGACAAGTCATGAAGCCACTTAAGTGTTAGATGGATAAAGTCTTACTAAAAAAAGCAATTCTTCCCCCTTTCTCAGAAACATCGCTCATGGAATGTGAGGGCTAAAATAAACGAAACGAGTGTTACGTGGCTTCTGAAAGTAACCAAATGAATATTTCTACTCTCCTAAAACATATATATATATATATATATACATATATATATTTATATATATACATATATATATATATACATATATATATATATATATATATATATATATATATATATATATATATATATATATACAGGTGAATATTATAGATTACTTGTGTCTGCATATTGTTTCATTTCAAGATGTCTGATTAATGTTCAAATTCAGGCGGGAATTTCGAGATAAATTTACTATACTAATTTGGAACCCTTGTACTTTCTGTTTCTTTTCGGAGCAATCTTCAGGCATCTAGAAAAGAAGTTATCTCTTATATGTAAAGTAATGTCTTAAAAAATATTCTGCCCAAATATACATATAGAGAGATAGAGCGAGAGAGAAAGCGGGCGATAGAAGAAGAGAGCGAGAGAGACATTTATAGTAACCTTGTAAAAGAAAAAAACATCGACCAATGTATAGACCGCGTTAGGAGGGTTATATATATATATATATATATATATATATGTGTGTGTGTGTGTGTTCTTATAAGTGTGCGTGTCTATATACGATATGTTGAATTCATTTAGATATAATCATATCCAGTAATAAAATTATATGCTTCTAATTATGTTATTTAATAAATATGAATTGACTCTTTAAACTATAAAGCATTCTCAATCATTTTCTTTAATTTTCCTTAATGATATATAATCATATTTATTACACCTAATATATATAATAATATTATGTAATAACGTATAGGTAAACTAGATGATATTGTGAAAATATTTAATCGCAAAAACGCGGAACAGGTCATGCTAGAACTTAATGACCTTTAAATCACAAGGGAAAAATAAAGGAGAATTGGGAAAATCATATAAGTTTAAATTTTTTTTTTTCTCTTTTCAGCACTCGTCATTTTGAAAGTAATTTTTTCTCTTCTGTATTTTCCTCTGTTTATTAGAAAAAATACAAAGCAAATGAAAGCAGTAGAGTAGAACAGAATGATTAGTTTTGCTGGATGTTAAAAAAATAGTCAACACAACAGGTACAATTTTTGAGAAAGGTGTTTTCTTAATTATATTTCTGTTTTTTAACAGCACCAATTTTTGGGCATCCGTATTTCCCTGACTCATCTAGAAGTAAAAAAAAGATGTAACGATAAATCAATAGATCTGCTGAGATAATAAAAAAGAAATTGCCAAAAAAATGCGAAACTTTTTATAAAGAAAAGGATAGTTAAAGACGAATGAATGCCCCGTTTGTTTTTACAGCACCTGTCCTTTTGCAAATTTTTCATTTTTATACCTTTTACAATTTCCGTATTTTTCTGTGCCGTTTTGGACGAGGTGAATAAAAAAGTTTAGGATAAATAATTAGACTTGCTGAACTAATATAAAGGAAATAAAAGTCGGGGAATACGATAAACAATTTATATAAAAAGTAGAGAAATGTTTCTTTTCGTTTTAAAAACATCCATTCTAATTCCCCTTTTTGTCTTTCGTAGTTTTCTGTGCCTTTAAAAAGTTAAAATTCTAACAATGCAAATCGATTTTTATTGAATTGTTTTAGTGTTGTTTTTTTCATTTGTTTATTTATTAGTTTGTTTCATTTGGGGATTTTCTGGAGGACCTTTTTTCCTGAACCTGTATATTATGTAAAACGCAACTAAAATGAAGTAAATGCCTCTACTTAAAACATTGTACATACGAATTTGATTATTGTTTATGTTTAGTGTTTTTCTTTTATTTCTGTTTGTCGTGTCGATTACAGTTACAGATGTCACATGCTGGCAAATGCACAGTGCCAAATGTCGATTATTGACAGTTACACAAAGAGCGACACATGTGCGAACAACAAACGCCGGGTTGAAGGGTTCAAGTAATGAAACGAGACCAAGAGAAATAGAGAGAGAGAGAGAGAGAGAGAGAGAGAGAGAGAGAGAGAGAGAGAGAGAGAGAGAGAGAGAGAGAGAAAGTAATAACGAATAACACAGAATGGTAACAGAAAACATATTGAAATGCCGTTAGATTTTGATAGGGATAACATAAATAAAAAGGCGACAACGAAAATACAATGACAAATTAGAAGCTGTAAAACACAGAAAGGATGAACAGAAAAACACAATATTCGCTTTTTTATAATATATTTTAACGTATTCCATTAGACAAAACAGTTTTACTTCTCACCAAGTAGTGCCAGATTTTTTTTATTATTATGTTTGCTGAAGCACATGTTCTGCTTGGCTACGAGCAGACGTTGACCAGGGTCACATTCCTACAAGGTCTTCAATAAAAAAGAATAATTGTAAACATGTTGTTTCATGATGATGAGTCGATACTAAGCCACAATACAAGTAGTCATGACAATGCCTCACTCGCATAGAAACTTGATTTTAAGCCTTTTCACTTTTAAATTGGTACAAGACATACGGATTCATTGTAATTTACATTTGACGACGAGAGTTGTGCGGTATGTTGTATAATGCGTTTGTGTTGTATGCGTTTCAATATTTTTCTTAAAAGTGAACTATGGTTACGATCTATGACTGTCGTATATGAAGCTATCTGTTTAGGCTCACACCATTAAGGACCCAATTAAAGGTTCGCATGACTTAACTAACAAATGGTAAAGACAATATGTGTGTCCGCTATACACCGATACTAGCAAACATATTAATGACATATTTAGACGGGATGGTTTTAAGATCAACATCTCTGAAACAACAAATGTAGCTTACATACGTTGATGGCATCGTCATACGTTGGCCTCGATAGGAATACGTACGTATATTTCTGGACAAGGTTAACTAAATGAGATATGCTATACCGTTTGCAGCAGAGAAAGTTACTATGAACTCGCCTTTCCTGTTATACTGATAGGATGCACACATTATGGATTTACAACCTTGTATAGAACATGCTAACCTTTACAAGCTAATAATACAGGAGTATATATATAGAATCGAACGTGTTCTACAACACCGAGCGGACACAATAAATATCAATGTAAAAGCATACCCCAAGAACCGATCCGATAAGTCGGTACATTCCTATGTAATAACCACACCGATAATATATACTCCAAATGTTTGTTTACTCTATATAAAAAAAACTCCCTGAAATGATTCAGAAAATATGTTTTTTTTAAAGCTTCGCACAGTGTTCAATATTTATTCAACACTAAAAATAAATCGCGTCCACGTAAAGCTACCACGGAAGAAGATAAAAAAAACACTTTATATAGTGTAGTTGTTGTAGAAATATGTAGATCTCTCAAAGTAAGTTTGGATCAAAATCTGAAAAACAGTAACTTCAGCAAAAAGACGTGTATAACCCATCAGATATGGAATTAAAAGGGTGATTACCGCTCACTGCGAGATGAAATAGAAGTAAAATACAATGCTAATTACTAGAAAGTGACAGATCTGAGAGAAAGTGTTCACATACTACCAGATATCAATATATACTACAGGCCATGTATAGCGTTGAACAAACAATACATAATACACTTTAATAAGTTTATAAGTGTTACAATTTATCGGCATCTAGGTGTAGACACATAGCCGGGGTATGTCGGTTGAAGTACCGGTTATTTTGAGTTCCAATGTTTATCAAAGGCTGCAATATGATACAAAACATTGAACTAAATAAATGTCACAACGCATAATGAATACAATCCGAATAGCTTAGCGCAGGTGTAATTGAAAATTATATGATGGTTTTCTTGTTCTACAGAAGACATCTGAAGAAAGCCTGAAGGCGAAAGAGCCGAAACAAGTCGAGGTAACATTTTTAAGAACTGTAAATTATAACAAAGTAATAAGAAATATACAATCGACATTTCTCTGAACTTTCAAGTTTTAAATTATTTCTTCTGTGCAATGCTAAGCTTTTTTGTGACTGTTTATGATGAAGGTGACATCGATAAAACATGTGAACCTGCGTTATTGATCCGAAACTATTACGCTAATTTACATTAGATGTGCATTGTGTTGCCGCATATCAAGCCCTTGACCATTTACTACTAAGTTCAATCATTTTGGTAAAGGTTTTTTTATACTTCAAGTTAGCAGTATCTCCACATACTGATAGATATATTTGTTTTGGTATGGATATATTTAGTAAATAAAAGGACTGTGAATGATTGATTGGATTATATTTAACTTACAAATTGAACTTGTGCTATCCCTCTATGCTATTATTTAACTTGGAATAATCGAAACGTAAGTGTTACTCAAACTATCCTCAACTCCCAGCTCTGGATCTCACCAGTGAACGCAGTTTCATGTCATTTCGAAGACAGATACTATTTAACCCATAGATGACAGTCTGATAAGGACCACTCCTCTGGATCAGTGTTTAATAGCAGTAATACAACTAAAGTGTGACTCTGCATTCCTAAAACCTTCTAAATTAGATAAACTTCATAATCATGAACAGGTTGGGGTAAAGTTTGAGTAGTTGATAGAAATATGAAGTAGGGTATGCTGGAATCAGGACAGGATTTGGATTTGACACTTAATAAGAACCTGATAAAAGAGAATAAACACTCCGATATAAAACATCTCTATAGTACTGTCAAAACAGATAAGTGTGTACATATAAAAAGAACCTTAGTAGAATATAAAATACTCGTTCGATGTGGGAAAGTAGTTGTTCCAGATATGTATAAGGTATATGGTATGTATCGAAGAGTTGTACAGTAATCACTTTTCTTGTACAGATAATATCCAACATTTTTCACAACAAACCATCAACTTAAAACAAATTCAGCATATTCGAAATGTTAAACTTATTATAAATGACTTACAATATACACACACTCGTCTCACTACAACAATAGAAAAACTTATTTTCTGTTTCCATTGCGTTAGACGGAATTTCCATGAACATATATTCTTGCCGAAACACATCACCATGCAATTGCTTCTCTGCACATTACAACACGGTCGCCTTTAAATCCAATGTCAATAAACACATATAATATACAGTCTCCATGAGTAATCAAACTTAGTTCATTTCATTACAAACCTTCAAATTTCTCATGATATCCTTTACTATCAAATGACAATCGGTCCATCTATAAAAACCTTATCTTCCAATGGATGTTGGCTTTGATGAGCGGTACCTAATTAGAAAGTGCATTTATACATTCTATTTATTCATTATAATAATGAGATAAATAAGTATCGTCAATTTACCTATCGAGGCAACATCTCTCACTGTATACTCCTCATGTTTTACTTTCTCCCGCTATCCTTCTTTATATATATATATATATATATATATATATATATATATATATATATATATATATATATATATACATATATATATTTATGCAGACAGTGTTAAACATAATGTGTTGATATGAAGCTGTTTAATTATAACTTATCTTATTCTTTCAATGTTTCTGATAGTCGTGTTGTATTAGAAAATAGTATTATATATATATATATATATATATATATATATATATATATATATGCGCGTCTGTTTGTATGTGTGCCTATCCATGTGTGTATCTATCTATCTATCTATCTATCTATCTATTTATCTATATATCTATATATCTATATATCTATGTATCTATCTACTTATTGGTCTGCTTATTGATGTACCTATCCACTCTTCTATCTATCTATTAATCTATCTACTTATGTGTATATCTATCGATCCATACACTTTATCTATCTATCTATCTATCTATCTATCTATCTATCTATCTATCTATCTATCTATCTATCTATCTATCTATCTATCAATCTATCCGTATATATATATATATATATATATATATATATATATATATATAGTTATCTGTCTATATGTCTATCTATCTATCTATCTATTTATGCCCAAGTACCGAAATGGAATTCTACATATATACATGACTGATCCCCCTTACCTTTATTTCTACTCTCTCTGTGTCTCTCTTTCTTACTATATATATATATATATATATATATATATATATATATATATATATATATATATATATATATATGCGTGTGTGTGTGTGTGTCTGTGTCTGGGGGAGTACATGTATGTGTGTATGTATATGTGTATATTTGCGTGCGAGTGTATATATATATATATATATATATATTTATATCTCTCTCTCTCTCTATATATATATATATATATATATGTCTGTATAAAAACAAAATCACATGTATGCGCGCCAACTCGCCTACGTACACAAACCAAAACTAAGCGCATACAAACACAGGCAGACAGTCTGACCACATTGTCATAACATCACAAGGACACTTCTATAAGAATGTTAGGCAAAATGTACTGAACCACCGCACACGAAGATGACCGGAAAGATAAAAGTCAGAATCACACATACTTAAAAAAAACACATGACTTTGACCCATATAAGCAAACAAATATTTAAACGACACACACAAACACAGGCACATGCACAGAAACAAGAAACTGTTAAAAATAAAAAATATTCTTTTAAAATGGAAAATATATCTGAAAAGAGCATGAAGGCTTGAAACGCGTTATAAAATTATAAATTATAAAATAGTAAAATAATAAAAATATAAACGATTGCTGAAAAAAGTTGTTCACAAATCTTTGAAGCCTCACTTCTTTAAATATATATATATATATATATATATATATATATATATATATATATATGTGCGTGTGCGTGTGCGTGTGCGTGTAGTGTGGTCTGAGAAAAGATAAGAAGTGAGTTTTGTGGGTTTTTTTTAGCATTGTGTTAGCTGAACGAGAAGTCTGACAATATATCCTGTCATGACGGGCAGGAAGAATTAGGCTCTTGCGAACCATTAGATTCTTCCTCAACCGTATCTTGTTTGCAACTGAATAGGAATTTTCCATTCTCCTTTCTAAGAAGATAATGATATTTGGCAAGAGGAAACCAATTTATGTAGATTTACTTGCTGCATAATTTCAAAGAAACATTTCGCCATTGTTAAGATAATAGACATGGGATTTCAAGCAAAAGGGATCACTATCGGTGGATGCATGTGTATACCCTTAAAGCATTTTGACCGGATATACAACTATTTATCAATCATTCTATCTATCTATCTACTCATGCACGTATGTAATTGCTATAAATCTATCGATCTACGTTTTCATGGGTATATGCATGAAAATATGTATCTACCCTATGCGTTTGAACATTATTTTAATACAAATTAATAACCACTTACAACTACGAAACCCCACTCAAGGGCATGAGTTATTTGATTGTCAGTTAGAGGAGGAGAGGCTTCTAAACATGGGATTGACAACATTTGATTACTTTAGAGGAAGGACCGACAAGTATTTTAAACATTGAACACTAAGGTGACAATGTAAAAAAGGTGTCACAGATCAAAGGTTCTCGGAAAGAAAATTCCGTTGGTGAAGAGAGGGGTAAATAATCTTCTTCGCAATGGTGTTAAATGTAAAGAAATCTAGTAACATGTCTTCGAATAAAATGGGGCTGTAGAGAAGGGAAAATCCGCCCCACGAGATTGCGAAGTCGATTTCGTACTTAGGTTACATGACCAGTGTTACACATTACATGATGTACCATTCAACCCTTCTCCCATTGAATATAATACAGTTTCACATGCTACTTTTTCATACTTCTACTAAACACTCAGTTAATCTCCCTTGGAATCACATATTCCCTATCAATACTACTCTTTTGATGACACCCACACCTACTAAACGAGTTTTTTGGAATGATCATTTTCAACTTGAAGGTAAAAGAAAGTCACACAGAGCATTGCTAGATTAATAAGGAGATTGTTTCTGTAATATTCTTTTAATCGTTGCTCGGTGTACATATTTTCTACCTCAGTGCTTTTGATTACACCTACACCTACAAAACGAGTTCCTTCGAATGATCCTTTTAAGCTTGAAAGTAAGAGAAAGCCATGCAGATAAATACTAGATCAATAAGGGGATTGTTCATGTAATAGTCTTTTAAACGTTGCCAACTTTACATCGTTCGTTATCCATTGCTCATAGATAAACATCCTGAGAAATGGGAGTGTAAACAAAAGCATATCGGAACAATATAATGTTACAGAAAGCTCAAATTACAGTTATATAATAATAAACAATTTATACATGATAATACATCTCGTTATTAACTGTATGTATCTATATTTTAATTCATCTCTATGCATTACTAACTATCTTTCTATATACGTATCTATGCAGCTATATATGCATTACTCTGTTTATTTGTATATTCGTTAAGTATATCAACCTAACTCGTTTCCTATCTATCTACTTGAATAATGAATTAATGTTGTTACTTTGGAACATATTTTCTTTTCGGATCACTGCAGTTAAGCAACGTTTAAGCTGATTAGTAGAGAAATGTGTGACCATATGGAAATAGCAGGTTCCGTATGTTTGGAGGTAGACGTGGTTACAAAAACTGTATATTGGAAAGGTATGAATCAATCTATAGTTCTCCCAATTAGGCGTGAAATAGTATGGTAAACTATTTCAACATGGTAATTCAACTAATATAAGCAAAGGGAACATTCGAAATAACATTGGTATTCTTAATTCAAAATTTACTACTGTCTGTCTGTTCTTTCACCTTCCGACTACCGTGAAACAATTCTGACGCGAGAGAAATGAAAGTGGTGATTGCAAAACACTTGTTTCACGATAAATTCATCATCATTCAGCCGCCATTAAAAAAAATACATTTTACTGAGGAATCTGAAAGTTTTTTTTTCCTACTCAAAATTACGAACTATAAATGGAAAAGTAATAAAGAAATAGAAAATTACATGTAATGGATTCAATTTATTTTTTGCCACTGTCACACAACGAGAAGATCTGTCTGGGAACCATACCTTTCCTGGCACAAAATGATAAGACACCTCTATAAGATTTTAAGAAACCTTTTCTTAGATGATTATTCTTCTACTGTAATTTCGGTATGAGTAAAAAGATTTTCGAACCACCCAATATATGGAGAAATTATTATATATATATATATTCATATATATATATATATATATATATATATATATATATATATATATATATATATATATATACATTAATTAAGATCTCTAGGTTTATTAATATATATGTTTATATCTATATCTTTGCTTTTGTTTATTCATTACTATATACATGTCGACCTATTTCGGTGCAAATATATCTATCTAGATCTAGTATTTATATATATATATATATATATATATATATATATAAATCGTAATAAACTAGCGGTGACCAGATACGGAACATTATTCTCTGGGTTAAAATTGAAATGATCAAAACAATATTTTAAAGTGTTTACCGTTCCTGAAATTCGTTTTGGGTCTCAGAAAAATATTAAAAAAACAGGGATGGTATGCTGCAAAATTACTAAATCAAAATGACAGAATTATTTCGCTATATATTAACAGACTATTTTTTTCTATTCATTAATATCTATCTCTTTATCTAACACCTTCTGCATTGGTTAATTCTTAAGTTTAATACTTTCCCCGGACGATAGATCATCTGTCAAATTGTGTGGCATATTTCTTTATTCTGATTATTTGGCCATTATGAAAATCACATTAATCACACTTTAGATCCGATCGGACACAGCAGGCCATCATTGCTAAATAGAAAATCGGCCATGAAATAGTTTTCGATATTTCATCTAGCGCATAATTCTAACGGCTTTTAATGACACTATTTATTTATCCATCAACAATATCTATCTATCTATCTATCTATCTATCTATCTATCTATCTATCTATCTATCTATCTATCTATCTATCTATCTATCGATTAATCCATCCATCCATCTATCCATCTATCTATATCTATCTCTCTGTCTCCATTCTTAGTCTCTCTCTCTTTCCCTCCTTCCCTCCTTCTCTCTTTCTCTCTCTCACTCTCTCTCTCTCTCTCTCTCTTTCTCTCTCTCTCTCTCTCTCTCTCTCTCTCTATATATATATATATATATATATATATATATCTGTATATGTGTGTGTGTGTGTCTGTGTGTCTGTGTGCTACAGTTGGTCACCGATAAAGCTCGAATTGGATTCTGTGAATCAAGGAAAATGAGTTAGCAAAGTCAATTAAATTGTCACGCTCAATTTTTAAATAGCATTTTCGTCAGCTTGTACAAGTTTGAAATATCATTTTCTTAGCTTAATTCACAGGTTTAATAGGTGTTTTCGTATATTTAAATCACTAACTATTTCTATTAAAGTCTTCGTCTGTGATCTGTCCGTCATCTCGCTTTAAATGTCTTCAAACATCAACTTCTTCCCGTTGATCTGTGTGTCTATCACGCTTACGTTTGAAATAGCATTTTTAGATTTCTTATGTACTAATAAGTCACCACTATCTTGAAGATAAACGTGGATGAGATTGCCAATAGCATAGTGAAGAACAATATACGAAGATTGAAAATAAATAATGGTATGAAAAAAATTGATTACCTAAAGACACGTCTCCAAAAGTATTTGTTGATATTTGACTGAAGACAGCCGTGTTGTAGTCCATGGGTAGCAACCCCGTGGCAATTGTTCCACAGTTATGATATTCTTGTAAAGAAACTTTGTTCATGCAAATTGCGTTTGATTTAAGGTACAGATAAGAAGAACGTAAAGACTTCTGTATTGGTGGTAAAAGATTAGTTATTGCTGTTAATATAATATGCGTCCACATTTCTCAACAGGTTTTGCACGTCTTTAGGTCGACATGTCACGATTTAGGTTGATGTACCGATTCGTAGGTCTGTAACCCTTTATTTGAAATGTCGAGTAGCAGGTCTTTCACGCCTTAGTTTCAAATGTCGATCCGTAGGTCTGGCATGCTTTAGTCTGAAATGTCGATCCGTATATATGTCACACTTTAATTAAGTTAGTTGATTTAAAGGTCTTTCTTGATTTAGTTTTAAATGTGGATCCGTAGGTCTGTCACAATTCCATTTGGAATTTTGATACGAATGTCTGTGACGCTTTAGTTTGAAATATACATCTGTTGGTTTGTCACGCTTTAGTTTTAAATATAAATCCGTATGTCTGTTCTGTAACGTTTTATTTTGAAAAGTTTATTCACAGGTCTGTTATGTTTTAATTTCAAATGTCGATCCGTTTGTCTGTCACGCTTTTTTCTTGGGGGAGGGAATTACATTTCAATCGCTTAATACTTAGATCAATCCGCTGGATCTTCAAAAATGTTCTTCTTTATTCGATGGTATTGATATTTTTCTTTTTTAATTTCTTTTGCCAAATTTTCATTCGCTCTATTTAATATTCTCTTATGAACTCCATTTTTGTTCATTGCTTCACCGTTTACTGTTTTTTATATCTCATCATCTTGATTGCTTTTCAATAAAAGAAAAAAAATCAAATTTAGCAAAAATTAAAACGCTGCCTTCTTTGCTGACGATGTTATTCTAAACTCCCAATCAGATAACTATCAAATGCAGAAAAATGGATATGAAATATGGATTAAATATGCAACACGACCACCAACGATGATACACGATTTAGTTTTGCAGGTTTTCCAACAATCGCGAAATATATAACTGTAGTTTGAATGAATAAACAGAAGACACTTTAAATTGCTATACGCTAACCATTGTTTGATTTCTGGCTAATGTTGACGACACACGTTGGCAATACTATTGTTGAGATGACGAAGGCAATACAGAAAATCAGAATTGAAAAAAAGATTAAGAAAAGAGAAACTAAGTGAGGGGGAAGTAAGAAAGGAATTAACAATATAAGGGATGTAAAAAGAGAGAAAGTTACATTCAATGATCGAGTGAATTGGAAAAAATAGAGTAATATTACATTGCTGCCGATTTCTTTATTTTTTGGCTTCTCATCAAGTATTTTGTCAGAAGAATTGATTAGCAAAACAGTTTTTTTTATTTTCCTATCCATTTAAAACACAGTTTCATATTAACTTTAAAATAAAAAAAATGATAGAACTAGATTACTGACGATGTTTGCTAATTTGGATACATTTTTGTGTTGTGCTTAGTGGCTTCATTTTATTCTTGACATGTCAGCTATATTGTGTCTGACATATTCTTCAACTACATCTTCTGTTTCTTCTTATACATCTTTTTCTTCTTTTTTCTTCTTTTTCTTCTTTTTCTTGTAGTTCTTTTTTATTCTTCTTATTCTCCATTATTTTTCATCTCTCCCGGCCTTTTTTTGTTTTTCGTATAGTTGTTGTTGTTTTTGTTGTTCTGCTTGTTCTCTCTTGTTCGTATTCTTCGTCTTCTTTCTTGCTTGTATTCTTCTTCTTGTTTTTCTTATTATTTTTCTTCTTTCTCTTCTTCTTTTCGACCTCTATCTTATCCTTCTCTTTCTCCGTTTCTTCTTCACAGATGGAATCGGTATAAGAATGAATAAATAACAAAACACACAACACGTGTTATATCAAATCTTAATGTATTAAATCAATAAAAAATAACCGGTCAGTTTGTTGCGTCATAAGTTCCTAGGATGTTTAATTATCATTTTTCTTTTTAATGTAGCGATGCGAAATAATGTTATATAGAGAGAAATCTGGTATGGTTTCGCTAGTTTTTTTTTGTTTGACGGCAAATAAACACCCCTTGAGCTAATAAAAAAAACATAACGGATGTTTAATTATCATTTTTCTTTTTAATGTAGCGATGCGAAATAATGTTATATAGAGAACGGAGCAATATTACGTTTTATTGCATTATTTGAATACACGTAACTTTGTTAGCTATAGTTTGGAGAACATTTCAGGTCCATATCTTTATAATTGCCATTTCTTAATACGGGGTAATCGTTGTAATATCTTTCCTAGAACTTGAAATCTATTGGCAAGAAAATCTTAAAATAGAAATCTACCACAAAATTATATGTTTCTGTTATAGTGTAATATATTTAAGAGCACATTTTCTAATCATGCGGACATATATCAAATGTAAATCATTTTACGAATGAACTGGACAAATACAAATATAAAAGTAAATACACGAAATATACACGAATATTTCTGCTGAAATAGTTCATATTGTTTGAATTTTTAAATTTAATAGTTTTTATTAAAAAGTTGAAATGACACTATTGATATAAATACAAGATGCTCAAAGCGTTATAATCTATAAAATAAAAGGTAATATACATGTGTCGTGCTCCCTTAAATAGTCACGTATGCAAATTATTTTATGAACAAAGAAAGGCTGGTTTATACTTAATATTAAAAATTAATCGGTATGATACAGAAATAAAAGAATATTCGCATCTGAAAATTATTTTCATGAGCAAAAAACGGAAGGTTCCATCTTAATAAATGATAACACAATAAAGGGAAAAATGTATTTAATTTGTAATAACAACGACAAAATATGCCTTGTTCTTAATATTTTTCTTGGTAAGTAGTTATAAATAACAAAATGACCAGAGTGTAAAGGTCTTACAATAGTACGGTGTATTCCAACGTTTACATCTTGTACGTACAATAGTGACTATAGTTAATCCAATGGGTTTAACTGAATACAATCGAATGACCAGACTATTGTTTGTCGTTGTATTTATTGCCCAGACTAGTCTACTAATTTAATGGTATTCGATCACAACTTAAATAAAATAGAAACTAATCTACCAGCACATAAATGCTTTCTTTACAGATTCAGAAGAGAATGCGTATTTGCTTATTTTTTACAATAACACTTATCGCAGTATTTTTAAAAATATTTTACTCGCATATTTGTTCTTTAAAAAAGATTTAACTCGCGTATTTGCTGTTTTTTCTTTTGATAACATTTACCTTGTATATAACAACAGTAGGAAATCAATTGTGTTTGATAAAGATAAATTACTTACTACTTACCTGGGCAATGTCAAGTAACCTTGACATATAAGTTCGTCACCTTTATCATTAGGTCTTGTATCGTCAAACTATTAAATTAATAAACGGAGTATTTCAAAACGACTTTGAAATTCTCGCTTTATTTGCACGTTACTACCTCTCAGCCCGTCATACGTTTACTCTTTCCGGGTGCAAAACATTACATTGTACTATTTAATTGCCTCCCAACCATGGGAAAGTCAGACATAAAATGTTTTTTTTTATGTAGAAGATTCTAGTTCCTCAAAAAAGGAACCCTGAATGTGACAAAAATAAAAATTGCCCCAGTCAAGAAATATTAGTGCCCTATCAACCAAGGACAAAACAAATACTCTACACTGATCCCAACCCAATAGCAATGGAGGAGGTTTAAGGGTGTTTTTATTTTAATTTCTATAAGTTACACTCATATTTCTCATGTTGTGTAGTTTTATATATTAGGCACCACCGTGTATGCTGTCTTTTTTTGAAACATGTAATATTTTACTTATCTTTCTAAGATAATATTTATTGTTTTTACGACCATTCTCCGGTATTTAATTCAATATTTTTCTCATATATGCCGCATAACAGATATTTAATTCATGAAAACTAATGTGAGTTTTTACAGGTGACGTCGGATACTATCACCTTTTTGGTCATGAAATACAATTACGACACACCGATATTAATAATAATATTTGGCGTAAAATAATTTAAATTTAACAAATCATTGTTTTTAATTAATTTTAAAGAGAATTGTTTTAATGTGATCTATAGAAGTATGTAAGTTGGATTTTAAAAGACACACAAATCTTTATTTAATTCCGGCTAGTATATTTTGTTATGTTTTTCCATCATGCCATTCACAGAAATATATTCTATTTTAGCCTATTTTTAATCAAACTATTTATATCGGCTAAGAAAGCTGTTAAGGTTGATACCGATTCTGAGGTGTCCATGCGGTCAGCACAAAACCAAAAGACATCGTAATAATTAAGTTATACTGTGAAATAATTTTTATAAAGTTGGCTAAAAATACTTTACAAATTACGCCGTCTGTAAACTCATTTACAGTTATGAGAATAATACTAATTTTCTCTGGACCTAATTCAACTTATTTGTACAAATGTCTCCCTAAATTAGTTTCGTACTCATTTTGTATAAATAAATCTTTTAGTTTAAAATTGCAAATTATGAAAGAAAAAGAATCATCCAATGACAATTAATTGATGCTAATTGTAGAATAATGATGATTATTCTTATGATAATAACATTATAGAAATAATATAATTCTATATATTAATACTTGGAAATTAAACATTTTTATTTATTTCCACAAGTTATAGAAGAGAATTACATTACATACATCGATATAAGTGTTTTAACTAAAGTTAGATACAAGGTGAACGTGGTAGTATAATATATATATAAGACTGTATATGAACAAATTCAGTTCTAAACAATTGCGTTCAATAAATAGGAGATACATATATTGGGAGAATACTGAGCGTTAGGAAATCGCACGAAGTATACTGAAATTATTACTTAACTGTAATCATATACGTTACGAACCTATCTAGCGACCTAGTAGTTAGCCTGTAGTAATGCGTCAACATTACTGTGGATCCGTTAAATTTACTTTAAACATTTTTGGAAAGGCGATTAAAAAAGTATTGTTCCAGAATTTAAAATACTTTTAAAAATGGATAAATGTGTAACGTTACGTGTAAGTAAATAGTTAACTATTTGATTTGGTTTTCTTTTCATCATTAATTCGTATTTTTAGTTCTTCTTATACGGTTATTAAATCCAAAAGAATGGACTAAGTTACGGCTGTAAACAGTAAGATTCAACAGATTAGAATAAAGAATGGGTAATTTATACACATAGTTTTCACATATTTCCGCTGTAGTGATACTACAGGCAGCCACATAGTTTATGTTTCTATTTCAATAGAAAAACATCGGTAATATTAAAATAATATCACCGATGTTTTTCAACCAATTCTATGAAAAAATTAATTATTTTCATTATTTATCTTCACATAAACATAAAATGGAATTATAATAGATTTACCATTGGTTAACTTTTTATTGTTATTTAAGGTTTTGTAGGTTGCCTCCTGAATCAACACTCACGATCAAAACTTATAGACGATGTATGAGACACCCATTTTCAAACAAAGAAAATTTTACAAGTTTTTTAAGATGACGATAAACAGGTGTATGCTCTGAAGAAAGCTTAATGGTTTATTCTTCAACTTATATTTCACGCCTGTAAAACTCTTCATCAAACGCAACTAGATGTCTTGATTGTTCTTCATTTTCAAAAATAAAAATTCCACATCTGAATTTTCTAAACAATCGTTTGCATGTTCCGTTATCCCCAATGTATATTTCGATTCGATTCGCCTGCAAACTTACGTTTTTAAACTCATAAATCATTATTCTACTCAAATCCTGCTGCGGTACTATTACGTTTTAAATAGTTGCAACGGTTAAACTTTAATTAATTACTCATGTAAAACAAACTATTATAAGGTAAGTATGTTTTTCTTGTTTGCCCTCTCTAAATTATTTGCTATTTTTATTTGTTTCATGGAGAGCAGAAAGTAGACTCTGGTTTTAATTTCGTCAGTCTGGTAATTATTGCCCCCCCCCTCTATTTTTTTCATTATTCTTCAAATTCTATAAGCGACATTTCTGACAGATTGAAATAAAAATGTTTTCAATGTCGGCTGTTGTTTTTAGTGCATGATATGTGGAGATTTTCAATCCTCTCATAATAGTCATCACTATTTAACTGTCAATCGATTCATCTCATTAACTCGATTGTTTTAGCCTTGATAACTAGTTACTAATGATAGTAGAACATTCTTAATATGTATATAGGATATATAAATACTATTTACTTCCATTAGACATTCCTTACTATGTATTACGCAATTTTAGAGAATCATAGTTATAACTTCTGGAGTTACCTATTACATTGATCAATCCTATTTCGTTTCGCCGTTACACAACAATACGCACCTCCACAGTAAACAGTATTTAGGAGACACATTTTCATAATTTTCACAAATAAGTGAATTAAAAAAGTAAACAATCAATTATTTTCTAAACTTTTCATAAAGTAAATATCAGTTACGTTTAGTTTTATGTATTTAAAAAAGTCAGTACAATTTATACGGTTTAGTTAAATATAATTAACAAGAGTTTTATACAACAATACTAGTTTTTTTTAATTTTCCAAAAATGAGCGTGGAAAGAAATAAAGATGCAAAAGAATTCAGATAAATCAGATATAGGAGAGATGTAGAGATCTGGAAAGCGAGATATTGAGGTAGTAGAATGGAATTTATACAAAAAATACAAATTATACGGTAAGATGAAAATGGTGTGAATCATAAGAATTATCAGTAACTGTTGCTTCCCTTTACTTTTTTTTATATATCTATAGCGTTATTTGCGGTTTGACTTTTTCAAACTTTTTCATGAAACTTATTTTTGCTGCAAAGATGTGTCAGACTCTCGCAGTAAATACGTAATCTTGAATTTCTAAAATTATTTAAAAGCAATGCTTATTTGACAACACAAGCTAATAGATAATTCTCCATGCGTCAAATTAACTCCTCTTCTTACCAATTGTATGATAGAAACCTATTTCCAATTTGTTTTCTGGAAGAGACATGAAAACTTATTCAAACTAAAAACTTAATGTTTTCTTTTTTGCATAGTATACTCGCGATGCACCCGTAGATAAATGTTGTTAGATCATTCATCCATCTAGGAGAAAGAAACGAATGTACAACTTGCACTCTACAGGGTATGAATAGAAGTCTTATATGTGGTCAGGACCCGCTTTGTTATTTGCTTAAACTCAGTTGTCTCAATTAAGATCACAACTACGTGCAATGAGACCTCTAATTTCCTTTTTCAATCGCAACGAGAGACAGACATTTAATATCATAAAATATCTTTATTCCATTTTTAAACGAATATGTATGTATTTCATCCGATATTACTAGTTGGTGAATTTGTGGTATTGAGAGCTTCGTACTCTCTAGGGAATTCCAACAGAAAGGAAACAGCCAAACTGTGGTACACCCTTGAATTTGCGGCTGCAATTACTAACAGTGATCACTACTTCAATTGCTTTCGAAAACCAAAGTCGATATTAAGGCTGTCGGCACTCATTGCAGAAGGGTTATAGAAAACGCGAGATCGTCCTATGCTTAATCCGTTAACTCTAGAAAGGTTGAGCAGAGGCTTGGTTCACACGAATTTCTTGGAATGATAATCAGAGTTTTGAAACATGTAAGACCTCTATTTCAAGCATCACCAATGGACAATTTTCTCAGCATTCGATAATGCCAAAATTTTGCATCTTGAATTTCCTTCTTTGACTTTAATTTCTCTGAACGACATCCATATATATCTCTCCGTGATGTTGTCAAACTTATCAATAACATTGATGTCAGTAACGGAACACACCTTGACTACATTCTAATCATAGTGCTTAAAGAAGTTGAAAGCGGAGCTAGTTCCCATTCTAACAAAGCTGTTCAACTGTTGCTTAAAGAGAAAATGCTTCCAATCGCCTTGGAAAACTTCGCCAGTCTGTCCACTATTTAAAAATAAAGGGGATCGGTCTGTTGCATCTAAGTACAGACTAATCTCTCTCCTGTGCGTTATGAGTAAGTTATCCGAATCTGTGATGAATTAAACTGTTGTGAAACACCTCAGCAAAAACAATCTACTCAGTGATAACTAATATGGAGACCATTCTGCAAGAATAACAGATGACTGTAATATCACACAGGATAAGTGAACCTATTTATGTTGGATTCGTTTAAAGAGTAAAATATATCAAAACCTTTTATGGGGGTTTCACAATTGTTTGTTGTACAAACTAGTTAGCTATGAAATACCTTTGCAATCATGAAATTATAAAAGTAGTTGATGGGGAGAACTTGAAGTACATACATATAACGCGTGCGTCCGTAAAGGATTCATTTCGGGCCCAACCCTCTTCTCGATCTACATCAATAATCTCGCAAATAATATTTTAAATTCCTTTATTGACATTTGAGCAGATGACACAAACATCTATAGAAACACTTCAAAGATGAAGAAAACTGAATCTCTGTCTTCCGACCTGGTGCACGTTGAGAATATAGAAAAAAAGTGGTTAGTTACTTTTAATACATCTAAAACTAAACTTATATCTCGGATCCACACTTTGCCCAATTAAATTGAATGACTCTCTCCTGGAGGAAGCGCCATTCTTTAGGACTAAACTTCAATTTAGAGCTTAAATGGAAGACTTATATCTAATTTGTTACTAAGATCGCTGTAAAAATGGTTTTACCATTCTACCGCTCTAGAAAGTATCTGACTTATGACGTAATCATTTACCGGTATAAAAGTCAGATAGTCTTTAGATAGAGAATTTTAGCCACATCTTAGGAAGTGTCGCTCAGAGAATACTTTCCTAACAGAGTACACACCCAACTTCTAAACTTAGCCGGTGACGTCATTTTATTCTTTTTTACGGCATATTTCTAACAGAAGAGAGTTTGCTAATATTTCTATAGTTTATAGTTATTTTCATTGTAAGTGTCCGACTATGGCCGCGATCTATGGCTTCCTCTAAACCATTCATAACCAATAATCACTCAGCTACAACTACTGTAAATAATTTTCCTTTCTTTCTGTGTATACTTAAAACAAACAGACCTTCTACGAGAAAATTTACTTTCCAAGATATACCCATTTGTGCTATACAATAGAACGTGGCTGATTACTAGCTGACAAAAACAAGGTCGTTTTCAAGTTCAATGTGAACAAATTCGAGTTCAGCTCTTTTCTTAAATAATCAAAATCTGTCAAATTTCAACACTCTTACCATATCTTCAATGTCTTGTGTCACCGTCCATTAGACTAAATCATTAACCATTATCCTAAAGTGGTCTTTTGAGCCTTGATAAGCTATAACTTAGTAAACAAAATGCGAGATAAAGAGTGAGTTGTATATATAGAAAGAGGAATAAGGAAAGAGTAGAAAAACATCTTAGAGAAAGAGCTAAATACACTGTTATAGATAGATAGATGGATAGAGAAAATGCTAGAGAGATACGGAGAAACAGAGAAATACTTAAGGAAATATTATATAATGTATTGTTGTGATTCCATATGTAATCCTACCATTTATATAAATGAAATGTTGCCTGTGTTTATGACTATTTTCAACATTTTACAAATATTGACGCGAACGTGACTAGTGTTAACAGAGAGAATAAGCAAGTGTATACAGAAAGGAAGAAGAGGAATCAGCTCTGGTGTTCTTATTAAATTTATAGAGAAGATTGTGTAAACACTGAGTAATATAGAGTAACATGATTCAGTGAAAGTATATAATGTAATAAACATGATTCTTTTAAATCTAACGATGAAATACTGCATGCCCTAAATAGGGACTTAGCTAGTAAGCAATACATTCGTAATTCTTACAGTTAAGTATTAGCTGATCGCAGACGCTGCATAAAATTGCCCGTTATTAGCATGACTTTTCATATCAATCACTTATTGAACTTAATATCGTGGCGACTGATCATAATCGCAATATCTTCATACGTTTATGCATACCTATTAATTTCCATCTTTTCATATATTCATATTTAATAGTTGGAGACTACTTATCTACGGATACGGACGGATATTAGCTCGTACCCATTTATCTATCTACATATCTATCTACCTATCTATCTACCTATGTATAAATCTACTTATCCATCTTCCTCTCTATCAACCTATTTATCTCAGTTTACTCCTAACTATATCCATATATACTTAATTCAATTAAACACATTTATAGTTTCTTTTTACGTCGTGCTAAGTACGATGGCGTACAAATATGATTGTTGACTACTGTACAATGTACATACTGCTGGGATCCGGTTCTAAGCTTGACACACTCATTCATATATATATATATATATATATATATATATATTGGTAAATAAAAATTAGTACAACATTCGTACCGTCAGTTTCAAGCTCGGAAAGTCTTAGTCATCCGACTCTCTTCAGATTCAAATAAAAATAAATAAATAAAAATAGAAATAAATATTATGCTCTTAATTTTTAACTTTAATTCTTAATTAATCGAGCACTCTGCTGGGATTGTTCCTACTATATTACAAAGAAGTTATGTATATATATATATATATATATATATATATATATATATATATATTGGAGGAGGTACCCTACCTTCGTAAATCTTGATTTGAAAACACTTCGTGCCTTAACTTCGCGATAATCTTAAAAGTAGCATTTGGATAATAAAGACAACTACTTTCTTCTTAATACATTCTATTAAGTATTAGATAATCTAGCTAACATCGTTCGTAATGTTGATCGTATTTTTCATAGCTCTGCAGTATGAATACAAAGTTGTCGGTTGTCTATTTCTGTGGGGAATGCATGTAAAATGTTTTTAAATTCCAGTAGGATTTTCCTTTGGGAGTGACCTAATGGTCTTCTGATTACCTGCATGAAGAAACCATCCGGTTAGTTATATATTAATTCCCGGTTGATTGTTTGTGCGCGCAACAATTGTCAAGTATCATTAGATTACTTTGAAATTCGGAAATGAAAAAATAATATAGACTTTGTAATTGGGATTAAAAATACAATATATATATATATATATATATATATATATATATATATGTATATATATATATATATATATATATATATATATATATATATATATATATATACATAATGGCAATAATCCAGGTGAAAACATCCACAGGGTAGTAATCCAAGGAATTTAAAAAAAAGGTGCTCAATATCAAAATAAAATAGAGCTTTATATATGATTATTTTTATTTACACAGACATGTACAAAATCTGCGACACTGGCATGTCGATGTTATCGATCAACAGTTATTATAACATGAGATCTCATCAGCCAGAGTTATAATCCAATCTTAACCTACGATCATATTTGTAGAGAACCGTTGTTGATCGATAACATCGACATGCCAGTGTCGCAGATTTTGTACATGTCTGTGTAAATAAAAATAATCATATATATATATATATATATATATATATATATATATATATTTATATTTATGTATATATCTGTCTCTCTGACCTAGACTTATGGTTTGACCCAGACAAGTAACATCCGCATATGGTCGATTTCACACATCTGTCAATATATTATGACGCTTTCCCTTGTTAACGTAGACATTCAACATCCGTTCTGATAACGTCGTTTGAATAAGTAGATATTCAACGACTTTAGTGTGGATTTCTTATTGGGGAGAAGAACTTCTGTCTACTTGGTTTGCGGGAGAGTGATTACCTTCGAATATAATCTTATTCATTGGAATAATTTTAATCGGACCTGGAAGAAAAAATGGCCGAATACGTCAGGTCAGTTTAATTTTATTCGAATTGGATTTACCGGAGCTTTCATTTAACCACTATTCCGATCACCTCATAAGAACCCTGAATGTGGAACATCATAATATTCAACATCAAGTGAAGTTTCTGAACTTTTCATATGTTTTGGTTTCTTTATCGTTTTATTAATTTGCATACACCTTGGATACAATTTTCACTGTCATTTACTGCATCGATTGCAGACAGGTTACCTGTTTGGATACTTTTTTCGTTGTTGGAATACCATTCACCACCTGGATCACTTTTCAATCAACATCTTGGATATCCTTTAGGAATATGTTTTAAATTGTATAACTTGGATGCACTGTATAGCTTTAACAAAAAAGTGTGTTTTGGGCTGATATATTTGATGTTTTATATACTTTATGTATTTTTATATATATTTTTATATATTTTATATATTTTCAAAGTTTAATTTTATTACCTGCAGTAATGTCATTGCGGTAATGGTCCTCTGAGGAGAAGAATTTTCTTTGAAACTTATGAGTTAAGGACTTTAAGGTACTTTGCCTGAACATTGAATTCTAATAAAATTTGATTCGCACCTTATTTTATTATTTCATATTATATTCGAAGGTAATCCCTCTCCCGCAAACCAAGTAGAGCGAACCTCTTCTCCCCAATGAGAAATCCACACTAAAGTCGTTGAATATCTACTTATTCAAACGACGTTATCAGAACGGATGTTGAATATATATATATATATATATATATATATATATATATATATATATATATATATATATATATATATATATATAATGTACTATTTTGTTAGTATTTCCTAATTCAAATCCTGAGTTCTATTTTTGCAAATATTTTTTATCGTGGATAAAGGTTTAACATTATGGGTAAAAATAGTATTTCTTGTTCTTTGCGGTTAAATTTATACTGGGGTTGCAATTCTTGGCTTCATCCATTTTATTAGAAAACGCCGGAACACGAGTTTCGCTAGTATAACGAATGTCTAATATTTTTATTCATCCCCTCTTTTTGTTCATATGTATGTATGTATATATGTATGTATGTATGTATGTATGTATGTATTTATGTATGTGTGTGTATGTCTGTATGTGTGTATGTATGTATGTGTGTATGTATGTGTGTATGTATGCATGTGTGTATGTATGTATGCATGTGTGTATGTATGTGTGTATGTATGCATGTATGTATGTAAGTATGTATGTATGTGTGTGTATGTATGTATGTATGTATGTGTATGTATGTATCTATCTATCTATTTATCTATCTATCTACCTATTTATATAGAAATCAATCAATCTATGTATATCATCCTGGGCTAATCTCTTTATTCATCAAGTTTCCTAGTACTCTCGGTTCGGTCGGTTTCTCCCGCATATTCCCCGGTTCTGCATAGATGGCCTATATGAAAAATATATCAATTACAGGCCGAGACCCGTACGGACGCGGCGGGCTATCAGCGCGAAATAATAATCAAAGATGGTAAATGGAATGGCGTTTGTCGCTTATTTATCGCCGTTGCTACCGATTCCGGCAATGGCTCGTTGATTTTTGAATATGTCGTTATGTGGTCTTGCAGACAACGTGGGATTACACTGTATCGGATACATTAATGCGAACGTTCCATGCTTCCCTACGGCCTGGTCGCTGTCTCTACGCATGCGCGCACATATCTTCTTTGTATCGGTGCACATTAGCCAAGAGGCGCCAACTATACAAATTATTCATTATAAATACTAGTAAATATATACTCTCTACGTCATATATTTTCTATAGATAATGCAATGTTTACTTTAAATTTACAATGTTATTTTAAAAATATATATTAAACAATCTATAAGATTCTATTTTTCAAATTAAAGAATGTTATTACATAAATATAATACATGCAACTAACATTTTAAAATAATTTAAATCTTTGTAGCATTAGAAACAGTTTTACATTAAAACATTGAATGAAAAATAGGTTTACATACATAAATTACTGTTAAAAATTATTTCCAATACTAGACGCATTTAGCAATAAAACAAATAACACTTTAAAAAATCATATTGAAAAATCTATTTAAATGAAAGAATTCGACTTAATAAATAAGCACGTACAACTAAAATATAAAACAATTATAAGTAATATTAACATTAGTAATAACAGTATCAGTGTTTGAAACGATCGGACGTTTATTTTCTTTTGTAACTCCGGATTCGGTAAATCTGGGTGATTTTTGTTAAGGTTAAAAGGTCAGTTACTTAATTTAGCTCATGCAAAAGAATAGCGACGTAACTAAATAAAATTAATAATACAGATGTTGTTATTGTACTATTTAAGGTTTATTCACAAAAATATTTCAATACTTATAAAAATGGCGAAATAATAAAAAAATAATTTATTCACCTAACTTATTTGATAAAATCGGCTTTTAAAATGCAATACGGTTTATTCTGTGGACCACGGCATTGTTGTATGTATGAAATCAATTGCGTATTAAGATAACATAGATATGTGAATGGCGTAAATAATAGGATTCATTATTTCTTAATTATAAATATAAAAAAAAATATGAGTAATAACTTTCCATATATATACTCTAAAAATAAATCAATTGGATTCAAAATCGTTACTTGATTCTGACTACCCAGTTGTTTTTGCCTTTCGAGCAATATTTACAAAATTACTTCATATTTTGCTAAAGAAAACTACTTTACAAACTTAGCTTAAAATTATATTATTTCTAAATATTTTAATATCCATTTCCAGCTTCATACAGCGAAAGAGCGATACTAAATTTCTGGATTTTTGAGATGAGGATTGATAATGGTTATTATTTTGGTTATTCGGACTACATTTCTCATCTAGAGTGTTTTCACCGCAAGGACCCTTGGCACAGTTGATACAGTACTAAGTTAAATTCAGTTCTAAGTGATAATTATTTGAAGGTTGAATCCTCGGTGCGAAGAATGTCGAATTACTAAAGTCTTCTCTCAGTCATGGCTGACGGACAAAAGCATGCCACTCCCGTGGATTAAAGAGTTCCTTCGAAATTTAGTCCAGATTCTTGAGTTCGACATACATATTCCTGACTTCGAAGAGATAAACATGAAGAACACTGGAGGTTACAACAGCCAAACATTGTGATGATAACACTCAAGATGAGAAATGTAGTCCGAATAACCAAAAATTATACAAATAACGATATGTTAGTACGCCTTTTCCGACAGGAGTGCTACTGCAATTTGCGCACTTCAGTTTCTTGGGTTTTCTTCGTAAAAAAATTTAATTTTGAAATTGTGTTTGATACGTTTAAACTGTCGAATAGAAATAGTTTTATGTTTTTACATTTTTAGAAAATCATCATTTTAAAAGATTTTTGTTCTTTACATCAAACAGTAATTACACAAAATTTAATGAAATAAGACTATGTAATTAATTTCGTATAAATTACCAACGATGCTTCCCTTTATATGTTAACGACTGAAACTATATTAAATCATTTAGAAAGATATGAAAAACATAGAATTCGAGTTATGCTAGTTAAATAACAAACGTGTAATAGACTTTCGTGTGACCGTCCTACTAATTTTAGAAAGGCACGACGCGCAATGACACAAATAACGAGTTAAGTGTACATAGATGCAACTGAATATACATTGCAAGCAACGTACACCGACCATAGGATGCCCTTTGGAAGTCACACATACTCACCAGCACAAGTCTATCTAAGTTGTGTGGAAACACAACAGTGGACACATCCACACTATTATGAAATGGGAAAACTATAAAATAGCAAGGCTTGTAGTAGAAAGAGCCGGGATTGTGGTTGATGTTTAGAGGAAAATCTAGAATTATAAGCTAAAATAAAGATATATACTTCTCCACAGAAACATGAGTTCATTGTAAATTGCTAACATTCAAATAACTCTTCTGCAAAATTATCCCAGGCTAAATGATAAAACTGTAAACAGAAACTATTAATGCAGAGACATACGCACATACACACAAAATACTTTAATAGTAAAAGATAGAAAATATTACAGAAAAAAATAAAATTAGCCATAAATTTAAATAAATATCAATAAAATAAATCCCAATGAAAACAAATATACTATAAAAAAAAACAATATTAAAATAATGTATAGTGTTATACAAGTAAACTGTAAAACTACAGCCGTTACATATTGTATTTTAACCTGTAAAAATTTACGGGACAAAAAGAGGATGCCGCAAAGAAAAGGAAATATAAAAACATAATTTCTGTGTAGTCTCTTATTTAGCTTTCTTTTTAAATTTCACTCGCGTCTCTCTGTTACTGTATTCATCAAAAATGTTAAAATAGTTATCACCACTTTGCTTCTTAGTCCTCGCTTTCCCTCTCGCTTACTAGAGAATCGATAATTATACTTGTATAAAAAGTTACTTTCTTCCCCTCTCTTTGTATTCCTCCTATCCCCATTAAACGAATAGATAAGATTACTAATATAAATAGGATACGCGTCCAAAAACAGTTCACAGTTGAAATTCATGTTTTCCTTTTATTTCATTTACGTAGTTAGTAATGCCATTTTAAAACATAAACAACATCACGATTGTTATGTTGTGAAAAATAAGAAATTCAAGAGGTTAGGCACAAGGCCAGTTTTATCTTACTCCCACAAGGTAAGATGTGACCCAAGGTCGGGTCGGAAAGTGAGACTTGAAAAGCCAGCGTCCGAGAAGGTGAGCACTCTGGCTTAGCAAAAATAGCCTGGACAGCCCCGTCGGTATTCCCCGGTAGGGGCGCCTTAGGCAGTAAGCAATAAACTTACTCTTCCCCAAAGAGGGTGGGGCAAAACCTGGGAAGGTGGACCTCCTAGAACTGCACAGGACAGTACCTTAGACCGGCAGAATCAAGGCCCGAAGACCAAGACAATACCGGTCCACAGAGTGAGCATCCATCGGAACAGATACTACACTCTAATCTTAACCAAAAAGCCATGGAGGATTTTTTTCCGGTAATATCTCCTCTCTGATATTAGACACATTCTCTTAGGCACGGCCGAATAACGTTTACCACCAACTAAGGTCCCATGCAAGGTGACTCCATGGTTGCTTTATTTAATCGGTGCAGCGGTAAAATGTGAGTTACATCGGAGGATTGTCTTATAGGAGCATACAACCCTGTGTATGTTTGCATCCGTGGGATTGATTTTCACAGGCAATAGGAAACACCGGGATAATTATACCTATGCACTCGATAATACCCCAAAGTAGATTTATAATACCCAACCTTGTAATAGGGACTACCAGTATTAACTCACTGGTAAAAATTAGTAAGGGGGATAACATAAATAGCGGATTAACAAAATTAAAAACAACTACAATCTTACTATTTATAATACAAATCTGAAGTCGAAGAATAAACTGCCTTCTTTACTCTTTATATTACAGATCATTAGTTTTCTTTTCTATCTTCATTTACTGTTGATCTGATCGGGAGTAGTTTTAGTAAATAATGTTAAAATTGAAATGCGTAAACATAGGAGATCATTTGAATGCGTGCTGGAGAGAAAATATAGTATTTACTGGAGATAATTTTAGTGCCTACTAACCACTTTCCTCGAGTGATTAAGTTTTTTTTCGTACAGGGGTGTGTCAGGACAACCTGGCATGAGGGTATTCCCTATACAAGTAAACCCTAACCAAATATTCAAGATGGCATAATATTTGAAGCCCCCAAAAGATCATCATTGTTATGGCTGCACACTGGCTTATACGAATAATGATGCATTTTCTCCAAGTGATGTTATCTCTAGTAATAGCACTAAGCTGGATACTCCACCAGACGAGATGAATTTGTATCTTTAAATTCGGTTAGACTAAGTCATCACAAGACACATATGCACTAACATAGCCAGGTGGTCAAATGGGGGTGAATAAAATTCATGTTATTACACTACTACGAACTCACAGTTTAGAGGTGAAGGAGAACTGAAATGAAACACATGGATATTTGTGTATCTCATATAGAAATCAAGTGTTAGCAGCATGAAAAAGACCCATGATTTCTGAGAACTTACACTGAAGTTTTGTTTTAAAGTAGTCAACATAGTTTTACAATTAAACATGATACTTTAAATATAGCTCTACTAGTAGTATTTCAAGAGAGAAAAGTCGATACTCATGCAATAAATGAGAATGGGATGATAATAAATCGAGTTTGACACATGATGTTTCACATTAATCGGCTATATCTATGGTCGATTAGGCCGGCCGCATCGTTTTCGCAAAGGTTAGAGAGGAACCTTATCAGAGCATCATTATTGATATTCGTAGGTGAATATCGGACTAATGTGAAATGAATGAATAGATATTTCCAGTGCAATATTCAATTGTTTGAAAACAAATTCGTTTCCATGCTATACTTAATTTAGACTGATAAAACAACCTGAAGTTACCTTCTGCCATATTACATATCTATATACGTGTGTAGTGATCAATATTGGTTAGGGATCTGGGGTTGGAGACATAATGTAAACAACCATATGTTGACCGTCAGTTACAAAAGTTACCATTCACTGTTGAAGCAATGTCATAAAACTACTTCTACTTTATTACTATATATATATATATATATATATATATATATATATATATATATATATATATAATTAAAAATTGAATCATTTCAAAAGTTACTAAGTTTTGGAACAAGACTATTTCACACACGTTTATTGATAAACGAATTATTAAATAATAAACCTGTATAATTTTGAATTTAATATTTTAACCTCTATTAAATATCCTAAATTCATTTTGCCATTTGAAGAATTATTCTTGTTCTAGATCGATCTCAACTGTATACAGTTATGTTACATATATCATTACCTCCCATATATGCATGTAAGACGAATATTGTTTTGCAATGCGATTATATTTCATTTTCATCTTAAATTGTGCGTCGATATACGCCCTCATCAGACTTGAAGGACACTGTTTTATAATTTACGTGAGTCATTTCTTTTTGGCATGAAGTCGCTCCGTCGGAGGTCGAACATTTATTGGGATGACAGTCTCAATCAGAAACGGTTGCGCGTAGCACCACCTAATGAAGTAAAAATTGAAGATTGTTCTTGTTACAATTGATATATAGACATTCTAATTATTGAAAGATAATAAAACAGTTAGAAAGCCATGCGATAAGTATTTTTTAAATTTTAATCGTTACTTTTTCGACGATATACGTCATCATCAGACTTCAACGCCATATTTTATATCTTTTTAGCCCTTTCCTGGCTGAAGTCGATCCGTGTAAGTAAAAACAGTATCTGGGGTAACAATCTGAAACATAAACAATTGCATTTCATTGTTTTTTTCTTTTTCAATTATTCAGATTTATGTTTATCAATAATTCTTTCTAAACAAGAACACTCCTACATTTCAACTTAATTTGGCGTTGCTACGGAGCTTGACTAAGACTCTCATTGACTGGACTTAAAACAAATACCCCCACAAAAAACAGCCACCCATGAAGGAGAAAAAAGTGACTTTTTATCAAGAAAAATTAGTCAAAACTATTGCGAAATTACATGAATTATATTTTGAATTCCTTTTCGAACTCAACCTATTCTAGCGACTACAAACTGTTTTCAGACCTCAAACGAAAACTATTTACCTCCAATGAAGAAGTGATATTTGAACTGATGCGTAGTTCGTCCAACAAAAATGGAATCAATATACTAGAGTGGCATTGGAATCAGTGTTTTAGCCTAGAACGAGACTATGGTGATGAATAAAATCGATTTTTACATGAACTTGTTTTTCTTATTAGTTAATTCCTGAACTTGTAAGTCAAGTGGTATATATATATATATATATATATATATATATATATATATATATATATATATATATATATATATTAATGTTTTTTGATTTGCATTACATTCGATGCATGGTCACCAGACAATAATTAAGCAAAATTCCCTCTTTAAATTTAATCTAAAGATCCCTTAACCTTATACTATAGACCTTTTCAAGCACCAAAATATGTTATGGATTTTGATCAGATTAGAATATGTATTATTCGGTAAAAGATTTAGTAACATTATATATTGATTCTAATCTTCGTTTATTTACATTAAAGTAGTTCAAGAATTCATAAAGCGGAACTAATTTTACCTGTTTTGCGACAGGTGTTCTACTAGCGTAAAAGTCCCTCTCTCTCTCTCTGTATATATATATATATATATATATATATATATATATATATATATATATATATATATATATACAAATATGTGCAAGTCAAATGTATTACATCTTCAGTTGTTCAAAACAAAATATTTATTATTCCGAAAGGAATAGCTTTTCATAGATTTGAGTTCTCATCATTAAAGGATAACAAATATATAAGTTGGTAAGAGAATTACTAAAATCAAAGTTTTAAAAGATTTTAAAAAGTATTGGTAAAACATTTGAAGGTGGAAATAAGTTGAAAGTGTCTAATGCAAAATAAATGAATTGAATACGTATGAAAAACAGTTCACCGTAAATGGCGGCTATGGTATACACACAAGTAATTTCAATGGTGGAAAACCCAGGGGCAATCGTAAAATCCATGAAATTGAAGAAATCAATCAACAAAACCAAACATCCGATAGTTTTGAAGTTACGTGTCAGAAAGTGTAAAGGGCTATTTGTGAATTTGAGGACATTTAAACTTACAAGCGCATTCCAAATACAGTTTTACAAATCCAAATTTAAAACAAATATTGAGCATCAAATCTGTTTCATGATAGATTCTTTTTTTTAAGATATACATCATATCTTACTAGTTTTGTTCACTACACACACACACACACACACACACACACACACACACACACATATATATATATATATATATTTCAATATATATGAGGTCGAGTAATTAATGTCGGTAAGAAAACATGTGGATTGAGGTTTAGAGCAAACAGTACATGATGATTTCCGGTTTCTAGTCTGTCATTCATCTAAACATGTCTCACAATTACATAAGAATGCACTGGCATTTTCCCATGTGAAGTTGATTATCTTTCAACTCTCTCCAAACAAAGTACGTGCACAACGCACTAAATATACACGCGTGGAACAATATCCAGGGTGTACATAGCGGGTGGGACTTTAGATCTTTTAAATTAAGCGACCCGGCAAAATATAAGATCATCAGGAACTTGAAAAGAAGGTTAAAGATGAAATTGATTACAAATTTGTTGCAAATTAATCGAGATAAATCTTTTTCTTTCCAGCAATTACCGTCCAACTTAATTAAAATAGCGAATGTTAATTAAAGTTGACAAAGTATATATTCAAATCGCTAAACGTATGTTTGAAGTAAAAAAAAAACCGATTAGTTTTAAATTATTTATCCTATTGATTTCCTTTAATAATCATCTTCAAAATTTTCGATTTATTTTTATTTCAAAATATATTCTATTCGCATATCACCTCATTCATCAATTTATATAGCCTCTATTAACCAGTGTTATTTATATGATCATCTTATGACATTATAAGGGAATTCGTGCAGAAATTGCAGAGTTCTTATATACATATATATATATATATATATATATATATATATATATATATATATATATATATATATATATATGCGTGTGTGTGTGTGTGTGTGTGTAGATGTTAGGCTCGTGATTCTAGGCTGAATCTACGAACTGCGTACGAGCCGATGCGACCGCCTGCGACCGCCATTCCTGCACCGATAAGGGTAGAAAAGCCGAAACGACCTCGTCTGTAAATATAAAACTATTTTAATATGTTAAAAACAATATGTATAGTTTATGTCAGTTTAAGATTTAATAATATCTTTGAAAATCCAATGATCAAGGATATGAAGCTCCTTCCTCTGAACTTTTGATGTTCTAATAAATATTGTATTTTTGCAATTTTTTATCCTCATCTTTCAGCTCTAAAATTGATTGCTCTATTCAATATATGGAGCGTTCTATTATCACGATAGATTATTATTATTAAACGATAATTAAATCATCATTATTTAATTCAACATTTAAATATAAATGTATATATATATATGTACATATATATATATATATATATATACATATATATATATATATATATATATATATATATATAGTGCAAGCTTCGTAATTTTTTTAATGTCGTTCATCGCGTATTGCAATCGAACTATTCATATATATATATATTTAGGCAAACATTATTAAATAACACGGAGTGGTTTTGTTTGATGCGACTTTTAAAAATTTTTTTTAATTTTCCGAATTGTCTATCTAATGTTTCGGTCAAATTGATATAATGGCTTTCTTGTTCCATTCGAAAGTACTTGCAAAAAAGAGAAAAGAATGGAACAAGACAGCCATGGATCATATTTATATCAATTTGACCGAAACATTAGATGGACAATTCGGAAAATTGAAAAAATAAAATAAAGTAGCATCAAACAAAACCACTCCGTGTTATTTAATAATATTTGACTAAATGAAAATATGCTGCCTAAATACACACAATATACATATATATATATATATATATTAGGGGAGGTCGATCTTGAAACTGTAAATTATCGCACTCGAAGAAAGTTGCCAAATAATGTCAAAAGTTACCACAAGAAATATTTTTCTTCAAAATTTTGTATTTATTTGAGCATTGCAACTTTAAGATCAAATAAATCGAGATTTTTTCTCACTGCCGAGATTTCACCGGCAGATGTGTCGCCTTAAATTAAACCCGGGTTTTAACAAAAAAAAGTAATACATTACTTAATAATAAATATTTTAAAGTTTATTATTATTTTTCTTAAGAAATTAAATGTACATATTCAAATTAAAAAGGAATAAAACACTATGATATTTAATGTTATATATAAATAATTATTTGTTTACATAGGCGTTATATTTATTGGATATTTTTTATGGTATTCACCGGTTGAAAATTCATCGGGCGAATTTGACTTCCCGTGTTGATTGTCTGTTTAATTATCACACATATATATTGAATTGTCGAGCGCTGGCTTATCTAATCCCACTTTCCCGACCTTTTGTCACACCTTACCTTGTGGGAGTTAGATAAATAAAAACTAGTTCAGCCAGGGGGTTTTACCCCACCAAATAAACCGGTATCGTCCGGGCCTTTGGGTCTGGATTCACGCCCGTCTATTGGGGCTTGTCCGTCCTGTGCAGTTCTAGGAGGTGCATCTCCCAGGTTTTGCCTTCCCTCCTTGGGGAGGAGTAAGTTTATTGCTTACTGTCTGAGGCGGCCCTACCGGGGAATGCCGACGAAGCTGCCCAGGCAATTTTTAAATGGCCAGAGTGCTCACCTCTCGAGCACTGGCTTTCTCATCCCAGTTTCCTGACCTTGTGTCAATCTTACCTTGTTGGGGGTAGATAAATAAAATCTAGTTCAGCCAGGGGTTTTTACCCCACCAAATAAACCGGTATCGTCCGGGCCTTTGGGTCTGGATTTACGCCCGTCTATTGGGGCTTGTCCGTCCTGTGCAATTCTAGGAGGTGCATCCTCCCAGGCTTTGCCTTTCCTCTTTGGGGAGGAGTAAGTTTATTGCTAGCTGTCTGAGGCGCCCCTACAAGGGAATGCCGACGGGGCTGCCCAGTCAATTTTTTAATGGTCAGAGTGCTCACCTCTATAGCGCAGGGTTATCTAATCCCACTTTCCTGACCTTGTGTCACATCTTACCTTGTTGGAGGTAGATAAATAAAACTATTTCAGCCAGGAGTTTTTACCCCACCTAAAATATATGTATTGGAGTTGATGGGAGAATGGATGAGGACACATTGATGTAGAAGGAAATTGTGGATGAAAATAGACAGAGAATTATGAAAAAAACTAAGGGACCAGAACACCATTTAACTTTTACAAAAGAAACACCATGTGAAAGTAAATATCTGACACATAGAGTTCTTCCGAATAGTGGTGCAACAGGTGCTGTTCATGCAGATCAAGTGGTGGATGTTTTGCATAAATTCCACAGTGAGAACAGTATCAAGGCTATACTTGTTGACAACACTAATACCAACACAAGTTGCGATGGTGGAATGGTTGCAATTTTAGAAAAAAAACTTTTTAAAACTCTTCACACAATTGGTTTCTCTTTGCATCATAATGAACTACCTTTCAGAGCCCTTTTTAAAAACATAGATGGTTGCGCAAAGGGCCCTACAACATTCAGTAGCCATCTGAGGAAATTATGCTCAAATGATTGATATGATTTACCCCAAATATCATTTTCCACTATTAGCAATCCTCTAGAGTCAATTTTTAAAATTGATGAAATACATGATCTTAGTTCTGACCAAAGACTCCTTTATGAATACACAGTAGGTATTTCTAGAGGTAAGGTTGACTCTAGATATGCCTCCTGGAAAATTGGTCCTTTAAACCAAGCAAGATGGTTAACTTTGGCCATCAGGCTTATGTGTTTATGGACTCGTAGTGCATACCCACAAAGGCACACAACAAAACTACACTATGTAGTAAATTTTATTGTAAATGTGTATGCCACTTTTTGGTTTGAAATTAAAAGAAATAGTAAATTCCACAATCAGTAAGTGCACATTTTTAATATGACCCAGAGGATTAAGGAGAAGCCTCAGGAAATCCAAGATATCACATTTAGAAATATACAAGGTAATACATTTTGTTTACTGCCTGAAAACTTTCTATATTCCATGGTTAAATCTGAGGAGATTGAAGTAAGAGAAGAAGCTTTAAAAGGAATTTTGGCCATTAGGTAAGTAATATTTATTCATATATCTCTGACTCAATTATTTATTCCAATTTATAGAATGATTTTTAAAGATTTTATCTAATTTCACCATAATTATTAAAGCAGTACAGATTGGAATTTTTTAATAATTCAATTAATTAATTTGTTCTTTCAGGAGTGAGGAGTCAACCAGAAAAAGATTAAAAAGAATACTACCTATTAATTTTAATGCCACACATTGGACACAATTAATAGATTTAAAATTATGCGGCATTTTTGAACCACCAATGACGGAAGATTTTACTGAATCTGAACTTCGAGAATCGTTGATGAATGGAACCAAGCTTGACTTGCCAGATTTGCCCTCACATTCTCAGGGTGTGGAACGGGCAGTTAAGTTAATAACAGAAGCTTCACAAACTGTATATGGTTTTGAAGCAAGGCATCAACACATTACAGCCAAAGTTTTGAGTCAGAAATTGAGACCAGCATTTTTGTCTAAGGGGTCTTATATGGAGCAATTTGACTCTCTATATTAAGCTTCATTAAAATAGTGTTAGGTTTTTCCTTATTTCTTTGCTTGTTATATTTTCACTAATAACAGAAAAAATCATTTTTTTAGGTATTCAAATATTACTGTTTAATTCATAACGTTAAAAGGTAGTTTACAAAAGCAGATACTGAAAATGAGGGGGGGGGGCAAATTTTCAATTTGAAGATTTCTTTAATTCATATCATTTTTATAAAATAAAAGGACATTCCCTGCTTCTAAATGCTAAAATTATTTGGTTTTCCCACCAATATTCAAGCAAATCTTGCAAAAACGAGGAATTTTCAGTATATTCTTGTCTACGATCTTTGATACCAAACGCTCAAAAAACCGCTGAAGTTTTTGATCTAATTTTTTGCATGAGTATTTAATAGGTCTATATACAACTTTCGGAACGTGCCTTTTTTTAATATTTAAAAAAAAGTGTAAAATCGACCTACCCTAATATATATATATATATATATATATATATATATATATATATATATATATTAATAGTCTGACTGCAAAACGCGATAAACGCCATTTAAAAAATTACGAAGCTAGCACTATAAAAAAAGTGTTGCATTTCAACACTCGACCACACACTCAAATTATGTTTTACATAATATGATACCGGAATAATTAATCTTTGCTTTCAATTAAAATAAGCTTATATTCGAAGACTATATTTAATATATTCGTTCTTTTATTGATTAATGTCTCAATTGAAACAAATTGGATTTACCGCGTTTTGCATTCCAACCTTTCATATATATATATATATATATATATATATATATATATATATATATATATATATATATATATATTGTGACTCTGATAAGGAAAGAATGATCTGAGCGGCACTAGCACAGATGTGATAGCACTACTATTTTAATGCGTATCTGTCACTTAGATATGTAGAATATTGCATCTAGTGTCAAATACTATCCAGAGAATGATCCAGCAATGTTTCTAGCAACGTTGATTACAAGGGCTTCACCATTAACTCACTGAGCAATAAGATAAGTGTTTATTTACTTAGCTTATTTACATAGGTTGTTATGCATATTTACTAAGCAATGCCCATGTATATTCACATAGCTATCTTCATAATAGGTGATATAACCACGGCCATGTTAATTAAAACAGCCACGCTCGTGTTTGTGTATGCTCTAAAGGCTTTAACGTTTTACAAAGTCATGGTCAAGATTGTTCACATTAGCACATTCCCGTTTTATTTTGTAGACGGATATATTTTGCGTCACGATGTCACTTTTATAGTTGTCCATGCAATAGCAGCTATGTGTTTTAACTGTACAGTGCTTATTATTTAAACATAAAAACACGGTTATGTTTTTTCGTATATCAGAATGATCAGTTATATCAGTACTGCATGTTTCAGGCATTATTACAGCTTTCGGAATTATTGTATACATATTATTGTGTCTAAATATGAATGTAAGTGATGTTTTTCGACAAGAACTTATGCTGGATTCAATAAAGGAAGGTTTAAAAAATGTCGGATGAGAACATTGCCCCTATCCTATTTTTGTTGTCACCGTAATGACACTTTTTATTTTGATCTTGTTTGTATTTAACTATGTTGTGACCGCATCCTTGTGGTTTGGTCAGCTGCAATGACCCTACCGTTTGCTATATAGACTATTGCGTTTATTGAGAGTGTGCTTATTCTAATTCTTAATGTAATCAATCGTAATCGATAATCCCTCAATATCTCGTGAAAATATTAAAATCAATTAATTATGAACTAAATTATCACGATTGTCATCTCGTCATCATATAATCGATTGACAACCATTGATTATTTTTAAAATCACTACAATATATTATGTTTCAAATAATGAATGCAATGCTCTGCGTGTACTGGGTTCCATCTAACAGGAGGACCCGCAAACGCCAAGTGCAAAGGATGGAAGCGGTGAGTGAATTTGTCGGTCAAATAAATGTTCTTTTTTTTTTGCACCGAGTCGCCTCAATCTTTCCCCAGTCTTTGAAATATGGCCAGGCATAAGATCAAAGCTAACGAACCACAACGAAAGGCAACAAACGAGGAGAAAAGACAGAAATCAGAGCGAACAGGCGAGTATATTGAAGCTGATCAAGGGTGGAGGCAGGTAATGAATAAGTCGGCCGGAGGATGGTGTGTACTCGACAAGCATCATTGGCGACAATAAAATGTGAATGCTGTAACGAGGAGGACAGGGAGATTACAGAGCGATCGAGATACGCACCAAGAATGTAGTCGTTTGATTGGCAATATTAAAAGGGCGAAAATAATGGCAATCTGGTTAGTTAGTACGTTGAAATGATTGCTTCTCGGGCTAACTGTGCATTTTAAATGTACTCGAAAGCACTGATTGACAAGGTCATTCTAATTCAGGATTACCTGCATTTAATATACTAGAAAATATAGCCTTTTACTGATCGCATATTTTTGTTAGTGTTAAGACAAACAATACACATATATACAAAAATTCACGTTTATAAATCGATTTATATAAACAAATGAAAATATAGTTTTAAACGCAGGGGAATTGTTCAGAAAGCATGATTGTATCACATTTATTTACTCAGAAATGCAATTATTTCCACAAGAGGCGGATGTCGTAGCCGTTGCGTTCTTAGCACAAGCTTAATACAGTGGATTAAATACCGGTGTTCTATTACTGTTAGCTATTATTATCGATAATGACCACAGGCATTTAATATAGTGCTCAACAAACATAAAAATTATATCTATCTATCTATCTATCTATCTATCTATCTATCTATCTATCTATCTATGTATCTATCTATCTATCTATCTATCTATCTATCTATCTATCTATCTATCTATCTATCTCTCTCTCTATATATATATACAAATATATATATATATATATATATATATATATATACACACGGATATATATATATATATGCACACATACATACATACATATATATATATATATATATATATATATATATATATATATATACACGGATATATATATATATGTATATGCACACATACATACATATATATGTATATATATATATATATATACACGGATATATATATATGCACACATACATATATATATATATATATATATATACAAATATATATATATATATATATATATATATATATGCACACATACATACATATATATGTATATATATATATATATATATATATATATATATTTGACACGGCAGTTATTAGTTGATTAACTTAAATATCCCTCCCCTTCGACCGCCATAGTTAAATATACGTTTTAAATCCCCTCTCTCTCTAAAAGATGTATCAAATTGGTTGCTACCACCACTCTCTCTGGTTGTGTTTGAATTGTCGTAGGGAAATTCAATTCTCTATCAGTCTCAAAAATGTAATTGTCTGAGTGATGCTTGAAAAAACCGCACGGTTGAAATAAATTATTGCATCGACAATTATGTGATTTCGTGTTATTATATTTTATGTTATTCTTGCTCTGTTTACTACATTGAGCTCTCATACCCAGATTTCCTCCTGGAATTATCCCATTATAACACAAATATATATATATATATATATATATATATATATATATATATATATATATATATATATATATATAAAAATAAATAATACATTTCTATTGAATAATTTTATACGTTTAAAGGCATCGGAAAAAGAATAAAAAAATATTACATCCATAAAAAAACGATATATTCCTCACTTAGCGGCGATGGGCTTAGTGTAAAAACTTTAGGCTTCATACTATGAGGTCCTGGTTTCGAATCTCGCAAGTTTCAGCAACGCTGATTAGTCGTAAATGACTGGATAATTGAATTAAAACACACACACAGACACACAGACACACACACACACACACACACACACATATATATATATATATATATATATATATATATATATATATATATATATATATCGCTTCCCATCTGGGGGTATAGCATTCGTTGAATGGAAATTATTTTCAACTAACTTAAGGTAAACTAATTATTTCTTTCCATGATGGAATGAAGGCATCGGTTGTTTCAAATGGAGAGTCTTCAGAACCTTTCAATGTGACAAATGGTACCAAACAGGGTTGCGTAATGGCACCTGTGCTATTTGCTTTGTTCTTTTCAGTTATGCTGAGATATGCTTTCGCTGATATAGATACTGGGGTGAAGTTTAAATTTAGAACAAGTGGTGGTCTCTTCAACCAGCAACGTTTCAAAGCTAAGACCCTTCTTCGACAAACTGTCATCAGGGATCTTTTGTTTGCAGATGACGCTGCACTTTGTGCAACATCTCGGGAGGAAGCGCAACTGCTTGTGGACAGGTTTTCGGCTGCTTGCAAGGCTTTTGGTCTGACAATCAGCATCAAGAAAACAGAAGTGATTCACCAACCTCGCCTCATATCTAAACAAGTTCAGGGTGTGAAGCAACGGCCACCAGTAAAGCAACGACCACCAGTACACTGTTTTCCAGATATTCCAATCCAAGTGGACGGTAAAGATCTGAAATATGTGAAAAACTTCACTTATCTTGGGAGTAAGATAAATTGGAGTGCCTCCCTTGATGACGAAATCTTTAACCGAATTGCGAAAGCAACCACTGCCTTTGGAAAACTGCGTCATCGGTTATGGAAGGACAGGGGGATAAGTTTGAGAACAAAAGTACTTGTGTATAGAGCAGTTGTGCTAACATCACTGCTTTATGGATCGGAATCATGGACAGTCTATCGCAGCCACATTCAGAAGTTTGATGTCTTTCACAAAAATTGCCTTAGAACGATTTGTGGTGTCACCCTAAGAAATCGGATGTCTAATGCGGACCTATTTACATGCTGCGGTATTGGCGGAATTGAAAGCTTTTTGATGCAATCACAACTGCGTTCGGCAGGACATGTCTTACGTATGGAAGATGATAGAATACCAAAGCAACTGATGTACGGCGAGCTCAACAGTGGAAGGCGAAATGTAGGTCGACCGCTGCTTCGCTTTAAGGACAAGTTGAAGATGAATTTGACATCTATCAATATTGCTTATCGTGATTTTGAACAGCTTGCTTCTCGACGGAAGGAATGGCGATCTGACTGCCAGAGGGGCATCAGGCGGTTCTCTGTAACTGCCATTGATCAACAGCGCGAAAGACGCGAAAGAACAAAAACATCTACAAGTATCCCAGCCGATTTTTCTCAAGATCTTCCTTCTTGCATCCATTGTGGGCTGGTTTGCAAATCTCTCGCAGGACTCAAATGCCATTTACGATTGAGTAAATGTAAGCATGCTACATCCATCGTAGACTAAACAAATTTTGAGTTGTCAAGACCTCATACGTCGAAATCGACGGGAGAGTCCATGATATATATATATATATCGCTTCCCATCTGGGGGTATAGCATTCGTTGAATGGAAATTATTTTCAACTAACTTAAGGTAAACTATCCTTTCGTATAAATAATTACATTCGTTACACAGTATGAAAAAAAAGTAAACAAATAAATGACTCCCCCGCTCTGTATGTATGTATAAGACAGTAGTAAGTGGTTTATTTTCGGCAGCCTCAAAACCTTTGCTTCCCTTGTTTTCTCTTTTAGTCTTCATGCCTTATTAGCGATGTTTCTTGAAATAAGAGAAGGATTGATGTTTTCTGGGTCAGAATCTATCGATATCACATTTATCGTTGGCTGGGGTTTGACCTTTAGTTAGTATTTATTTTAGCTCCTCGTATCATGTGACTTCATACGTTGTCGATTTCCATGATATATATATATATATATATACATATGGGAAAATGAAAAAGGAAACCAAAAAGGGATGTTTTTTTATGTGTACATCAACGTTTCGTCTTTATTTATAAGACTTCATCAGGATGATAATATAAAGAAACATGTCATGCAAGTACGTGCCCATATAGGCTTGACATTATGGGAACAAGGGAAGAAAATAGTAGCCAACACTGGAGAAAACAGTAGGGCTGACGTCCGTACTTAGTAGAGTAAGTAGTGAAGAAGGAAAATAATTGTTTAGTAAACTGAGTGGAGAAGAGTGGAAAGGTGGGGATGAGCAGGGATACTGTGGCTGGTTGTAAGAGAAAGGGGTGGGTTGGTGTGGGATGAGCGGGGAAAATGAGGATGGCAGTGAGTGAGGGAGTGGAGGGGTGAGGAAGAGGGAGGCTGGAATATTTGAACAGGTGCCTGCGGCAAAAGCTGAAGGAAAAAGAGGTTGGAAGGTTTGGGTTCATGATAAATGGGGTTGTATGTGTGGGAGGTGTATGCAGAGAAATGGAGCGTGGGTAGAGCAGGGGGCCCTGTGATTTTGGTGGATGGGTGAACGTTACGGTCTTAGATAGTATTTGAGAAAATAAGGGGATTCAGCAAGCCGGTGAAACTTTCTCACTTTTCAAAATATTTCAACTATTTCACACCTAATCTCAACAAATCTCCCCTCTCTCCCTCACATATTCCCCCTTTCGACCACTTCTCTCGTACCCTCACCCTTCCATACCTCTCACTCTCAAATCCCCGCATTTTTTTCAAATCATATGTGTTAATGAAACAAACAATATGTGTTCAAAGCAAAGAAAGAGTTAAGACACCTGCGTGTTGTCGTGTCTTGGTAAGATGTAAGTGAATAAAAAGCGACTTATTTGTGTTAGTTTTAAAATTATATAACAAAATAAATCGTAAATCGTGCTTTGTTTAAAATACAATTTTAGTAGTGTGCATTACAAATACTGTATCAGTAACGTATTAAATTCTGAAGTTTGGCGAATGCTGTAGTGAAAACGTCTTAAATATTAAGTTTTTATGAAGTTACAAATTATACGATAAACGACGCCATTGTGACTTGCTTATCTGGTGAAAATCGAGAATTGGTTTGCTGTGCATAATACGTGTACCGATAATTGTATAGTATGTTCATTCCGATAATATATTAATCCTACGGGGCGTTAGAAAAAATTCGCCTCTATGAACGAATGTCCTGGTGTCGATGAGTTGAGTGTCAGAACTATAGACAGGGAAAATGCTTACTATCATCTATTTAAAAGATGTTTGGTGGAGAGTAGAAATTGTAATATTTTTTGTTTGAAGTAGATATGTAATTTTTCTTATGAAACGCGCATTAGGAATTTCTGTTGGCAGTTATGAGAGATTTGTAGCATGCTATGTTTAACCTGTGAAGTCAATAATCGCCAAAGAGAAAGAGGTAACACCTTCTCTTTATGTATACTATAGAATATATTATATAATCAAATTTAAATACTATCACAAAATTAAAATATAAATACGTCAACAATAAATCATTGCCATTAGACCATTTAAATACATTGTATTTACTTACGGGTCAGATTAACCCTACACGATACATAACATGCATAAATTGTCGCTTACAAAACAAATAATAATAAGTAGAAATAATTACCGAATTCCTTTATTTAAGTTTAAATATTGGTAAGTGGTCGCGAACGGACCTGAGAAAATATAGAATTAAATATGTCAAAACCAGCGTTGATTACTAGTCAATATTAAAATTCAGCGGACCCGGTAATTAAATTAAAAAAATAAATATTTTACTACGCAAGATTAATATACGTTACGTAACTACGGTCATTTGTTTGGTTTTGTTGTTTTGTTATACGGCATATCAACCATTTTCGGGTTATTTAATGCAGAATCAGGTCATTTTAGTAAAAGTTTTCATGCTTCAAATAATTAATATCTTATTTATTCATGCTGTTTGGTTTGGTTTGGTAGTTTTATAGAAGAAACATGTTGTTTTTGTTATTATCTTTGCAAAACTTGATTGCATTTTGCAAAGGGAAATGCCCTTTAAGTCAGGAAGCCAGTATCTTCAGACATCCCTATGCCGTAGCATCAAAACGGTCCCAAGCAGACTCTCAAATAAATAATAAAATTAATATAATAATACACAGTTGAATAGTTTTATTTACTAGTTAATTTCGGATAATATCACATAATTGAAACCGAAGATCGACGATGATTTTTAATCCGACATTTTAACGCACTAATGTAAACAAACCAATAAATTAATCACAAATATTGTTTCTTTTATCTCAAAATATATTAATAAATTACTGAATTACTCGAACTTAACAGAACACAACATCTTAAATACCAAAAACCATCGTCATTGCTTTTTTTTGATTTAGATTAACACGAGCTGAGTTACACGCAAAACGGAAACAGTCGCTGTAGTCGCGCAGGTAATACATGGCCGATAATAATACTAACATAATTAACTACACGTTTGTTAAATAAATAAACCTATAGTGTCTTAACATATTTAAGCATCAATTAGCCACCCCTCCCTTTTCCGCAGAAAATAACATATGACTTTCTAAGTTCTATCACATTAATACCCCGCACATGACGGCTTAATGTTTAGTTCTTGTCCTGGTCTCTGATTATTCACGATCAAGAACACAATAAAAACCTTCTTATGCTTAATAGGAAAATCTAAAAATGTGTTCGTTAATCTGTTTCCTTGAAGTTAAAATTAGTATTAAATTACTATTTACTCAATTTCACATTTCTGTAATATATCGCTTAACAATTAGCATAGTTTTGCTATTATTAGTAAATACAGTTATACGAGGGGCGTTCAGTAACTAATGCCCCTGCCCCATTTCCCATAGCAGTAGATTAATAAAACTTAGCACAGTTATTAGTTTTTCTCTACATAGGAACCACCCAGAATTATGCATTTCTCCCATCGTTTGATGCAGCTCTGGACACCGTTTTTGTAGAACACCCCAGGATGTTCCTCCAACCACGTCGTAACTTCACAAATCAAGAGTGCATCATCTGGGACGGCTTTCATTTCAAAAACAACTTCATGGCAGGGAAGAGATGACAGTCAGAGGGTGCAAGGTCAGGAGATTAAGGGGATGAGGGGTGATTTCATAGCCACAAGCCCGTGCTTCTGATCTGGCGACATGCGAGTTGTGGACCGGAGTGTTGTCCTGCAGGAGGATGGCACTTTTGCTGATCTTGCCCCGCCTCTTGATTTTGATAGCTTCTCTTAATTCCATCAAAAGTGAAGCGTAATAGTCTCCTGTGATTGATGTACCCTTTGCCAGGAAATCTTTCATCTGACCCAAGAAAACTGTGAGCATGACCTTGCCAGCGGAGGGTTGCACCTTTGCCTTCTTTGGAGGTGGTGAGTCCAACTGCTTCCACTGCATTGGCTGAGCTTTGGTCTCTGGATAATAGTGATCGGCCCCGATTTCATCATGTGTAATCAGTCTTTTGCTAAACTTTGACTCATCTTCTTAGCACATTCATCCTTGAGCACTCGACGTGTTTTGGCTTCTTGAAAGGTGTGAGCAACCTGGGAATCCATTTGGCAGACACCTTATGCATATGCAAATGGTCACGAATTATAATTTCCACAGACCCTGTACTAATCTTGACTTCTTGGGCTATTTAGCGAATAGTAATACGTCGATCTTCGAAAATGGCAGCCGCAACTTGACGGACAGATGCCTCATCAATGGTAGAAGAGGGACGACCAGGTATGGAAGCTGTTTTTACATACTTCCGGCCATGTTCCAATTGACGATGGCAGCGTTTTACAAGGTTATATGATGGGGCATCATTACCATAGGTTTCTTTCATTACATCAAAAGTCTCATTTGGTGTGCGCCCTTTCAAATACAAAAACCGAATTACTGCACGACACTCAACTGGCTCCATTTCACACCTGGTTCAGTTCAAACACCTGTAAATCCGAAAGCAAAATGGGTTCAGAGCTTTTTTTTGCAACATGACACATACAGATATACATCATTTCACATGCCAAAGTTCATCTATATCAGACACCTGGAAGTACGTCAGGAGCATTACTTATATAACGCCCCTCGTATTAGTTGTTTTTATAAATAGCGTACTCAATATCGATTATGAAGCTTATGTTTGGAGACTTAAAGTAAACACTAGTATTTGTTCGTCGTGTAAAGCGAGATATTAGATGGAAATAATGTTTTCATATCTGTAAAAAACATCAAAACCCCGAGAAAAAAAATCTCAGCCGATTTGAATAAAACGATCAATAAGCAACAGAAATGAATTGTACTTTGTTCGACAAGTTCATATATATATATATATATATATATATATATATATATAATTGTATACCTTATATATTATTATTTTTTATATAAATATACACCTCAACAGACACGTAGTTAATATTTTAAAGACACCTTTGTGTCACTTTATTGAGGTATGGTATATATATATATATATATATATATATATGTGTGTGTGTGTGTGTCTATGTGTGTCTATGTGTGTGTGTGTGTATTTATGGTAAGCCATCCATTTTTCGCTCGTGCAAATATAAATGTATCAACAATCGGCCGAGGAGAAAATCCGAAACAACAAAATTGATGAATCTGTTACTCACTGTTTTATTGATGATTGTCGGTCCATTTACACTTAAAAGCAAATATATTATTTTGTTTTATTTTATTGAAAATTAAAAATACGGTGAAACTATAATCCTTATCAGTAGAGAATTTAATGCGCATCGATGTAAGCTCGTTTCTAGGTTAATTATTCGTGCCTATTTTACAAGTACTTCAATGTATTGTGCTCCGATGAGCTTGCTGCTTTAGTACCCCCAGGATGTAAATTCACTAGACCAACCCGACAACTTGCCAAATCACATCCATTCACTGTGGAGGTCCCCAGATGTCGAAGAGCTTTGTACTCCAAAAGCTTATTTCCTCGTGCTGCTAGAATCTGGAACTCCATCCCTGCTCCCTGTTTTCCTGACGTTACTGACATGCAGAAATTTAAAACTAATGTATACAGAAATCCCGCTGCCCAGCTCTTAATTTAGGTTGCCCCCCACAACCAACCGTCCTCCTTTTTTCTCAGTAGCCCGTTACGTCTACAGTGGCGACCTGCCTTGTTTGGAGTGAACTATGTTAATATATATATATATATATATATATATATATATATATATATGTATACTTAGGCAGCAAGTCATTATCTAAGCAAGCGTTGTTGAACGTCACGGAACTTTCGCGTTTGTATATATTCTTCGTGAGGTTCTCAAACCGTCCAGCTATCCTTCTGGTTTCAGGTTGCAATCCGTATAGTATTTCTCGGATAGTTCTTAATTCGGCCATTTTTTTCGAGCGCTTTCGACTTTCGTAGTCGTCTTCAGGATTAGTTTTTTTTTTAATAAGAACACTTGAATTAATGTTATGAAGGTATCGTTAAGGGCGAATGAAAAAGAGAAGAGGATGTGTGGTTAATATATATATATATATATATATATATATATATATATATATATATATATATATATATATATATATATATAATTTTTCTGCCTGTCTGCAGTTGCCATGTGTGTTTCATTGTTGGGTGTTGGAAGGGTTTATGTCATTCTCTAAAGAGATGCAATCTCGAAGTTAAATTATGTATAATTCGGAATAATTTCTTTCAATGCTTTTTTCATTGGGCTCGTCTACGCTATAAGGATTGTTTGTAAACTTGCGTAAAACACTGATTTGGGACATGTTTACTTCTAGAACTTGATTGGAATGCCAGCTAAAATTGATAAGCTCTAATATATATATTATATATATATATATATATATATATATATATATATATATTGTTTATTTCTATGTCTTATTATTTGCTATTTATTAACCCACCACTCATTTCATCTTCCGCTTTAGTGCCCACTTTCATTCTCATGTCTTCTTTTCACGATTTTTGATCACATACTGTTTTTACCTTCTTTCTTTTCAACAGTATTGCTGTTCTTAGTTTTTCTCTTTCCTCATTTCCAACTTTATTCTACACTTTAACTCATCTATCCCCGTTTCATTCACTTCATCAACCAACGCTAACGCTCCTTATTACTACATCTCGCTAGATACTCTGACACACATATTTTCTGTTCATTGTTCAATTTGCAGAAATCATTTTCTATTTCTCCATTTCGACATTTCCTGCTTCTGTCATGTTGTTCTCGCGAATTCAGAATGATAACTATTCAACCTTGTGTGAGTTAACGCCTCAGTCAATCGGACAAATTTTATTGTTAAGAAACAATTGATGGATCACAAGAAAAATTAAATACTTCAGACAGACTATGCATTATTTAAGCATAAGCAAAACGGATGTTAATGAATTGGCAAATCGAGTTCGAATCCAAGTCGATCAATTATAAACATTTAGTACTAAAACGACGTTAAGAGAAGAATATATAGTGTGGTTCATGTTATTACAGTGAGTGCTATCGTATAGAAGACTTGTATAATTAGAAATCGGTCATACTCGCACATTACGAGTATACGAAAGTTTGCTCACGACTTCAATATAAGGAAAATTCGTTTGATTAAAGATAACTGCATTGACTTGCACAATTTTAAAGCCCGACTAATTTTTATTTACTTATATTAATTATTTACTTAGTTTCATTTCTATTAATGAATGCATGATTTTAATTATTTGTAAATAGATAACTAAGTAAGAGTTGAATTTCGTTTACTCAATTCGGACCACTTTTATCTAAATGCGAGGAAAACACGTATCACAGTTATTGTATATGGTTTCAAGGCAACAACTTTGACAAATGTTGGATATTCTTACTCATAATTAGTTCTACTGCTTCTTCCGGCACACATACCTTCTCCGATATTACCACATAACCATTTTGATTATAGCCCTTCGTACTTGGAAAATAGTCCAAAATAAAAGGATTTAACATGTTCAATATTACTTATATTTATTTATTCTATTTTATAAACAATCAAACTGGGTCGGATTGGTTATATCATAAATTCATATACCATTCCGCGTTTCCTCCTCACGGATGCTATGTTGACTACCACATGTGGGCGTGTGCATGTCATTTGTGCAAAACACTGTCTAATTAACTGATGACTATCAAAATTCCACTTTCTGCTGACACGGAAAGTTGTTCGACGAATCAGAAAATTCGGTATATAAAACACAACTTTTTATATCTACCATACACTCTGATTCTCTTTCGTGTTATGGGTATTTTTCGCCAACAAAAGAGATGTTTTTATTACATTCACTCATAGAGCAATACATGTAGTACAGTCGCAAGAGGCCATAATTGCATGCATTACCTAGTCTTTTCGCAAAATATTTAATTGATTTCTTGTTAGCACATGCCGCTTTATACCGGAAGAATTGCTGATGGGGGAATATATATATATATTTATAAATAAATATTAATTATTTTAATACCTACAGGCATCGAAGTTTGATTCTAACGTAATCTTCACTGCAGGAAGCTAATTCTCAACGGTTGGCGGGCGCAGACCCTGATCACAAATCGCCACTGATCTTTTGTCAAGGGTCTTAACCCCTTGGCCATTGAGAATTAGGTAATAATTAGGGAGGAATTTAACTTTGTAAATAGCAAATCGGCGGCTAAATTTACACAAGCAGTTAGAGTGATCAACGAACGTATTCGGATCGTGCATGCAGCTATTAGTATTGCTTGTTATTAAAGTCACTCAGAGTGCCCGGCCATTAGTGAAGGGAGCTAATAATAATATTTATAAATAAATATTAATTATTTTAATATATACATATATATATATATATATATATATATATATATATATATATATATATATATATATATATGTATATATATATATATATATATGTATATATATATATATATGTATATATATACATATATATATATATATATATATATATATATATATATATATATATATATATATATATATTCTCCATTTCAAGGCGCATTCTAAGTCGTAGATGTTTGTTTGCATTGCATTAACATTTCTGCATGTTTGCCAATTATTCACCACACTTTTATGGATTTTCCAGAAATCGGGAATTCTTAATTTCTTTTATTCAATGCTTGTTCTTGTAGATCTCGGTATACCTTCTGTTAACTGGGGGATTCCAATCTACCAATCATTTCTTCATGCTATGCATGTATGTCTATTAGTAATTGGTCTATGGCGGTTGAATCGACGAAATGCTTGCTGACTACAAACAATAGCAGCTGCACAAGTCGAAGTGAACCATTGGAGAGAGTGGCACTTTTTGTACAATTTCCGCGTGTGAACATGTTCTGCATTCAGTTACTAAATTTGCGCACTGATAATAAGAGAGAGAACACGTTTTACTCTATAGGGCGTCTCTGATGTGATTTTTGATGGATTTCCAATCAGCCCGTTTGAGTATCTCGTCATTTTGAGTAACGGCTGTTCGGCTTGTGGTCGAGACTATGGTGATCAGAATTCCCAAGTGAATTATGGGCATCTGTCACACAAGCCTCGGGAAGTGTGGTCAAAATAGGTCGAGAAGTGAGACTAGCTCATCCACACGATGTGAGTGACGGGTCGGGAAAGTGACAGTCTGTGAAAGGGGGTATGCAATGGAGAAAATATGCGTACTCTTACTGCGTCTTTTTAGCCATGGAATGCAGGCCAATCACGGTGGTGGACAGTAGAATCCGCAATTACATGTATTTCTGTGCTCGGATATAATATGCATGTTGCATATATGGTATCATAGACAAAGTCGAGGAAGGTACAGTCCTTTAATCCAAAAAGAACGGTCGTTGAAATTAAGTTACTACGGCTGTATTATAAGAATTATTTAAGGAAGTTGTAGGCTAGATAACCTTATTATAACCTATATTCTCTGTTAGAAGGGAGGGTGTAACGAATATACACTCCGAGTTGATTGTCTATTATTCTCATCATATGCGAGGATACTTTCTACTCTGCTGTAAATACTCGGACAAACATATGCACGGGCCCGGGGCCTATATCCGTTACGCCTTTCTATTGACTAGAGTACCTAGGTTAGAGTCTAATTATCGGCCCAATATGTTATTTTGATCAACCTTGCAACGCATTGTTTGTTGCCTATATTTCTATACCATTCTCCCTCATTTTATAACGTTACCCTACTTGACATGCTCTGGGATAGTATCGACAAAGTACTTTCCTAGAACCTGATCGCCCAAATCCATGTGTTCGATGACTTTAATTTCCACCACAGAATTTTTCTCTGTTACCCGAGCTCCACAGACTCAGCTTGTAACGGCTGCGTAGCTTTTCAATTGCACATTCCTTTACACGGACTTTCATCTTCCTGACTCACTCTTTCAGGTCGCGAGCACTAGAATGCCCCAATTCTCTACTCATTATTTACAATATTGCCTATAGTGTGTGAGCTCCTAAACCATTTGGTTAATATTACCATTAACCCCCGATATTAAACTGAATAACTGTTACTCAAAACAACCATATATCACCAGCATAATGATTGGGAATCCTTGGGAGAACTAACCAAGGATTCATCACGGAGTCAAACTCGGTTTCTGCTTGTTAAACAGAGTCAAATGAGGTTATTCCATGGCTCAAAGCAGGTATAGACGCATTTGTCCTAAGACGAAATACCACAGCAAGCTCGACTCTCCCTAATGGTTTACTGTGCAGCTGTCATTGTGAATAGGTAACACACATTCTGATACTTTTCGTTTAACAATTATTCAAACCACTAATTGTCATGACTGATAATACTCTTCCCGGGGATCGAACGTGCAAACTCCGCGACCTAAAGTTCTTAAGCAACATAAATTGTAATAGATGCATAAAAGATACTGACACTCCTGCTGCAAAGAAGATAGGCGTCCTCTATTTAGCTAAAAAATCTTCTCACACCAGCCAGTTTTCTTATATTTTCTATAGCTACTATTCGCACATGCATGGATTATTGTTGCTACATCTGGTCAAGTGCACAAAACACTCCCCCCCCTTTTCGGCAGGGGTCAATACAGATTATTTAGCCTAATAGGCCGCACACTTTCCTAAAAGCTCCAATTGCGTCCCCGTGCTTGTTTGCAAGTGCTTCAGGTTGAATGTGCTTCGATGAACTTACTGCAGTAGCAGAAATATGCAACAATATACAACAATATGCAGCAATATGCAGCAATATGCCACTACTTCACTGCAGTTGTCTCTTGATGCCAGAATATATAATACTCTAATGACTTCCTTCGACGGACCGCTTGGATTTAAGAACACTATCGGTGCTCCCTGTTTTCCGATCAAACCAACATGCTACATTTTAAATGTAATGTAAACATCTTGCTCCAAAAGTCGCCACGGAGAGTCATCCTCCTAAATATATCTCTTATCACAATATCCCCTAACTTTTCAGTCGCAGTATATAGTGTTTTGGGGTAGATACAAGTAAAAAAAAAAAAATATATATATATATATATCTAGGAAAAGGTTTTCTTTTGTACACATCCAACGGTGCCCTATTTTGGGGGCCTGGATTCTTGATATGAACTCGAAACTGTGTTCGGGTTTCAGCTATCATAGCAGCCGAGGTTCTCCTTAGTATCAGTTTCGTACCTAGCGTCTTGCTTGATTCATCAGAGTTTTCGTTTCCGGTTCGGTCCTAGGATGGTTAACCCTCCAAGGTATCACCCCCTCCTTTTTGGAGGGAGTACGTTGCTGTTCGTTCAAGGTTCTCTTGCTTAGGAATACCAACGGGTCTTTTCTCAGCTATTCTCGTACTCGACTTGAATTCTTGTTCGAGGGAGCTGAATTGCCCCACCCTCTTGCCTTGTGCCACATTTTTCTAAAACCAAATAAAAAGGGTCTTATATTGCAGTTGTGCCAAGGGAGGTAGATAAAATACAGTTGGGGCACGTATCATTTCAAATGGATTCTAGGACACGACGAAGTGTATTTTAAGAAATGTGATTATTTTATGTGTTACATCAAACCCAAAAGTTGGGTGCGCTCATAAGAAATAATGATTCATTTTATAATCATGACGCTTCTTCAGAATAGTCCTACTTGATTTGTTAGGGCACCCTTAAAGTCAGGTTTTAAATGCACAGCATTTCCAGAAAAGGGTAACTTCACAACTTGCTTCCTCCTTTCTTTCTTCCTTTATTAAAATATAAGACCAGTATAGAATTGACGATTTATTGAGATCGTTAAGTTCAGGGGAGCCTTTATCTTTCACCTTCTACATTGCAACCTGTATATGTCGCGTATGCCAGAGAATTCAACTGCGACTTTACTATATAAAAATCCTCCACTATAACCTGACACTTAACTAAGTATTTTACAGACTAATTAAACCTTGTAACACTTTTACATTATTTTTCTTTCTATTTCTTATTTTTTCTATTTGATACGATTCTGCATTAGTTGCACTCTCTTTTTTTCTCTGTCTCTCTTTCTTTTTCTCTCTCTTCTTCTTCCTCGCGGGCTCAATTTCTCATATTCACTTTTATTTCTTTTTTCTCTGTCTTTAAAAATACTTTCTCCATCGTTTTTATATCATTATATATTGGTAAGGCAGAACATTAGGAAATCCAACTAAATGATGCCAAGAGGGCAAACTGCTTGGGAGCTAAAGTTGCAATGGAGGTCACAAAATCAATCATAAATTAAAAAAAAGAAATAATGTTAATAGCGTCAAATTTCATAATTCCGGAAAACCTAATTATTCATATCCCAATATTTCAAGTGAGCTCTATTTTCGGACGCATATCATGATAACTGGATTTATTTTTAATTACTCAAACTTTTCCCTGGCAATAATTACCATATTTGATAACTTAAATTAGCTTTGTTAATTTATGACCCTAAGTCTACCCATGGCAGAATTAACACATCTAATACGTAAAGATTGGTTTACGTCACGCCCAGTGATGTTTTACTATATTTCCACGAGCAAGACTTTTAAACCCGCTAAAACTTGTTGCGTTCTAATTAATCAATTATTTTTTTTAAATTCAAAAAATGTTATTTATTATGTAACGTCAATGTAGGAAGTTGTTACTATCATTTTGTTTGCGAGGGTCATTTTTTAAACGGGATCAAACTCGTCAATATTGTGCAATTAAACAAAAGCCAGTAACCCTAGAAGTCTTCATTGCAACAGTAAAAAAAATATAAACTTACCCGCAAGGGAAAAAAGTCTACTTCTTTATATAATCGCCGCATTTTGGGAGATAGAGCCAGGTTCAATTACGAACTCGAGCAATTTTTTTATCTAGTACCTCAAGTCCAAATGATCTCTTTAATTCTTTAAGTTTCTAACATTAATAATAATAATAATAATAATAATAATAATAATAATAATAATGACAATAATAATAATGACAATAATAATGATAATAATAATTTGCAAAAAGGAACTGGAAAAACTAATAAATATGACCAGAATCCTCAGCCAATTCATTCAAATGGAATTCAGAATAGAGAAGTGTGCATTGCTAGAGATTAAAAAATTAAGCTGCGAACGACTGATGGCATGGAACTACCAACCAAGAGCAAATGAGGGCGCTAAACGAACAAAACAGCTATACATATTTTGGAGTGTTGGAAGCAGACACAATCGAAACAACAGAAATGACAGAGAAAATTGGAAAATGATATCTAAGAAAAACAAGAAAGCTCTTAGAAACAAAATTATGTAACAGAAACCTATTAAAAGGAATAAATACCTGAGCGGTATCACTAATAAGATACGCTGGACCATTGATAAGCTGGACTAAAGAAAAAACTAAGCAACCTTGAACAGAGTACTAGAAAATTAATGACTATGCCCAACGCACTAAATCCAAAATACGATGCAGACAGACTCTACATATAGAGACACAATGTGGGAAGAGGACTAGTAAATATAGAAGACTGTGTGGACGACACTAAAAAGAGCTGGAAAAATACATAAAGCAGAACAGAGAACGACTGATCACCGGAGCAAGAGATACCGTCCCAACGAAGAACGTAGGAAGCATTAAAACCGTATACAAACAGACAAGGAAAGTGGGGGAAAAGACAAATACATTAACGCTTCATAAGACTCACAAGAGAAAAAAACCAACGCAAATAGCTGGACATGGCTAAGGAAAGGAAACTTGAACAGAGAAACAGAATCTTTACCGATGGCTACACAGAACAATGAGATTAGGACAAACTACATTAAAGCTAAAATATATACAACCCAGGAAAACAGTAAATCCAGACTCTGTGGACACAGAGACGAAACAGTGAATCATCCAATAAGTGAATGTAGCAAGCTAACGCAAAAAAAATACAAGAACAGACATGACTGTGTGGTGAAAGCAATACACTTAAAACTGTATAAACAATTGACTATCGAATACGCAGACAAATCGGGCAAACATAAACCAGAAACAGTACTAGAAAACGAAAGACACAACATTCTCTGAGATATGGATATACAAACAGATAAACTCATACAAGCAAGGATACCTAATGTTATTATAATCGACAAGAAGGAACAATCTTGTAAAATCGTAGACTTCGCCGTTCTAGCAGGCCACAGAGTGAAGATCAAAGACACGGAAAAACGAAGCAAATACAAAGAACTATCCAGAGAACAATCCCTTAAAAATGGAAGAAAAGACTGGAAGAAATTGGAATCAAAGGGGTCATCGAAACAATACAAAGGATGACAATGATCAAAACATCTGCAATCTTAAGGCACATCCCTGAATGCGGAAACCATCCCGCATAAGCTACAAAAGGTAACTAGTCACAAGTAATTTACAACAGGGCGAAAACAAAACCACATGAAGAACACCACAACATGAACCAAGGAACAGAAACTGCAGGAATAATTACTTCATAATCCCCCTCCTCAATAAATTACTCGGCCTCAGCTATCACCACACAAAAATGAACGAAGGAGCATACATTACAATAATCACAATAAGCTCTCTCTTCCCTCTGTACCCCTCCTAAAAAAATAAATAAATGGTGTCGGCTTAAGCTTACACCAGACTAAATATGTGTAGAGGGTCAAAGAGAGTGAGGAGACCGAGGAGGGACAGTACAAATCAGACCTTCAGTGGAAAAGTGCGGATAATGCTGGGACTTTGAGCGGGGCTTATTGCTACCCAAATCCCAAAGACCACTTGTCCTTACCAGCAAGAAATCAATGGTAATAGGCTGTTGCGATATCGCAAGTTTATTTGCGGTTGTTATCGAATAGAGATGAAGAATACTGGAAATCTGGGGAGGGTTGTTGTCACTCAGACTCCACGAAATCCCACTGGTAATTGTCGGTGAGTAATCACTAACGATGACCTGTGTGAGAACTAGTGAGTACTAATAATAATAATAATAATAATAATAATACTTATCATTATTATTATTATCATTATTATTATCATTATTATTAAACAGGAAGAAATATCATAATCTGACAGCTGATAGTTTGTACAACACAAAATGGTCGTCAGGATTCAATGGTGAGGAGAGAAATCACCAAGGGCGCGGAGAGAAGTTAGACTTTGTGGAAGCTTATTACTACTAGAATTCCTGAGAGGTCCAGCGTTATTTAATAGCGATAAATCTATGCTATATGGCTGTTGCAATAATGCAAAAAAAAAATTCACCGGTTATGAACAGAGGCGGAGAGTGCTGGAATGTGGGAGACTTGTTGTCACTCAGACTTCAGGGTAAAGACATTGTTATTGCCAGTGATAAATAACTTATGATCGTGTGAGAACTCCCAGTGTATAAATAGCAATAATAATAAGAAGAAGAAGAAGAAGAGGAAGAAGAAGAAGAAGAAGAAAACGAAGAAGAAGATGAAGAAGAAAAAGAAAAAGAAAAAGAAGATAAAAAGATAATTCGAAGTTGGAGAAATTTACAAGTTATATTGTTACGTTGATGAGTTACGCAGTTAACTGTTGACAATATGTTCTTTGCTAAATTGTTTTTCTTCGAGATATTGCACTCACTGTTTCTATTTGTATTTCGACTAGATTACGTCCGATGTGCCTCTGCCTCCTTCAGATATATTGTTAGTTTACGCTGATATTTCTGTCGTATTTAAATATAATTATTATTGACTATTTACTATTGTGTTAGCTGGGGTTTACTACTTTCTCATATAAAATAAACTGCTTATATTGGCAATAATTTTTAAATTGATTACACTTCCAACATGGAAAATGCCATGTACGTACTTACACACCATTCTATTTATATTAAAATGTTTTTATAACCTTTGGTTATGTTCTTAGCCCAACAGCCCCCATCGTTAATATTAATACTAAGTTGATGCATACGACTGAAACAACATTGCATATGGGTGTATTTTTAATACCATCTTATTTTACAGTGTAGCTAGCTCACTGTTACTTTTATTTTACTCCACATGGTTTGGTAAAAACGCATTTGTTTTACATCATATAAGTGACACATGACTAATCTAAATATGTTTTTGTTATGTTATTTCATACTTATTTCTAGAAACGTTAACACACGATGTAGGTGGTATTTGTGTAGGATTTCAAGGAAATATTGTTTTCTAGTGTGAACAAATTGGACTTCATTGATATTCCTCAATAAAATCAAGGTTTTAACTTTCCATTTTTCTGGTATTTTTTTCGTTGTTTGTAACATCGAGTGTTAGTTTCCTTCCATTTAATAATAAAGACAAAAGATTTCATGTAAAAACGAGTTTTTAATTTATGTTCATTTTAACTGTGTATAATTTATACATTTCTTTAAATTACAGTTCTATGACAGTAGAGACATAGTCAGAGGGCTATATTCTCAGGCATTACCTCCTCCTTTTGACAGTGTAAGTTTATTGTCTGTCGTCTAAGGCACACTCATTCTTGAAGAAATGCCGTCCAGATTACACATGCGTTTTGTTTCCATCCAGATTCCCATTTTAGAAGCAACTAGATTTTCTCACATTAAAAAAAAGTATCTAACTTCTCTTTCCTGGGGTGGTAAAGGTAGATGTTAAATAGGGGTTGATAGATACGAAGTCATGTATGGTTGAGCAGATCATGTGATGGTTTCGGGAAAATATGTTCAATTAGGCCAAAGCAGTTAGCAAAAGCAATCCTACAGATGACGATGTTTAACGCTCTTCTACGTGGCGACTTTGTAAATTGCAATTAGCAATGAAATGTCCTAGGATATATTAGTCAACAAACTAATTGTTGAATGTTTGTTGAATTGAGTTCATAACTTTATATTCTAAATAGATAGATTTATTCTTCCCTGATTTGTTATTTGCTCTCTTTCTTACATATCCTTCTATAATTCCGTAATTCCATCCATGCCAATAACTTCTCATTAATTAACTTCATAACTCAGATTTATTTTTTTCTATAATTATCATTGTCATTCTTTATTTTATATAATTTTATTTGATTTCGTCTTCCTTTCAAAGTGGTCGGACCCTAGTGGTGTAATGGATACCGATATTTACTATGGAATCATCTAAGTCGAGTATGAATCTATTCCACTGATTTATATTGTTATTGAGAAAAGAAAGAACAAACCTCTCACGATCTATGAATAAAATGGAGTTTTCTCTTTACTCGATCTGTTCGAATGAATCGTTTGCAATATACAGTTTGTTTGAAAAATTGATTCTCTCACCTTAGGACTATGTTCTGTATATGTGTACACGAACCTTTTTGTGTGAGGACATCTTTTGCAATTGCTAGTCAGATTTCTTTTATTGCCCACTTCATTCTGCTTGGTCATATTCATTTACCTGTATTTGGTCTGTTGTATTTCGTAACTGAAATAAGAAAGACCAACATGCGCATAATTACGACCGTGTCCTCAATGTTGGCTATTAAAAGTATTTGCCAATCATCGCGTTCAGATGTTTCCTTGAACCCCACGTCTTTTATATTTGTTAAGTCACATGTTTTCATTCTTTCCCTGCTATATGTGTAAACAGCAGGTTTCTTTTACATATAACCCTCTCACAGGGATAGCGTTTATCGATCCCATATGTAGAAATAACAGTGCGATATGAAAATAACATTGTATGAGTTTGATGTCTACAATATATACTGTTTATTGCAATGACCTATCACTTAAAGGTCAAGCGTCTCCGAACTTATTTACCATATGCCATCGATTTCCCAAACACCATGTTCATATACAAGGGTTAATGTAGAACTGAAAAACCAAACAAATCTCTGTCCTTTTTTCTTGCTGTCTGTTCTCACCCTTTTTATCACTTTCTTTCTTCGATTCTTTTCTCTTTCCTTTTAGCGTTAGTTTCTTCTCTTTTATTCTTTTGCGTGTTGATTCGCAACTTCTCCTTTTCCTTCTTTCTATTTTTCCTTATTTCTATTCTTCCTTCATTTCTTCCTCCCTTTCTTCAGTCCATCAGTTGTATTTGAATTCTTTTTTCTTTTATCCTTCTTTACTTCACTACATTGAATCTCCTACTTCTACCTTCTATTAATCCATCCATTCTTCCAGCGTTTATAGCTTTCCTTTTTTATTCTACCTGTCATTCTGTTTTAACTCCTTACTGTGTTCTTTTTTACACATTTTTCTTTTTTTTCTCGAATGGTCTTCATTCATTTTTCCGTTCTTTCATTTCCTTCCTTTTTCCTTCTAACTCGGAAACCTTCTTTCTTTACTACTTTACTACCTGTTTTAATTATTTTCCCCGTTTTTCCTCCACTATCATTCTTTTATGATGTCTAACACTACCTCCCATTTCCCCTTTCTTTTCGCTCACTTTTTGCCGACATTGCTTATTCTTTCTACCTTTAATGTCCATTCTTTTATGCCATTAATAGGTTGTCAACTCCGCACTCATTTTCCACGATGCAGCACCACTTATTTTTTATAGTCCAATTAGAGGCGATCGGTTTCCCTTTTGTCCAGTTCGACAGTTCTCGTTTCTGTCGCCGTGTTGTTCTCGCAGAATCGCCATGAGTATTATTGGACCTTGTGTGACTCAACGCTTGTGCGTCAAGCGGCAAATACTCTTTGATAAACGACAATGCGTGAACAAAAATAGAAAGAAAAGCAGAGTAGAATGATATGAAAAAGAAGTCAGAATAAACTTATTAAGCTTACTGACAGCTACAAAGCTTCCTCTAACATAACGCATGGGAGAACACATGCCAACATGAAAAACACACCCGAACGTGTGCGCACACATATAAATGTATACAGTGACTAGCCATATGAAACCATTTGATTTCGAATCGGATATATAAATATCGCTATTACAAACAAATTGCGCTTTTTATCCCTCTGAGTTTATTCCTCCTAAAGTATATATATATAATGAAAGTCCAATCTAAATATATGTTATATGAGACCTTTCAATGTGAGTTATACAGTATATATATATATATACAGTATATATATATATATATATATATATATATATATATATATATATATATATATATATACATATATATTTCAATGCGAGTTATACAGTATATATATATATATATATATATATATATATATATATATATATATATATATATATATATACGTATATATATATATATATACGTATAGATTCATAAAGTTAAGTCGGTGAATTTTACTGAGATATACGGCGATAGAATTTCATGATAGCTTATGGTGTATAAAAAGCTATTATCTTCTTTTTCTCTCCAACAATCTTCTTTTTGACGAATATAATGCATTTCGTTTAAGTTTTCGTTCTGAAAATAGGTATTTTGGCTTATAGTATTCTTAATATGCAAAGTATGTTTTTTACACTGTTTTAAGTTTTTTAAGCAAAAATAATGTTTTCTAAATGAGGGTACGTTCCTTAGGGCTAATACGGCTCATGCTTGCTTCGGAAGGGGTCCTTTACATATTCTAAAAAAAAAAAATCAATAAATAAAAAAGTTATGAATTTTTAAAAATAGGACCCTTATTTTTGCCCACCCTGTATATATTCTTTAATTTTTTAATTTTTATTATTATTTTTTTAAATTTCTTATTTATACAAATATTATGAGTCTCCAAGAGATGCGATACATTCGAAAAACATGAAGTTACCAAATGCATAAAAGTTACTGCCTAATTTACTTTTTTTTGTTTTAAATTACTTTAAAGTGTTTATTTTTTATATCAATTAAAAAGGTCGGCTAAATAAAGAACGTTAGACTGAAAACTGACATTCGTTCGCCAATTTTCTACGAAGCTTGGGTATTTTGGGGGAATTTCTCTTTTCAATTATGGGGAAAAGTACATTTTAAGACGTTTGGGACTGTTATTTGTTTATTCAAACCACAAAACTTTGAGGACATATCCTTAGGCTATTTTGAAATGGAACTGTAACGCGAACGGATGTTGACAAATTAATAAAAGGCAATCAAAACATTTTAAAATACTTTAAAACCTGATAAAATAGGTTAAAATATGGTAAAAAAAGTAACTTTATTGCCATTAGTTACAGTTATTTGTTTATTAGTTGTTTATATTTCATCGCTTTTTTCTCTTGTTCTTATTGACAAACGCCCCGAAATTTCCGTTTGTTTTTATTATTATAGGCAATTAATTTTAAGATACTCAGTCACAATCGAATCCAAACAACACACAAGGAATCGTGGGTTTTATCCTTGTCTAAGTGAGCTATGCTGAGGACCTTTTATAGCCAGAAACACGTATTCACAGATTACTTTTAATGTATGTAAATATTTAAATTGTATATATATATATATATATATATATATATATATATATATATATATATATATATATATATATACAGGGTGGGCAAAAATAAGGGTCCTATTTTAAAAAATTTATAACTTTTTTATTTATTGATTTTTTTTTTAGAATAAGTAAAGGACCCCTTCCGAAGCAAGCATGAGCCGTATTAGCCCTAAGGAACGTACCCTCATTTAGAAAACATTATTTTTGCTTAAAAAACTCAAAACAGTGTAAAAAACAATACTTTAGTTTTTGTAAGTTTTAAGAAGTGTTTTTCGGCTAAAATTTGTTTTGTTTATTTCAAAAAATCTCGGAAGGGCCAGTCTACACACACATAAAGTTTGGTGAGTTTAACTTTTATTTTGTGGAAGTTATTCAAATTCAAGTTATTCAAATTTAAAGATAGAACCCTTATTTTGGCCCACCCTGTATATATATATATATATATATATATATATATATATATATATATATATATATATATATAATACGTCCTGTTAATGTCGACTTAATGCAATTTTCTATATGACTATTTACCGTTTAGGAAGTAAAACCATTCTGTTATTATCGCCAGTGAAAACAATGCAAAGTACATTACTATATATATATATATATATATATATATATATATATATATATATATATATATAGTCTAAAGAAGCTTTGAGTCATTTTAAACAAAAAAAAAAGAAGTAAAATGCAGTTTAAATTCCCAGAGAAACTTACTAAATCCAAGATATTGTAGACTTGACATTCGTTGGAAAATTCATAAATAAATAAATAAATGAGTAAATAAAATAAAAAGGGGGGGGAGTTAAGTATCTAACAGTGAAACAAAAACAGGAGACCTTAAGCGTCTTATATTAACACGGGGATCATCAGCTGTTATATATATATATATATATATATATATATATATATATATATATCTTAAGAACTTGTGTTCATGTTGATATGATACTTCTCGTGAGTCCGAAATTAATACTCACAGACCTAACATTCACAGGTAACATAAATTGGAACAAATACATGGAATATGCTGCGAAGTCTGCTGCAAAGTTTCCTTCTCCTGGGTTAGACCATTCTAACACTTACCAGTATCCTACATCTCTACAAATACACCATTCGCCTTTACATAGAGTATTTTTGCCACGTATGGTCTCGTGCACTAACAACTTATCTAACCTCGTATGTCAGGATCAAAGACAGAACCACTAACCTAATAGGCTTCACACTGATTACAAATCTACAATCGCCGTCCCATCGTCGCAATGTTTCATCATTGTGCTTGTTTTACAAGTACTCCAACGGACTGTGATGCGATTAACTTACTGCACACATACCTCCTCGTCGTAAATCATCCAGTCTAACTGGACTAGCAGCAACATCTCATCTCTTCACTGTCAAGGTTCCAGATGCCGGAAAGTTTCATACTCTAATAGCTTATTTCCTCGACCCGATTGCCTTTGGAATTCTCTACCTGCCCCCTGTTTCCACGACTGTACCAATCTGTTGAAACGCCAAATGTGAACAAATATCGCGTTTTACAACTTCTCACTTAGAATGCCTCTGTAAAATTGGGCTCTTATTAATTGTACCACCTTACGTCTCAGTAGCAGTTTGTCTTGTTTCTGGGAATCTTCAGGCTAAGGATTCACCCCGGGGATTAAACGGAGGAACCTCTGTGTAGCTTAATTGCCATAAATATATTTTCATAGTTGTATACCTTGCTCTACTTACGTATCGAGCATGTTGAAGTAAATACTGAAAATTGATACATAAAAAAGTATAACTATTTATAAAATTTTATGTGGATACATTAAATAGTAATATATATATATATATATATATATATATATATATATATATATATATATATATATATATATATATATATATATATATAAAGACGTGTACTAAAAACAAACTTTTAGGAGAGGTAAGGAAAATTTAACTTGAATAAATTGCCTTTTTGCAGAATATACCTTGCTCTGAGCATTTGAATTGAATTTTGATTTGGCTTTTGCTTCTCTAATTCCTTTCCATTCTTCTTCATATATATATATCTATATATATATATATATATATATATATATATATATATATATATATATATATATACTTTTACAAAAAACTACTTTTGATCTGACTGATTCAAACGTTTTACTCTGACACATTTGGTAGATTTTATATTGCTCATCCTCTGTACCTTTATTGCAGACCTCTTTGTTCAACAGGTGTCTCCCGTGAGGACAAGATGAAACGATTGCGGATCTAGCGGGACTTCACAAATGGCATCCATTGTGGAACGACTTTCTCTAATATCCTCGTTGCAATAACCGTGGCGCATTCTCATTTCATGGGCTCCGCTGTACACGTGACGCATGCGTGCAGTGAACAGATGCCCACGCGCGTTAGAGCGTGTCGACGTCCGTTTCAAGGTTACACAGGCATACATTGATGTGGGTTCTCTTATTTCTCGCGCGTCTGCACGCCTCGCTTGTGTTAATGGAAAGCGTGTAAGATTAAAATTGCTTTTAAATCCAGAAAATGGCGTCGTCCTCTTGCATTGCCATGCGCCGCCATTTATTCCACAGTAGACGAGTAGCTTTTGAAACAGATATATTTTCCTTTTCATATCAAATAAACCCATACAAAAATAGCACACACGCAGAAATACACCCGAAAACACGAATCTACTACATTTAGAGAGGACTATAACCCCCTCCCCCACACACACACAGATCTCTCTCTTTCTCTCTCTCTCTCTATATATATATGTATATATATATATATATATGTATATATATATATATATATATATGTATATATATATATATATATATATATATATATATATATATATATATATATATATATATGAAAACATTGTTAAAAATAACAATGTTTAATTATACTTTTTATTTTTTCAATTTTTTAATGGTATTTTTTGTATTAAAATAAAAAGAAATAATAAATGCCCAAATGTTTCACGAACGTTTTCGATTCTTCGTTAAATCATCAAAGTGTCAGAGGCAAATGCACAAGCAAGCTGGAGAAAGTAGATACTTTTTAAAAAGACGGCAGAGAAACGCGCAGAAAACGTTTTCCACATTGCTCCAGGAAAGTTGTTGAGGATTTAAATTCAGCGACGCTGGATGGCATCACAGAACAAAATCGCACTACGTCTGGCATTTGAAAATGTTACGACTGGTTTCATATGCGATGTTATTTTAGTTTGTTGTGTTTTTATGTAGATAGCTTCTCGTATTTTTAATTTTTTTACAAATTTTTTCAGAAAGTATTATTTTAGTGTCATTTGCTAGAATCAGTCTTAAATAAGAGGGAGGGCAATTATGTTTTCGCAGATTTTGGTAAATTGAGTTTGCAAGATGCATGGAAGGCGGCATATACTAGTTCTTGTAATACCAATTTAGCTATAAGCTTTATTACTATGATTGGAGTTACATTCTCCCAAGGATAATCTAAACTTATAAATAACATTGATTCTTTCTAGCGGTGTTTGAGTTAGGGAAAAATAGTTTTTTTACTACAAGAGTAATTATATTGTTGATTTTAATTGGGAATATGTATCTGTGTATAATATTTTTCATGTCTTTTTCTTCTAATCTGAAGTTTAGTTGCGTTTCTGCTATTTTTAACAATGTTTGCCTAAATGAGAAAATGCTGTTTAAACACACACACGTACAATATATATATATATATATATATATATATATATATATATATATATATATATATTTATATTCAGTTTTTATTTATAAAGACACGTACATAATCCGAGACACTGACGTCTCCATGTTATCGATAAACAGCTGTTAGAAACTGAGATCTCACCTGGCGAAAAAAGGCTGATCCTTCCCTCAGATCATATTTGGAAAAAGTGAAGTTGAAAAAGAAGACAAAAAAAATGAAATTCTAAATTTCAGATTGCGATTTTACATTTTGCATTTCGTCTCTTTATTTTTCTTTAATTAATAAAACACATTTTAATTTCTTTTAAAATAGTTTTTTTTAACATATACAGGGTGGCGCAAAAGTCATGCATTAGTTTGAATCAGTAACAACTTTCACATTTAATCAAATGTTCTCCTTATTACCTAGAATATTACAGATATAAACATTGATAATTTATCATGGGAAAATATAGCACTGAAAAACGAACCAAAATGATTGAACTTTACTTCGGAAACTATCGTTCAATAACCATAACCCAAAGAGCCTATCGTCGGCATTATAATGTCAGACAATATCCAAGTCAGACCACAATCAGCAGGGTTCAGTCAGTGATCTTCCACGATCTGGCAGACCACGTTCAGTACGGACAGCGGAAAATGTAGCAATCGTTGAGGATAGCATTGCTGAAAATCCAGACACCTTAACTCGAAGACGAACCACTCAGATTGGGATATCCAGAAGGTCACTTCAAAGAATTTTGCGTGAATTGCATCTGTATCCATACAAAATTCAATTGGTACAGGCATTACAACCCACAGACTTGAAACCACGCGTAGCTTATGCTGTTCACATTCAGCAATTAGCCAGAGAACAAAATGAGTTCATCCATAAGCTGATAATGAGCGACGAAGAACATTTTCATCTGAACGGGTTCATAAATAAGCAAAACTGCAGAATATGGGCCATTGAAAATCCAAGAACCGTTCATCAGCGTGAATTACATCTACTAAAATGTACCGCATAGTGTGGTGTTACCTCGGAAAGAGTGATCGGTCCATATTTCTTTGAAGACGAAGAAGGTGTCGCGGTGACGATAACTGCACAGCGATATCAACAAATGATTGAATTTTTTGAGGCCAGCTGTTCAGGACATTCCAGAAATGTGGTTCCAACGAGATGGAGCTACTGCCCACACTGCCCGACAAAGTATGGCGCTCTTAAGGGGATTGTTTGGCGAGCGCTTAATTAGCAGATGTTCTGCTTTTAACTGGACTTCACGTTCACCGGATTTAACAGCCCCTGACCTTTTCCTTTGTGGTTATCTTACGGAAAGAGTATATGTGAACAAGCCTACAACGATTCAAGAGCTTAAAAACAATATCAGACATGAAATCCAAGAACTAGAGCCAGTTATTCTAAGGACTGTAATGGAAAATGCCCTAACTAGAGCCCGTCTTTGTGAGGCCGAAAATAGTGCCCATTAAAGGATATTATTTTAAAAACCTACTGCAACAAAATTACCAAGTAAATGTATTATTTATCAGAAAAGCCTAGTAAATTACTTGAAATGTTGTAGTTTCTATCACCTAAACAAACCAATGCGCGACTTTTGCACCACCATTTGTTACATTTTTGTGTTGGAAAATCTTTACTGTTTTTTACGTAGTTTATTCCTTTTTTCAATTTTCATACTTTTTGCTTTTGTAGGCCATCGAGAAAAATACCGCATGCCGCCATTCACATGCTATTTAAAAGATTGTAACCGCGAGATTTTTTTCGGATTCTTACAGACCCTTTAACGCAAATGTTTGTATCTCTAGTCCACCATGTATATGAGTGTATGTGTGTCTTGTTAATGGAAGAAAAATGTAACCACTTTACTGACAAACGGTTTTAATAATATTAATGATAAAGAATCGTTTTTATTATTAGGCTTTGATTTTATTGTCTTATATTTCCATCGAAATCAAGGTTTTATATCTTCCGAATTTGTTTTTATTAGTTCAGACATCGAAATTCTAAATCAAAGAGAAACTGACGCCAACTTATATTTTCGCACACATCCGTGACATCTTTAATATAATTGATATATAATTCAACTGTACACGAAGCCTTTGAAGATGTCAAAAGTTTTCTTTCACACGTTTAATCAACCTTCCCTAGGATTTGCCGATGCTGAGGTGTCAGACAAAAGGCCACTGGACAAAACTCCTTAGTTCGATCCCAACCAACCTCTAAGATTTTATTTTCTATATCAAAGGGGGAGGAAGGTAGGGAGGTAGCGACCGGGTAGACCTATATTAATACGATAGCGTGTGTTATTTTGTTTCTCACGCTTACATCAAAAGCACGACCTTCCGACTCTTTGTATGCTACTCATGAATTGGAGCCAAATTAAAAGAATCGGTTTAGAATCGGTAATAAGACTGAAACACCGATTCCGATACAGTATAAAAAGTTCCAAGTTTTCACATTCCTCATTTCAATTCTAATTAATCGTTCCATAATTATTTCTCATTTAAATTTGTAATTCTTATAATTACGTTTAGTTTTTTTCTGACACTCCCTTGCAGTTCTCGTGTATTTGTTTAATTTTTCTGTCTCCTTGATTTTTTCCCTGTGAAATACTAGGACGGAAAAATCTACGATATGGTAGGTTTTCACCTTGTTGACTATGATTCCATCCGATATCCTTGCTTGGATGAGTGTATCTGGTTGTACCTCGATGCCCCGGTGAATTTCGCGAGTTTTCTTTTCCAGTATTTACCCCGGTTGAGCCTGTATGTTTGCATGCATTATTCCCAGTGTACAGCGTTCACTCATATAGCCGTGTTTATCTTACATTATTTTAAGGCTAGTTTACTGCATAAACGTATTATGTGATTTATCGTTTCGTTTCTTTTTCCATATAGTCTGCATTTATTGTTTTGTTGCGTTTTACTCATGTTAGCTTTGATATAACTAGTTTTACTTATATTGGTTTGTGCAGCTGTCAGTAGCGATTCGATTTCTCTGTTTAGGTGTACTTTTCGTAGACATGTCTATTTGTTTTGTGAGTCTCTTCTTTTGTCATTCTTATGTATTGTCCTTGTAGCTGTTGGTCTTCCCACTTTTCTGTTCTCGTCTTTTCGTTTCTGTTCCCTATCTTATTTATGTTGACGGTGTCACTTGCTGCAAATTGATGGTGTCACTTGCTCCAAATTGTTTTTTTGTGTCAGAGACATAGTTTCTACACTTACCAGTCCTTTTCTCCCTTCAAACATTTTCATGTAGAATAGGTCAATATGATAATATTTTGTTAAAAAGCAAGAGATACGAAACTGTTTAAACTAATTCAGAGTCAACTCTCCTTTTTAAAAATGTTTGCGGTTTGAAAAACATCGGTGTTCGATAAAGTTCGTATTATTACTAACATAATTAGTAGTTGAAGCAGTCATATTATTATCAATGGTAGATTTGGTATAATTATTAGTAAAAGAGATGGCGATGCAGGCGTTTTTATTAATATAAAATTGATTTTCCGTAGGCCGAAATAACTTAGGTTTGATTAAACACACATGAATGTTTCTATTTATTTTTATCTATTTTTTTGAGTTTGACAAACGTTAATGAGAAATAAATATTAACATGTTTTTAAAACTTTCTTAATCGATTCTCGTAATCGATTGACCAGTTGTAATTTGTAACATCATCACATGCCTGAAAACATCTCATGTGAGCCAAAAACATTTCCAATTATGACGAGTACCAATTTACACTGGAATACGCTGGCAATAGTGAACTTCACGGTGAATTAAACACCGAAGTTCGCGCCGTAATATTTTCTGGTTGATGACATTTTGATGACGATAGGTTACTCCTCTATCCCTGAGCAACAACATGATGTTTTCGCTCAGGTGATACGAAAGGTCACGAGAGCACAAAAGCAGATAACTTCACAAGAGAATGAGAGCTGACGAGAGGTTGATGTCTAAGTGTTAGACACTTGTCCTATAGACGTACCTTAAAGGAGAGAAAGTTGAAGGTTAGGCCAGTTCTATCGGATCGTCGATCGGGTTTATTCGTAATTTGTAATCATGTGTCAGAAAAAGTCAAACGAGTGCACGCTGGTGACCTGAAGTCTTCCGAGTTAGAAGGCTGCAAAGAACCCGAGCGGACAGATTAAAAGAGAAAAGCGAGAAAGTTCACTCACCTCAATCCACAATAAATTAAGACAGGTAGTAGATCAGAAGGAGAAGAAGAATAACGCCTGCTAATGCGGGGGGGGGGGTTATCCGCAGGTAAATTAAAAGAGCCAGAATTAATCCCGGAGCTTACTGGAGAGGAGTCAATGAATAAAGCGAGTGGGAAGATAAGGTTCGATATCTCTATCTGAACTCCGAGAGAGGCTGAGAATAAAAAGGCAACTCCGGTTATGGAGATACTGTTATTTAAATCACGATCAATGGGGCTTAAACGCTGGGGTTTCGAGGAAACGAAAGATACTAGAACATAACCAAATGAAAAAGAAATTGTGAGGTGGAAGGTTTGACGAATCGAAAAGAAATTGTCAAGTTGAAGTCCAGACAGACAAGAAGCAGAAGTGATCACCTAAGACCGACTATTCTATTCGTCCCTTTGCATATATGGACAGGAAGAGGGCGGTGTCTCTTACAGATGGTGACTTCTGCCGTAGAAACATTGTGACAAGGTGAAAATACCGTGTGCAAAAATGAAAAGCGATGATTATTAGGTCGAAGTGGTTGATTACTTTGTTAATTGACCTTCAACTTTATCGAGAGATTTAAGACTATCAATGAGACATGGTCAGGGGGTTGATTGAGGTCGGACAACAGGCGGAAAAGATATATACGGAGAGAGGAGAATGTTTCCGATTGTTGCACTCATTGGACCAGGAAACACAATCCATGTAGGGTGAGTGGAGAGAGTTAAGCCTGTGTCTGACCGAGATCGATATGTTGCAGACGATGCAGAAAATTATACTGTGATTGATAGTTGTGAAAATCTTCATCGACCTGTTTAAAGCCGTTTCAGAAGAAGATGTGAGAACGATCCGGGACATATTAGCGGATCTTATGAAAAAGCAGGAAGCATTAGCTCACGTGGTTTACGACAGCGTGTCTGGGGTGAACGTCACGAGAATGGGAGGAACCCAAATAATAGAAGTCTGAACTTGCTGATCTTCCAGAAGCACGACCCCCGAAAAGGGGTATGTAGGATAATTGGAGCTGTGGGTGAATAGATTCATGATCTGTGTAGGTTTGTACATAAGCATTTACAGTTATTCGAAGTGATCCGACCGGTAACTCGAACTGGCCAGTCCCTGACAAGGTTGATGGATCACGTAAGAACTTAGCTTTATATGTTGTCGTTGGACTCCCTATAATGACCCCCGAACGACTGCGAGAGATATAGACTACGTTGCATCAAAAATTGAGATTGCGAAGAGAACGACCTCATAACTGTTTAAGTTTTACAGTCCTTTGGTGTGAGTGGTGTTACTTGAACAACACAAACGGTTTATTTTAGCGTATGTTCCTCTCTAGGATAAGGACAGCACGTTTAAGATTTGTCAGGCTATCAATTTGTCCATTCCTTTCGAGAAGCATTTTCATATTAATCCCAGTATTTTTCTGGACATTTGATTTTTTATGTTTATTTAAGACAGGTTTTCGCTTGTATCACTTCAAATTCGCTATTTACGTGTCTGATATTTATCAAAAACCTGTTTACATGGATTTTTACTCAGAAGTTGCGTTGTTACTCAGACGGAAGGTTTCATAGAATAGCTTAGATTTGTTCAACTAGGTTTTGATTTTTCTTCTAGTAACTAGTGTAAGGTTTATTTAGCTTTGTAATGGACATTCAATTACAGCATGATATAACTCTGTTCTGTCATTTATACACACACACACACCCACTCCTACATACACCCACCCACCCCATATATATATATATATATATATATATATATATATATATAAATATTAAATTTTATTTTTACCTACAGACGACGCGTCATTTCGAGCGTATTGCTTTCTTCGGTGTAAGGAAGTGAGAATTTTAGACGGTGTTAAGGCGGCAACTCGATTCGGGGAGCCACTTTTGGATCTGAACGCTTTCACTCTATCCTCACGGCCATATCAAATATATATATATATATTTATTAAATATTTTAATACCTACACACATCGATGTTTCATGCTGACGCAATCTTCAGTGTAGGAACTAATTCTCACCGGTCGTTGGGCGCAAACCCCGATCACAAATCGACACTGATGCGTAGTCGAGGGTCTTATCCCATCGGCTATAGCCACTTAGTTAGTAAATAGAGAGGAATTTAAATGTAAATAGCGAATCGGCGGCTAGATTTACCCAAGCAGTTTATATATATATATATATATATATATATATATATATATATATATATATATCCATTATACGGAGAATTTAATTTATATTATTTTCCATTATAGCGTATACATTAAGACAGACAAGATAACTCAACGACCTTACTCGGAGTCTTGCTTTGTAGCTAAGTAAATGTCTTGTAATTCAAATAATTTGCTATCCACAGGGCTATAATCCAGTGATTACTGACTGTATTTATATAACATTTCTCAATAATTGATTGCGCTTATTATATTATATACAGTTTCCATTGATAAAAAATGTTATTTGGCTGCAAATGGAGTCATGTTTCTGACTTATATATGTCTGCAAGTGTGTAGTTGAATTATACTTAATCTAAGGTAATGTCGATCTTTTGTTAGTTTCTGTTACCGTGATCTTTTGAACACTATTAGCACGGCTGACTATTATGGCTGCCTTTAATTACATAAATAGAGTTTATTCCCCGGCTTGAAGTTCGCCTCTTGGTTAGAAGGTTCAGAGTTGAGTTAAAAGTGACCGGCTGAACAGTTATATTCCATATTAACGATTCCATTACGATGATATTTTTATTTATTTGGATTATAATTAAAAACGTAAATATTATTAAATAACTACACACCTATATATATATATACAGACACACACACACACACACATATATATATATATATATATATATATATATATATATATATATATATATATATATATATAGTGAATGCTTTTATTCAAACATGTACAAGGTCTGCTACACTGGCATGTCGATGTTATCGATCTACAGCTCTCAAGAGCTGAGGTCTCATCAGGAATTCAGCAACCAGGTTGGATCAAGAAATAATTTTCTGCCTGATGAGACCTCAGCTCTTGAGAGCTGTAGATCGATAACATCGACATGCCAGTGTAGCAGACCTTGTACATGTTTGAATAAAAGCATTCACAATACAGCTCTATATTTTTTATTGAGCACTCTTTTATAAACCCGGTTTGATTCCCTTTGGATTTTTACCCTGTGGATTTTTACCCTACCTGGATTACTATATATATATATATATATATATATATATATATATATATATATATATATATATATATATATATATATATATATATATATGTGCGTGTGTGTGTGTGTGTGTGTGTGTGGAGGTTATGGTGTCGCAGTTGATTGTGTATGTGCATATGCCTGTGTGATTAACTTGACTGGCGTTTTCTTTCTTTGCGAAAACACAAGCTTTGATTGTTATACTTTATTTTCCTTCGAGTTTCGCTGGAAATTCTGTTCCAACGAAAATAATAAACCGCTTGTTTTTATTTCATTTTTTTTTATTCATTGTGTTTCCTATATGTATGTGTGTGTGTTCAAGCTCGTGTTTGTTCGTCTGAGTTTGTGTCTTGAAAGTATTCAGTTTTTTGCAATTTTGAACCCTTTTTTATCTTATCCTCTTCGTTCGTTTTCTTATTCCATTATTCTCACATTCATTTGCCATTCATTAATTCTATAGCAAAATAGATTGAACAAAAAATAATTGGATTAACAAAGAAAAACGTATAAAATAAAATATAACATATACAATCTAGACGATAAGAGAATAAAACAGAATAAAGTAACATTTTTACAACGAAAGCAATCAACTTGGTTCATTAAATATTTTTACAATAGAAATAACAAATACTTTTTTTCATCCCCCCCCTAACTTTAACGAATGGCAAGAGGGTCGCATACAACAGATCGAAATACAGGAAGTTAAAAAGAAGAATGAAAGAATGGTCGGCGTCTTAGACCCCTACAGCAATCCATCATTCTGGTATCCTAATAATTTTAGATTTGTATATTTACATAAAACCAAGCATATCCTATTCAGCATTTTTTGTATAGTCTAAGAATGAGAACACTCTTTGTGGTCTTTGTAATTATTCCGTCAACATTTATTGATTTATATTTTTTTATTAAAAAAATATTGTTATACGTTTCTTCTTCTTGTATTCATAGAAAAAACAAAAATCGATGTTATGGGATGTATGTAGTCGGGTGTGGGTAAGAGAATAGAAAAATAAATGCATTATAAAGAAGTCGAAGAGTTTTTGGTCGGTGCTTTGAGATGCTCTTAATAAAAGTTTGCAAAACACAAAAGATGCTGCTTTTGTTGACAAGCATCGTTCTTGACAAAGTTATCCAGGTTTCTTTTTGATAGATGTACCCACGCGTCTCTATAATAGATTCCTTCCATCGTTCTGCCAGTCCGCCTGTTTGTCTTCCATCCTAATGTTTGGAATATTATTTTCATTTCTACAAGCGTTTTATTTTGAGGTATGTCTAGGCCTTGTTACAAGTGGTTATGCACGTCCGTCAGACAATCTATTTGACGATTTGGCGATATTTCCTTACGTCGGTCTGTCACGCACAGCATTTCAATAGCATTTTGTCTGTATGTTAGTCAGTGGTTTAAAATAAAATATGTCAGGTCGAAGTATGCAAATACCATTTTTGTCGGTCTGTCACGCAGATATTTTTAATAGCATAGTCGTTTGGTCTGTCAAATTCACACTTGAAATAACATTCTACGACGTGTTCTCGTCTCTATATTTAACACTCGTTTCTGTTCTCCGTGACTGTTTGGCTTGGAGAAAAGTGTAGTAGCTGTGCTGATACTAGACTTGATCTTTTCTGTTTTCGGCAATAAATTCTTTTCTTTTGGGGCAACGTTAACTTTGTGAGAGCTGGATTTTCCCACATTAGACACCGTATTGTGTTTAACTCTACTCTCAGAGCGAGGCAAGTAAGAATATCCCTTTTTATGTTGTATCTTTCGAAATCTCCTCAAAAGACAATAATAAAAATAATTATAATGATACATACATATATATATATATATATATATATATATATATATATATTGTGATTAAAGTTGAAGCACATTTTTCTTCCGAAAAAAAGATGTCGGGAAAGAGACAAAGTAGACAGTAGTTAAAAGTAGACAACGAACATACTGTAATAGCGAAAGCATCATTCGAGGCTGCTGGAGCCGTATATTTGAAATGTAGCAAGAGAAAGAGAGAGAGAGAGAGACAAACTAATTTTCTGGTATCTAAGATCATTTTCTTATAAATACATTCAAAATAGACATTTAAGCTATTTCTCAGATAAGTTAATGGTGTTCGTTTTCATCATCGCATGAGTGAAATTCCGCGCAGAGCAATAATCCAGTGACTTCCATATTTACTTGCTTCGAATCACAGCAAGATATGACAGAAATCCGGTGTAAGGTAGAACAGCAATTCTCAAGTGTGGGAATTCTGGTAGCGTACAACATAACAATATCGGCCTTCTCCATAGAGGAGCCTTTGCTAAGTTATTTGTTATTTAATCTATTGGATTATTCACATAATGCATTAAGCTGATCTCTATTAAACGTCTTAATCGTTTTCGTATTTTTTTTTTTATTAAAGTGAGTTACATTTATGGTTTGAAGTTATCATGTGTGCGATCAATTTCTATGATTTTTAGCAGGTGTTAGGGATTTATTGTACTCGTACATTCCGTTTGTGTAGGCTTTCAGATTAAATTCTTCTGGGATGTAGGGAAATACCACTTACGACCAGTGTCGGGATCACAGACACCCTATGCCATTTATCAAGTTACGAGGCGTCTTTCGCCCTACTCAACCCATGATCGTATCCACCCGGTGTTCAATTCTCCTGGAATCACCTGTCCATTTGCCCTACAGGGCATTCAACGCACACCTACTCCCAATCTCCTACTGCTTCGATAATTAACTGATTGCCACTTCATCCAACTCAAAGGTATTACTATGATATAAGAGGCACAAAAACAGAAACCCTCTTCTTAGAATGTCTACATTTGTTGTCACCGCACAAGTTTTATATGTCGTACAGTTTCTATTCACAGTTACTACATCTTGACTATAGGTTCGAAACACGTCAGTACTCCCGGCACGAATTCCTGAAAACAAAACATCACCTCTCGACGTAACCCAACCCTTTTCATCGAAGAGAACACTATCTGTCTTTCTTTTTTATGTTGTTGCTAAAATTCTGCGAGTTTTTTTTTGAGGGGTCAACACGTTCGAGGTTGAAAAGGGGAAGGAATCAACTATCAAATGTAGTTAAAAAAAGTCCCACCGAAATCTACTAGCTTAACGTTAGTAAAGAGCCACGTGTTGATACATTTATATTTACCACCGACAAAGAATGGAGACCTCAAATTTAGCTAAAGCTTATAGGCAAAATTTATGACAAAAACAGATGAGTTTTTAATGTCTTATTTCTGAACTGTCTCTATCTTAAATAATTGCATGGATTTACGTTGTTAAACAATATTTTCTTCCACGTAGCGCAACCACAAAATTACATTTTATACTGTAACATCATGGCTAAAGTGCCTCATGGTTGGACCTACTCAATTGTAGATTAAACCCTCCCACACACCATAATGACCGGTGAAAAGTGTCCACAACAAAATTTGCTTATGATAGAGTGAGAGGGGTATTTATCATTACTCCTTCATTATCTTTAGAAGGCGGTGACTATACTTGTTATCTAAACACACACATACACACACACACATATATATATATATATATATATATATATATATATATATATGTATATATATATATATATATATATGTGGATGAAATATACATTTTTTAAAATTATTTCTTTTTATTTGCGGGGGCTCGAAAAAACTCGACTAGTACACGGGCGCAGGCTATCCTCTCTCGGAGTGTTGGACCCGTAGACTTTGTCAGGTAATCCATCTAAGATAAGGGACATTCTGAAAATAAAATCTTTCTACTAACCACTTACGTCTTGGCAGCAAACCGTTAGGAAGGGAGGCCTTCTGAGTCTTGATCGACAACCTTCCTAGAGCTGGAATCTCAAACGAAATATCCGGTTTGCTAACCTATAATTGTTTAAGGAGTATATAGGCTCTGCTTATCGCCCGGCGTTCGCACTCCTTCTTTATCTATTAGGCAGGCGTAGAGGTACAAGTATTGGGACGCCTGTAAAGACGGCTAGTAATTGACCTTGTTTCCTGACAAGGTCAATGAACGCCGTCTCTTTTTCTCTCTATCTGGGCAACTTGGAGAAAGTTTTTTGTACCTAAGTCTTACATGATTAATCTGGGTCGCTCTTGTTCTGAGAGATTAAGGGTACAAGTTAGACAGCTTGTCTGGATGCTGTTTCCGACTGGTGGTTAGGAACCCACACATTTAGGTAGCACTAAGAACGGCATGGGTAACTGTACGTGCTAAGTCGCGTATGAAAAGGGGATCTACAGTTTTCTCCGGTAGGCTTTCTCGAGGCCACAAGCCTCATCGACCAAGCTACGGCGAATGAACTGATTGTGTGAGATTATTAGCACCAAACAAGCACCCACTTTGCTCTCCCCACTCTATCTACAAAAAAAAACATAAATATAAAAACATAAGAAAACCAAACCTAAACCAGACACTCAACAAAAACACATCTTCGTCTCCGCCCTTGAGGCTCGCATTCACTACTATCCGGAGACTTAGCACCAACATTAACGACGTAGAAACTTTACTCCTGAAAAACTCCCTGGGATCCAAGCACTAAGTGAAACGAACCGTCATTTCTCAATCTTCTCTCATCACTTTGACATGACTGATTACCTTCCACTCTACCGTAAATACTCTAACAAACATATGCATGAGCTAAGAGTTTATGTTCGGAACACCCTCCCCTTGACTAAAGAAAATGGGGTAGAATCTGATGACACAGCCTACATGTGCTTTAGATTAACCGTAAATCACAGAGTTTGTTACTTATATTTCTTATATCGTTCTCCTTCAACCCAGGAATGTACAATGCTTGACTCTCTCTCAGAAAGCTTATATAGAGCACTCTCACTCGATTCAAAATCCCAAATACATGTATTTGGGGATTCTAATGCCCACCACCGTGACTGGTTGGGATTCTCCAGTATTACTGATGCAGCTTTTAATTTCTCATCAGCTAACGACCTCTCACATACTGTACATTTTCCGACCCGCCTTTCAGATCGTGCGGACCAGTAAGCCTCACTTCTCGATCTGATTTTGACCACACTACCCGAGGCTTGTGCGGTAACTCTGATAATGATTCTTATCACCTTACGAACTCGTCCGAAAGCTGAATAGCCGTTTCTTAAAACGACGAGAAACTATGAGCAGGCAGGAATCACATTTGCGACGTCATATGGGCTGAAACCTTCACACTCTCTGTTGATCAGTGTGCAAATGAGCTAGCCGAATGGATCAAAGCAGGCATTGCTGCTTATGTCATCACGCGAAAATTCTTCAGCGAACCGCACTCTCCTCAATGGCTCACCTAAGAATGTGCAGCTGCTATTGCTGAAAGGCAGAAGGCATTCCCAATGTTCGACCGCAATAAGTGAACTGCGAACAACCAAGATAGTGATAGATTAGCAAAGAGCAGGTATACAGAGATAACATAAAAAACGCATTCAGTCACATAAACTTGGTACTCGTGATTTCTGGAAAATCTTTAATAGTGTGATGAACAATGGACAAGAGACAATTTCCGCACTATCTAATCATAACGATGTTGTTTGCACGGCAACTGATAAGGCTGAACTACTTGCCCAGCGTTTCGCCTAACACTCTACTTTGAACTCAGCAAACCTTCCCTTCCCTAAATTCCCATTGTAGACTGAAGCCAAACTTGAGAACCTGGTCATCACCCCATCTTAATTAAGAGACATCATAAAAACCTTGACACCTCCAAAGTCTGTGGGCCTATTCTCATACCAGTAATAGTAATAAAGAAATGCTCTGCTGATCTGGTCTCTGTCGTTTCCAAACTATACAACAAATGCCCTACTAAATCTTGTTTCCCTGATAGTTTGAAAATTACCTCTGTTGTACCAGTCTTCAATAATTCTGAGGATATAACTGATCCTCTAAACTACCGCCCAATCAGTCTACTCCCGATCTTTGCTAAAATCTTTGAATCATTAATCAATCTAGCGATACTCCGGCACCTATTTAATGCTAAACTTCTTTCTGATCATCAATACGCATTCAGACAAGTACGATTTACTGTAGATATGTTAACGGTAATCTCTGAACGCATATACCCTACATTTGACAAGGCAGGTGAAGCTAGGGTGGTAGCGCTTGATATATCCAAGGCCTTTGACAAAATCTGGCATAGAGGGCTTCTCTTAAAACTGCACCAATATGGTATTACTGGACAAATATTTCATATAATAAAATGTTTCCTAACAAAAAAAAAAGATCCAGATTGTCCTTGATGGTCGTTCTTCTAATCAACATGGAATAAATGCTGGTGTACTGCAGCGATCTATCCTTGGACATGTACTGTTCCTGATTTTCATAAATTACCTCCCTGATGTCATTGACACTGAAATAGGAATATTTGCTGACAACACCATGCTCTACTGTTGTCATGTGGGCAAAACTGACGTGCACATATCTGAGGCAATGGCTGAATGCTTAGAAAATGACTTCCAGTCCGTAGTGGAATGGGCTAAAAAATGAATGGTAACTTTTAATGCCGCAAAGACATCCCTACTTTCCTTCAATAACTACAAGAAACCTCTTCAACCACTGATTGCCATAGCAAATAACACTATACCTGAGAGTTCATCATTCAAACTGCTCGGCCTAACTTTCACAGATAACATGAATTGGAATAAATACATTGAAAACATTGCCAGGGCTGCTGCAAATAGGTGGGCTCCCTCTTCCGTGCCAGTAAACTGCTAACACCTGACATTATTCTATATCTCTACAAAGTCACCACCCGTCCATGCATGGAGTATAAACACCTTTTTTCTCAGTAGCCCCTTACGTCTACAGTAGTTGACTGTCTTTTTTGGGGTGAACTGTTAAAAAAAACAAAAAAAAACAAAAACAAAACTCCAGACTCTGCATAATTGTCACATCCCATGGTTCTAACCACGCAGCAAATACGTTAAAGGTTTATTCCAAGACCCACACCGGTACGTATAAAATCGGGAAGACAGGTCCACGTAGTATTTTCCTACTATTTTATTACGGAATTTTCTTTTACTCTGCTTCATCTAAGAAATCCATTAGCATCCGGACGTATACCCTATAGCAACTCTACACCTCATCAAATTCCCAACTCAGTTGATGTGGAAATTTGTATTCTCGAGTCGGCATGAGTTTCAGTTCGATTTACCATACTCCACGACCTATCATCGCGATTGATGTGGGAAATTGCATCACTACACAGACTTTTCAGTATCCGAAATCCGAAGATGGGACCCATATCACAACCTAATTCTACAAATCCGTTACATGATTGCGGTACTTTCCTAGGTCCTACTGATCCACAGAATGAGAAAGACTCCTCTGTCATCACTCATCCCGTACGCCTTACCGTATGTGAGAGAAGCCCACATGGACTCCTCAAAGTCATTATGCGGAACAAAGCGCATCCCTGCCTAATACTGACTGGACATGATATATGCCATTAACTCCTTAGAGCCACTCCATACTATGGACCATTACAAGAATTCTCGACTATAACTCTTTCGTCAGGGTTTCCGCAAATCGACCTTACACAATTCCCTCGATTCCGAGACAAAATAAGTACCGCCAGTATATATAGGATTTCTCACACCAGCTTTTTTGATTTCTGATTTGAATAACTTGGCCGACCACTACCTTAATAAACATTTAACGTTAGTTACTGCTTGTTTATAATCATTATTCCAATACAAGAAGTAAAAAAATAAAAATGTTCTGGCTAAGCACCCATCCTCAATTTTAATTAGTCAAATAAGTCTCTCCCTCATACAAATACCACTAATCACAGAAATATATGGAACATTTGACAATCTCGAATACGCAACAACAAACATTTTTTTTACAGAATTATAACCTTTTTGAAGTTTGATAAAACTGAAAATACAATTATAATAAAAAAAATACATTTTATATAACGTCCAACAATCAAACGTAAACCGTCTTTCTTTTTGATAAACAATGTCTTTTAAATGTTATTTTCTTGTCATTCAAAGCTGAAATGTTCAACATAATATTTATTTCTTCTTATCGTCATAAGTTTGAAAATCCACAAGTAAAACACATCGCACTCACTTTTTATTTTGCTTCCTAAACAACATGCAAAGAGAGATTTTATTTTTTCCTCCCTATCCTCTCTCTCCTCCTCTCTCTCTCTCTCTCTCTCTCTCTCTTACTCTCTTTGTTCTTGTCTATTTGTACTCTCTTCTACACAGGAGAATGACAATAACACACAACCCGACAGATCTTGATGATTCGTCACCAACAAAATAAATAAAGAAGTTATCTCTGTTTTCTCTTTTTCCTTTCCTTATTCTTTAACGTGTGCAATTTAGTGTTATTCTGTTTCTTTATTTCTTTCCTCCTCCCTGCATTTATATTCAGATGACCACAACAATAAACATTTTAACGCTTTACTACTGAAAAAAGCACAACAAACTAAGAACGATAAAGATAAGCTCTTTCTTTTCGTTTCATTCCACAAGTTTTCTAAATCACCATTATTGAGTTCTTTTTTTCTGTTTCTTAAAGCTGAAATAATAAATAAACGTTTCTTTTCTTTTATTTCTTCATAAAGTTGGACAATTCACTGAGTAAACAATTCGCACTCTTAGGCTGACCTGTCAAATAACCTGATCATTGTCTCTCTCTCCCTACATGCTCTATCATTCAACAGCAGTCAAAGCAAACTCCCTCTCTCAACAAAATCAGAATTTTCCCAGTTTCCCTATCTCTCTTCCTCTCCTCTCTCTCTCTCTCTCTCTCTCTCTCTCTCTCTCTCTCTCTAAACACTGAACACAAGACAATGAATCTAAAAAATTGCGGTAAACCCTATACAAAAAATATTAAAAAGTCAACATAAAAAGTGTCACCTCTGAGAGTGTGTGTGCGTGTATTTTTTTTTACCCAGTTACGACGTATCAACCGGTTTCAGCTTTTCTATGACACACTAATAATCTTCGAACAAAAAAAAATACAAGAAAACAGTGTCTTTTCTTTTAAACAAAAAGTGACGTTTTTCACAACTCCGTAATTTTCTCTCATTCGTGTGTGCGTGTGTGTTCGCTGTAAGTTTCAAAATTTAATTTTTTTTTCAAACAGTTTATTTTCACTCTATTTTTATTTTCCAATCTTCACGTAAACACGCTCATTCTTTCACCATTTTTCTTTTTATACTTATTCCTAAACTTTCTTCAACAGTTAAATGTTCTCTTTCTTTATTTTTTAAAATGTGTTGTAGTGTATTTCTTTTTTTGTTTAACTTAAGTATTAAACGGCGATAGTCTTTCAAACCATTCTTTTAAAAAAACACCCTGAAAAGTTACTTATAAAACGTTGTCGTTCTTTGTCTGTCTTTCTCATATTTTTTTTTCATATTTTCCTCTCTTTCTTTGTTCTTCTTTAGTCTCTCCTTCTTTTTATCTTCGTCTCTTCTCATTGTACCCGCATGTGTCCGTGTTATCTCGGTTCGCATATACATCTTGGGGAGGGGTAAGGTCACTCAGCCCAAATCGCAGATCTTACATTTGCTTATCTTCTGTTTACAATGCACGCGGACGGATCTGCTACTGTGTGGTGGTTATTGCGGTCACCATCACCATCGCCGTAAGTTCGGCTGCTGACCCAACCCACGCGGATGTCCGTTATTAGGTTTTAAACAATGTTAATCAACATAAAACAAGTGACAGATATTACTGCATTGTGTACGAGAGGGAGGGAGAATGAGGGAATCAAGGAGCGATTTCACCAACCCATTTTGGCTGCTGTGCCCAACTTTCCCGCTCCCCATCTACTGGCAGCAAGTGCACCGACACTTTTTCACATCTGCTTCTCTTGCTGAGTCAACAATAAGATACCAAAGAAGCCCCGAACGGGCGTTACGTCATTTCCGACTTCACATTAACTCCTGCCTTATTTCTGGGCTTCCTCTCACTTTAGCAACCCCACTATCTAACGCAGAACATATAGCCCGAACCATCGATATGTCATAACGCTTGTCTGTCACCAATTATACTTCCCGGCGAGCTGATATCCATGTATAAACCTGGATGGAGTGTTTGTTTACAACACTTTATATCCGAAATATTCACCCATAGGAACCTAACCAGACTCAACATTACTTAACGTAGTTTTCCAAAGTGTCTAGTCTACTGGATAATGTCATAAACAAGATAAATAGATTTCATATGGATATTAGTAAAAGTGACACAGCGGCTTGAGCGAGATTTAAACACAGGATGCTGGTTATTCGCGATCTTACTGTTTCACTAATTTCACATCCATACATACACACAACGTAACGCATACATACATCAAAACGCTAACAATAAACAATAGCGAAAGCAGTAGATTCGTTGCATTTTGAGGGCAGCCTCAGGGCGTATATGTTTTGTCTCTATCATGTTAAAATATACTGGAAATAGTTTGCTTAAATTCAAACAATTCAGTCGAATGAATACGAAACATCAAGTGAATTTGTCAAAAAGAAAGCTACACTTATATGGGCTGTTCCGAGAGGATAACAATATATGGTTGCCATTATAACGTTAAAATAGCTCAAATATATTCATGTACATAGTTATCTACTATTTTCCAATGGCCGACGAACGCCCTTCATTAATCAGCGCGTTACATAATTGTGGTTTACATAGATGTTGAATAAATTCCTAGTTTGGCCACCTGGTTTAACTAAGCAATGCATTGCTTACGTTTTATATAGTTTATTTCAGTGTATAGTATGATTTAAAGCGAGCCCATTTATGCATGAGTGCAAACACCTATTAAAAAAGCGTTCAAAAATTAATTAATTAAAAAAATAGTTTGTTGTACATATGATACATATTATCCTATGCCATGAGTGGAATGTACAACATTGTTTTCTGATTAAATAATAAAGGGTACATTGCTAAATCGATACCGTCGCCAATTATTGAATATGATATGTCAAGGTCAACTACTATCAGATTCATTTGGTTCAATTATGCACTAATATTCTAAAAATATATAAACTCCATATTTACGTCCATCTGTAAGTAAAATGAAGTTAACCGGATTCAAATGTGCCGGAGCCCAACGAATGATTTAGGGTGATTAGGAACACTAATATATATTTGGAACAGTGTACTGAAGGAACTGCGATGAATTGGTTAAACGAGTTATCAAAATCAACAATGGGGAGAAAAGAGTTGATTTATTACGGACTGGGTAGCGAAATCTCTAGCTATGATATAGGAAAGATCAGAAAGAGCCAGTTATGTTTATGATTTACGTAATATCGGCTGAGAAGCATTAAGTACGCGAAATAATTCTTGATAAACGAAATCAAGGTTTCATAATTGATGGGCCTGGCCACTCTTCAAGTATCCAGCGAGCAATCAAAACGCGTACTGGCTGCAACGAAAAGATGGGATCTTTCTAATGCCGAGTTAGAATTGTAACTATGCAAAGTGTTGCGCTGAGTCAATTTACGAGTTGAGAGTAACACACGGAAAAAGTCAGTGAGAGTCACACTGAGGGAATGTCTATGTGTTTGATATACTGCAAAAGACAAACGTTCTCAATAATATATATATACATATATATATATATATATATATATATATATATATATATATATATATAATCTAAACCAAATAAATATTTTTATTTAATAGATTATAGTTTTTTCGACTTCATTTGGTATAGCACCTGGCTCCATCATTGTGTTCCGGTTCCGAATCCTGCTACGTCTAGCCAATAGATGAGTCTTTAAAAGAGGAAACAGCTAAACAGCTGCATGTTAATAACATACACACACACACGCATATATATATATATATATATTATTGAGAACGTTTGTCTTTTGCAGAATATCAAACACATGAACATTTTATTTACTGCCAAAACATAATAGGGTCTTGTTCTCTCGTCCACCGACCATATATATATATATATATATATATATATATATATATATATATATAATATTTTAAAATGAATATTTATTTATTCATACTTACAGACGCTAGCGTTTCAAGCGTATTACTTCAATCAGTGCAGGAAAGTAACAATTTCAGACGGTCGGGAGGCGCGAACCGTGTTCTACAGAGGTAACATAGAATCTGCAAACCGTCGCCATATCTACTCGGTCACCGGAAACTTACACGTAATTAAGTGAAATTCAGATTTCTATGTACCTAGTAGCGGGCACAGATTGAAGACTAGTCCAGCGTGTTTGACGCACTATTCGAAACTTTGCATTAGAGCTTTTTGACAGTCTTTTTTTAACATTTCTTAAAGAGTCTTATTATAATATTTATAAATAAATATTAATTCAGTAATAACTACAGCCGCAAGCGTTTCAAGCTTATTGTTTTCATCTATGTACGAATGTAACAATTTCAGACGGTCAGGAGGCGCGAACCGTGTTCACAGTGTGAGCCTAGAATCTGCAAGCTGTCGCCCTATCCAATATATATATATATATATATATATATATATATATATATATATATATATATATGTGTGTGTGTGTGTGTCTGTGTGTGTGTTCACAGTTCTTTATGGTTGAGTAGTTTTGTGGGGAAGATGAGAGTTTCCACTTAGTATAAAAGTAATTCTGTTCCGTAAATATAACTTTTCGGTTATTGATATGAATTTTTTAATTTAATACGATATAATTTCTTCCACCTTCAATAGCAGTTTCAGTAGCTCAGATGGTAAGACACTTGCTCTCGGTATCGAACTTCGCAACGTATAGCCACAGTGGTGAGTCATTTAACGAAGAGACAGCTGTCTGTGGATTATATATATATATATATTATATTTATTAAAATATATTAAATTATATTTACCTACGAGCTTATACTCTCATCAGTTCAATATATATATATATATATATATATATATATATATATATATATATATATATATATGTGCGTGTGTGTGTGTGCTTTTATGTGCGTCTGTGTGTATTAGAAACTATGCTCTTAAAGTGTAAACGACCCTGTAATAGAGCCATCATCTAAAGTTGACGAGGCGCTAAGTAGCCCTCGTAATTTTCATCTCATCGGTGCTATCTCAGCCAGTCAGCTGTATATATTTAGAAAGGCTTTTACATGTGAACATAGACTGCAGAAGCAAAGTAATCTATCGAGTAAGGGTCGCCATACGAGAAATCGATTCCTATTATGCGATGGTTTTAAAACATTTTGGCAGAAAGTCGTATCATGTGAGTGAGTCGGTGGTAAAAGTGGCTTAAGTGGAATCTGTAAGAACCGAAAGTATAGCCATTTTTGGTGTAGATTAGATACGGGCAGACTTGAAATGATTGAAGCGTTTTGGAGATACGGATGACAATCATGAAATAAGAAAAATAAGAGAAGGGGATTTTATGAAGGAGTAGGCGAAATATATGAATAATACAGAGAAGAAGAAGAAGATGTCGCAGAATATGGCGGGGATGAAAAAGCAGATAAAGATCAAGATGAAGAATGGGAAGAAGATGGTAAAAAGAAAACGAGAAAGTCGATGATGGGAAATAAGATGACTATAAAGAAGTCAAGGAAGGAGATCAAAGAAAAATAAAGATGTCGAAGAAGAGAGTATCACGACTATGACGCAGTAAAAATATGGATGTCAAAAAAACGTAGAAGACGAAGTAAATGAAGAATTTGACGACTGAAAATATGAAAAAAATATGACGAATAATAAGAAAAAATATGACGAATAATAAGAAAAAAATATGACGAATAATAAGAAAAAAATATGACGAATAATTTGAATAAAAATATGACGAATAATAAGAAAAAAAATATGACGAGTAATAAGAAAAAATATGACGAATAATAAGAAAAATATGACGAATAATAAGAAATAAATATGACGAGTAATAAGAAAAAATATGACGAATAATAAGAAAAAAATATGACGAATAATTTGAATAAAAATATGACGAATAATAAGAAAAAAAATATGACGAGTAATAAGAAAAAATATGACGAATAATAAGAAAAAATATGACGAATAATAAGAAATAAATATGACGAATAATTAGAAAAAAATATGACGAATAATAAGAAAAAATATGACGAATAATAAGAAAAATATACCGCATAATAAGAAAAAAATATGACGAATAATTTGAAAAAAATATGACAAATAATAAGAAAAAAACAAAAGTAGAAGACATAAAAATGAAATAAGATGAAAAATAAATGTAAATGTTGATAGGCGAAATATAACAAAATAAAGATGAAGAATAAAGAATATTGTAGATTTATTGTCTACTTTGTCAATTAAGTTCCTTTCAATCTGTATCGTTCGAAAAAAGAGGGTGTGTGCGTCGATGTTGGTTCTTTTCTATTTTTCGGTTTGAATGTTATGAAGCGTTTATTATACCCCATGGTCATTCTCTCACGTAAAAATAAATTTTAAGTTTACTTTTTTATTCTTTATTAAATATTGTTTTACTCATCTAAACATTGTTCTTCTAATTGTCTTTCCGTCTTGAATTTAAGGATTTCGTTCATTTTATTTCCTTTCTTTTCTATATCATTTGTTTCTAGTTCATTTTAAAGATTCCTCTTATTTTCCTCTTCTTTTAACCATTTATTTACTTTAACTTCTTTCTAGAATCGAACCATTTTCTTTCGATTCACTTTTCCTTACTTTATTTTAATGTTTCTTTCCAACTCTTTTTTATTCTTTAATTTAAATATTTATTTGGATTCTTTCTTCTACGATTTATTTTTAGTGCCCTTCTGTTTTTCTATAATAATTAGATACATGTTTCGTCTTAATCGTTTCTTTCTTCTAATTTTATTTTAATATTTACTTTTTTATTTATTCATATTTTATTATATATGTCGTTAATTTTATTTCTATTTCTTTTGTTCCCAAACCCTTATTTCGATTCATACTGTTATTGCTCGTCTTTTTCTTTATATTTATATTTTCCCCCGTTTAATGTTTTTAATTTACTCATATGTTTCTTACTTCCATTTTATTTTTTCCTTTTCTTCACTATTTATTTTTCACATTTTTTATTCCTTATCTATTACGTTCTAGTTCTATTCTCTTTCTTTTGAATCCTCAATCTTTCCTTATTTACATATTTCTACTGAATAATCTTCTTTTAGTTTGCCCCTGTTCTATCCGTTCCTTACTGTTATTTCACTCTCTTCCCCGTTTCTTATTTATTATATTTTTCTGTACTCATATTTTTCTTTTTCAAATGCCTTTCATGCCAATAAATCTTCAAGAGATACTTTTATTTTTTGCATTCGCCCATACTAAAATTATTCCGTTTTCCCATTTATTCTTATATGTCCAATTATGTAACTTGTTACAATTTCATTCCCTTTTCTCGTGATTCGTTTACTACAACCTTCCCGCTCTTTTTTCTATCCGTCACCCCGACCGCTTCTCTCTCTTTTTATCGTTCTCTTAAAGAACAATTAATGTCATAAAACCTTCCATTCTGTCTGCATTCAACATCTTAACTTTGGTCATGTTTATTGATTTCTTTTGGCTATCCGCTTTTAACATAATGCTTTATGCATTTATACATTTCTGTGGCCGCTAAGTTAAAAAGAAACCTCTGTCAGAGTCATACACCCATAATAACTAACACATATGTAAGATAGAATAAAGTAAAACGTCAACACAGCCAATATGAGTTCTATTATTACGTCCTATCTTATTGGTTTTAATGCGAATACGATTGGCAACATTAATATCGACAAGAAGATAGTATTATTATTATTAGAAGGGATGGAGATCTTACGAGTATACACAAGTTATTCTCAGCTTAATAAACTGTATGGTGTGATGAGATGTATAATCGAATATGATTACATTTTTTTTAGCAATTCATCATTTTTATTATTATTTACTCACTAGGAGTTATAACACTAGTCATTAGCTGTGATTGCTCACTATCTGTGATTGCGTTTCCAGTACTTTGAGTGAAAACAAGTCTCTCCAGATTCCAGTACCTTTTGCTCGTTTCGATAACCGATGCAGATACTTTTGCGTTATCGCAACAGACGTTTGCCATTTATTTCTCGCTAGTTTCATTAGAGTTTCCACTGGTAGTTTCTCCGGATCGTTTCACTGCATTTCTGCCTCGTTCTAATTTCGCTATTTTTTGTATTTATGTCGTTTTTCCTTTAGTAATTCAATCTGGTATGCCTGTTTCGTGTATGCATCTTCTCGAATGTTGCATTATCATTTAATAGAATGTTATGCTCATCATCAGTGATTGTTCACGTATAATTACCGGTGGTGTTCCCTGGATTCTAAGTGATAACAAGTCTCACCAATTGTCCAGTACTCTCCACCACTTTCAATAATCCTTGCAAATACCTTTGAGTTATCACAACAGTCGCTTACCATTGATTTATCGCTGACATCGACCATCGATCTTTACTGAATTTGGGTCACAATAAGCCCCCCCCCCTCAGGTACGCCTACTCTCCGCAATCATCCAGTGAAGGGTCGGTTAGTGATTTCTCTTTCACCCGTCTTTCCATCCTCTTTGACCCTTCACGACTATTTTGTGTGGAATTAGGGGGTATAAGATTTATTGCACTTATTATTATTATTATTATTATTATTATTATTATTATTATTATTATTATTATTATTATTATTATAATTATCATTATTGATCGCTCATTGGCAAAAATAGCTTTTGTTACATGGTGACCGAGTAAAAACCAGCCTCTCAAGTCATTCACTTTTCTCTGCTGCTTACACTTAACATTGCGGATACATTTGTGTTCTCGTAACAGCTGTTTACGATTGAATCTTCAGTGATGACGGCTTAAGACTGCCCGTGAAATTTGAGTGAAAATGAGCCTACTTATTATTTTAGCTTTTTGTTCCGTGCTATACTAGTGGAAATCTGTATTATTCTTTCCCTTCTTAGTTCTTCCACGCTCTCAATTACGTCACTAACAATTGTTCTGATCCCAGCCGATCTAGATGCTTTCTTTTTTTGTGAAAATGGCTACAAATTAATTAACACATCATCATTTTTATTATTACTATTATTAGTATTATGATTATCATTATTATTATTATTATTATTATTATTATTATTATTATTATTATTATTATTATTATTATTATTATTATGATAATAATTATTATCATTATTTGTATTACCATTATTATTATCATTATTATAACCACTATTATTATCATTATCATTATTATCACCATTATTATAATAATAATCATTTTAATAAAAAAAATCAGAGTAAAAGTAGCACGGTAAATGCCAGCATTTTGTTTACATTTTAAATAACGCGACGTCTTGCGTCCATACTTAATAATCGGAGGGAGGGAACCAATTCAATGAAGTAACGCTGGCTGTTTAATCAGTTCTGTCATAGATATATTAACTACGTAACTCATTTCATGTGTGTATATATATATATATATAAATAATAAAATAAATAATTATAATATATTAGTAAGATTATTAGCGAGCAAAAAAGCGTAAATACATGTGGAAATCTGAAGAAAACAATCATGAGTCTATATTTGCGAATACTAATTCATTAGAAGTGTAAAAGCAATTAATTATGTAAATTGAGAAATGTGCATAGTGTTTACGGCGATTTTGTAGTAGTATATAAAGAAGCTGGCAGACTAAGTAAATAGTAATATTACTCTGATGGAGTTTCGGCTCATACAGACAGCAGACAGACAGACAGATACATAATCTCCATTATTACTATATATAAATACATATATATATATATATATATATATATATATATATATATATATATATATATATGTAATACTATATTAATAATATTTCCAAATTAACATATATACACATGTATTACATGCGAAACCTGAACTCATCAGTATGTTAGAAGGCACTCCCTCCCTGTCACACGATTCAAGCCTAATACGAAAGTCACATTTGATTCATTTGCCGATGTATCCACCACGCATTGCCGTAGAATTAGGAGAGTAAGTTCATGTCTAAATGACAAATCTAGCGGCTATATAAGCAGGCCGCTAAGAGAAATTAAGAGGTGGTATTTGATTACGCTATAATTCAGGACCTGTTGTCAACTTACATTAAGTGCTCAATCTAGCGAGAGCTTTGAATAATTATTTATGAATAATGTTTTCAAACTAACATATATACACATGTGTTTCATGTAAAACCATCAATCAGCAGTATAGGAAGAGACCGTCGGTACCGGCCACACGATTGATACCCCAATACGAAAGTCATATTTGACTCAGTATTCGGAGCACGTACCTATGTGTCCACCACGCATTTCCTTAAACTTATTAGAGTTAATTAAGGTCTAAATGGTAATCCTAGCTCCTTTATATAAGCAGACCGGCAAGAGACTCAACAGACAGGGCCTAAATAATGTATTATATATATATATATATATATATATATATATTATATATATATATATATATTATATAAAAAAAACATAACAATGTGTAGTGTTAAAAGAAAATAATAATATTTTAATCTGAACTTTCGAGAAATACCTTTCTCTTTGTCAAAGCAGTGTGTTCCTATATTTTTTTCTTTTCATCGTTAGGTAAAAAAAATCACGTTATGTCTAAGTGGGGCTACACCTGTATGAATTAAAATGGGTGTATAGACATGTTTTTTAAACCATCGTTTCGTTATAGTATTATATTTGTTTAGAAAAAAACATAACAATGTCTAGTGTTAAAATAAAAAAAAAATATTTTAATCATGCTTGACTAGGAGAATGTTATTATTTCTCGAAAGCTTATATTAACATTTTTAAAAAGTCGCTGAGTTTGTATAAAGATAGCTTCGAGTATTTTTACTTTTTAAAAATTGGTTTCAGAATGTATTATTTTCATGTTATTAACTAAATTGTGTTTTAAATCCGAGCGGCCTTACTTATGTCTTTGTAAATACTGGTTAATTAAGCTAGCGTTTACAAAGTTCATAGTGAGGTGTCGAATAAAAGTAAGTAAAATTAAAAATGGGAATAATACATAAATTAATTGAAACAAACATTAAAATACACGACTGAATTAACATGCGTAGATAGATCTTGTCTCTTCCAGTGGCACACATCTTTTATATAAAAAAACACACGAGATATGTATGCATATTATATATATATATATATATATATATATATATATATATATATATACATATATATATACATATGTATATGCATATATATGTGTATATATATATATGTATATATATATATATATATATGTATATATATATATATATATATATATATATATACATAGTAAGTGAAGTTAGTCAAAATTAGAAAATTGTTAATATCAGTTCCATGAATTCTAACACAAGAATTATTTGGCGTACGATAGTGTCGAAAACAATATGAACACAATTTATTTTACATTATACCTTTTGATGACTACACACAAAATTATGATAAGCGCCTTTTACAATATTTAATATAATTAAATCCTTCCTAACCAAAAGAAAGATCAATGTTGTTCTTGATGGCCGTGTACCCCAGGGATCTATCCTTGGACCTCTACTCTTCTTGGTTTTCATAAACGACCTCCCTGGTGATATTTAGTTTTAGATGGGTATATTTGGTGACGACACACGCTCTACTCTCGTCATGTGACAAACACCTATGCGCACATATCCGAGGCAATGGCTGAATCCTAAGAAAGTCGGTAGTGGAATGGGGTCATAAATGCATACATGTTATGCTGCACTCACGAAGCTCATTTTCCTCAATAATTAGAAGACGCGTCTTCAACCACCGATTGCCATGACGAATAACACCTTACCTGAAAGTTCAACGTTCAACCTCTTCGACCAAACATTCACAGGTAACATGAATCGGAACAAACACATTAAAGACATTACCAAGGCTGCTGAGAACAAGGTGGGCTCTTGCTACCGTTCTCGTAAACTTCTCACACCTGACATTATCTTATACCTCTACAAAGCTACCATCCTCTCAAGCATGGAGTATTGTTGACACATTTGGGAGGGTGCATCATCCACTAGTCTCTTCCTCTTAGACTAGGTCCAAAAAAGAGTCGCTAAGTTAATATGTCACTCACTGTCTACCAAACTCCAGCCACAATGTGGCATCTGTGTGCCTGTTTTACAAGTACTCCAATGGATTGTGCTCCGATGAAGTTGCTGCTTTAGTGCACTCTCGGCGTAAATACACTAACCAAACCTCACAAACGGCTAAGCCCCATCTATTCACTGTGGAGCTCCCCAGATGCCGGAGTTCCTTTTCTTCCAATAGCTTCTTTCCTTGTGTTGCCGGCCTCTGGAACTCGCTCATTTAGTCGATTTCATGTTTTCAAGTTAACTGTACGTTTGCTATATCTATATATGTGTCTGTCTGTTTGTCCGGCGATTAAATTGAGAGCATGTCATGTATCAAAAGAAAATACAAGTTTTCTAGCGTCACAATTTAAGAGGTTTTCAATAGTTGTATCTATATTTATCTGCGCAATCATTTGGGGTCAAGTAGGATCAAGTAAGTAATTCAGATAAAATAAGTTTCATTTGAAAAATCTTCATGACACACTTACGGGAAAATTGTAATAGTTTAAAAATAACTTACAAATCTATCAGCTTGAAGTCATTGTCTTATTTTAGCAAACCTACTTGTAGGTTATTATCCACTTGCGAAACGCTTGCTATATATGCTAGAATATTATATTTGTGTCCGTCATTTGATATTAGTGTATTTCTTAAGATAAGAGGATAAATATGTTTACAGATTGGTTAATAACTTACAAATGCACAAGTAGAAATAATTGAAAAACTAGAGAATAAACGCGAAATAGGAAAAGTAGAGTGAAATTGATTTCTGTTGACATAGATGTTTTTAAATGACTTTTTTACTAAAATGACTGAAATGTGTTCATCTGTTTGTGGCAAACATTTGTAGAAAGCGTGGGGTGATTCAATAATGTATATTTCAACAGCAATGGGAGAAAGGTGGTTGCTCCTAGAGCAGGATAAATCATATATTATAAATATGTAAAACAATATATATATATATATATATATATATATATATATACATAAATAAGATGTATTCGTGTTGTTTAATGACAGAAAGTTACGATTGAAGTCGTACTATTACATATAAATTAGTGATACGTTTCTCCTGATAACGCATTGCTTAAAAGATATTACTCCCGAGCAATATTGTGTATTAATACAAACCATTTTCATGCATAGGATTAAATTCTTTAAAGAGCCTACTTTTGCTTATACCAATGATACGAATATACATTATGGCAATACAATTACCAACAGTATTATATGTGTTGTTGTTAGTAGTAGTAGTGCTAGTAGTAGTAGTGATAGTAGTAGTAGTAGGGAGGTAATAGTAGTAGTAGTAGTAGTAGTAGTAGTAGTAGCCTTGTAGCAGCAGCAGTAGCAACAGCAGCAGTAGTAGCAGCAGTAGTCGTATTGTAAACGTTTCAAATCAGAGAATATACGTCTCTCTGCTTCGTTAGGCTTCTGTCTGATCACAGTCCAGTGTCTATAATTTATAGCATTGACTTTACTCATGAAAGGTTTTTATCGCCATGATTAACACCATATTTTTTTTTTGATAGAATGAAATATCTTCGAATTGATGAAGTCCCCATCCCTCCAATTATCGCCCCAACCCCCTCCTGTAACAACGATAACGATACTCCATTTACCACCTCCATCCGCTTTCGCCTAACAGACTTTCATCTTTAAACAGGTCGATTTATTTTACTAGCTCATACGATCTTTTTCATCGTTGCAGAGTAGAATGAATACAAAAAATCATAGGGTGGCAATGTCACGGTTAATTAAAGAGAATACGTTTGATTTTTATAATTTGTATGTACGTAATATATACTAGCCGACCCATCATTTTGTGGGTCAAAGTTCGTACGTTATACATTACTGTTTACGTGTGTGCCTTTAACCAATGATGACGGTAAATATACATTTCTTAAGTGCATCCATAGATTAAGGGGTAAAGTTGCTTTGTGGTTTAATTTTAAAGAAATTCGATACATTTCACGAGAACGAATCCGATATGTTAGTTACGACGAAAAATAAACACACAGTTTTTACCGTGTCGGACGCAGTTGCTGAAGAACACCATTTTTACGTCATCCAATACGTCTGCTTTCCATTTTGAATCAATATACAGTTTGATGTTTAGAGGTTGATTTATTATTTACTTTATCCTCTTACTCTTCTACTTTACGCTGCTGTTGCTACTAATAAATATATTCTTCGATTCCCCTTTTTCAACTACATGTCCCAGTCTGCCTTCCTTCAAACATCTGATACTTTAAATATTAAAACAATAAATTACGTTTTGAGAGGTGTAGTATTATATAGATATTTTGTGATTTAAGTATATATAGAAAACAGTGTATTATATCGATATATGAAACTAATCACTAATATAATGATGTGTTGTTTGTTTAAGTATGTATAAGGTCTACCTATTTAGGTTCTGTAACTAGAAGATATGTAAATCAGTATCTATTTCTCTCGCCTTCTCTCTCTCTTAACATATATATATATATATATATATATATATATATATATACATATGATTATTTTTATTTATCCGATCTTAACCTTAGATCATATATGGAAATATGATGTAAGGTAAAGATCGGATTCTAACTCAGCCTGATAAGATCTCAGTTTATAATAACTGCTGATTGATAACATCGACATGCCAGTGTAGAAGATTTTGTACATGTCTGTGTAAATAAAAATAATCATATATAAAAGTTCTATTTTATATTGAGCACTTTTTTATGAACCCGGTTGAAATTCTTTGGATTACTACTCTGTGGATGTTTTACCTGGATTATTATTATTTACTCACTAGGAGTTATCACACTGGTCATCGTCAGTGGTCACCCACTGCCGACAACCTGTGGTATTCCCTGGAGTCTGAGTGACAACAAGTCTCCTCAGGCCTCCAGTATGCTCCACCTCTTTTCGTTCATCACCGCTGATGACCTTGCGGTAATCGCAACAGCCACCTACCAACGATTTCCCGCTGATAAGGGCCATTGGTCCTCTCTGGGGCCCGAGTGGCAACAAGCCTCCCCAAGGTCCGAGAGCTGTCCGCGCTCTTCCAGTGGAGGTCTGGTTTTGCGCTTTCCCTCCTCGACCCTCTGTCCATAATTTTCGTGGCGTCAGCCTATGCTTGCGCCTCTCTCGTTCGGTTGTATTTTCCCCGGTTCTGTTGTTTTGTGCTTCCATGTGTTTGTTCTCCATTCGTTGCTTATGTGGGTTGGTTTCCGCATTCGAGGACATTTCTCAGGATTGTAGCTGTTTTGATCATTACTGTCCTTTGTATGGTCTCAGTTATCCCTTTGATTCCTATTTCTCCTAGTCTTTTCTCCATGTTTTTGGGGACTGTTCCTAGTGCTCCTATGATTATTGGTGTTATACTGACTTTCTTCATGTTCCATTATTATTATTATTATTATTATTATTATTATTATTATTATTATTATTATTATTATTATTATTATTATTAATATTATTATTATTATTATTATTATTATTATATATATATATATATATATATATATATATATATATTATTATGATATATATATATATATATATATATATATATATATATATATATATATATATATATATATATATATATTAACGAACCGATTAACATAAATACATACGGTAACATTTTCTCCCGCATTGTGACAATTGGCAAGCTGGCCGTGACACTCAGTGGTGAGTGACAGTCTTGAGTTTGAGTTTCCACGTTTGTGAGTTAGATGAAACCACCCAAAATGTCTTGAAATAACAACTACTTGTCTGTGGTTGCTAATATTTATATAATAATATTCGTTCCCGTTGGGAAGAACACCATGGTATGACCGAAATAGGGTTTCTAGCTAAGCTAAACTGTGAACTTCTACGCTTACATTGGAAGGATGCGTAGAGACTTATTGCCACTGAAACTTAAGATTAATGGTCGTTTCGAGCAGAAAATCAATAATTAACGGCTGTTGCGATAACGCAAATTGATTTGCAATAATTATTAAAAACTGCGAAGATGACCGAACATCTGGAGAGACTTGTTGCAACTCACATACCAAGGACACTGCTGGTTATTATCAGTGGTCAATTACTGATGATGATTTGTATACTCTCTTCCAGTGAATAAATAATAATCATAATAATGAATACATCATCATCATCATCATCATCATCATCATCATCATCATCATCATCATCATCATCATCATCATCATCATCATCATCATCATCATCATCGTTATTATTATTATTATAATAGTAATAATAATAATAATAATAATAATAATAATAATAATAATAATAATAATAATATTGGTGATAATAATAATAATAATAATAATAATAATAATAATAATAATAATAATAATAATAATAATAATAATAATAATAATAATAATAAAAATAATGCACAACACACTACATCCAAAAGACGATATGGACATACTCTACATGAAAAAAACGAAGGGGGAAAAGGACTGATAGTTATAAGGATTGTGTAGAAGACTAAAATAAAGAGCTGGAGGAAGACATAACTCAACACATGGAAATCCTTATCACTGCAGCAAGAGACACCGTTTCGACGAACAAATCAGGAAACCAGAAACAACACGACAAGAAAAGAAAAGTGGGAAGAAAAAAAACTACATGGACGCTTCAGAAGACTGACAAGAGAAGACACAAACGAAAATAGTTTGACATGGCTAAGAAAAAGGCACTTGAACAGAGAAACGGAATCTTTACTGATGGATGCACAGAACAATGTAATTAGGACAAACTACATTAAAGCTAAAATAGATAAAACCCAGGAAAACTGTAAATGCAGACTGTGTGGACAAAAAGACGAAACAGTAAATCGTATAATAAGTGAATGTAGCAAACTTGCCCAAAAAGAATACAAGAACAGACATGACTGTGTGGAGAAAGCAGTACACCGGGAACTGTGCAAACAATTGAATTTCGAATACGTAGACAATAAGTACAAACCTAAACCAGCAACAGAACTTGAAAACGAAAAACACAAAATCATCTGGGATATGGATAGACAAGCAGACAAACTCATACAAACAAGGAAACTGGATATTATAATAATCAACAAGAAGGAAAAATCTTCGCCGTTCCAGCAGCCACAGAGTGAAAATAAAAGAAACGGAAAAACAAAGAAATACACGGAACTAGCCAGAGAACTGAAAGGAATATGGAGCATAAAGAAAGTCAGTATAATACCAATAATCGTAAGATCATAAGGAACAATCCCAAAAACCTGGAAAAAAAACTGGGAGAAATTGGAATCAAAGGGATTATTGAAATTATACAAAGGACAGCAATGCTCACAACAGCTACAATCTTAAGAAAAATAATTGAATGCGGAAACCAACGCGCATCAGCTACGAAGGGTCACACGGAATCTACTACAGGAAGAAAACAAAACCACCGAAAGAACACATCACAAACAAAGAAACAGAAAATGCAAGAAACATCACTTCATAACCTCCCCCCCCCCAAAAAAAAAAAAAAAAATGACACCGACCTCAACTGACACGACACAAAAATAAACTAATGAACAGTAATAGCAAGAAAAGCTATCATATCCTCCAAAAAATATTAAAATATTTTTAAAATGAAAAATAATAATAATAATAATAATAATAATAATAATAATAATAATAATAATAATAATAATAATAATAATAATAGTAAATTGTAGCCGCCTAGGCTGACACCACACAAACTATTTGCATAGAGTCAAGGAGGATGAGAAGACCGAGGAGGGACAGAACAAACCAGACCTCCACTGGAAGTGCAGAGACTGCTGGGACCTTGGGGAGGCTTATTGCCACCCAAATCCCAGAGAAGACCAATCGTCCTTACCAGCGAGAAATCAATGGTAAACGGCTGTTGTGATACTGCAAGTTCATTTGCGGTGGTCATCAAAGAGAGGTGGAGAATACTGGAAATCTGGGAAGAGTAGTTGTCACTCAAACTCCAGGGAATACCACGTGTTGTCGGTGAGCAATCACTGATGGCCTGTGTGAGAACTCCTAGTAAGTAAATAATAATAATAATAATAATAATAATAATAATAATAATACTACTACTACTACTACTACTACTACTACTAATAATAATAATAATAATAATAATAATAATAATAATAATAATAATAATAATGGGGATGAGCAGGAGAAGTAGGTGAAGAGGAAGAAGTCTAATACTGAGTTGAACTATACAAACCATATGTGTGTTCGTTGTTGATTTGATACCCGCTGTTGCTCGGGGCCTTTCCTCGTGATTACCCTCTCAGTCGAGTCGTCTGGAAATCGTCCTCATAATTCCTGGTCTAATCCCCGAACACAGGGTTATTTTTCATTTTATTTTCATTTTGTTTTTCTTTTGTTTTATGAGAGACAGTGGGTTTATACATCGACTACAGCTATACTGAGAGAGTATTTGTTTACAACGCCGTAATCTGAAGGTCATAACGTTTTGGAGGTCTAGCGTGGTACACTTGCCGATGTTCATAGAAAGACATTGAACTTCCGGTGACGCAGCACGCTACTGTATATTTTTGTATTTTCTTTTAATCGGCCGTTTGCAGAACCGTATACACAATATAACCAAGCTTCAGTGAAGATTCGTAGCTCATAGGTTTATAAAGACACAGAAATGCCCAAAGTGATATGATATCATCTCTAGCACTTGGGTTTGAAATTTATTGTTTGGCTAAGTTCCAGACCTGTTGCAGACATCAGCAAGAATAGTCTAACAAATCTTTCTATCATAAGCGTTTTTTTCTAGCTATTCAAGATATTTTTTTAAAAATTACTTTAGTTTACAGTTGCCTTTTGTGAGACTATTTTATCTATACTTTGAATATGTAGTTTTATTTCGGAGTTTACTTTGGACAACGCTAGTTGCCAGAATAAATGTTACTGTAGGCAATCTAATTTACTAAACGCAGCTAAATCGTAATTAATTACAAAATGAAACTTAAGGTTAAGCTGACGATAGATCAATGTGAACGCGTTGTATGAGATATACCACCGATATATTGTACAGGGTGGGCAAAAATAAGGGTCCTATTTTTTAAAATTCATAACTTTTTTATTTATTGATTTTTTTTTAATTTTTTTTTTTAGAATAAGTAAAGGACCCCTTCCGAAGCAAGCATGAGCCGTATTAGCCCTAAGGAGCGTACCCTCATTTAGAAAACATTATTTTTGCTTAAAAAACTCAAAACAGTGTAAAAAACAATACTTTAGTTTTTTTAAGTTTTAAGAAGTGTTTTTCGGCTAAAATTTGTTTTGTTTATTTCAAAAAATCTCGAAGGGTCAGTCTACACACACATAAAGTTTGGTGAGTTTAACTTTAATTTTGTGGAAGTTATTCAAATTCAAGTTATTCAAATTTAAAGATAGGACCCTTATTTTGGCCCACCCTGTATATGCTATCATTTGACACAGCCACACACACACACACACACACACACACACACACACATGAATAAATATATGTTTAATTTTACTTCGCTCGAAGATCTAAGAAATCAAGGGGCCCCATTTGGCGCTAGCATTTGATCTATATATGAAATACATAGATATGCGAATATTCATTAAATTTCTTCTGTCACCTGCCAAATGTTGACTTAGTAAAGAAGTTAACAGCATTAATTTGTCTCTCCCCAATTGACCAGTTATCTATGTTTTAGTATATATTGCTTGTGGCCTCTTGGTCTTACCGGATTCAAGGACAAAAATTCATCTAGTCTGGTGGATTATCCAGATAAATGTTGTTATTTAAGGTGACATCACTAGGAAAAAGTGGCCTATTCATCGTCTGAGAAATTATATTGTCGTGCTAACGGGAAGTAATTTGTGCTGTGAATACTATTTTATTTTGAATGTTTGGTCAGGGTAAACTTGTAGCGTGAAGTAACATCATGTTAGGTTGTCCTGAGAAATCCCTCTACAGAGAGACCGAATACACTCGAGGGTGATGTCTAGTAGATAATTAACATTCATATATATATATATATATATATATATATATATATATATATATATATATATATATATAACAAGTTATATGATTAATAAAACATACAACGAGTCGATTGCGGCACATGCGATCATTAGTGTCATCTTATCGTTGCTTGAAACCGACGATCTCTTTTGTATAAATCTATATATATATATATATATATATATATATATATATATATATATATATATATATATATATATATATATATATATATCTATATTGGCTCTTTTTTTGCACTTATGCGCTGTGGTTCTGTTTCTACTTTTTTATAAAGCAGTGTTTACAGATCTTAAGAACAACTTCAGTATTATGTCCTATACGTTTATATAAGTCCGGGAACACAGAGTTATAGGCCATTGAAACAAATACTGATAATATCTGTTTATTGTAAATATCTAACACGTACTATTATAACACGTACGCTTTTATTTCTTTATATGAGATAGATAAACACGATCTTTATGACGGAATAACAGCTAAAATAAACCTGGGGTTGGCGTTTGTAAATAGACTAACAAAATAATTAGACAATGCAACCAAACAATATGAAAGCCGTCGGATTCATCGAGCAATCTATGTATTATAATCAGCAGAGTCTCCGTTGTTAGCCACTATGAGAGACCCGCTCGGCATCTTACAAATGTAGGTATTTCTTATTTCATGTAACATATACAAACATTTTTTTCAATTTTCGATGACTCAATTTCGGACATTTTTTCACAGGAAATCTAAAAACACTGTCATAAAAGTGTTACTAAAAATAATTAAAATACATTGTTAGTATTTGCAAAATAACATATTTGTTAAACTTACTGACATTTTACTGACTAATGATAAAAGCTTTTTAATTAAAACACTCAAGATTAACGTTTATTAGTGAAAATAATAATGAATAAAATAAAGATGAATTACGATAATATTTAACAATTGATTGATATTATAAATATATAAGAATATATAATGAAATGTATGTAATGAACAAATACTTTATTTACCCACATAACAATCATCGACATTTATAACTTCAAAATGTCTTGTATGTCTGAACCAGTCAATTTTTTGTAATAGTTCCTTGTTGATTTTCGTACGTCAGGACACCCAGCTGCCATGAAGATTGATTTTCGTAATAGTCCAGGTTATCTACGGAGATAATGACCAATATTCCTGAAATCCTAGTTAGTGACAGTCTTGTATATTCTAGCATCTGATCGATTCTTGCTTGGGGAAGGATCTTTCAGAAATATGTTTACAGTATCCACGTAACGACTTATTTTGCGAACACTTAAACCAGGGGCGTTCTTTAGGCGTTTCTTATATTATACTTTCTTTTTCACAATCAGTTAGTGATTTGAAACGTCCCACTGTCGTTAAAAAGTAAAGAAAAGCTATTGTCTCTGAACACGGCTAAAAAAGAAACAAAACCTTAATGACTGTACTAACTATTCAGAAAAATATCTAAATCAATCAAATAATGTTTTCATAATGTGCATGATTTCCGTAAAACAATTGCTTTAATTGGTGAAGAGAATGATGAATGAATTACATTTTTATTAGAAAGCTATAATCGCTGGTCGCAGTGTAGTAATAGAATGCTATTACAAAAGCAACCCCTATATAAACATGCTCCTGCACATATCTAGAAAACAATCCCGAAGTTACGACATCGATAATGATAAATATCATCCAAAAATAAAATGAATTCACCGCTAGAACGTGATGTAAAAATATTAATATACTAATGATAATAATGATTGGTGGTTAGTTGTTTATGGAATATCAACCTATTGGTCCTTATTTAAAGTTGAAGTCAACAACGTGTCAGGAAGGAAATATAAAACACAAATTTTCTATTTTACCCATAGCTGGAAGAATACGAATACGAGTTTATACCTCTCCAGTCGTATACGTATCTAAAATATCGCAATAGTTCCGAGTGGCGTGTCTTGACAGTGAACAAAATTGACTTCACAATCTAGTGGCGATAACCACGTTTGTTTTCGTCAGCTTCTTTCGTACAGAACATATGTTTTTGTACTCGATCCTTCTATTCATTAAAGATGATCGGCTGAGCTCAAATCTCTGGTTCCTCCTTCTAATACATTCACAGTAAAAACTCGCCGTCTACCACAACTGGTAGGAAATGATCTAACTCTTTCTGTGTGTCTCGTATCAAGCAAGATTTTGTGGAACATAACTTATTTGCAATAACCTCTTATATGTAGAACATATTACCTCGTGACTGCTTCCCTGCAAACTACAACATTTAGTACATAAAACGAAATAAAATAAAAAGTCATAAATTACTTTACCCTAATCATTTTATATGGCCATTCATCTATATGTTGATAGTTACATAAACAGATAAATTCACTCATATAATCATTATAATGCTAACTTCTTGGGAAGTTTGCGAATGGTAGACCCCTCCTCATAACAATATTAAACTGATTTTAAAATCTTTGTTTTAGAAGTATGAAAATATAAAATAATAATTACGGAAAAATCATTGAAACCTTAAAACACCTTAACACCACCCAACAAATATACCCCAGAAATTCTACAAAACATAGCTCGATGAAAGGATACAGTATATATATATATATATATATATATATATATGAGAAGAATGTTGTAGTTCGCTTGGAGCATTGTGTATAGTGTAAGAATAATATTTTGGAGGCGATAACAATGCGTTGTTAAAGTGATACATATACGACACGTGGAATCGTAAAAACAAAGTGAAACCAGCATTTCCGGCCCCGACTTTTGGCAAAAAAACACACTCCAACGAGTGGCTGTATTTATTTTATTTCTGAGGATGAGGGATACCCTCGAAAATTAAAAAAATAATAATGAAAAGGACACACTCCAACCTAACACCACGGTCAACGATACACTGGTAAATAAAAAAAAAATTTTTTTTAATTATTGACTTTTCATTATTGTCACTTTGTTTTTACGATTCCACGTGTCGTATATGTGTCACTTTAACAACGTATTGTTATCGCCTCCAAAATATTATTCTTATATATATATATATATATATATATATATATATAGTTAAGTGAATGATGTTAAATAATATTTTTTTATATTTGACATACGTAAAACGCCGTTTCAATCTTATGGCTCTCATCAGCGCAGACGGTCACGGGGCGCGAATCCGGTTCACAGAGACACCGTGAATCTGTAAGCGTTCACTTAGTCTCTTAGGTCACAAGAGATTGTCACGTGAGTACCGAGAAAGTAAGTGAAATTTTCAAAGGAAGCGGCGAGTATAAATATTTAGATATACGATAGCACTCAATAACAGTCGTAGTATATATATATATATATATATATATATATATATATATATATATATATATATATATATATATATATGTAAAGGAGTAAGGCTACCGACATTTGTAGAATGTTTTTGTCAACATTTATTTATTATTTTGTTGTTTTACCATTTTTTAATTTTATATAACGCGTTTCAAGCGGTGGTCCGCTTTCATCAGATATGAAAATGGATTTTCATATCTGATGAAAGCGGACCACCGCTTGAAACGCGTTATATAAAATTATAAAATGGTAAAACAACAAAATAATAAATAAATGTTGAAAAAAACATTCTACAAATGTCGGTAGCCTTACTCCTTTACATATATACTTTTCTCTCGTTGGAACTGCACTAATACTGCACTCCCCTCTTTTCTATATATATATATATATATATATATATATATATATATATATATATATATATATATATATATATATATATATATATATATATATACAGGTTTAATAAACGAGTGCTTTTTATTAGTTACGCTATACTTAATTTGCACTGAAAAACTTCTCGAGGGTATTATTTTATAAATTCATCAATCTAACTAATTTAATCTAATGATTAATCTAAAATAAATATAAATTAATAAGTTGGATAAATTGGAATACAATTATTGAGTAAAATGAATTTATATAAGAATAGACGTCTTATAATAAACTCAATGATATAATATTATATTCATATGTATGAGGTAATTTTAAACATATGTGAAATAATTAAACAGCAACTGGCCGATAAATTATACAAAATATGGTTTAATTCCTCATAATTGTTGAAATAAATTAATTCAATTTTAGGTAATTTTTTTTATCCTGGCAAAACCAAACCAATATCAACTTATTTTATTATCGAATTAGAACTAAATTAAGTATACGAATACAAATAGGCGAAGAAATTAATATTAAATAAACGAGAGAGAAAAAAGTAGAAATTAACACAGACAAACAGAAGTTAAAATAGGGACATGTAAAAAGTAAAAGACAAATGAGATGTAAATAAAGCAACAATGTTGCAATACCTCCCTTTCAAAGGGAGGTACACACCCTGCACGTAACTATAAAATCTGTCTGTTACTTTTATCGTAATGCAAATCAAGTCGTAAAGAGTACAATGCAATCATCTCTTTTGTCTTAATCGCAGCGGTCCATTGAAAGTGAAGACACCCAATCAGGAATCATTCCAGGGGTTTGCCTCGACCTACGATAGCTATCTCTCTGTGAGGGGAGACATTCCTGCTATGTGACCTTAGCCGGCACAATAACACAAAGAAATAAAAAAAAACTCTATCTCGAATTTGAAAAAAAATACAGTCGGTGTTGCATCAATCTTTGTGCATAGAAGATTAAGAGTTTACGATTTAGGGTGCACCCCATTTCATTTCTGTAATGATTGATTCTTAAGTTATTTGTTTGCGTTTAATCAAGTCGAGTCACAAAGTCAGACGCATTGCTTTTTCACGGTCATCATATTTCGTCGGATGTGATTTTCTCTATCTATTGTTTCCACGGGAGACAAAGGCATGATATACCAAAGGCTTGATCCGTTACCGACCCTTACATGATGCTAATCTTACCAATATTTTAAGGACCATACATCTTCAAAGTGAGCATTAGCTGCTGTACCCTCAATATTTACAAGAGATAGATAGATAGATAGATAGATAGATAGATAGATAGATAGATAGATAGATAGATAGAGTGAGAGAGTGAGAGAGAGAGAGAGTCAGTTATATAAGGTACTATTCGCTTATAATCTAAAACATAAAATAGTTGTTTAGATCTTAATTCGCTTATTTAGTTTTATAATATTTTAGAGAGTAAATAGTTTTCGTTTTTGATACTTAACTTATTTTAAATAGTATTTAATTAGAGCAAATATGTAATATTTCGAATTATTAAAAGTATTCGAAGTAAATAAAAATTAGTTAAATAGATATACAGAACAATTACCAATAATCCCACTTGCAAATCTCAAGTAGTTGTTCTATTAAGAGTTTCGTATTCATCTTAAACCAAAAGTATTATTCATTTCGTAATTTTTATGATTCAACAAAATTAGTAGGTACCTAATACTGTCACAGTCATCTATCTATTTTAATAATTTCAGTGTAGATCTATACACGAAATTATTCATGATACGTATTAAAATAAAAAAAATTAAAATAAATATGGCTCGTTGGTTTAAAATTCGATATTTTAATCATCCATACTAGCCACCCTATCAACAAAAATGTTATTCTACACATGAATTCAATTTGCTTTTAAAGTAAAGCCTCAACTTTGTGAATGACATTTGGAATTATCTCTTGATTCTTACAACGTAACAAATAAAATCATGTATCGGATTGATTTCTTCATCTTAATTATAGTCAACTTCACATTTTAGTTGTTAGTAAGGGTTCATACGAGATTCTTTTTGAGTTTATTACTAAATTGTTTTTGAGTTTATTACTAAATTGACATATTATCCAGCGGGTTCATTCGAAAAAGAGGTTTTACTTTTATTACTGCAACCAGTTTACATCTTTGGTATTAAGCCTCATTAAACTAGCTTGATATATCTGCATTAGTACAGCAAACGTTGAATGGTTTGATATACAGTAGCAAATCGATGTAAATAGTTAGATAAATTATTATAAATTTAATAACAATACGTCAACCGAGAAATATCGTCAAATGCAATAGTGCTCAGTTTCTAGAACGAGCAAATTAAATTCAGATAATCTAACGTACAAGTACGTTTGAAAATATCGAAACCATCATCATCATCAGAAGCAGCGGCGGTAGCAGCAGCATAATTTTCATCAAGTGCCGCTTTTAGAACGTATGTTGTCCAACATATCTCATGATGTATATTAAGGCTTACAGTTGTATATTGCTGCAAGAACTATTAGTATCGCAGTATAAGAGTCCACACCGGCTTACTGCTCTGTCTTATACTAGGTCTGACACCACCGTCTATCCACATAAAAATTCTCACGCCAACTTCATATCTAAGTTCACTGCTTTGCAAATCAAGATGTTATTCTTTTTTTCCTAGTAACGCAAAGAAGGTACTGTTTGGAAGCTGTTTTTCTCTTCTAGAGTATTTGCCTTCCCAGGCATGAAAGTAGTATACCCTACTTTAAATACATTTGAAAATTTGACGTAATAACATTTTTATTTTGGTCTCGGATATGACCTTAAAGTGCATCCGGTATGAGTGGGGCAACTTGAATACTTGGCAACTTCACTAAGTGTGAAGTAACCTCGTAGCTAATATTACTCTCATAGTGCTCGTACTTATCAGGGTTATATATATGGTGTAAGTACAATTTATCACGAGCACGACACTAAAATGCTTCGGACACCCTTGGGCAAGCTCTTCGCTTCTACTCCATCGCACCAAGCAATAATTAATATATCCCAGCCTGTTCCCTATTTCTTTCCTGCTACTCTAATTCTAAACTCCTTGGCCTTTTGGCTAAGATCAAAGTGTAGTATCTGTTCCGATGGATACTGCACTCCATACTGGTGTTGTCTTGGCCTTCGGGGCTTGATTTACGCTGGTCTATGGGTCTGTTCTGTGCAGTTCTCGGAGGTCCACCCTCCCAGGCTTCGTCTCCCCTCTTTGAGGAGGAGTAAGTTTATTGCTTACTGCCTGAGGCGCCCTTACCGGGGAATGCCGACGGGCTGCCCAGGCAATTTTTTAACCCCACTTTCCCGACCCGACCTCGGGTCACATCTTACTTGTGGGAGAAAGATAAAAACTGGCCTTGTGCCTAACTCCTGGAGAGGAGTAAACAATACTCTAATTCTAAACCATTTTGGCTAAGATCAAAGTGTAGTATCTGTTCCGATGGATACTGCACTCCATACTGGTGTTTTCTTGGTTTTCGGGTCTTGATTTACGCCGGTCAATGGGTCTGTCCTACGCAGTTCTGGGAGGTCCACCTTCCCAGGCTTTTCCTCCCCTCTTTGGGGAGGAGTAAGTTTATTGCTTACTGCCTGAGGCGCCCCTACCGGGGAATGCCGACGGGCTGCCCAGGCAATTTTTTAACCCCACTTTCCCGACCCGACCTTGGGTCACATCTTACTTGTGGGAGTAAGATGAAAACTGGCCTTGTGCCTAACTCCTGGAGAGGAGTAAATCAATACTCTCATTCTAAAACATATAACCTAATCAATCTCTCTACTTTACCTGTTCTGAGTAGAATACACTATTGCCTATGGAAGTTAACCCCAAATTTAGAAAGCTTTCAGGTGACAACCCTCGATTAGCAACATTCCTAGGTTTACTCTGGCTCGGCTGGTAGTACCTACGATAGTCACATCTATGTGTTACATATTATCTTTTGTTTATAGAGTATTTCTCCCTAAAACCATTATCCTAAAAAACACAGTAATCTTTCAACCAGTTGTATACAAAACACATAATTGTAAATACACATGTGAAGACATAACCACGTTGACCCACTTGTTCTTGTGAGATAATCGATGTTGACTCTGGCCAGTACAATATGAGTGATCCGTTGGTCATGCTATACTATGGACGTCCTCCCCACCAGAACGGAAGAAATGATTCATAAAAAGGAGAAAGGGTAAGTAGGATAGGTTATAATACAATGGAAGGAAATGATTCATTAGACGAAGAAACGTATTTGAGGTAGGAGACAAAGACGAGACGTTTAAGATTTCCGGTTAAGGTCAGGATACTGAGGAGTGAGTGTTGTTCGAGGCAGTTTAGTTTACGACAGTTTATTTTACAACGGTTTAATTCACGGCAGTCGACAGTTTACGGTACTTGACGAGTTTTGAGTTAGTGTGACAGTTGACGGCTCGGAAAGAACGTGATCAGATAGGAGTTGATCGGGTGGGGCGTTAGCAGACCCGAGATGAGTTGACGTCAATGGGGGCCTCGACAGTACACAACGGTGTTACTGACAACATAAGTACAACTGACTCATGCACAATGTATCAGAATTTGTGTTTTTTTTCTAGTGTGTCTGGGTTACGTCTCGCCAAGACGAGAAAAGATGACAACACGGCCAGGACGAGAACGAGAAGAAGAAGGATAAGAAAACCACGGCATGCACAGCGATGGGGTCGGTAGTTGTCGGGGGATGCACGTGGTCTTACAGGAGTATAAGGTGCTTTTATTTGAGAGGGCAGTTGAACATACCTGCAACAAATAATGCCATGAAAAGGCATTTAGAAATTTCTTCATCATAACCTGCTGATCCACAAATGCTTTGATACAACGAAACGATAAGCTATGTTCTCGATCATGTGACGAAGCTTTTCTGCAGAGAGTGTGTAATCTGTTCCTACTAAGAATTTTAAGCGTAAAATAGATTTGACATTAAATAACCCAAAACATGGTTGTATGTCTTAAAACAAAACAAACTATTTTAACTTCGCAGTTTTGATTACAGACAGTAGTGAACTGACTCTCGACTATATTAAGACTCATGTGAGTAAACGTCTTAAACCGTGTTAAAACTCTGAGATTGGATACTGACTTTTAAAAGTGTGCAGTGAACATTTCTTCACTTGGAAAATTAACGCAACAATCATTTTCTTTTTTACTTCAAGCTCACCTAAGCAGAGTAAATTTCTATCTATTTCTACCGCTGCCTCTGTTATAGCCGAAGCTTCTTTTTGTACTCTTTATGTTTCTGTATTGTTTAACTGTCTTATGTTTTCCTGCGTTCTTATAATGCTTCGCATTATTGTCTATAGCGAATTCGCAGCGCGGGAAAATTGCTCGCCATTTCAGGCAAGTTAGGAAAACAATATTTGATTAAAAGATAAGTAGCCGACGTCGTGGGTAATTGCTTGGTCCGAGGAACGAGAATACAAAAAAAAGTGAAGCAAACAATGAATAAGAAGTAATAGACGAAACAAGAATTTCCAAAAAAATATATGGAAAAGAATTAAGACAGGATGGAAAATAATACGCATTAAAATAAACCCAGTATAAGAAAAGATGCAAAAGGCAAAATAACAAAAATACTTACGAAAATCCAACGAAAAATAAATTAAGACATTCTTTTGAAGTAACATATATATATATATATATATATATATATATATATATATATATAAATATGCATATATAATATATATAATATATATATACACGCACACCCACACACATATATATATATATATATATATATATATATATATATATATATATATATATATGTAAGGCATCTTTTGAGTCTAAAGAGACAATGGATATAAACTGTAAGAGTGCTTCCGCGAGGAGTTTATAGTAAAACAAGACTTGTTGATCTACAACCGCATCTCTACTAAACCGGCATTACTTGGGTCAATCCAAGCTAATCTGAAAACAATGGCGGTAAAGGCAGAGGAGATTTGACATTATGCCGGAGTTTTACTTGTCCAAGACCATTTTAACAACCAAGACATGATAATCCATAGCTGGAAAGAAAATAGCTTTTCCAAAAGCAATTAGTGAACGTGATAAGTCATTGAGACCACGGACTACGTGCTTGTGGACTATTACACGTTATATATATATATATATATATATATATATATATATATATTAGTACTTCATGTAACCACATAAAATATTATAAGGAGATATAATTTTTTATGTGTCAGTTTTCAGTATTTACTTTAACAGTGCTCGATACGAAAGTAGAGCTAGGTAGTAAGCAATGAACATATATATGGCAATCAAGCTACACAGAGGCTTCCGTGTTTCATCCCCGGGGTTAATCGTCAGGCTAAAGGCATTTAGCCTGACGATTCCCCCGGGGATTAAACACGGGAGCCTCTGTGTAGCTTGATTGCCATATATATTTTCATTGCTTACTATATATATATATATATATATATATATATATATATATATATATATATATATATATTTATCATGAGAATTATGAGGATTTTATTTGTAATATCTATTAATAATGGAGATAATGTACCTGGCTGTCTGGCTGTCTCTCTGCATGTCTTTCTGAAGTCGAAACTACATAATTAGTTTTGATAAAAAAATGTTTATATCTATTTATCAGCTCCTTAATATACTCATTCTAAAACTTCCCTAAACATCACGCGTCTTTAAAATTAATATCCACAAATATGCATTCATGGTATCTACTTATGAACTCCTATATATACCCATTCGAAAAAAGTCCCCAAACATAACGCGTCTTTCAAATGTACATAATTAATTTGTGTAAAAGTTTCTAACAAATTAATATTCGCAAATATACACTCATGATTGTTTTTTTGTTAGACTTCCGGATGTATTTAAAATATTTTCTTAGATAATGATAATCTTGATAAGAATTATGAATAGAATTAATTAAATACATTGTATTTTTAAATCTATATAATTGAGTTACGTAATTAAATTATATTGTAATGAAAATGATGGAGCAGCCGGCATCCACTTTTTATGTGGTTAACCGGCCTTTGATTATTAATAATAACGTTGTTTTTCGAAGGCAGATGAAGTTCTATTTCAAGAAAAAGAGAGCGAGAAAGAGAGAGATAGAGAGAGAGAGAGAGAGAGAGAGAGAGAGAGAGAGAGAGAGAGAAAAGAGAGAGATGGGCACAGGGTCGCGTTATTATAATTAATAACATTTAAACAAAACTTTTTCTGATATATTTACTTTGATTTTTTTAAAAACGTTTAAAATTTTTTCCAATCTTATTAGAAATTATGTTTCAAAGCACAAAGTTATTTAAGCAAATTGTTTAATTTATGAAATAATTGATCTAAAAAATACTATTTTTTGTAAAACAAACAAAGACATTTTACTGAGCAATTAAATAACTGGATTTAGAATCGTGTTCACTGTATTTTATTTTTTTTAAATTGTAGATTTTATTTCAAGTATACTTTTTTATCGATTTGAAAAAAACTTCCAATATTATTATCTTTTTACGACCGTAAGTTATTTAAGATTGTTTGTTTTACATTTTACGCCGTAAAGAGTAAATTTTGTTTAAAAACTACGTTTTTATTATTCAGTGTTTTATCTATTAAAATATAGGATAAGCTCATTTTTTATTTTGTTTGTAAAAAAAACCCACATTTTACTGATCAATTAAATAAAACAACTAGCAATAATATGCGACCGAAGGGACCATGTATTTGCTAGTTTATATAATTAAATCGAGATTCTTTGCAGCTAATTATATAACTAAAGTGACAATTATTTAACTTGACTTCGAACCCACACACAAACATATATATATATATATATATATATATATATATATATATATATATATATATATGTAGTGGGACTAGATTAACCCTTACAGATTCAAGCTGTCTCTCTGAACCCGGTTCGCACCGTGTGACCGTCTGAGATTGTTACTTTCCTGCGCTGATCAGAGCCATAAGTTTGTAACGATGTCGTACGTAAGTAAAATATTTAAAAAAACAAACATAATTCAATATTATTATAAGTCCATTTCAAAATGAACGTCGAGCACTGTCGGAAAGATTAAAAGTCAACATTCATCCAAAAGCCTCAGTGCAATTCTCAGACTCTGTCGTTGAGTACTATAAGATGTTTAGGTATTCATGCTCGGCGCTTTCAGTGTATCCATCACTTAATTTATCTGTTATCACGTGACACTATCTTGTGACCTTATAGGACTTGGTGAACACTTACAGATTCAAGCTGTCTCTGTGAACTAAATTCGCACTCTATAACCGTCTGAGATTATTATTTCCCTGCGCTGATGAGAGGCATAAACTTGAAACGAAGTCGTACGTAGGTAAAATATGTAAAAATAATTTTACATTATATATATATATTATATATAGATATATATATATATATATTCAACCTTTAAATATATAAAACATTGAAAAAAAAATTGTTATGCTATCGAATTTGTAGTGTCTGCCTGATCTCCAAAACTGATTTAATGGTTTCCATTTCTTGTACGCTAATAAGAGAATCGAATCTGTGCTCGTCTTGGAGTCGCTTAATCATCAGACTTATGCCAGAAGCTCCGTTCTTTCATAAAATCTCATTCTTTGTTTTATCTCAATGCGATTTCTTGTTCATTATAATTAACAGACGTTACTCGACCTCAAAATGGCAACGTTGTCCTAAAAACGAAAGCATTTTCTTTTCGTTCACCTTTTATTTGTTTTTTTTCTTTGCTTTTATTACATTTGTGGTCTATCTTTTAACGGCATATCGACTATTTTGAAGTTATTTACTATCAGAATACAACATCTATTGGAAACGTTCTATTGATTAATTTTCTGTGTTATTTTTACGGTTTCTCAACCCTTTTATTGTAATTTGATACCAAATAACAATCATTGTTATAAACGATTTATTGTATATGGTTAATTTAACACCGGTTTCCATTTAACCTATTTTCACGTTTAATTTCGTGTTCATGCTATTTTCAATTGTGCTGGTAATGAATGTCCAGAATAGAACCAATATGATTTCAATTCGGCAGTACCGATCACATAAGCGACAATTTCATCCATTAAGCGTATCATGCACCCAATTCCTATTGTTACTCTTATCTTACAGAGTATTATACTTAACGAGCTTACCTTGCTGACCATTTGACGTGTATAACAGGTTTGAATATTTACAATTTTTTCAGAACCACGTACAGATTTCTCACAAAGGCACAGGTGAATCACATTATACTGATAGGGCATTTGTTGTTCGGACATATAAGCAAACGAACAATTATTGTGACTGCGATTTCAAACCACGATAAATTGTTGCTTTTGTGTATCTTGTTTTTTCGCCATGGTCTTAAACTTCCGTTTCATCAGTCAAAATCAGTTACTATAGAAGTAGGTTCAACTGTGATATTTTTTTTTGTAATGTAAAACAGAATCGACCGAATATTTAAAAAAGTATGGATACTTTGTAGACCTTCCTAATAAGCATATTGTAAATTACTCATAATACGATTGTATTTTCAATATGGCTGACTGTGATATTAGTAGATTTTGTTAAAAAATGTATTTTGTCGATTTTATGTTATATACAATTTTCTTACCAAAACATAACGAATAATGAGTTTAAACCAAAATGAAATTAGGTTAAACTAATAGCGAGTTTAATTTAGTTAAACACTATGATACGTGCCCGTACCACAAATAATGAATTATGTAATACTTGGTTCATGTGTTCTATTTATTACATAATGTGTACTATGCAGGTGTTTGCGTTGTTAATTGCTAAGATTAAATAAATAAATTTCCCAATCATTCATTAACAAGCTCGACTATCCATTAAACAGAAATACAAATATATAACATCATTAAATGTAGCCTATCTGGTAAAGAATTAAATATCTGCAATCTTTATAATTAAATGTACTTGTACAAAACAGTCACCATATTCTTTAAATTTAATCAATAATACTGGTTCGAGTCATTTTGATATACACTGAATTATTAGGAAAAAAAGGTACAACGCGTAAATTAGAGATTGATGATAGCTCCAAAATACCTTTAACCTTTTTTATACGTAAATTTGAAGTGATGCTTGATGATAGCTCCAAAATACCTTTAACCTTTTTTATACGTACATTTGAAGTGATGCTTGATGATAGCTCCAAAATACCTTTAACCTTTTTTATACGTAAATTTTAAGTGATGCTTGATGATAGCTCCAACATACCTTTAACGTTTTTTATACGTAAATTTGAAGTGATGCTTGATGATAGCTCCAAAATACCTTTAACCTTTTTTATACGTAAATTTGAAGTGATGCGTGATGATAGCTCCAAAATACCTTTAACGTTTTTTATACGTAAATTTGAAGTGATGCTTGATGATAGCTCAAAAATACCTTTAAGTTTTTTTATACGTAAATTTGAAGTGATGCTTGATGATAGCTTTAAAATACCTTTAACCTTTTTCATACGTACATTTGAAGTGATGCTTTTAAAAGCGTATCTTGTAGTTTATTTGTATACAATTACATTCATTACATATTTGAAATGTATGTTTCTCAGTCATGAGGTCGAAACAATATTTACATCTAAAACACATACATTCACAATATCACTTATTATTTCTCTTATTATTTCTCTATTTTAAGCATTCCGTTCGTTCTATTATTCTTCCATCTTTCATTGTGATTTTCCATATTTTGCTTTTCATTTCTATCTTTGTGATTCCTTTTGAATAGCATTCCTCTCTGAACTAGTTGCGTGAAATATTAAAAAACGAAATGATACATTTTTCATAGATTCAAACGAATACAAAATGACAGACAGAACAAATTAAAATGATAACAACTTTCAAGGTACAGACGGAAGAATTAAGCGTCAATAATAAGTATATATGAAAATAAAATCACATAAAATATAATAAAGATAATTGATTCCATTTCACAGATGCTGTAAACTAAATTAGACTTGTTTGTCAATCATTCAAACATATATTTGCACGTAAGAGATTCTACCTCAACATCGTTAGATAACCTGTTTAACTAAAACAAAATGGGCACCATGTTTAATCCTAAGCTAAAGAATTCGTCACCAGATCTATATATTCGCAATACCCCTTGTTTATTTCTTGTGTATTTTCGTTCTCGATTTGGTTTAGTTCATCTGTTATACTAATCAATACTAATTTTTAAGTTATTTGTAATTGAGTTAAACTCATAGATATTGCACACAACTCGTTGTATTCAATGGATTAGACGCAATGTGTAGTTTAAATTATAGATGAATGTGTGGGTGGGTAACGCTTTACTATCTTGCTGTCTATTTTTTGAAGAGAATTGAAGATTTTAAATACAATTTAGTTCCTTAACTAGTTATGCTCTATTTTCTGGAAAATCATTACAGAGAATCTGAACGTTCCAATATTGTGGGATCTTTTATCATGTCGAACTCATTCAAGATTTTCGTTGCAATATCTTCTGATGTGATATATAAAGCTAGATAATCAAATATAAAGAACTATATTTACACTTATTTTGAAAGTATTTCACTGTTAACTACTATTCAATATTTCATGTTTGTCTCTGTTTTTTTAACTTCCAGTCTGTTTAACTGGTGATACCAGATCAGGCTGCCCTGTGGCTCCCTGAGACGAAATTCACCTACATTGACGTTTTTTTTTTTTTTTTTTTCTTTTGTTTGTAAAACTTAATTATGTTCTACAAAACCAAAAACAAAAACAACAGCCCCTCTCCCTTTCTCCCTCTCCTTTTTTATTTTTATTTTTCCTACCCTACTCCCGGTCCTGGATATGACCTTAAACTACATCCGATGGTGAGATCCGGCTTACGGACTTTGGGGAATGTGGAGCCTCCTCTTAATTACCATTGCTCCCAGGTCCACCCTGACCCGGAGTGGTAGTACCTGTTAGGGTCCCAACTATGGGTTAAATAGAAACAGATATTAAAAGGGGAAAGAAACAAAAAAGAGAAGAAAACAAGACCAGATTCGGCATTAAATAACCCAAAAAGGGTTGATATGCCGTAAAACAAAACTACCAAACCAAACCAAACCAGACTGTTTAATAGCTTGTAAGTTTACCATTTTTGTGTGTAGTTTAATGTGGCATCTCTCCAAATTGATACTGATTTATCAACCGATAATACTGTATTTGTTATTTCATTTTTTGAAATTTGAATCCATCGCTCATTCTTTATATTGATAGCGGAATGGCTGAATATGGCTATATTTATTTCGATAGAAAGATTCAAGCGTTTTGTCCGACAAAAAATTAACCGGTTAGATATATTTATTAATTTTAACGCAACATGTATAACAGAAAGATTGAATAATACATACCTAAAATATATAAAATTAACGGATTAGATATATTTATTCATTTTAACGCTACATGTATAACAGAAAGATTTAAAAATACATACCTAAAATATATAAAATTAACGGATTAGATATATTTATTCATTTTAACGCAACATGTATAACAGAAAGATTGAATAATACATACCTAAAATATATAAAATTAACGGATTAGATATATTTATTCATTTTAACGCTACATGTATAACAGAAAGATTTAAAAATACATACCTAAAATATATAAAATTAACGGATTAGATATATTTATTCATTTTAACGCTACATGTATAACAGAAAGATTTAAAAATACATACCTAAAATATATAAAATTAACGGATTAGATATATTTATTCATTTTAACGCAACATGTATAACAGAAAGATTGAATAATACATACCTAAAATATATAAAATTAACGGATTAGATATATTTATTCATTTTAACGCTACATGTATAACAGAAAGATTTAAAAATACATACCTAAAATATATAAAATTAACGGATTAGATATATTTATTCATTTTAACGCAACATGTATAACAGAAAGATTTAAAAATACATACCTAAAATATATAAAATTAACGGATTAGATATATTTATTAATTTTAACGCAACATGTATAACAGAAAGATTGAATAATACATACCTAAAATATATAAAATTAACGGATTAGATATATTTATTAATTTTAACGCAACATGTATAACAGAAAACTTGAATAATACATACCTAAAATATATAAAATTAACGGATTAGATATATTTATTCATTTTAACGCAACATGTATAACAGAAAGATTGAATAATACATACCTAAAATATATAAAATGAACGGATTAGATATATTTATTCATTTTAACGCTCCATGTATAACAGAAAGATTGAAAAATACATACCTAAAATGTATAAAATTAACGGATTAGATATATTTATTCATTTTAACGCAACATGTATAACAGAAAGATTGAATAATACATACCTTAAATATATAAAATTAACGGATTAGATATACTTATTAATTTTAACGCAACATGTATAACAGAAAGATTGAATCATACATACCTAAAATGAATAAAATTAACGGATTAGATATATTTATTCATTTTAACGCAACATGTATAACAGAAAGATTGAATAATACATACCTAAAATATATAAAATAAACGGATTAGATATATTTATTCATTTTAACGCAACATGTATAACAGAAAGATTGAATAATACATACCTAAAATGTATAAAATTAACGGATTAGATATATTTATTAATTTTAACGCAACATGTATAACAGAAAGATTGAATAATACATACCTAAAATGTATAAAATTAACGGATTAGATATATTTATTCATTTTAACGCAACATGTATAACAGAAAGATTGAATAATACATACCTAAAATATATAAAATTAACGGATTAGATATATTTATTAATTTTAACGCAACATGTATAACAGAAAGATTGAATAATACATACCTAAAATATATAAAATTAACGGATTAGATATATTTATTAATTTTAACGCAACATGTATAACAGAAAACTTGAATAATACATACCTAAAATATATAAAATTAACGGATTAGATATATTTATTCATTTTAACGCAACATGTATAACAGAAAGATTGAATAATACATACCTAAAATATATAAAATGAACGGATTAGATATATTTATTCATTTTAACGCTACATGTATAACAGAAAGATTGAAAAATACATACCTAAAATGTATAAAATTAACAGATTAGATATATTTATTCATTTTAACGCAACATGTATAACAGAACGATTGAAAAATACATACCTAAAATGTATAAAATTAACGGATTAGATATATTTATTCATTTCAACGCAACATGTATAACAGAAAGATTGAATAATACATACCTAAAATATATAAAATTAATGGATTAGATATATTTATTCATTTTAACGCAACATGTATAACAGAAAGATTGAATAATACATACCTAAAATATATAAAATTAACGGATTAGATATATTTATTCATTTTAACGCAACATGTATAACAGAAAGATTAAATAATACAAACCTAAAATATAATTGACAACAATCTAGCGGTAAGATTAATTCACAGCAAGAAGTTGTCTCATTTCCAGAACAGGAAATACCTTTTTATTCCTCCGGGTGCTAAACATTAAACTGAATTTTCACCAATATAGTTTCTTTCATAGTATTTCTCATTTTGTGTAGATCTCACTATGGACATCTTCAAATCCAATGTCAATATGTGCTTATCTTGAGCTCTTTGCATACCTCATTAAATGTTATTGATTCTATATATTATTTTCAATCCTTTCATAATATTCATCACCATTCAACTGACAAATTATCCATTACAGTCACTCTTATTGTTAAGCGATGTTTACTTTGCATAGGTAGTGATTCATTATTGTAGAAAGTATTTTATTTAACTCCTCTGCAAGAGGTTAGATACAAGGTCAGGTGTGTTTTTTATGGAAGTGTTTCTGTAGAACGAACTGGATTCGAACCCGGCACACATAGGTTCTAAATCCGCGTCATTAACCACTTAGCCACCGTGAAAATATAACTACTTAATTATTGTATTATATTGGGTTCGTGCAAAAACAATGGCGTTTTTTGACTTTCAACTTCAAAAGACCATAACTTCTTTTATACCAAAGTTTATACATCAAAATAGAACCATTAGAATGAACATGGTTCTGCCAACGGGAAACAAGTTTACTTATTCGATTATCAAAATAATCCGGAGTTCTGTAAGCGATGAAGTCATTGAAGGTTGATTCGGCATCATCTCGGCTTTTGAAGCATTTCTTGCGCAGGAAGTTGTCGAAATGCTTGGAAAAGTGATAATCGGTGGGCGAGAGGTCTGCTGAATATGGCGGATGAGGCAGAGCCTCGTAGCCCAATTCGTTCAGCTTCTACATGGTCAGTTGTGCAACATGCGGGCGAGCGTTGTCATGGAGAAGAATTGGTCCCTGCATATTGACCAATCTCGGGCGCATACGTTGGAGCTTTTGGTGCATTTCGTCAATTTGTTGGCAGTACTTCTCCGCCGTAATCGTTTCGCCCAGATTCAAAAAGCTGTGATGGATGAGACCGGTCGCAGACCACCCACAATCTCCATATTTTTAGTTGTTCAATTTCGGCTTCGGGAAGTGTTTTGGAGCTTTGCCGGCATCCAACCACTGTCCCGAACGTCGCCGATTGTCATGGAGGATTCACTTCTCATCACACGTCATAATTCGTTTGAGAAATGGGCAGTTTCGGTTGCGCAACAAGAGCGTAGAAGACACCTCAAAACGACGATTTTTTTTTATTATCGTTCAATACGTGCGGCACCCATTTATCCAGCTTTTTTACTTCTTTATTTGCTTCAAATGGCGAACGACTGTTGAGTGGTCGACCCCGAGTTCATCAGCAACCTCTCGTGTGGTTTTGCGAGGATCGGCTTCAATTAAGGCTTTCAGATCTTCGTTATCAACCGCAGTCGACCGGCCTTAACCGTCTTCATTTTCGAGGCTCTCGTCACCATTACGAAATTTCTTGAACCACCTTTGTGCCGTACGTTCGTTAGTGGTTCCTGGGCCAAGCGCATCATTGATGTCACGAGCTGTCCCAGCATCTTTTCGGCCTAGTTTTAACTGGAACCTGAATATCGTGCGGATTTCAATATTGCCAATGCTGTCGAAAAGCCTGCAAAAACAATAAATGAAGTGATTAAAAATGGAAACGATTTAAATAAGTCGATAGAGCGATAAACGCGCTTTAAAATGACCTATACCAACGCTATATGTATCAATACATTAATTCAGAAAACATATATATATATATAACACATGTGAGAAAACGCCATTGTGTTTGTACCAACCTAATAGTAAAGCAATGGTGAGATCTACAACATTATGATGGCTCGAATTAGATCACTTGATTTAAAGAAAGAAAGTAAAACATATGCAGACAAGCATGTGGAATGCTTCTTCCTAATAAAGACCTAGTAAATGAAGAATTAACACTTTATCGTCTTATGTATTCATGTAGCAACGTAACTGTACAGTGAAGTTAAATTAATAAGGTAATATTTTTAATATATGTTGGCGTATGTTGTCATCAAGTCATTTCTATATAATAAGCGACTACGAAGAATTAAATCCGAGATTGTGACACATACCAGGTTCGCACGTGGGTTCTAAAAGAAAGTTACTGAAAACGAGATTCGATGAAGTGGAATATGTTGTGCGGCCATCGCTAGTGTGTATTCATGCGAGTTCATGTCCGAATGCATATGCGCAGTAATGGATACAAGTCGTGGAGATAATACTAATGATTGGGTCTTTGGTGTTCTACGCTTATCAGGAATTGCAGCGTTTACACACTAACTCTGCAATAGTTGTTTTGCTTATAATGAGTTGTGTTAATAAAATGTATCCAGGATAAGTTCTGTCATGAATGTTCATAAAATAAGCATCGTGAGAATCAGTGTTATACGAAATCATTGCACTCAATGTTCTTATGCGCATTTGATCAACATCCTACATTTCATTACCAACAATCGTATAAGATTTACAGCTCAATCATTTGACAGTAACTATTCGACAATCCATCTGAAGTTGTGATCGATCTGATGTTATTTGAAAATCGCAAGTTGTTCTTATTGTGAGCTCAATGTGAAGATTCATATTATATTATCGTAAGCAATACTCATTCAATAATTTTATTTTACGATCCAACATTGAGCGCCGTCAACATTTCATTTTATTATCTTTTTAATCTCTCAACATCATAGTTTCTTATAAGATTATAAGGTGTGTTATTCACTATTTTATTTTAAAATCCCA